>JAVTVJ010000117.1:2400000-3000000 GCA_034509425.1 Eopsaltria australis
TTCTGTTTCATCCATAAGCATGCTGTATCAGGGGTCCAAGAATGAAGTCAAAATATATTAAAAAAAAAAGATGGCAGACAAGGGCTGCATAACTGTATAAATAAAATAATTGAGTGTGTTTGTCATTGTAACATATGATGCTCGAAAACACATCCCCCATAAAAACAGGGACCAGCAAGCTGGTGATGCTGCACGAAAATCCAATTCAACAGGAGGAAAAACGTAACGAAATTATTCTTGGAACTCTGTTTACCTGAGGCTAAAGTAGTTTACAAACAGTAACTGAGTTAGTATATTCAGCTTTTGGGTTAATAAGGCAGCCTAGACAAAGAGCAGAGCAGTACCCTTGGGCGGCGACTCATGGGCACAGAAGACGAAAGGCAGAAAGCGTCTAGCTTTCTTTACTTTATGCTGACAGTGATTGACTCCTTTACAAAGAGGCAAGAAAAGGAAAGAGAAAAAAAAAACAGAAACAAATTATTTGGAAATAAAAGAAAAGAGACTGAAGAGAACATCTACAACGAACGAACATAAAAGTAAAGGTTTACATTACAATTCTGTATACCCAAACGAAAATACAAATGTCTTGGAAACTTTAAAGCATTTTTGGCATTTTCCTTCAAATTCCTTTCTACAATAATTCTTATTTCAGTTTTTAAAAGTGAGACTAGAACCCATTAAAAAGTCAGCTTTTTTCAACCATGTACACCATTCATTAACACCACAAAGAACATTGTCTATCCCAGAAGTGCAACCTGTTTTTCCAAGTTTCCCATCTAAGTTCTGTCAGACTGTGTTACAGCTATATTCCAGCTTAAGTGGCAGTCACCAGACTTAAATATGTATGTATTGACTCCGTGAACCCTTGAAATAACACAAAAGAAGTGTTTCACATAGCACAGAACAAAGGAAAACATGGTTTTCCTATCTCCTGAAATACAGCATTGACAGATTTTATGATGCGAAATCTGCCACCGGAGTCTTATTCCCAGAGCAGATCTGCCTTGCCAATGGATATTCCAGCTCTGTAAGGATCCCTGGGTAAACAGCCCATGACACTGTCCTTACTGCCCCCTTTTCCAATCACCCCACTGCATTTTTTAGCAAAGTGCTTATCAGGAATGCTTATCAGGATGAGGGAAATTCTGGAGTAGGAAAAAACACAAAGAAGCCACACGAGGTGAGAAGGAAGGACACAAGATGACACTCAGCACCTGAGGATACCTGCTCCTTTTATTTCTCTTGTTACCTGTTTGCTCCTCTCTGCTTTCCCCTTTTTCCTCTCTCCAAGGAAATGTGAGAAGTGCTGTGAAAAAACAATTAAATAAAAAACCAACATGCTGCTGGTAGCTCTTCACAGCCAAAACCCAGAAGTGAGGTCCAGCCACCTGGAGTTACACAAGGCTGGGGGTGCAGGTTTAGAAGAGCAGCCCAGTCCCACAGCAGCAGCTACTGGGACAGTGAACCAGTCAGTGGTGGGAGGAGTGCAGGAAGGGTAGAAAAGGAGAATTACATTTTAATAAAAATAACTTCTACAAACAACAAAAAACTACCATCATAAAAACTGCTAGGTGACCGAGCAAACATTAATCTAGTGGGAAAATGCACATATCAGAGAGAAAGACACAACATTAATCAGATTCAATTCTAAAATCTGAAAGAGGTGCAAGGAGAGGGCAAAATTCTTGACTAAGTGTATCAGTATCTCCATTTGTCTTGGTTTAAGAAAATTTAAAGGGGAACATTTTGAGTTCTCCCCCTTGATACTCCCAAGGGACTTCTCTTCCTAACATCACATGACAGACAATTTTCAGCACTGTCATTCTAGCGCAAACCTCAGGTAACACTCATAAAAAGCTTCAGACATACTATGAAAGAAGAGGAAAAAGAGGAAAAAAATATACTGCAGCTGGTTTAAGTGACTACTGAAAAGGTGTTGACATGAGAATGAGGGAACCCAACACTCTGCACTGAAACAGAGGAACAGGTATAGAGTCACTGCAGGCAACACAAGCCATCTAAAAGGGAAGAGATGCTTCAACTCCTGACCTGCCTGCTCAGGCTACAGAGCTAATTTAAGCCTGAAGTGCTGAAATGCTGCTCACCCTCACACTGAGAGGTGGGTGGCAGAAGCTGCTGAAACCTGACTAAACCTATTTCAAATGAAGGGCACACTGCAAAGGCAAAGGGGTTTTTAACTCCTCATGTGCATGCCCTGATGCTCTGTGATGTGATGGTTCAACTCTTCCCTTGCATTTCAAACTCTGCCTTTATGATTTGCTGTCTAAAGTCTGTTCAAATATTCTGCCACACTGAATGGAAGGTGCTTTGTCTTAAACTTACCATACCTGCAAGGCTAGCTGCAAAAGGAAGTTGATTCTAATGAGTTGATTTTAAATTTTAAAAAGTAGAAGTTCTAACACCTTCCCAGGAGTCCAGAGAATACCTTAATGAAATAAATACTACTTAGAAGGATTTCTACCATTCCACACCAGCTTCCACCCAGGATATCACTGGTGCTCAAGAATGCTGCTGAAAACTGCACAGGACTTCTTTATTGATTTAGTTCCTTTACTCAGTATTCACTAAAATTATTTTAAAAAAAGAAAAAAAAAAGGCAAAAATAAGGAGAAAAAAATTACTTGCTATGCACTAACTATGTTAGAAAGAAAGAGACCAGGCTTTTACTGCCTTTTTTTCACAGGGCAGTTACTACTGGAGCTCCTTGTATGAGCAGACAACTAATACTGGAGGGCTAAACCTGGTAATGTCCCACTCTACTTTGGTTGTACATTCTTGAACTAGTCTGAGGAAAAACCCTGAAAAAAACCTGTAGAAACAATAAATCTACTGATTTTTGAGCTTTTGAACTGAAACGAGCACTATGGGGTTGTCACATCAAATATGTTTCTACATAAACAACAACCCCTCAAACCTGCATGGAATATTTCTCCAGTCATACCACACTGTTACTCTCTGCAAAGTAGAAATGTCTGTTCAAATCCAATGAGAGGCTCACAAAGGAGCAGCACTGGAGAGTAAAAATTTCTTAACCAGCACCACAGGCTGATAGAATCAATGCAGGAACTTCCTGGACACTGATAAGGAAGAAATTTCTTTAGACTGTCACCACAATTCATTCTGGTCTTTTTACGCATGCAAAGAAGCCTTTTAGTCAGTCAAGCCAAAATAGGAAAAGATAACAGCAGCAGTCTATTGAACTGTGATGGGAATCTGAAACAATGTAATTTATTAGCATTAATGGCATTTTCAACTAGATTACCTTATTAATCAATGAAATACCTGGGTGAGTTAAGAAGCAACTCCCTCCTCCATGAACCTGGAGACTAATGACTTGCTCAAGGTTTGTAAAATTAATCTGCAGTAAACCTTAAGCTTGAATGTCTCCCAGTGCTGTCACCATATGGCAGAGCTACAGCTCTAACAAAGGCTTTATATTCCTCCAATTACTTAATAATTACTTAATTCGAATTTATAACCATGTAATTTATGGCAAGACTCTTAAGTCTTTCTTTTCAGAAGTGAGCTGCAGAGTACAACACGGCTCAAGATACAATTTTTCATCTAAAAATTTACTTACACTTCTCTGCTTTGTCTTTTTAGAGTGTCTTGATAAAAGGACATTAAAAAACTGCCAGTTTTTCAACCTCAAGCAAAGGCCACCTTTTTCCCCAGCAACTAACTCAAAAGGAGTTAAGAAATGCAAGTCCTACACAAGAAACTCTTTCACATCTGGGCACAGGGCAGACCTTCATCTGGAGCACAGGAATCACAACACAGAGCCTGCACTGTGCTCTGCCAGCAGGAGTGATTTAATAAAATTGAATTTGTCTTTCCATCCTGCTCACAGCTTTGCTGGTGATCAGCCTCACCCCAGGACAGACAGGTCCTTTCACATGCCAACATCTCCTTCATTCAGAGCACTTTGAAGTGGTGTAACACCGACATCAGGTGAAGAGATTTATTTTTTCCTCTCCTGTTTGTTATGTTTTCACATTTGGCTTCTGCTCTAATAGGAAACCTTCTGAAAGTCTCTTTTACTCACAAACTATACCATAGAGGCTTTTTTCTGCATGATAAAATCTCACTTAAATCAGGCTTACCTCCTTCAAAACAGGGGGTTTTTTTCCAAACAAAATTTCAGCTGAATGGCCTGACTCAACTGGCAGCTCCCTCAAACAAGATCTGCTTCTAAGCAGCACCTTAGAGAAGAACTCTCATTTCACTGCCATGATCAGGAGTCAATCACAGTGATTTAAGTCTAACAATGTAACCTCTTACAAATTTGTGATTTTAAAGCTGAAGCTGGAAACTTGCTGAGAAGCCCCTCTTTCAGTATACTAAAATCCTTCAACTCCTATATAGGTATTTGCCCCAAAAGATCAAATCCTCCACGGGGCATGTTACTGAATATGTCTAAACCATGGGATAGAGAGGCAATGGCACAACCATTAGAAATTAGAATTATTAGAAACTCCTGCCATCACTTCATGATGCACTTAGGGCTACACCCCTTTGAGTTTAAAATGCTGCTTGTGTTAGTGACAGCAGCTGCACCAGCTGGGGAGCAGGATAACAAACCAGCTTCTCTTTAATTCATTTATTTCCCTCTTAAAGCTTTGTGTCCTGGGGTTTGCTACTCAGGTGCCTTGAACACTTTGCTTTATCAGCTGAAACAGGGACCACATTTTCAGAGACCTTTTAATTTCCTTCACCAAATAAGCTCATACTAAAGCTGCAAAATCAGCACCTGCTTCAAGCAAGATCAACCCCGTGGGACATCCAAAAACTCCCTTCAGACACTCCCTTGTGCTGGATACTGAGCTCATCTCTTCCCTTCCTGTCAGCCTCCCACTCACAGCTCCCTCCCCACAAAAACATCATTTTACAACAGTACCTGAATATCCAAATGCCAGGAGGGACTGCTTGGAATCACAGGAGCCTTTAGGTTGAAAAAGACCCTTAAGATCATTGAATCCAACCATTAACCCAGCACTGCCAAGAACCTGCCAAGATTTGTTAAATACTCTGCTTGTTCAATGCTCACTGAAACACACGGGCCTGAAATGTCAGATACAGTGGCACTGCATGGAAAGCAGCATTTGAGCTAAGATTAAAAAAAATCCATGAAATCTCTAGGGCAAAGGAGGCACAGTGATTAGTCAGGGGATGCAAAAGCATATTTATTCTTCCTAGTCATATTTACATAAGCAAGGAAGGGGCAGAAGAAACCAAAGAACTCTGTGTCCAAAGGAATTTATGTAAAAAGGAGCAAGCAGCTACTGCTGTACTGATTTCATTTTATGAAAAACTTTTTGCAATATATAATGGACCAGGATAAATTATTTATTTTGGAAATATAAGATCACCTTACCAAGGCTAATGTTTGCTATTTAAAAACAAACTGCTGGCCAAAGTAAGTTCCTTTAGACTAGAGCAGAGAATTTTAATAAGGTGTCTCCAAGCCAACCAGTGGAAATATATTCAATAAAATGAGAGTTAACTGGTATGCTGCTTCTTACACATTTGATATACTATTTGCACAGAGCAAACAGTTTAGCCTCACCATTTCCTGAGTGTACACTCTTGGCTAAATACAAAGAACTCTTTTTTTAATGCAGATGCAGAGGGAGAAGGAGGTAAAAGCTGCAATTACCTATTAGCTAAAACACTCATTGTTTCTGGTGAATCACAGCAACTTCAGCCAAAACATCAGATGACTACCAAAGAAATCTAAAATCCAACTGATTTAATTTAACTTATTTATAGTTATTTATAATCTTACACAAATGTGTTGGGGGATAAAATTACTGTGCTTTTAAAAAGGAGGGGAATCTGGCAGGCATCTTAGCTCCACACAAAGACAGTGTCCACTGCAGGAACAGAGAATTTGAGGAAGCAAAGCAGACAACACCAGAAGAAAGAGAAGCAGCAAGAGGTGTGTGGTGAAACCTGATTCAGTGACACACACACTCCCATATCCAGCAATTTGCTGCTTTGGGTTCCTGAAATCAACTTCACCCTTCACGAGTTTGAAAAGTCCTTTATATAGAGAAGGAAAAAAAAAATCAAGAGTATTTACAAACCTTTTATCTTTGTGTGCTTTGGAATATTGGAGCACTTGGAAAAGACCAAGTTTTCACTTCACTAGACCAGAAATATTCCAAGGTATGTTAATAAATATTTCAAAAAGACAAGGCATCTTTCACTAACAGGCTCCTTTTTAAGCCTGCAAAGCTTCAGACAAATACCTGAACTTGTAGGCCAGAAAATCATGTTTCACACTGGGTTTGGATATTGCTGGTTTATCCCAGTTTTGGTGGGGAACTCACTGTGAAATTTCCCCTTTGAACTAAGCACATTAATACTATAAATATATGTGACTTATTAATTATTTTTGCTGAACCTCTGTCTCAGACTTTTGCTATTTACCTTTAGCATCAGGAGAGGTCTAAACAAAGGGGAGCAATGTCAGTGAAATCAAACAGCTGAGTTAATTTACAATTTAAACCATCACAGGCGTGGAGCAGTTCCAGATGTCAGTGAGTTACAAAAGCTCACCTTATCTGAAATCTTTGGCTCTGCAAACCTTTTGGTGACTGTAATGTCAGCAGAGAAAAGCACCCCACAGCAGCACCCCCACAGCTGGCTCTGGCAGGCTCTGAGCTGGGACTGGGCTGAGCTGAGCATCGTGTGCAGCTGGTGCCTCCCTTGTTCCACTGATGGATGGGTTCTGTCTGACAACAGGAGTGACACTTCTCCACATCTACATCAAGAACCACTTCATTTATAGCAAACTGATTCCTTTGGGGATTCAAGAGATTCTTATAGAAAGCAGCTCCTGAGAATAACCCCTGTCATGTGGCTTCATCTCAGCAATCTGCCTCTGGTTTAAATTTAATACAATGACACACTCAGTGCATTTCAAGTAACTTTAGGGGGAAAAACCCAACAACAAAAAAAGTATTTATGTGTTCTGTGTCATTATATTACAAGAAGAATAAACCCTTGAGACTGAATATTAAATGCACTGGCTTGAACCATTTCAGCATTATGTCAGCGTTTCCAGTGGTTTGTAACATGGTATAAAAACAAGCAACAAGCACAATAATTTTATTGTGGAAAGATATAAAACATTCCTACAATACAAGAATAGTACCTAATTTTGGTTTTGATTTTGGTATTGGCCAGAATGAGGATGGTGTTTGCTGGTTTAATTTTATTGCACTGCTTACAGGGGACAGCTTTGCAGCTCAGTGTCCCTGACATTCACCTGAAGAACCAGCTCACCTCCAGCACTGCTACTTCTGTGGTGCTACAGCAAAGCTCTCACTTCCCCCTCACCCACCTTCATGTGATGCCCTCAATGCCAGAGCTGGGGGTATTACAACTAATTTCCCTACACTAATTTCAAAAAGCTACTTTAGAAGAGAAGTGTTTGTGCTCTGAGACACGAGAGAACTTCAGCAGAAGATACCTAAATTTGCAAAGTCAAAGTGACAGCAAGAAAAGATCATGAAGTAAACATTTATTATTGGTTTTAATAGCAAAAGTATATCAGCATTCTCAGAAAAACTGAAAGAGTGAAAATTTGAGGCTGCAGACAGTATGATTTTTTTTACCCTGAAGATCAGCCTTTTTGGGGGTCAGTGGAATAATTAAAAAGCACAGCACTAATCATTTCAGAAATTTCAACTTATTTAACAGCTAAAATGAGTCACACAGGTAAGAATCAAAAGAGAACATGCTGACCATGCTTCATGCTTATCTACCTGATCTACCATGCTTGCTTGCCAGGCACTGAAGGAAGAAGAGCTGCTATTTGACTCTGAGAGCCCACAGTAACTGGTGAAGCTCTATTGCCTCACTGCAGCTTTATCCTCATTTTAACTTCAGATCCTCTCACCTATTTTCTTGCAGATTTTGTTTACTTGGGCTTCCCTAAGCAGTGAATCTCAAGCATCTTTCAGAAGTGGGTAAGGGTGGGGAAAGGAATCTGAGAAGTAGGAAATTAATCAAATGTCTACATCTCTTTCCTCCTGATCGTATGAAATATGTTGGGGTTTTGAGTATTTGCCACTAAGTGCTCACATAAATGTTAAAGTGGGGCTGAAGGCTCCCTTTAAATTAGGGATGGGAAATCCACTGAGACACAGTATTGATTCCTCAAATTCATGGCCAAAAACTAGAAATCTATTGGAACAGATCATAATATAAACACATTTTTGCATTAAAACCCCCTTAATGAATATTATGTATACTGATTTGGAAATACATTTCCTACTAAGACACTGAATCAGTCCTTCAAAATTATTTAAGATTCTGTAATAGAAAAATGTTGCCTTTCAAGCATATAAACTTTTAAAAAACCCCCAGTAACTTAGAGAAATCTTAGAAGCCTATAAGGTACAGAAACAACACACATCACCTCACATACCCATCCTTCAATTAACTTGTCACTTTCAATAGCAAAATTTAAATGCTTTTATCTAAACAGCTACAGAAAAACAGCTATTAAGTTTCTCCTTTCTGTAAAGCAACGATTAATATTTAATTGCCTATTTTCCCTTTTCAAAGCTGCTCCCTCACAATTAGCACACACTCAGGTAATTTCAGTTCTAGCCGACACATTTCTACTGCATCACCAAGTTGAGTGGAAATACTGACAAGCAGCCTGGCTTTGAAGTAACTGCACAGATGTGGCTGTTGCATAAAAGTTTCTCTTTAGAAACTGCTCTAGGAAGGCAGCACAGCTCCAGTTTGGGGCAGCCCTGGAGCAGCAGTGAGTGGAAAAGCTGCCAGCTCCAGAAATGAGCTCGGGTCCTGGGTTTGGATGAGCCTTACCTGACACAGAGACTGTGTGAGACCTCACTCCTTGCTTCTCATTGTTGGCCAGCCTGGAAAACAGAGGTTGGAAGCGCTGAATGCTGTACATTCTTCACAAACACTGGGAATTCATCCCAACAGGCACCTACTGTAATTAGCAGGGCTGAGCCACCTCCCCAGCTGCAGCATGAGAGGGGGAGAGAAGTCAGAGAGGAATCTACCACTTCATCCCATCTGGGGGAGCGAGAGTGGATTTTAATCAGCACAACAATTCACAGAAACTGAGTGGATTTGAAGGGAAACACAAAACCTAAACCATGCACACTTTTAAGATGTGTGGAATCTGACTGTGCTTCTACTTTCTGTGTGATCTGTGGGAAATGGAGAGTGAATTGAGTTTCTGTCTGTAAAAAGGAATAGCCTGCACTATTTTGAATTAATTTACATGTCAAACGTAGAAAACCAATTGCATTCAAATGCAGTTATTTATAAATGTTCACTATTTTATGTATATATTATATATTCATCATGTATAAATGTATTGCCCATTATCTATAAATGTTCATTAAGTGTAAATGTGTAAATGTTCATTATGTTATATATACATTATATACCTGTTATGTTACACATAAATATTCATAAGGATCAGAAATTCTAACAAATTCCCCGTTTTTTGTCACATACACAAGCACAATTTTAATGGTCAAGAGAGCACTGCACTTCATGCCTTCAAAAATCAGGAATTTCATCTGGCAAAGGCAAATCTTCCCAGATGCAAGAAGCTGTTGGCTGGCAGTTTTGTGTATTTGATAAAAAGTTCTGCTGCCAGACTCAGAGCACATGTGGTGCTCTTGTTAAACAAACTCAAGTGCAGAAATTTAGTTTTGGTAAACTGCCCCAAAAACGAGAAGAAGCTTTTCCTTCAAACCTTATTTTACCCCAGAAATCCTTCCAATTAAAAAAGGGTTAAGCTTTAAGTCATTACAATGTTGTTCTGTGTTTCTCACTTGTGTCTATTTAAGAAAACTTTCCTGTTTAGTGAGTGCATGCCAAATTTACTGATTTTACTGTTTCCAGCCTCAACTTTTCTTCCCTGAATTTTAACTTCTTTATACAGCATGAGAAAGCTGCCTAGTAGTGAGGGCTGCAGCAGAACCTGTGTGTAATCACTAATTCAGGAACAAATTGTATTCCATGCTCCATCCAGTAGTTAAGAAAGCAATAAAAATAATTCTGGACTCCTTCCAGAAATAAGGGAAGAAACAGAATGAGGTGACTGAGTCAAAGCAGGCACAGCCCCTGTGTCCCAAAATAAAAAGGAAAAGGTAAAACATCATCAACCACAAAATGTTATCAGGTCTTTCAGCAGTTACCTCGTGCTACTGGACAGGGGTGGCACTGCCTGACACAGTTCAGGGAGGACACTGCTGATGTGTGACTCTGAACTGGGTCTGAATGTGGCCACTGAGAACAGACAGATTACAAAAAAAAGGGAACAAAAAACCCCAAAAAGTTTCCTGCTTTAAAGACTGAAGTTTAGGAGGCCACAACAAGGAGCTGTCCATGGAAAGGTGAGACAACCATGACAACTTCCAGAGAGGATGGAGACCCAGCCATTGACACCAGGGGAGCAGAGAATCATCATGAAGAATTAAAGGCTTGCCTACATTAGAGACTTCAACAAAGCATGGAATTGTCTAAATCAGAGCTAAATCATAAATTTATAATTTACCTTGAAGTTTGGAAAGAAGAAAAATGCAGAGAGGTATCTTAGCACACTTTTTAAGAATTATTAGATGCAGATAAGTTGTGTCAGGGTACCTTTAATAAAGTATCACCATAAAACCAACCAGGGGAAAAAATGCAACTCTGTTTGCCTGACAAACAGACTGGCATTTTCTAGGCATCCACAATTATTATTATTGGAAAATAATTTTTCTATATTGAAAATAATAAAGAGGTATTTGTTATGCAGTATTAATATTTAAATTAATAACTGCTATTCTTTATTACACTGAACCTAGATCCCAGCTTCAACTGGCCCCATTATGGAAGTTTTATTAAGGAAAGGTGATGTGACAGATTTATGATAGCAGTAAAAAGAGTGTTTTCTGTATCTCACATAAGCCAAAAAGGGGACAATTAGGAAAAAGAAGACCACAGACTGATTCACAGATTGAAACCACAATTCACAAACTGTTCAGCATCACTCCTATAACTAAATTTACTCAAAAGGAAAAGCCTGAATCCCAGTCAAGTCTTTTCCAATACATCCTGCTCGTGTTATTGTCGAATATGATGGATGTATAATGCACTTTTTTCCTCAGATTTTCTTTCTGGTGTCTTTGTAGTTTAACACTGCTGGGAGATTTTTATGCCCTACCTGCTATTTGTCCTGGAATCCAAAAGCAACAATAAAAATTAGGCACATGCAAAAAGTTCTGAAAGCATCACTGTTTTTCAAAACATTCTTTTTAATATGTAAGAAAAGAAAGCACAAAACTTACTTTGGTATTGATGGTAAAGCTCTTTCACCTTCTGTGTAAACAAGAAGAAAACAGGATTAAAGCTTTTACAAGTTTTCAAATAACCTCTCTCAAAGTGAAATATGTACATGCCTGAAACAATAATCATCACAATCTCTCAGGGAAACTGAGGTGATTCCAAACAATGTTCTATACATACATAAAGAGCAGCATATCAACAACTCCTTCTACCCACTGATACAGACCTTTAGGCAAACTCTCATCTGAGGAAACAACGTACACAGAATATAAAAGCTCTTTTTTATTCTTAACAAATAACTCCAATAAATCACTTGCAGAAGGTGTGACATTATCTCATCTCTCTGGTAAGAAATGCCTTTCTTTTATCTCCAAGATGTCCTAAGTGCTAACATATAAATAAAACAATTTAATCCAACTTGGATTTCCAAGTAGGACAACTGAAATAAATCATTAAAGCACATATTATCATATTGATTTCACACTGGGTTGAGACTATACAATAATGATGTTTTGTGCCAGGGAGTAAGTCAGCTTTTTGTACACTATATTCAAATCCTTACCAGTCTTTCTTTGAAAATGGTAATGTGTATAAAAGTTTGGATGTACATATTCAAGGGGTTTTATTCCTATTGGATTTGATGAAACCCTTGATACTCCTGTGGGGAAGTCACTAATCCTTTAGCAAAACACCTTTTCAGTAGATTGGAGTATGCAGGGAAGGAGAGAAGATGGGTAATTAAAATGTGTTTCACTCTCTAAATCAATGCAGCTCTGATAAAGTGACCTGAGAGAATGGCTGCACCTGCAGAAAATGGTGACATACACTGTTCAACAAAATCATATAAATTCTCATTGGTTTTTATCCCATGTTAAAATTTCCAAGAATTACAGATGTAAACAACAGTCTCACCTTTGTGTGTTAAGGGACCGAGCAGAAAAATGCTCGATACCCAGAAGCCACACTCAACATGGCAAAATACACTATTTTGGGACTTTTTTATTTTTGCTGTCTGCAGGTAGAAGAGCCCCATTTGACTCAGCCTGTTTTGAGCTGTCTGATGGCGGGGTGTTGAAAAGGAAGTTACAGAAAAGAAGGGAAACCAGAAGCTGCAGTTTGGAAGATGTGGAGCAGATCAGGAAAGTGACAAAAGGAAGCACCTGAAAGTGGGGGGCAAGGACAGTAAGATTATATAAGCAGGTAGAAGATAAAGGTACTGTGATATGTTAGGGCAAATGATACCTTTTGGGAAGGAAACAAAAGGCAAGGATCCTCAGAGACAGTGTGGAGTGACAAATATGAGACCAATGGTGTAGAGGTGCAGCCTGGCAGTGAAAGACTGGGGGGCAGGTACCCAAAAAAGAGAGATATAATGGGCATGAGACGTTCAACCTGGATGGAACTGGGCAAAAGACATCAGGCTAGAAGGAACAGGCACAAGAGTCCCGCCCATTGCTATGCAGGCCTCCCCAGGGCTGTCAATAACACTCAAAAGAATCTTAAATTCTACATGACACCTAGAGCTGGCAGTATTAGCTATGAAATCATCCTGTGTTCTGGTTTACACCAATTTATGCTGCTACTGCTTGGTTGTTCCAATGCTGCTCCTCCACTTGGCAATGGATTTAAGGCTTAGATGGTGCTGATTAATCACACATGTTACTGGTGGAATATACAGTCTTCCTCTGTGTTAAGGGAACTTCATTAAATTGTACATTTAATAACCTTATCCTTCTGTATTTTTAAATCAAGGTAATGGATGCACAATTAATAAGAAGCTATTCAAAATAATTCTCCTTGCTCTTTAATATGTAGCTCCATCACATGTTAACTGCACACTATTCAAACTGCATTCAAAAGATGGAATTTTAATTTCCCCTAGGGCTCTTTTTTGGTGGAGTATCATATTTGGGGACTTCAGAAAGATCAGTGAATGATTTCATTAGACTTGACAGAAATTATTTTATAACACTTGCAGGGCCACAATGCTTCCTATGTTCAGGGTACTGAGCTCAGATCAGATCTGACTGTTTTTCCCTCCTCCATCCTCCCAAGAAAGTGAGAAATACCAGAGGTGGCAACTGCTAGTGTGGGCTGAAGCCAAATACTACCTATCAAAGAGGATCTAAAGGAGATAAAGAGAGAATCTGACTTTCCACTGTGGTATTAAATTTCCTTAACGAACAGAATCTCATTCTGTTCCCGCAAGCCTCCGTTCCACTTTTTGAAGGAGCTTCCTATCAGTGCAAAATGCAAAGCAAGGATCGTAATAAAACATAATAAATCATAATAAAACAAAATCTTGATGCTATTGTATTACAAAATCCTTTCTAGGTACTTTGTGAGATAGGGAGAATGTGAATAGAAGGGGTGTTACACAGTAAGTTGAGTAGTAGCATGGTGTAGCTAATGAGTAGAGTTTGAAAATGATGAAAAAACTGGAGGAAAGGTGAAGGAATTGAAGGAAAAGCCAAGGAAGTGAAGGAAAGCTGTCTGGAAAACTGAAGAAAAGATGGAGATAGACAGAAAAAAGCAGAGACTCTGACCCAAGTTAAATGAGTATTTGCTTCCAGATCCACTGGGAAATCAAGCAGCACACATGGGTCCACTATATCCAAAACTGCTCTATCTGATCATGTCCCTTTTCACTGTCCCCTGCTGAATTCCACAGGACACGACTGGCTTTGTGCTCATTTGCATCAGAGCAAGAGATCAGAGCAACCCTCTTCCTCTGGGCTGATGGGGCTGGGAGATGTGGACAAAGCAGGCTCAGCCCTGGGAAGAAGGAAGGAGCATGGAAGCCACAGCCTGGTGCCTGCAGGGACTGGCTACATTTGGGTGCTGGGGATGTCTGTCAAGTGCAGGGCTGTAAATGGACAGAGTAAACTGGAAAAGCAAGTAGATGTTTTAAAAAACCCCACAAAAAGGCATCCATGCATCAAAAACCCCTCATACACTATTAAGCAGTACCAGTGGTGCACAGGGGTTGCAGCACTAGGGGGTTGGAACCAGATGGTTTTTAAAGGTATAAACAAACCTAAACTATTCTGTGATTCTTCTGTGATTCTGTGCCTCCTCTATCACTGGATGTAATTAAAGGAAAAGATAATCTGCATGGAACTCCTGATCTTGCAGACGCCTACGAGCTCTCTGGATACAAACTGCTCACTTCAGGCACTGCTGCCCAAGTTGGTGCTCATCCTTTTACAGTTTACATCCCAAATAAAATACCAAATATTCATTAGTACCCCTGCAGGTCTGAAGTCAAAGTTTCTCACTAACAGCATCCCAGTTAAGGCATATGTTGTTTTTCACAAGTTGAAACCCACAACATTTTTGCCCAATTCTATATTCTTTTAAAGAAATGGGATAAACATGGCTGTAGTGGGGTTTCCACTGGATTATCCAGGTGTTTCCACTCTGAGGAGAGTTCCATGATGGACACAACAAGTCCCAGGCAGCTCCAGTGGTCTCAGCCAGGCTGGAGAGCCAGGTGAATGCAAATTGTTCTCACCTGACTGAAATTATTGTTAAAGAAAAATCAGTGAGGGGCCAAACTAAAGAGGTAACAGTATCCTAAGAATGGGAACACGTGTTGCCACTCCATTAAAATGAAAATGATGACCAGGGTAAATCTGGGTGAAAACAAAAAGCACTGAAGTGGAGAATTTCATGAACTATTTAGTTTTGGTATTTTTTGCACACTTCCCTGGGCAGCTTGCTCCAATGCCCAACCACCCTTTTGGTGAAGAAATTTTCCCAACATCCAATTTAAACCTCTGCAGCAACTTGGGGCTGTTTGTTCATGTTACCTGGGAGAAGAGACCTCCTTTCAAGCAGTTGTAGAGAGTGACAAACATCTCATAACCTAAAAGTTGATAATCAGTTCAACTTTTCATGAATTTTTTTCATTTGTGCTCCTGGCCTTTAAGAGGGATGTGATAAGGGAAACACAAATATTAAATGTAAAGTTTCCACACTGGTCTAAAGGGACCTGTGTTTCAAAATATTTATGAAAAATAAAACAAACTGAATGGAAAAATGTCAATAATGTCCAGGTCTTAAACATTACCAAGTGCTCTCCCCAAATTAAGAGGAACTAGACCATTACTGGATAGCATGACAGATATCACAAATTCAGGTTCTGTTAGTAATCAGGAAGGATAATTTATGAGGAGAATTGCAATAAATGTAAATTTACAACACAGAGGGGATGGGAAAGCTCAAAAAGGGGATAAAACACATCTGTGGGATCAAGAGTTGCTACATGATTTATTTCTGATGTGTCTAACACAATCAAAACTCACTGTGGGAGGGATCTGGGAATGCAGATCATGATGAGGACAGCTCTCCTATGAAATGTTTAATGAATGTGTTGAGTATTGCTATGAACTTCAAAAAAAGAAACCTCAGACAAAAGAAACTCAGAATTTATTTTAACTAGAGGGGTTCTCTTCATGTATGCATAAAGATGAGTGCTCCCAAAGAGCTACCTGATGTTCCTGTTCAATCACTGCTCATTTGCTCCATGTTAAAATTCTGTGTTACAAAAATAGCACACAAATAAACCCCTCTAAATTACATGCATTGATTTATCCTGCATTCACACCTACCAGAAACCTCAGTGCAAGGCACAGGAAAATCAGAGATATTGCCCCTCAGAGAGCTCAGTGAGCCTAGAAGATGTAACAGCTGCTGCTAAGAAAGTCAGGTCTGAGCAAGAGAGGAATTAGAAAGAAAAATTGCAAACAGATCAGGTCAATTTTGATGGGCACCACCACCAATGTGGAAATGGCAAGAACTGGATAAAGTCCACATGTGCTCCTAAAGAAAAAGCAAAGACAGAGTCAGAGCTACCCATTAATTTAGGGAAGAGGTCAGGTGTAAAGACATGAAAAAGTTTTAAAACTTTGACTGTGACTTCAACAGTTCAGACTGGAAAACAGCCAATCCACTGGTAGTAGAAGGAAAGTTTTGGGATTGAATAATGATTGTAGCAAATCCCAAACCGTGATTTCTTAGGAAAGAAGAGGCACAAAAGACTTCACGGGCACTTGAAAATCTTTGATTGTGATGCCTTTTTTAGAACAATAAACTATTATTATCTCTGATGCAAGCTTATCTTTTTAGTGTCTGATTTTGGGGCACCAGGCTGGCTTGGAGAGCTGAGTTTGTGTTAAGGGAAGATTTTCACTGGTGTGGAGATAAAGCTGCACAGCTCACACAGGTTCTAACAAAGCTGCTTGTGTTGGAGCTAGAGGTCACTCACACTAAGAGTCGGAAATAACAAAAACCATGCAAATTTAAGAATAATTTGAACAATTACCATGTGCTGTCAAGACATCTAACACCCTAAGATCAAACTGCTTTATTACTGAAGGACCAACTTTAAATCTGGGGATTTTTTGAGCCATGCACAGGTAGGATGTTATAGATGGATCTGGAAAAGATCTGAATTATGTTAACAACATCACCCCAGGGAAAACCCAAGGCAGGAAAAAGCAAGAATGTGGCTAAAAGAGACTCAGTTTCACACTGGAGAGATGCAGGGATAGTTTGTGTACTTTCCTGTATTACAAACACGGAAGAAGGAAATAGTTTATTGTTTTAGAAAGCAGGAAAGTTGGATGGATTTCCATGGGTAAAGATGAGAACAACAGGGAAGAAGAAAATTTCATTCTTAAACAGTTTTGCTTGGAAGCTTTTCAATAATTAAAGCTGTCTGAAACTGGAAAAAATTCTAATGAAATCTAATTAACTTTTCTGTAAAACTAGGTGTACCTGCAACCTCATCTCACTGCTTCCAGCTTGCAAGATGCTACAAAAACCACTGAAAGACACTATAAAATGTACCTCTGCTTTAGTTCTATTTTATGAGAGAAACTCATGAAACCTCAAGGCTTTTATTTTTTAAATGGAGATGTTTTGAGTATCTAGGATAAAGGCAGAAATTAAAAAATTATAACCAGTCCGAACCTTATCCAAAAGCATCCTAAACAACCTCTCTGAATTTCCACTTGTATACTGGGAACCGCACTATAAGATAACACACCCTTGGTCAGGTGTTCCTTTAATAATTACAATTCACTTCTGCTAGTTAAGTTTGGAATGAATGTAAAGCAGTGATTACTGACATCAATCTCAATCATCAGCCACTAAGCAGTTTTTGATGGAGTGACAATTTACTATCAGTGTTTCCCATGGCTCCTCACTTAAAGAAAAGAGCATCAAAGTGAGGGTTTTTCTGCTACCTCGTGTCTTGTATTCAAACACAAAACAACCTCAGGGTAGCTGTGAGTGTGGCAGCTGTGAGGATGGAGATCTCCTTACCTTTCTGAGGCCTGATGATGAAGGACTGCGTGGCTCCGTTCACCAGCCGGCAGTAGCCGTCGATCAGGTCTGCCATGTTCTCTGCAATGGTTAAGGATGGTGCTGTCACTGTCAGAGGCTACAGAAGGGAAAAAAACAAGGCACCAACAAAGAGGAATTATTGTAGCTGCAAACACTGAGTGGAACAGCTGTGTCATTGCATCAGAACTTTACACACGCCTGCAAACTGTAAACAGAACAATGTGGGTGAGCAGGGAAACACCAGAAGATTCTTGCTTTACCTCTTGTGCAGCAAATTTCAAACAGGAGGTTCAGAAAGCACAGCTGGTAAAACCCTCCACCTAAATGTAGTGGTAATTTGGGCTTATGAAGTGTAAACCACTGTTGAATACAACTGCTATGACTTCCAGGGTTACCATTAAGACACTTGTGAAATAGCTGTTTTTTCCTTAAAGCCCTTACAGGTGGTATCTTTTTTCCCACCCTCTGCAGCAATTTATTCTTTGCCTAAAAACAGCCCTTCCTAATTTGAAAAAAGATTTAAAAGAAGTGGGAAAAGAGATGGAGACAAACAGCCCTTCCTAATTTCAAAAAAGATTTTAAAAAAGTGGAAAAAGAGATGAGAGACATACAGACAAGCTATTCATTTAAATAGCACCAACATTCATCATCCTCTGCACAAGATCTGCCAGTCTCTCTCAATCCTGCTCTACCACTGTTTTCTGGTGCACTGGACCAAGGAAAAGATTTGATTTCACTTCCAGTGCTGCCTCCATGTAATATGAGGGAACAAATTTTCCTTCTTTCACATTTCCCCTTCACATAAAAGTGGAATTGCTCTGTTTCCTCTCTAGGATGCAGTACATATGCACAGGCTGCTATTAAATTGCATTTAAGAGCTACTTTTTTTTTATATTAACCTTTCTTTACGAATACCAAAGTCTACAAGCACCAGATGCAAAACTTAAAACATGTAATGAACTTTAAATCTGTTTTAAAGCCAAACTCAGAAAAAAAGTCCAGTAGAGAGAACATCCACATTAGGAGTATACTAAAACCCATTCCTTGCAAGGAAAAACAAAGTAGCAAGTTTATCATCACATACAATATCAAGAACATACCTCAGGTGCACCTGCTATCTTGAGCTGCAACATCCCTTTTCTGTCCTTGTCTTCACTGTTTGAATACTGAATGGTTTGCACTTGATTGAAGTCTGCTAGATGAGTTGGCTGCAGAGAGACAACATAAAAAAAAGGGGGAAAAAAATCAGAATTATAGCAAAATAGCCTGCCTTTAGCCCTGGTGCTGCAAAAGCACAGGGAGACTTTGCTCTCCAAAGCACAAGTGCAGAAATCTATTCTCTGGTTTTTTTCTAGAGTTTCCTCACTACTGGCTAACAACACACACAAATATCCAGAGCATCTGGAAAAGGAATCCAGCTCCACTGTGCCCACAGAGGTCACTGTTGAGTAACGCCAGGCACACACCGAGGTGGGAGCAATCTCTTGGATGTCAACAGAGAAAATTCAACAGGTCAAAACCACATGGAACCCACACTGACACTCCCAACATCCCTCCAGACTGCTGGGAAAAGTGTGTTCTTAGCTGTGCATGCCTGGTCTCCCAAACTTTTCACTGCTTTTGAATTCACTTCAATAGAACGATGGACCTGGGCTCAGCTTAAGTTGTGATTGTGAAGCTCCCAAACATATTGCTGAAGGATCTGTCTGGACAGAGCTCCCTTGCACCATGGGGGTGCACAGGAAATACTGAAATACAGCTGGAATCAAGTAAGGAAAAGGCTGTGAAGGGTATGAAGTAAGTAAATAAGCAGTGCCTGCACAAATGTGCTCACCAACTGGTTAAACAAGCTCTGCACTTCCACATTCCTTAGAAAGAGAACAACTCAGAATAATTCACGTTTCATTGGTAAAAAGTTCTGATCAATGCTTCAAGATCTGCAAGTGAGCACTTCACTGGGTAGAAAAGCCAATAAATTCAGTGCTGAGGCTGACACTCCCTCTGTACCTAACACCAGTGCCTTTCCTCTGATCCCAAATCACAAATTAATACCTGATCAAGAGCTGTACATGCTGAGAGCTCCCAGCTCTGCTGTGTTTAACCCAGAGACCAGACCTGTCACTCTCCTTTCTGTGACATCCAGTTCACAACAGGTCATGGCTGTTAACAGAGTGACTGAGAAAAAAAACCCCACAAAACAGAAGTAGACTTACATTTGCACCCTTGTCTGTCAGGTAACTGATTCCTTCTTCTGGGCCAATTGCCAGTTCCACTGAAATAATCCAGCTTGACTTGGGAGTCAAAGGAGAAAGACAGGGCAGAATTTCAGTAGTGAGACAAGGCCTTGCTACAGAACACTATCCTCCAGTGTTATAATTACAGGTTTTAGTAATTAATATCTGGAAGCTTTTCAACTCTTCAAACAAAATTATATTAAAATCAAGTAATTCTGTAAGTGGCAAAAGCCCTCATGACTGGTTTCCTGAGGATCTCTGCTACTCAAACTGCATTTCCATGTGTTTTATCTTAGGTCTACATGAGAACTATGGATTTCCTGTATTTCCTCCTCTCATTGACACTGATATTCAAGTTCTAATTCCTGCTGGAGTCTCCATTTTCACAAACCATCCAGACTTGGGGCCCTTCCTCAAAATTCGTTTGTAATAGGTAGAGATTAACAGGTATTAGAGGAAAATTTGCAAACAGAAGTAGAGAAATGTCATTTCTTCATGGCAACAGCTGAAAAAGTGCTTGACTTTCACAAAGAACCTATCAAAACATTTCATTTTACATACAATTCTTACCCAACTAATGATGGATGATTTTTTTTTTAAACAGTCAATGGAGAAAGCTCTACATAAAATCAATAAATACAATTTGTTGCTAATGAAATCCAGTTGTCTCTACATGAAAACAGGAGGTAAGCAAGACATTATTGTAGAACCGAGCAAAAGCAATTGGAGTTAAAACTCCAGAATGTATTCTGGTGACTGTCACATTCCTCTACTTACACCCAGAGCACACTTGAAGCATTCCTTGTCAAATCTGTACACTGGAGAGAGGATCTCAAAGAATTTCAAAATACTTTCTTCTCTGTTGAGGTTGGCAAATTGTCGAAATGTTTGTTGTATTAATTTCCGTAGTGTTTTGGCCTGTGTGTTAAACATTTAGAGAACAATTATTGTAAATCTAATAGCTGAGAGACATTTCAAGAGTTTTGGTCACTTAGTGGCACTAACAGTGTCTTTATCAATGAAATGCAGACAATTCTCAAAGAAAAAAAAAAAGCTTCAAAATGTAAGCAGCAGTTTTGCCTTTTAACTTCTGCTTAGGATCAAAATTATTTCTGCTGTATTATAGAGAAGGTATTTAACTAATAATGTTTTGAATAAGTTTTAATAAAAGACCACATGTTAACCTTTCCAGGAATATTTGTTCTAGGTTCTTTATTTCTCCCAACTTCTAAAGTGTGTCCCAATACAAAAGCACAGCAATTTATACCTTCATATGAGGTTTTAAAGCTGTATCACCATTCTCTCTCTTACCTGGTAATAACAAGCCAGCTGTAGCTGTATCTTAATCTCTGCACACAATAACTTAGACTATCCATAATAAAGAGGATTCTTTCAGTCTGATATTATGCAAAAAAACTTCAATATAAAAAGATGAAATTTAAACAGCAGACTGAATGTACAAAGCAAACCAAACATTTAAATTCAACTATATTAACTATGTTGTCTAGCACTTTATTAACTGTTTTCAGGGTAAAAATAACAACTTACAGCAGCAAAAAGGACAGCTAAACTAAGACTTTAGAAAGTGAAGTATCTGCCTGTATATAATGTATAATCTCTGGAAGTGCAGCCACTCTTATGAAAATAAAAACAGGGTCTGAGAAGCAGTATCTCTGAGATGCACCCATCTGAACAAGCCATCAAGAACTGTGAATAAAAACATCTGTCTAAAGTGACTGAATGGGCTTTAAAAACCCATTTCTAATACATCTTCCAACTAACAATAATGACAAAAAGCAAACCCATGCTTATCTTTGTAATATGTCAAGGTTAAGACAGGAATTACCACTGTTCCTCCATCCAAACATATCTGAATGTCCCATTTTAACGGCAGTAAAACTCTTTATTCTCCCACACTGCCTGTTAACAGCTCCAGGCACTACACAAATACCAACTTCCTTTTGTCGTTAGCACTTCCAGCCAGATTAGACACTCATTTTTAGAAAGCCTTTACAGAACGTTCAGAAGTCAAAATAGTCAGAAATGTTTATGTGGAGTGGTCAGGAGGAGTTTCTCCAGTAGCAGAGATCCAAGGGTGTTGCATATTCACAAACTGATCAGTTTTGCAATGATGCACATATAGGTTGAAAAAAAGCAAAACCCTCTCAAGCACATACTTTATTGTCAGATTAACAAAGAAATCTGTGACTTTGGTGTAATTTCAAATTTTTGTGTCAATTTAGCAGAACCAACTACCAGGTGGATCATTAAGGAGGCTGCAGAGCTGGACAGGGTAAGAAAGCCCCTGGCAGTGTGGAAACCTCCCTCGTGCACCCAGAGCTGCCTCAGGCTTTGTTAGGACTCAGACACCTACACTGGACCTCCCTGTTATCTTTATTTTTACAGAGAAAACCAACTTCAAGGCAACTGCAAACCTCAGCCTTAGCTTATCACTGGCAAATACCAGGAGCAAGACACAACAAAATAAAAAAAGCATTTGCCAGCTCAAGGTGTCCCAAGTATTTCAGCCACTCAGTTGATGAAAGAAAGATACTTTATTCTGGTTTATTATTTGTTTTCCTGACCAATTCCAGCATCACTTTTACTGTCAGGAATACTGGCATTTGTTATCTGGCTCTTTTCAGTCCACCAAGAAGAACTGGTAACTTTAAATTTTAAGATCATGAGCAAGGTGTAAAGATAAAAATCCATTAGAGTCATAGGCTGCTTTGGCTTGAAAGGGACCTGGAAGACCATCTTGTTCCAACCCCTGCCATGGGCAGGGACACCTTCCACAATCCCAGGCTGCTCCAAGCCCCATCCAACCTGGCCTTGGACACTTCCAGGGATGGGGCAGCCACAGCTTCTCTGGGCACCCTGTGCCAGGGCCTCCCCACTCTCACAGGGAAGAATTTCTTCCCAATATCCCATCTAACCCTGCCCTCTGTCACTGTAAAGCCATTCCCTGTGCCCTGTCACTGCACTCCTTGTCCAAAATCCCTCCCCAGCTCTCTTTCAGCCCCTTTAGGCACTGGAAGGAGTTCTCAGGTCTCCCCTGAGCCTTCTCCAGGCTGAACATCCCCCCAAAACACACCTCCTCCATAACAGAAGCATCTATCTGAAATACCTGCAAATGGTAACTTCAAGAAAATGCACTGAAAACTTGCTCTTAAAAGCATGTCTAAGATCTGTTTTTCCCCACTCTGTGTTTATTCAAGGCAGAGAGAATTGGGAGAAAGAATTAATTTTATATTTCACGGCTATCAGGAACCCTCCTTTGCCTGCCAGTTCAAATTCCCCGGTTTTCACAAAGTGGAAGAGCAATTTTAGAATTTGGACCAATCCTATACTATTTTGAATAGGGATTTCATTTTCATTAAAAAGCAGACACACTTCTCCTTTCCTTGTTTTTCTTCTTTGTATGTCCAACCATTTTTTTCATGTCTTTACAAGGTTCCACTGAGCTTCACCTTCTGGCAACTCTTGCTACTTATTTCTGCTATTCCCCCCACTTCAGGATTTCCAAAGTGCAGTTTTCTTGGTCAGTCAGTTTTCTGGCTCCATAATATTATTTTTGAGACAGTTATTCATACTTTTACGTCTGGAGCCTTTTACCACAATTTTCCCGTTAGCAGAAAATACAGTTTCAGATAATTGCTTAAATTAAAATGCAGAGGGGATTACTTAAATCCACTTGACTTCATTAGCTTCTGATTTTCAAAAGTCTTTTGAAATAAAACCCTGTCAAGACAGACCTTTTGTGTTTATCCATTTAAATCACAATGCAGATTCTTTCCAAATCTCAAGCTGAATTCTATTCTTTCTATAAAGCTCCACTGCTTACCAAAACCAGCTCCAAAATAGCAATTTGTGATTTATACTTTCATGTATGAATTGTAAGAGACATTTTACCAGGACACTCATATCGAGGCGCCTATAAATGTAAAATACTGGGTGACCATTCTTAATCCCCCTTTTCAACACATGTTGAGAAAAATTTGCATTTTTTACTCTGAGAACATATGGACTTCAATGGGAGCAAGATTCAAGTAATGTTTATAGTCTTAGCTAGGATTAACATAAGCAGAAATTACTGGAAATCTTCCTTGAATAAGTTGGATACAGTCTTGAGCAAGGAAGGCAGAACATGGCTTATCAAGTTCCCTGTAAAATAGTTTTTTTTCTTACATGTCCCCTTCCTCTTCATCTAGAAGTCTCATTTCTCTTTTAGGGAAGGCAGAAAAAAAAAAGTTCTTTGATACAAGAGGCTCCAAGGTCTTGTTTTGCACTTGTACCCCCAAGGTTTGAGAGGCAGAGCTGTGCCCCTCTCAGAAGCTCAGCAAGGCCATGTGAATCACTTTATCCTTGTCCAGCCAGCTGCATCACTGGGATTTAGATCCCACCAATCCAACAGACAGCTTGGATGTTTTTTCACAAAGCAAAACTGCACAGCAATTCCCTTAGGACTGTACAGTGAAAACTATAATGCAATCTTCGGGTTTCTGACACTTTTTCCTTTACAACAGTATAGCATTGACTGAAGCTGTAATTACCTTCACTGAATCTAGTAAACTCTTAGGGAAAAACCGTCTCAAACCAACATCTTTCCTGAAAGAAAAAACACACACACCATTAATACCAAAAACATAGTGCAGTATCATATTTATCTATTCAGGGTGGTGCTTTGGGTCTGTTTTTCATTCTGTTTTTTAACTAGTATATACAATTACTAAGCAATCTTCATAGCGAGGTCCTTGACCATCTCAGAGTAACAAACACAGTACCATTAAAATTCTAACTAGAGCCACTCCACATCAAATGTGGCACAGCAGCATCTTCTAGTTTAAACCCCAAAGGATACTGCATTTAAACAGGTACCTGAGTGGAAAGTCTGTTATTTGAAATGCTGGCTTGGGCACAGAGGAGTTTTGAGAATAAAAGCTGTTCTTTGTACATGTTTTAAGAATTTCAAGAATAAAGAACAAATACTCCTAGAGCATGTAGTCAGGTGAGGAGGGAACAACATGAAAATGAAAAGGCCTGATAAACTTCTATTAGAATGGAGTAGTAGATAAAATAGAGAATTACAGAATGGTTTGGGTTTGAAGGAACCATAATGAACATCTAATTGCTATGGGCAGGAACACCTTCCACTAGACCAGCTTGCTCAGAGCCCCAACTTAGCCTAAGGAATCCAGGAATTCATAAAGGAATACTCATGACATCACCTCACTCATGCTGAGTGCAATTCCACTACTGTTTTACCCTTTGAAGCATTATAATTAAGGGGTTGTTTAAATTTCTACTACTAATTTTTCCTCATACTGAACAAATTAAAATCACCAACTTTTTCTTGCTAGCAATCTCGCTTTTTGCAATTGTAAATCAGGTGACTGCGAGCTCAGATTTTGCAAACTGAATGTATCAAGCTCACATTCACACTTTTAAATTGGGTTGTAGCCCTGGTTTGAAAACCAGAGCCAGTAAATATTTCTAAGGCTCTGATGTGCTGCACGTAGCTTATGTCTGATGTGTGTTTGTGACACTACAACTGAACATCAGCTTCAAAATAAGGTCCCTGAGAAGTTGCCAGTGATGTTAGTGCAGAAGACACCACTGTACAACCAAGTGTAAAAATCTTCCATGTAAAAAAGGAAAAACTAAGAGAAAAATATAAATAGGAAAAAGATTTATAGCCCGAAGGTGTTATTAACTTTTTTCCCTTTACATTTAAGATGTTACCATCTCTTTCAAACATTCTTATCTGCTTCTGGAACAAGTATGAAAGCAAAGCTTTCCTTGACTGCATGCTTTGAACACACACAGAAATACATCTGGAACTCTTACACTTGGCAAAGCAAGGCAAAGCCGTTAGCAAGCGGAGATATTCAGGATTTATTTACTGCTACCTAACGGCACAAGAACAAAGCCAACAGTAAAGTCCATATAAAAAGCTCACTCAGAAGAATAAACCAGGGTATTTTTAAAGCTCTCTGAAGATGAGTGGTACACAATTTCATACTAAAAGCATCCTCAACCAGGAGGAGCAGAATGTTCATGTGCAGCACTGGCATCTGTGCAATGACAGTAAGCTGCAGGATTATAAAACTTTCATAAATGTTAATTCCTTCCATGCATTTCTTCTCAAATGCAAATGATACTCGGCTTATCATCCCACACAGTTAAATGAATCTAACACACTATTACCATCTGAATAATATGCAAAGACATTCTGACAGGGATATATTAGTTTAACATTAAGCATTTGAGAGAGAGATGGTGCTTTTGAAATGAAGCACCTTCCATCACCCTGGTATTCCTCATCTTAACAATCCTGCAGCACCCGGCTGCCACAGCCTCATTTGATTCATTACCAGGACAAGCTGTGGAGCAGCCTTTTGTACAGATCTGGGTGCAACAAACTGAGAAGAAATTCTTATGCAGAGTACAACAGACCCCAACTCTTAACAAAACTTGTTAATAAAGCATTTCCTGGGTTCAGCTGAGATGGCAAATTTATTTACTCGAGGAGAATTTAACAAAACCACACAGATTTAATGCCGTGGCCAACAACAACTTATGGATGCCTATAAATAAGAGAATGAGCACTGGAAACTGGAACATATGAACAGTTTTGCACACTCAGCCCTACAAACCCCTTCCCAGCTGTGCTGTGTGGGGGTGGAATGGCCAACAAGGGAGACACCAACTCAGGGTTCTGGATGAAGGACTCAGACATCTGGGCTCTGATTGCCAACAGGAGATCACCAGCACTGAGAGCCTGGTCCATATTGCTCTACTACAGCTTTGTATTTAACCTCATTCTCTCCAGCCCACTTGTAGGCTTAAATCTGAATTCAAATTTTTAATTTACAAATGTCAATAGGATTAATAAAACACCAACTACAGATAAGTGATACTGATTGTCTTACAATGATAAGCAGCTTTGTGCAGCGTATATCATGTATTTTTCACCTCAATTCAAGTCACAACAAAAAAAGTAATGTTAGATTAACATAATAGACTCTGACATGCTTTTACCAAATTGTGGCTGCACCTGTTCCTTCCTATAGCTCCCATTTCTGTAGTTGTAATTATCCCTGTTCTCTGCTAACAGGCTTCACACTTACTAGGAAAAAATTCTTCTTTCACTCCGTGAAGGCCCAACTATTAAAGGCTACTTAACAGTTTGATCCTATCCAGCATTTCCCATCCAGATCTGTTCTCGTATGACAATCTGATCAAAGACAAATATACATCAAATAGCCATCTGACAAAGGCAGGCAAGGAGCAATCACACCCAATGCAAAAAAGGGCCATTTAAAAATTGCTCTCAGCTGGTTAAGTGCCACATGATGTACTAAAACTAGCAATCCCCCCTCAAAAAAAAAAAAAACAACCAAAAAGCCTCATTTGAGCAATAAATATTACTTATGCAGTTAAACATTTATGGGTTATTAAGGTGCTAAGATCAAATTAATGCATTTTGGGGATCACTGGCACTTTTTGCAGACCCTTTCCAGTTTGTAATTATCTATAGTACAGTCACTTTAAGGTGGTTTTATTCTTCATCTCTCCCAGCTGAATCCCATACAAATCACATCTTGGTTCTCAAAAAAGAAAGAACTTTTGAAATGCAGAATTCTCCATGTCCAATTCTGCATGGCATTAAGCTGCTACATTTTGCATATCAGGATTTTGCTTCACTTTGTCTTTCACAGCAGCAATTTATTATTTCCTACCAAAACAGCCACTGTTTGGAAAACACAGAGACTGAAGGAAAGAAATCACTGTTAAACTGGAAGCAGCACCACACTGAGTCCCTCCTGGAACTCTCACCTGTTATAATTATTAATTTATACTTTGTGTGACCTGTTATTACCCTGCTTTCCTTTGTCTCATTGTTTCCAAAGTCATTAACCTAATTACTAATGCTTGTAGCTTCTGACTTGCTAAAAAACTGACTTAAGAATAGTTTACTCAAGTTCTTATTGGAACATATCTATGCAAACTACACCAATCATAACTCACATACTTTCAAATCTTTTTTATATCCCCTTTTAGTCTTATCTATCTGCTCATCTCCTTTATCTTTATTAGTCCTTTCTCATTTTATGATGTATTTCCTCAACCAGGATATTTCTGCTAATTCCTACAGACAAAACCCTGAAGTCCTTAAAAGATAAATTTAAAAAAATCCCTAATCCAAACAAAAAAGCTTTAAAAAATCTGAATAAATATAGGAGCACTACAGAAATACCAAATAAGCAGGCTATTCAAAGTTATCTTTACCTATTAAAATCAGAGATCCCTCAAAAATCCTTGTAAACTTACTCCTAGCATAAAATCTTAACTTCCTCCTCCAAATGCTCCAATTTCACACCTCTAAAAGTTAGAACACATTTGTCATTAAAAATATGATTTAAAAAATCGAGACTTCACTGCTGCACCAACCTTTTATCCCAATTTTATGTTAAACTACACACAATTTTTTCACAAGGGTGATTAGTAGTGATGAGCATATCATGGGTGCATGTATGTCTGAAACTTTATTCACTTAATGAAAATAAAACCAGTTTTCAGGTTTTTGCTAAAAAGCTTAAGGACTTTGGCTTGTTTGAACTGAAGCCATCTCCTGTACAAAGTAAGTAAGTAAATAAA
This sequence comes from Eopsaltria australis, assembly GCA_034509425.1. Lineage (NCBI taxonomy): Eukaryota > Metazoa > Chordata > Aves > Passeriformes > Petroicidae > Eopsaltria > Eopsaltria australis. The sequence goes on from JAVTVJ010000117.1 coordinate 2,428,599, forward strand.
ATATTTCAGTACAAGGATGCTCCTTGGTCTCCTTAAAATTTGTGATACACAGATGAACAATAACCTTGTTAATTTGCAAGGTCACAACTCAGAAAATGCCCACACGGAGCAAACAGAAACAAAAACAATACCACAAACATTTTCAAGCAACTCAAGCTTTAACACAAATGAGTCACAACTGAAGAATGCAGCTGGGCGCAGAAAAACACTGAGGAACAAAATCACCTCACAACCAGAGCCGGTGAACCCCATAAACATTAGCAAAATTGCTAAAAATCATAATAAGCCTCCTGATTAAGTTTAAAAACTTTAAACCTGTTTCTCTGGACCAAAGTTAAAGGCACTTCTACTTCTACACCTCAATGGGTTTCATCATCCTTTTATTAAAGCATCTGAACAACCTTGATGGAATATTACAACAGAAACATTCTGTCATTGGACTGAATTTATTATTCCTAATGCAGAGAAGGGACAGTTCAAACCTCAAGCCAGAACACAATACTTACTCTAACACTTCATAGTTGGACTTCTTTTCTAATGCATTGCCTCTCATCTCTCCGTAGGATCTCCTGAAGTCAGGAAAAACATTTGAAAGCAACAATTATTGCATAATTCAGCCTAAAACTACAACACCAACATAATCAAAACTTCCACTCAGCATCAGAAAACATTGGCAGAATGAATTCAAAGGTAAGTATTAAGTACATTATTCTTCTACCTCAACAGATCAGATTTTTATTTTATAAATTAACTGCATTTTCAGTACCAATTTCAACCAGTGCTGCTACCAAAAGAAGTGACCTAAGCTGCCCTTGAGCAGCTCCTTTCTACTTCACACTGCACTTCTTTGTGAGAGCTCTCTGTGCATGAAACAGGGAGAGCCAGGGAAAGAAGGGAATGGTGAAATTGCTTCAATCCAGACATGTTCACATTAACAAATAAAGGAATAAATAGGAAAGCTATGGCAGGAGAGGGCTGAGATCGTTGTTTTCACAGAGAAAATGGACCAGTAATGCTCATTCTAAGAGTGTCAGTAGCTCATCTATGAGAAATATCTCATCAAAATGCTCTGAAGAGCCACAGCTTGAGAGCCAGGGAAGGCAGGACCTGGCTGACAACATAATCATGGATTATTAGATTCATTCCACGTTTTCAAATAAGGCACAATGATTTTGTAAGTACATAAGGAGTTTGCAGTTACACAAAGAATTTCTGTTTTCTCTGGGGCTACCAGGAAAACTTATAACAAAGGCATCAGGTTCTCCTGTGATACCTGGGAAATTTCAAAAGCTTAAATTTTGTTTTAATTTGGAAAGCACTGTTCAGAGGACACTTTTATTCTCTCCTAACAAGTTTACATTTGTCATTCATTTCTTATCAAGTTTACTTCTTTCCTAATCTCCCTGTGTGAGACATCAGCATAACCAAAGCAAATGTTTCAGGCTGGAAATTCTCCATTAATTTGCAAAACCCAACACATGCATTTCAAAGTTGGGAACTCTCTCAAGGATCTCTTAATCTGATATATTTATCTTTATTTTCCAGCTGTCTGTACAGTTGACAAGAACACCAAAAACACCCAAAAGGATCCTTAAGATTTAATCACTTCAAAACAGCACATTAAAAATTGAGTAAATACAGAGAGGAAAGGTAGCAGCATTTATCTATAATTACATTTTTTAGCTGTAGGATTTATATATGCAGAATCACAAGACTATTTGCTAAATAACACCACAGATGCATTTCTTTTAAGCATACTTCAATGTACTCTACAAGCCTCTGAATTATTCAGATGAAGAATTCGCCCAAAAGGCAGTATCAAGATGTAATTAATTAAAATTTTAAAATAATGTTAATTTAAAAATCACTAGAAATGAGTTACAATACAGTCTATTCAGTTTTTCTTCAAACTGCTTTGTAGCAAAAAAAGTCTTATAATGTTTTATTCAACCGTACTGGTCAGAAATTGATGAACTTTAAGCAGTTTCAAAATTAATGTACACATTCTGTCAGAAAGATGTTGAATAATAAATTAAATTATCAGCTTACCGGATTTCAAGGCAACCTAGTTTCAAAGCAATTTCCTGGTCCACTTGATCTGCTATTTCTAACATATAGTCATTTTTCACCTACAGCAAGAGAAGCAGGTAGGTATCACAGAAAGATCAGTTCAGTGCCAACACAGACTAAAAATACTCCCCAAACAACTTTTAAATGAATATATCTTAATTTTCTGGAATGACAATTCACAGTCCAGGAAGAAAAAAAAAGAATTGGTGTTCATGTTCTCCAAAAATGAGCTGCACTTTGGTAAGAAACACATTTTGACCACAATAAACTTGATTGAAAAATTCCTTATCTGTGTCAATATTGGCTATGTTTTATTAAATATAATCAAAATGCACAGAAGACTGAGCAGATGGCTGCACCTGCATTCCAGCTAGGAGAAGGCAGGTTCTTGAACCATCCTGGTCAACAGGATTTAATTGTGTGGGTGGATCTAATCATGCAAATAAAACTGATAAATGCCTGGGAATTACAGTGAAAATAAAAATAGAAGTAAATAGAATAGTATGTGCAAATTGTCCTGCACAGTGGCACAAAATAATGCTGAACTAGCAAAAAGAACCAAGAGTGAAACTAGATGGTGTCCATCTACAGTAGGAAACACTTCAAATCGTCATCACATGTCCTGGACTTGTTTTATTTACCCACACAGATGTGGGCAGAATCCTGTATTTTAGGTAATACTTTCACCACATTGGAGTAAGCAATTTATCCAGCAACTACCAACACCAAAAACCCCAGAGAACAGTAACAGAGAACAGAACCAAAGAACTTCACTCTGCAAACCTTGCACCAGTAATAAATCTCGACAGCTTTTCCTTAACACCTCCTGTTATCCTCTTATGAAAACATCAAGTTGCTATTGAGATCCTAAAGTTGCACCAAGCCCCAAAATACCACAAAAATCCACATGACTGACTTGCAGATCAAAGAGGAGATGATGCACTATGAAAGCAACACACTTCACCATGTGGGTTTGTTGAGTGATGACAAGTTGTAAGAACAACTATTTCAAACTACTACTGCGATGAAATACATAATTTAGGAGATAAGGAAGTGCAGCAGTGGATCCAACAGCTGGAGATGTTCTGCACTCAGTATTCTCTTTGGAACACGTGAGCATCCACCACGGTATTCCCTCAGCACCAGTGTGGCAGCTGGCTCCTACTCTAAACTACAAACAAATCCTTAAAAACTTCCTGCATCTGAATTGCATGAAAAGTTTTAATTTGTTATTGAAAGATGTGAAAGAAGAAAAATGATAAACTGTGCAAGAGTGAGGAAATGAACTATTACAACAGCTGAAACATGAGAAAAAAGCTTCTTGCATTTGAATTCATACAGGCACTCAACATGACAAAATAATGAGCTTTTAACTCTTCTCAATTCAGTTCCTAGAAATCCTAATGAGACAGGAGAATAATTGCCCTTCAGCATCATGTAGTGTGCTATTTGTACACACATATGGAAATAATAATTCTGTATTCCCATAGTAATAATATACACAATATGAATTAATAATTCTCTTCATTATGCTCAGAATTTTAAATAACTGGATTTAGATTGGATATTAGGATGATTTCTCCACTGAAAGGGTGGTCAGGGATTGGAAACAGACTGTGCAGGGAAGTGGTGGAATCTGGAACCATCTCTGGAACCATTCACAGAATGGATGCAGCCCTTGGGGCATGGTTCAGTTGTGGATGTGGCAGCATTGGGTTAGTGGTTGATATTCCATGTCTTTTCCAACCTAAACCATTCTAGGATCCTATAAATAGCACAACACAATTAAATCAGAACCTCTGTTCATGAGAAAGGATTTTGAACTGGTTCTGCATTAAAACTGTCAGACAGAAGCTCAAGCAGGTAAATCAGGAAAGGAGTTTCAGGCTCCATGAACAGCCATAAATGATGTCTGTAAAGAACATTCACAGCCCTCCTCACCCTCAGGTCTATGTGGGGAAACTTCAAAAGGAAAAGAAGTGTTCAACATGAGTTCAGATCATGTATGGATACCCAAATTAAAGAAATTCTCATGTCCTTTTTCTGACAATTCACCTTCCTGTACAGCCTAAGCTACTCTACCTAACAATTGAACCTGCTCACAAAATCCCATGGCTAACCCAGCTCACATCCACCCAAATCAAATACCCATTGCCTGATCACTTGTATTTCAGTAAACTTCTTTTTCTTTTTAAAATACAGATTCAATTTTTTGAACCACTTCAACAATTTTGCACCATCAGGAAACTTCAGAGCTCTTATCCATCTACTCCTTGAGGTATTCAGACACCAGGAAGAACCGGCTGTAGCAAAGCAGTTTTTCAGTCCTGACACACAAAACTTCCACTTGCAGAAACGATGCTAATTTAAGGCCCAGTGTATCCTGATCAAATGTGGATTCATTTATCTTCACAGCTCTTTGCCTTGTGGATCCCAGTGCTCCAGTGCTCGATTTGCTAAACTAAACAGCTTAAGAGCATCTCCAGTTTCATGCAAACATGATTTTAAAATGCTGCTAGCCTCCTATTCCATAAATAAATAAGCAACATTACCCAAATATTTGAAGTTTGGGGTTTATCTCCTCTTGCCTTGTGGCTTGTGAGCTTTCATAAATTCCAGTCATGTTCCCAGTCTGACTCTGCAACTGCAGGCACCAGATATTGACTAAGAAAATGTAAAAGACCACCCCCTATTCCAACAAAATGGAAGGGGAAAAAGAAGTATTTTACATAATATACGACTACTTATTTTAGTGTTTAAATTTTTTGAGTTATAAAGAGATTATAAATTTCAGGAAATCTGTATGGATTTAACAGTGTCCAACCCTGGATAGCCAAAGGTGCTTGGTTTCTCCCTTTTTTCATAAACCTGCCTGCACACATTCTTCTTTCAATTTCAGCAAGGAAAAAAAAAAAAAAAAGCAGATTCAATTTCTACTCCCAGAATACCAATGAGAACTTCTCTTATCACCTTTAATTTTGCTTGACTATTCTCTTTGAGATGGCATCAGATCAATGCATGAACTAATGCCTGTGCAGAGATTAGATAAGGATTTCACAGGAGGTTCAGCACAACCTCCTAAGGAAAAAGCCTGAGCAAATATTAAGTGGAAGAGACATAAGAGATAATTTAATGGTAATTAAATGCACTGTCACAAGGCAATTGAACAGTTTTCCAAGAAGTCTTTTGTGTTTGCTCAATTATAACTTTTATTATTATTATTATTATTGTTAATGTAATGAAATGAGAGAAATGAGAATATTTTCTGGGTTAGGCAAACAAAGGCCCCATCTTCAAGAGCACAAAGCCTATATACACACAAAGGCACAAAAACTGAACTCTTAGAAATCTAACAAAACCTATCAGGTTTTTTTCTGTTGGCTACAAATTCAGAAGTATGTTAAGAGGGAGGATGAATTCTTAACTGTGGGGTTTGGAGATCCTGTTATATGTGAGATTGTCAGAGTGTGCAGACCTTTAACTGTGGCTTGAAAATTCAGGTAAATGTGCAATATCTGGAGAAACTGAAGAACACGTCTATCTATATAAAGAAATATATATACACACACACATCCTTTTCAAACAGATCAAGCACCACTGCCACAGGTCTCCTCCCCAGTTTAGCTGGTCAGAATGGGATCTCTCCTAAGGTAAAACCAGAAAAACCCCTGTAGGATGCTGTTTAACACACCATCATTTTACCTACTTTGTAAGACAAAACTTATTTATATAAACTCGTCACACAAATCTGCTTTTGATATCCACCCTAAAAACCCAAGTGGCCAAACAAGAAAACAAAACAGCAACCCTTGATCACTTTTTTGACCCAAGAAAAGCCTTTAAGGTGCTCCTGCTAAATCTGTGTGCCATTACTCCATTTATACCCCATACTGGAGACCAGATGCTCTGGCAATGATAAAATCACATGAAGTCTGTATTTATCTCCAATATTTCATGGTCACAAAGTTATAGCCATAAAAATGTGTAAAGATCAACAAGGCAAACACTTGGACTGACACCAGGATTAAGAATTCATGCATCAACACTGCTAAAATCCTATATACTTTTTATTTGGTAACAATCAAAACCCAAAATATGATGCCTGAAGTGAGTCACTTTGGTGTATGTTGCTTGCAACACATTTGCTTCCACTGACTTACTCATTTTGTATTCCCACATAATGTGCTTATCTCAACTCCCTGAGAAAAATATATTGGAAAACAGTTTAAAGGAGGATAAGAGACAAAAATAATTCATTGCTGCAAACTGCTATGCTGATTTCAAGAACCTTTTCCCTCAGATTTTTTTTTTAGTATGTTCTAACAAGTTGAAATCAGATTTACAGTCAAGCAGGTGCATGCTTTGGGGGGAAAGGATTAGTTCATTTAAGCTCCATTAAAACTGGAATAATGGAAATAAAAACCGCTTCAGGCTTCAAGGCAAGTACTACTGCAGTGCCAGAGTCAGAGAAAGCAACTCTACCTAAATTTGTTCATTCACAGGGTGGCAAATAAGAATTAAAGTGTGACCTACACTTCACATTTGGAGTTGACTTCTTGGCCACAAGAGTTACAAACAGTCTGATTAAAAAAAAAAAAAAAAAGCTGCACTGTGGGGAAAATAGGAATGCCAAGCACAAAGGCACCTTTAGGGTGGTTGGAAAAAGAAGTATTTTGCATGTTCTGACAAAATAAAAAATGAAACAAAATTGTCACTGCCCCCCCAGAGAATATACATCACCATCAGTAACTACATGCTTAGAAAGGGCAGTAATATCCAAAGAAAAAAAAAGGATTTTGAACTCCAACACAATCCTACACCATATTTCCTGATCTATCACTGTCTTGATATTCAGCAACAATTCACTTTATTTAAAATACTTTTTTTTTTAACAGTATTTTAATTTTTTTATCACTTTTCTTCATCTTTTAGCCAGAACTGAAATCTCTCTTTGGTCTTCAGTATTTTGGGCATTAAAAATTCAAAGATACTCCTAAATCACAGCAAAAGAAAGGAGATGAACACAACATGAACTAAAAAGCTTTTCCCACATGGAAGATGGGCACATAAACACAAGCCCAGTTTCATTTCTGATGTCAAGACTTATAAAATATTTGTTCTTTTTTCCTTGAGTGGGGAAATTACTGATGGTGTCACTTCTAACTTCTCCAAATTTCCCAGGAAATAATGGGCAGTTTCCCAGCTACAGAAATGGGTAACGAATTCCAGACGGAACAATTTAAAATAAAAATTGGAAACAGAGGAAAGCCCATGTTTGTGAATATGGAGAAATTAGAGAACAGCCCTATGCTATGATTTAAGGAGAAATCTATCACTGGCCTCGTATTTTATATACCAGCTGCTACTTTCAAAAGCCATCTGCTTCATTTTCCTGCACATGAGTTTTTTATGCAGCTGCAGTATTTCAGGAGAAGGTTCACCCAGGCTGACAAGCAGTTCATAAAAACACCATGCTGGATTTAGATTTCTTTATTAAGAGCAACAGTAAAATAATTCTGAACTTGGCAAATGCTTTCCAGTTTAGGGATTTTTTTTAAAAAACCATTAGATACTGTGCCTTAAAAAGAGATTTTAGGTTTAAACTTGTTTATAGCCTTATAAATTATCAAATAAAATTATCAAACTTGACATTGAGTTTTCAAGCCTAAATACTGTGGAAATTCTTTAGCAACAGTACTATCAAATGGTGTCTCCAAAAGGGCAAATACCAATAATTAGCCACTACTGGCTTTCCCAGCTTAATGTTACCAAGAAAATTCCCACAGGATAAACTCCAATTTTTCAGGAGGACAGTTTAAAAATAAGCAATCTACTTCTCTTGCTTTTCTTCCAATGTCTATTGACCTATTTAAACAACTCAGTCCTTTTTTATTTCTATTTTTTTCCCGAATTTGCACTGCTTTGAACACTGCATTTAAACAGCCCTTCAGTGACTAAGTTCCTACTGAAGAGTTAGGACCATACCCAAAAAGAACCATCAAAACATATGAGATATTTAGATAAGCAATGAAACAAAGAAAATGTCTTCTGTACTCCATTCAGTACATAGCACACAAATATTACAATAATTTAATGAGGCATGGAAACAAAGATTTATATCACATCATTTTCTCCTTATCCATTTTCCTACACAAATATTTTTAGCTGGTGCTTTTTGTATATTCAGAAATTATGTACTTCTGCTTAGTTGATGTAATTTATATTAAAAAAATATAAAGTTCCTCTTAATTGTTCTGTATATGCAATAATTTATTTATTCTCAGTATTTTATATGAATTTATTTTCAACAGCTCAGGTGTGCTCTCGCACCTGCTTTTAGAGATTCAAGTTTCTAACTCTGAAAGGTAATTTGGTGTTAGGTTTTGTATGTTATAGTTCACCCTCAACCACCACAGAGTTCAACCAAGATCTTTGTTTTACACCAACACAAAACACTTCTGGTGACACCTGTCCTACCAAAATCCAGAGAAATTATTCTTGCTATTTACCAGTTCCAGCTTCTGTAATGAAAGACCAGAATATCCCAATATATCCATGGGAAAAGCTGATCTTTTTTGATCACTTTTGTGACCAAGTCAAAACTCCAAGTACACAGCACATTTGTTTTCCCCACAATTTCCCATTCAAAATGAAGGATGCTGCTCTGCTCTGCGCCTGCAGCAGGGTCCATACATAATTCCACCCCAATCCATGACACAACTCTTCTGTGGTTTCCCATCAAAGAGAATTATCTCAGATTTTCTCCTTGCAATGTTAAACACACCACAGAATCACTGTAGGACAGACGTGATTGGGTTAATGTGGAACAGTCACCCAGTATAAATCCTGATATCTGTAGGACCAAACTGCTCCTCCATCCTTGTTTTCCAACAGTAGGTTCATGTAGGACACCGAATTTACATCACTACAAAATCAGCTTGAAAGAGCTGGGTCCCAACCCTCACTACTACAGCTTCAGAAATTTGATGCAGCATTCACCCTTTAAGATTTGTGCCTCATCTGCTCTGAATGAAGCCCCATATGCACAAAAGCCCAATGTCTGCTTCTAATGTCATCAGGATTTTTAGGAGCCACCTTAATGATCATAATGGTAGTTTTTAAAATACACACAGGAGGGAAACACATATGTGTTCCCACCCCTATTTACCCATCTGATAGTATTAAATTTGCTATAGGAGATAAGTCAATATTAGGGGAAATTAGGGCTTTGGCCTCATCTAGGGGAGTTAAAAGCCCAGATCCAGTATCAGGATAACATTCATCTGCCATCTGCCCTCAGCTGCTCCTCCTCTTCGTGTCCCAAGGTCACCGTCTCTATATTAGCTAGGGGTGATCTTTGACATCTCTAACTAATTTTGGAAGCTCCTCTGTTAATAATAAGGGCATTAGAGATGGGCTGGGGGGAAACCAACTTCTGACAAGGCATTGTTAGGGGCAGAGCAGCTAAAAATGATGCCGTCTGTCCGAGTGGGCTGAGCTCCAGATGTCACTGCAAGGGACGCGGCTGCCTCGCAGCCCTTCCACAAAGTAGGGCTGCACTCTTGGGAGCCATAGAGAACTCAACCTACAAAACAGGCCTTGCTCTCAGCTAATTTTATACTTCTCCTTTCCAACGTGGAATTTTGAGTTTCCAGATCAAGCGAGTCCAAGCATCAACGTAAATCAACTTTTCTGTGGGTTTCCTTTTGTTGTTATACACAACTTAATACACTAATGGCAGTAACATTGTGTTCCAGACTATTAAAAAGATGGATCCTCACATCAATACATGGAAACCTGTCCCCAGCATTTTAAATTTATCGTGCTGAATTATGAGGAGTTCAAGAAAAGCCCGCAAAGATGCGTTTCACCACTCTGGCTGACAAGTGGACATTTTGAATCAAAGCTGCTCTTTCTCTTTGGCCTGAGCTTGGCTGACCATTTAGGAGGTGGTAAGGAATATGAGGAAGTTCCACATTCCTACCACATAGCACTAAGGGAAAGCCAAAAGTGGGCACACAACATTTGTAGCCAAAGCAGCTCCTCAACTATACAAACAGCAGAGCCTAAAACAAGAATGCCAGCATAGTTCTGAGGGCGTAAATCAACTTTTACAGGGAAAAAAAAAAAAGTACTTTATGGGATATTGTGAATTCCAGCAACTTCAGAAACCTAGTCCTGTCAAGGAAATCTCACTTATAATTGTCTTTTCAAGTTGTAAAGAGCAGACAGGAAAGGTTCAGTTTGATTTATATTTTTTATCCAAAAATGTATTTTAGTATCTTTTTAATCAGCTGCAATTCTTATATTGCCACATGCCTGAAGGGCACAGTTTATGTCTCAGCCTTTAACTCTTCATGAAAGATCTGTTGGGTTTTGGGGGGTTTGTTTTGTTTTGTTGGGGATTTTTTGTTTTAAACAGGCTGCCAACATCAGGAACAACGCCAGCTTTTCTCCCAATGTCCTTCATTTCCGTCAAAGCTTTTCCTGTCAAAGTCATTTGCTTTAGGTCTCCTATTTTTATTAGGGTGTAAGAGATGTTGTTATTTAATTAGGTTAAAGAGACTAATTCCCAGCCTGCATTTCAAATTACATCTCATGCACCTAAGCCTTATAAAACTTTAATCATTAAGTTATTACAGTAATTGCCTGGACTTAAAATTTCCTACATGTCAGGAACAGAGTTATAAAAATAATTTAATTTGCATGATGTATTTATCTGCCACAATATAAAGAGATATTTCATTTAATGAAATACCTTTTGAGTGTGAACATAATCTTTACAGACACTACAGAGACAGAGAAAAGAAGTGCCAATTGTCCACAAGAAAGTTATTCTCCTCTTTTTTAGAGGATATTATTTCATTACTTCTTTTTTACATAAGGAAAAGTATCATTTTTTTCTCTGGTCTTTTTAAAAAGAGTTTTCTCATGAAAATGAACCTGCAGTGTGCTTGTCTGGTGAGACACAGAGCCCTCGTGGCACTGAATTCAGCTCAGTTTTTTCAGGGCATCATTGACCTGCCCTAACTTCGAGATCATCCCCTGCTTGCAATTCCTTCTTACACAAACTTTTGCACTTTAAAAAGCAAATTCAAAACACAGTTCAGTTCTATGGCCTCCTTTATTATATATATATGAACATCTCCAGGGTAGCTCTACACTGCAGGCTAAACAAGGCATGAGAGAAAAATTCAACAACGATAAAAACAACCTTTTCTTCTTCTCTGGGATCAAAAAAAAAACCAAAAAAAACCAAATCCAAAAAGTTACTTTAAAAGTCTTCTGTTTGAAGCACAAGGACAGCAACAATGGAACAGCTGATGCCCAAGAGCTGCCCCCACCCCCCATACAGATGCTTACTCCCTTTTCATCAAGGGATAAACCATCTCCAATTACTGCAGGCTAACATGTTATTCAAGGATAAATGTGTGCAGGCTCTTGTCCCACAATAAAAGGAAGGCAATTCAAGGAGCTTACGTCTGATTCTCATTACATGAATGTTTTTAAAAGCTGTATTCTGTCTTGATTTGAGATATGGTTTTCATTCCTCACTCAGCTACTAAGGCAAAATAGAGGAGCCTGTCCCCTTTTATTTCCCACTTCCCAACAGCCATGTCACTGGAACACAGGGAAAGGAAGACACTCAATATGAGTTTCACCAACACTTATTTAAAACTGAAAAAACTCCCAAAACAGGACAGAAAAATAGTGAAATCCTATTTAATTACTCAAAACCTGTGATTTTTAATTCTCCTTTTGTACCTTTATTCTTGTTTTTTTCTGAAAAAATGCTTAAAAAAACATACAAAACCCCCAATATCTTCATCAGAGATTTACAGAACAGTCAACAGAACACAAAAATACACACACAAAAAGGATGCTGCTTCTTGATAAAACCTTACTCACAGTATTTTTATTCACTGTACTTCACATTTAAGGTTTTGTGGGTCAGATTAAAGCTCACTTTGGTTCAGATTTGGGTATTCAGTACCACAGGACACAACTGAAGGCTGGCACATAAAACCTGTGCAGTGAGCATCTGCCAACTGTGCAGACAACCATAAATCTGGCTCTTCCTGATTTTTGAATACTTCAGCCTCACAATTCCAACAGCACTGGGTGGGATCCAATTTGCCTAATTTGGCTGAAACTGTAAGCAGTTGGGCCCAAGGGAGTAATGCAGTCAATGCAGAATCACCACCTAAATGCTCCACAGACCAAAAAAAGAGACAACACCCCGAAATCCTGTCACCCACTACCTCTGACACCTGCCAAGGAGAGCAGTAGCAAAACAAAAGGACCCAGTTCCAGCATTAGTTTGTTGATCAGAGCTCTCAAATGGGATGTGAAATGACACAAACACACAGCTCCTCCAGTGAAGGGGAATGACCTAAAGATCAGCCTCTCCCCATCCCTGGCCTCAAAGCTGAGGCACAGCCTGAGCACAAGAGGCACCGCATGGCATCCTTACTGGGACTGATTCTGATGTTATTAACGAGTTGTGTGGTTTCCCCCTGCTCCCACACACTAATTTTAATCCCTTGCTGTACAGATTGCAGAATGAAAGGTCTCATTAAGTGCCCTTCTTTACACTCCCAATTAAGAGCAGCTCACGCCCACCGCAGATGGCAGAACGGCCGCCACGATCACAGCACGCCAAGCCACAAACAGCTCTGGGCACAGGTTCTTGATTTGTTTGAGACTCTTGAAGATGAAGAATACTCAAAACCAAAGAAAAGTCACAGCATCCTTAAAACAGCCAAAAATCAAGGAGAAAACAGTGATCTCACAGATCAAGGCCAAGCTGAGAAGCCTGAAATGCACCGATTTGCACAGGGCAGTGAACTCGCTGGAGTGAATGGGAGTAGTCATGCATGTGAAGGCACAAACGTGTGCCAGCTTTGGGTTTAACAGCCTGGTAATTGGGGTTTGGGTGAGATGGATGAATAAACCCTGTCTGTTGACAGTGATTAAGGTAACATTTTGTTATCTTTACAAAATGTTCTATGCTTTTCCAGAAGATGGAGATCACTTGAGGACTTAAACTTTCTTTTTCAACAATACTGTGGCTTGCAACTCAGATTCAACAAAATCACTACAATTCCAAAATCCATGGGATACAGAGGTAACCACGTTTCTTTTCCTTGTCCATGAACTTTTTAATTTGATGCTGTACATTTTTAATAAGACAGACAGCATGTGTTTGGATGTTATCGAGTTAGAAATAAGCTTCCCAGTCTCATCCTGAGCAGAAAGTCACAGGCATCTGGTCCTCACTATAATCTTTTTTACTCATTTATAACACACAACACAGCAATGTCTTTGATTTTTACACTGAGAAAAGCCAATCTGACTACAGAAGTGTTGTTTCTGTCGTATTTTTAAAATTTTGTAACTGGGTTCTGCACTCCTTATCTCTGACAGTTCCTTCTGTGCAGAAAGCTCAGAATATGTATGCATGTATGAATTCTGTACATTCTGTTGTTCTTGCCTACACACAACATGGTATGTCTGACTGAGAGCAGTGGTTTGCAAAAGATGTTAAAATGTTGCAGGAGTGACACTGAGTTAGGAACAGAATGTGAAAAATCATTTTCCTTATTTTTTCATCCCCCCCTCTGCTGTAGGTCTGGTTTATGATGCAGTGTTACTGCCCAAATTCTTCTCCTGCCTTCTCTTCATACGTCACTGCTGCTGCCTTAACACTTCACCAGATAAGAGTTATTGTCCTAGTTAATCCAAGAGGACAAGTGAAATTTATGGAGCAAAACAGAATCGTGGATAGAGAATGACAGCTCTGGAAAGTTCTGCACCTGATTTCCATGACAACGGAGACCCAAATACCTTTCAGCACCCCAAAACAAAGAGCAGTGACTTCTAAAGAACTGGATTCAGAAATAGCTCACCATAAGGTGAAGAAGAAAGGGGAAGAGAAAATAAATGGGATGGATGTGCAGAGCAAGAGACAAGAACCTCTAATTTTCACTCTATAATAGCACTGAGATTCAGGGCATTGTCACATACAGGCAGCTGCCAGCTTTGCCTCCTGGTCCTGATGGCCTTCAAAAACCTTCTATTCTGAGCCATTTGTATCTGTTTATAATGATTTCTCCAAATTTAGTTAAAAGTTAACAAATATTCCTCTGGCATTTCAAACTCCTTGCTTTAAGGAACAGTTCCCTAAGGCAGAAATGAGAGGACACTGCAGGCTTGCCAGCGTTGAACAGGTAAGAGATGGAGTTCAGGACATTATTTTGGAGCTCATCACCCACTTCTGCATCACGGGAAACATAAACCCCCTGTGTTTAAAGTCAGTATGAAGGGAGTCCTTTGCTGCTAAAGGAAAAAGGAACATGATTTTGTTGTTTGTACAAGAATCCCTGGCAGCACTAAAAACTCACCAAAATTCAGACATTTTTAGGCTGAAAGCACCACCTTACACAAATCACTTAAACTAGAATGTGACGTCCAAAGAAGCACTGCAAGAGAATTGCCTTTTTAGAAGTCAACTTCATCATAGATCAATAAAAAACTGCATGACACAGTAAAAAAATTAAAAGTCATTTACCCAAGACAAGAATGTGTGTGCACAGTTGTGCTTGCTGAAGTTGGGGGACAGGGTAACCATTTTAGTCCTGACTCCCCTAAAAAATATCCCCAGGAAGTTTTATTGTGAGCTTGATAGTCTAAAAGCAGATTAAAATTATTTACTGAATAAAATTAGAATTTAGTACCTAATTTATAGAAACCTTGACTATTATGCTGTTTTAGAAGAGATTTTAAGCCCAAGAAAATAAACTAAAGATGTGAGTGGAAAGAACATTTGAAGGTTTGTAGTGAAATTGTCACTTACACTTGCAAAAATAAAGAAATTCAGCAGTTTAATGCAGTGTGAAACAACTAAGGAGCCAGTGGAACAACAGACAATGTAACTGAGTTAGAACATCTGCAGAATAACCTTGGTTTTGGAACATACTTCTCACCACTTCTCAAGAAGAAAGATGCCATGGGCTTTGTGACCTTTCTGCCTTATATATGCAACCTTAAATTTCATCCAGTTTCTATTTGTGCAGTAATATGCTACCCACATAAACAAACCCAGTTTTCTACATTCAGCAAAATCAGCAAAAGACAAAGTAGTAGAATTGGACATACCTGCTGATAGAAAAAATTTAGTGTTGGTTTGTCCTCAGTGAACTGGTTTAGAAATCCTTTTGGCAAGTACCGAATTCTCAATTCATACCTGAAAAGCAAGAAAAAGAAACTGTTGAGCAGAATTAAAATTTAGATTTTCTCACAACATTCTTAAAAATATGAATGAACACAAAGCAAACTTAGAAAGCTAATTTCCTTTGTGATTACTTAAGAGAGCTAAACTGGAATTTATCTTTATCTGCCATTTCATAGAGATGTTTACAAAGGACCTTTGTAACAGAAGCAAACTTAGAGCCCTGCTGCCTTCTCAGAGTTTCAGAGGGGACCAAAGCAGGAGCACTCAGAGCAGATAAGCTCCAGATCCATGGGAATGGAGGCCCCAGTTAGGTGACAACAGATGAGCTGCCAGAAGCACTGACATGACCCCTGGCAACAGCTTTTATCTCTGGTTCTCACAAGCAGGTACTTAAAACACTGATCCTGCTGCTCCAGGAGTGACAAACAGTGTCACTCACCAGGGAGCCACATCCTACAGGAGAACATGTAATGGGACTCTGCTCCTTCTCTGATCAATGCTCTAATATTCACCCCTGGATTTTTCCATAGGTTTTGAAGGGATTTCTCTGCAAAAAGGTTTCCTGCTCCCTTATTCATTATCAAGACACATGCAAAAGCTGAACAGTTTTGAACCCCTGACAGTCATATTTTTCAAGGTAATTGTACACCAGAAGAGAGGGAAATTCAGAATTAGCCTTGACCCACGCCTACACCAAATCTGTACCCCATCTCAAACCTAAACTTCTGCTTTCAGCCCCTAAATTTAGTATTATTTCTTGCCCTAAACTTCTGCTTTCAACCCCTAAATTTAGTATTATTGCTTGTCCTGTGGTAACAGCCCACAGTGTTTGACACAGACTATTTGCTTCCTCCTCTGACACATTCCTTCAATGAAAGCCTGATAATAAATGTCTCCATCCATTGGGCTGTGCCAATCCAGCATATCCTAACTAACACTCTTAACAGTACTTCCCAAAGTGAGTATATTTAACAATCTGCTCATGATAAGAGCAAATATTACAACATTTCAATCTGTTGGTTTCAGCAGGACAAGAACTTCTTTTCAGCGATTTGGCTGCCTGTAATCAAGATTTACATGGGGATTTGGTAAAAATTTACTAGGGGTAAGTGCTGCCTGGTTTTCCACTGCAAGCAGAAGTTGCAATATCTTTATTTACTTTGAAATCACTGAAAATACACTGTCCTGTTAGAAACCATTAAAATAAGGGGAAAATTTGTAAATTGTAAATACACACACACACTGTATACAAACAAAGAACACTGGAATGATGTCTTGTTTTAGTATGGCAATATATTTCGTAATTCCTGTGCACAGAAAACATGTTCTTAAATTAAAGAGTGAAATGCAGGAGAGGCTGAGAACACCTGACAAAGTACATTTACACTGGACATAAGGAAGAAATGTTTTCCACTGAGTGTGGTGAGGCCCTGGCACAGAGAAGCTGTGGCTGCCCCAGCCCTGGAAGTGTTCAAGGCCAGGCTGGATGGGGTTTGGAGCAACCTGGGATAGTGGAAGGTGTTCCTGTCCACAACAGGTGATCCTTAAATATCCTTCTCAATCCAAACCATCCTCTGACACAATGACACAGACACAGATAACCAAAAAAAGACTCGAAGTCCCGGTTAAGACAAACCCTCACAAATGCATCTAATTTGTGAAGGAACACAGAATCACCTTCTGTTGCCAATCAGCCTCTACATTCTATCATACCCACTATGATTTATCCAAATTGTACCTCCAGGTATTTATGTGTCAGGGAGAGAAGGCAGCACGAGCACACCATCCAGTGCAGAAAACCAGAGCCTCTCCTGGTTTCTATTCTGTCATATCCACTAAAATCTACTGCTGAACACAACTGCAGAGACTGACATGGAATAAAACAAGTCTGTGTAAAAGACTTCCTTCCTTTTTGGGGGGCTCTGTAATCCAGTGCATTTTAGAATGACACAATCATTAAGGTTGGAAAAGACTTTTAAGATCTTCGAGTCCAACCATCAATCCAGCACCACCACCATGTTCACCACTAAACAGTGTCCTCAAGTGCCAAATTCACAATTATTTTGGAACGTTTTCAAGGATGGTTACTCCATTGCTCCCCTTGGCAGCTTGGTCCAGTGCTTGACAATCCTTTCCATGAAAAAATTTTTCCTAATATCCAACCTAAATCTCTCCTGGAGCACAAATCTGATGAGGAGCAGGTGAGGGAGAAAAGGAGGCTCAGGGGAGATCTCATCTCTCTACCATTCCCTGACAGGAGAGTGTAGCTAGGTAGAAGTCAAGCTCTTATCCTAAGAAACAAGTGATAGAATGAGAGGAAACCAACTCAAGTTGCACCAGGAGAGGTTTAGACTGGATTATAGACCAGAAAATTGGATATTTGATAGTAGAAAAAATTTCTTCATGGGCTGTCAAACAGGCTGCTCATGGAAGTGATGGCATCACATCCCTGGAGGGATTTAAAGGACATGTAGATGTGGCACTTGGGGACGTGGTTTAGCAGTGGCCTTGGCAGAGGCAGGTTAACCATAGGGTTTTTGATGACCATAGGTCCCTTCCTGAATGATTCTGTCATTCTAGGATGCAGAACACCATTACTCTCCGGGATTAAAAAAAAAAACAAAACCAAAACAACAGAGGAAAATCCATCTCTCTCCTGTGCAGGGATGTGTCTTCTTAACTGATCAGCCATGAAAGTGCAGCTTTCTGCAACAGGATCTCATGAGAAAATCAGGTAAGGCAAAGCAGCTTGGCTGGGACAGTCACCACGAGTGACCTTCATTACCTATTTATAACCTATTTATAAACTAATCTCTGCCTGGGCCTGTGGGAATGAAGATGATGACTTCCAAAGGCCAACTCAAGGATGGGCTCGATTTTCAATATCCTCTACATTTACTGTCTTTGAAATGCAGCCAGCTGACAAGGGTGACATGTCCCTTCCTCACAAACCAGGTCTGCTTTTGGAGCAAGTGTCTCAGCTGATGATCACTCCCCTTATGTTTGATAAATTATTTCTAGAAGATCACCGCTCTGCTTGCTGCTCTGCCCCTCCACCCAAGGTTCAGACGCACTGGCACATCTCAAAAAGGTGAGCATCAACAGAGTTCACAAGTTGGCGGTGAAGTGACCCATCCACAGCACAGTGAACACCACTGAGCAGTTCCGGGAACTTCCCTACCAGCAACAAACACTACCAAGGCAGCTGCTGGAGCCAAAAAAGAAAGGATCATCCAAGTCTTAATAATTTGTCCCACTAAAAGAAATAATCTTGCCAGTTCCAGCCTCGCCTCCAGCAGGTTCTGATTCAGTTCACATCAACAGAAAAGTAACCAGAACAGAGAAGATGAGAACAAAAAGGGCAGACAAAGGGGAAGTCTTGTGTGAGTTTAATGAACTGAATCAGCTCGCTGAAGGATTAGAGAAGTATCAAGGCTCACAGAAGGGAAGGAAAAGGATAACTGGAAGTCAGAGAAGAGAGAAGACAGAGCCAGTGAGGAGAGGGCCAGATCTGTTAGATTAACTTAGTCAATGCATTAAACCACTCCAAAGGTGATCCGGCCTTGTATCTGTGCCAAGGCTTTTGTATCACAGCTACCAACACTCACAGTCCAGGAGTGCTGAGCACTGGGGGTGTCTCCTGTCACAGCCACAGCATGGATGTCACCTGGTTACAGGGACCTGCTTTACAAACCTGAGCTGCAGAGGCAGGAGGTGTCTGCCCTGTGGGGACAGGGTGTTCCAACACACACAACTTGTTTTGTGAACCTCTTGGTATTTCTTTTGTGTGACACGAAAGACGAGTGAAAGGAACAGTGCTCTGGCACACAGCAGTTTTGGAGATATGAAGGACAGAATCTGTGGCTGCTGTTCAAGGCTCAGTGTGACACAAAATGATGAGGGTTGGTGTTAGCTATGATTTTAGAGCCCCACATCCTGGCTCACCCAGCTGGGTGATGGATTTTATTCTGGTAACTTTTGTGTGCAACCTACTGACAATCCATGGAACTTCTAGAACCTGGATTAGTCCAGGAGAATTCCAAGATCTAATTTCTGAACACTGTGAATACACAACCCTTTAATTTGGATGCTAAAAATAAAATAACCACATGTGAGGTATTTAGTGGTTTACTACCACTATAGGAAGCTTTTAATTTAAGAACCATTCCAAGACTACTTCCCCTTTAGTAATCTAAATATTTCTACAAGTACTGTCATATGATCTTAGGCACTTTGTGTTATGGCATTACAAATATGACAGCAGCATTTTGATTATGCACAGCAAATCTCTCTGGGTTTAAAAGGTATGTCAGGCTGCATGTATTCGATAACACATTAAATGACACTTGGAAAGGTATTGAATAATTTACACCTTATCATAGCTCTTTCATGAGCATTTTACACAATTCCTTTCCACAAGCTTCAAAACAATATCTAACTTTGTTTTTAAAACCAATTAAACGTGTTCTGCAATGTGTACCATGCAAGTTGTACTGCCTTATAAAAATGGAACTGACACTGGTACACTGGGTAACAAATTTCCGCAGCATAAATTATTCACATCTCATCCACCACATGATAGCACCACTATAAAGGAAAGGTCTCAGGAATCTCCTCATTTCTAAACTGTGATTTCACAGTATTATCAATGAAAAATTTCTTCTGAGGGAAAATATCCATGTAGATCTCAGAAACAATAAAATATAACAGGCTCAGAAGAGAATATGCAACATTTCTGAAACACAGATTTTAAGCACTCCTAATTTCTTTGAATTTATAGAATTTGTTAAAATTGGGACACCCTGAAGAGAGTTTATAAACTGAAGATTGCCCACTGTGATATCTGCTAGAATAGAATAACTCCATTTGCCAGAAATTAAGTATAGACTATTTACAATAATTTTGCAGAAAGTATGTACAGCCTTTAAAATAACCAGCAACTTCTGTAAAACTTGTGGTTGGGAACAGAAACCACAGAAATAGATGCACAACACCCCTGCAATGAACAAGCAACCACAGTAATCCATTCCTTGGTTTAATCTCTGTTTAGTTTATTGGTATTTTATAACTCTGAGCTCCCCATTTTCTCTAGCAGACTACTGTGTCTTTCTGCAAATAAATTTTAGTTTCCTCTTGTCTTTATACCAGGAAAGTGGACAGAGTTTCCTTCCTTCCTCTCCTGAGTGGGCACCACCAGCTTACCCTCCTAAAAAGCTGAAGAAACTTAGGTCATGCCATTTCTTTTAGCCAACTAACCAGCATCATGAAAAACCTCTGCAAATGTGCCCAGACTAGGTAAAAACCCAAAATTCTGCAGTTATCTTTCTACTGTTCATTGCTCCTGGTATAACTTGAGAAGATCACAGTCAGAAGGAAGGCAGATGTCACTTACTGCTCTGGGCCTCAATATAAGTAAGTTTAATAACCGAGAAGTTTTTCAACAGCAGAGGGATAAAATGGTTTTTGACTGCATTTCAATCTTTTCAAATCACATTTCTCCTACTCAGCCTATAGATAAGTACAACCAGTATTTAATAATATCCTTTTGGCTTTATTTAAATAACGAGATTTATCCTTTTAAAACTGCAGCCATGTGCTCATACCACAACTAGGAACAGCATTCCTGTCCTAAAACTTTTAAGTATGACAAGCCTTGCAGATTTCAGCACAAATGGCTAGGAGATTTCTGTTCCTATTTTATGCTTCCTTTAAATCCCAGGTTTCTCTTCAGTTTGCAGGAAACCCCTTGCAACAACAAAAAAACCCTTAAAGCAAACAAAAAACTCCTCACAGCTCTTAGTGAGAAGTTTGGTGTGTTGATTTCCCCCCATTCCACCACAAGAAGACCTTTCTTAGTAAAACAAATTACAGAATATTTTTTATGACAAGGCAGAAAGACTTGTATGACTGACATTGAACAGACTTATACTCTTACTTCCATTCTTCTGGAGGGTGGGCTAGTTCAAATTTCTCTCTCACATTGGACACCCCCATGTCCAGGTGTAGCCAGTGAACTTCCTCAGACTGCAGGTGACTGAGCCGTAACCCATAGCAGGCCACATTTTTCACTTTGTGACAGTCCACAATCTTCTGAATTATGCCCTAGAACAGAGAAACACACACTCCTTACAAGCTGAAAAATACAAAATATATATATTTGAATTTAAAATACTACCAGGTAATACTCTACACAAAATGATCACATTTGTATGTGCTACAGCACATATGTAGCAACTTTATGAAAAATACTAAACATATTTTATTGTAAGCTACTCTTTCACACAACCAGTTACAATTGCTCAAGTTTTACCAGCACGGCTTCAGAAAACATCAGTAAATACGTACCATGCATCTTATCAGATTCAGACCAGTATTTCCTCTATGTAAAACAGAACAACATAAAAGCCAAAATATCAAAAGCAGGTTTGTGCATGAAACCAAGATGCATTAACTCAAAAAAACCCACCAGCAGCCTTTAAAAGTTGCTCTCCATCAAGAACCAGAAAACCATCTTGGACTTTCATCCTCTTTAGTGCCCCAACAGCCAGGATTTCATACATCACACCATAGCCCCTTGGTTTCCTTCCCCCTCCTCCCCTGACTCATTTGAGATTCAGCACAGATCCCTTATAAAACCAAGCAAGACACAATTATTTGGGAACACTCTCAAACACAACAAATGTTGTTTGCCCTGAGGTAAATTTCAGACTTTGAGGATCTATTGCCCAAGAAGGGAACCTTTTACACAAATCTGTAGCAGATTGCTGTGTCAGACACCAGAAAGGTCTGACAGGCAGTAACTAAAAACCAAATCTGTTAGTGGAGCAGGGATGAGCAACCTTTCAGGTGCAGCGTGTCCTGCTCTTATCCTGATCAGGGAGCCAGCAGGAGCTCTGAGCTGCTGCCTCTCAATCCTGTCACAGGGAAGCTGTATCTCTCTGCAAGGAAGCAGATCCCCAGCAGGAGCGGGGTTATCACTGCTCCCAGACACTTCCTGCAGGAATTCACAGGCCTTTGCTCCTGTGCCTGTGATGGTCTGAAAATTTGCTACTGAAAACACTCATACGGGTACACACACACAGATGCATGCAGAGATGTACAAGTTGCTGATTCTTGCTCAGAATTCCAGCAAAACAGCAACACATAACCAGTGGAAGTTTTCAGGAGCCAGAGGTGGCCTTTTGGAGTGAGTAAGAGGCAAGGCTTTCTCCAGGATAACACTGTGGGTCTGGGGCACAAGTCTGGTGAGGAGCAGCTGAGGGGGCTCAGCCTGGAGAAGAGAAGGCTCAAGGGGAGGCATTAATGCTCTCCAGAATTCCCTGACAGGAGGGTGAAGCCAGGTGGGGGTCAGACTCTTCTCCCAGGTAACAAGGGACAGGATGAGAGGAAACAGCCTCAAGCTGCACCAAGGGAGGTTTAGATTGGGCACTAGGAACAATTTCTTCATTGAAAGGGTAAAAAAAGTCTTGGAACTGACTGGCCTGAGGAAGTGGTGGAGTCACCGTGCCTTGAAGTGCTCAAAAACCATGTGGATGTGGCACTTGAGAACATTGTTTAGTGGTGAACTTGGCTGTGGTGCTGGGTTCATAGTTGGATCTGATGACCTAAGCGGTCTTTCCCAACCTAAATGACTCTGTGATTGCTTCCCAAAATTTATTGTTTTATACCCCGAAGAAATGGTTTAAAACCCTGATTCTGCAAATTAAGCAAGCAGAAAAGTAAGTGCAGAAAGAGAATTATGGAAGCACTAAATCTGAATAGAGGGGGAAGATGACACGTGTAGGAGTGGAATCATGCTGATGGTGAGGTGATATCAAGCTGTTAAATCAGCTCATACATCTCCTCAAACTGCAACCTTTAAATAATCTTTCAGAAGCAACACAGTGCACAGAGAAATGTAAAACAAAATTCTTTCAAGCCTACAGGAAGGAAACACAAGCCATGTTTAGTAAGTTCATGGGGACTCAGAAGGGGTTCCATCAAGCCCAACAGGACCCTGTATCCGAGAGCAGCAGTGTGAGCATCCTCAGAGCATCTTTTTGGTTCAGCACCCAGAGTGCCCCAAATTTCCCTTGTCTCCCATGCCCTGGGGCTGGACATCCAGTGCTAAGTGGATGGCGAGCTCAGACCTGAAGGAAGATGGGCAGCAGCAGCAAAGCCAGCAGGAGGCTTGCAGAGGACAGCATTGTGTGGGAGGGGAACTTCACAACACTGTGGCAAATCCAAGCTTTCAAGCAGCTGGCAGCACCACAGACTCACCAGCTACAGCCTGTCCCGACAGCCAGAAGGTGCAGGGACAAAGGTCTGATGCAAACGAGCAGCTCCCTGCAGGCACCTCGGTCAAACAACTCAAGGAGGAACCGGAGTGGCCACAGATGGGTGCCAGGGGATGAGGCAACACCAGGCAAGCACACAGGAACACTTCCCCCAAGTGCTCTCCTAACCTCAGACTATTTTTATCCCAGTGGATTTCCCAAGCCAAGCATTGTTTCTGTCATTCATCAGCCTTCAGTGAAACTCTTCCAATTACTCATCCTGTCTCCTTTTAAAGCAGTTCACTTTTTGCAACCTTCCCCAGCAATTCCAAAGGTCTATTATCAGGTCATCGAACGGTTTTAAATCTACATTAAATGTAAATTGTTTGTTTCTTGCCTGCATTTGAGGCTCTTTGTATCACAAACTACAAAGGAGAACAGTTGCCTGTATCCCTGGAAACACTCACCACCACCAAGTACTCTCAGAAGCAACTGAGGCATATTTAACCTCTTCTTCACCCAAAGGACAAGCTCTGCTTAGTTAGTAAAGCCTAACATTTTGGCAGGCGAGCTCTCATCCAGAGGGAAGGGTGCCAGCTTTTCTATACACAAACAGAAGAGATTCATTCATTTTCATCTCTTCCTACACCACGCACAGAGCACATAACATACAGCATTCCATTTTGGAAATGCATCCCTCCCCCATCTCTGACACTGTCAGTTGATAATGAAAATGAAGGTACATGTTCTTAGATGATAGTTACGCCTGCTGTGATAAGAAATGGCTTTGGAAAGGAAAAAATTATGGTAAAATTATCTATGACCATGAACCACTGGGACTACTGATGCATAATGCTCAGCTGAAACCATTAGTGTTCACTAAGGAAAGAATCAAGATGGACATCTCAGAATCTCTCTAGCCTCAGGATGGGATTTCAAAAGGACTGAAAAAGTCAGATGTCCTAATTCCCACCAAAATCAAGCGAGGTTTTAAGCCTCTGTCCTTTTTGTATCATAAATCAAGTCTAAACCTATCACAGAATCAAAAATAAAAACTAAAAATAGGCATATTTTCTGGTTTATGTAAGAAGGGTGAGGTATGTGGCAAGGTAGTTTTATCACTCCAAGGAAATAGTTACCAACAATTAGTACGTACTGCAACTCAAGAGAAAGCACAAACACTAAGGCGAGAGCAGAATGGGTGCAAAGGAGGTCAAGTGCAAGTGGAAAATGTATTCTAAAAAGCCATGTATTGTCAGGAAGGAAGAAGTGGTGCTTTATATGAAACAAACATATGAAGTGCTTCTCTTTTGTGTTGTTTAAGAAAGCTGCAGAGCTCATTCCAGGTGCTATCAACCCACAGCCAGAATCAAAAACTGGAGACATAAGGAAACACGGTGACTGAGACACTCAAAATGGCAGGTTTGTAGGGGACACCTCTCTAGTAAAACATCTATTTGCTTATATCCTTTTTTATTAATAAACCAGAGAATTTGGATTTTCAAAGTTTTAGAGCCACATGTCCCATTGGGAGAAGCCAGCAGCAGAACAGGGCAGCTCATCCAGCACCAGGGACTCACCCAGCCCTGGCTGCTCTTTCCAAACAGCCCAAGATTAATCTCCAAGGCTTGCACTGGCACTGCAGCCACCATCAGGTCAGTGCATTTAACTCCCATCAGTAGTAAATAACATGTTGAGTCTCCTCAGATCCTGGACAACCTCCACAAACCCAGTGGAGATGCCTGGAGTGTCCAACAAAGCCACTGCCATCGCTCCAGGATGGGTGACAGGCTCTGTGCCTGAGGAGCTCTGCCAAAGCAGCCCCATGTTCTCTGTGGCAGTGATGAGAATGCTTAATCAGAAGTTTCCAGACAAACAATTTAACTGCTTAACCACTGCACAATAGCAACTACAGCATCCTGCTGAGACATGTCACCACAATCTTTTAGCTGGAAACACGGCCAAAGAAATCTGAACTCTCTCCAGGCTCTACTGTAACCAGCCTTTCAGCTCAGGAAGCTCCTCAGACAGATTACTGAGAGGAAAAAAACAGGTAAGGACCATCAGTTTCAACCTGGATGACAAACTTCTGACCTCAAATTAATCATAACTAGAAGCTGGAAAGCTTGCCTCCAGCAGAATCCAGAATGAGATTTCACCCTGAGTACTGGAGATCCCTACATGAATACAAATTCCCATGAGGAGTTTTCATGTGTCTGTTGGCAGCTCCCTACAACTGCAAGGCAGCCCCACAATCATCTGCCACTTGAATGCGGTTTACCGTAATCACATTGATTTTAATTAAGTTTCTGAAGCTGACATTTACATCCTGAACATAAAATAGACTAGTACAGCTGAGCAAGAGACAGTGGGGAGCCTTCAGAGAAATTTCCTATCAATAACAGGCGAGGGATAGGTGACCTTTCCCTCCCTTTACCCCAGAGAGAAGAAAAAGCATTTTCTATAGGTAGAAAACTGGATAGCACTCATTTTTAACTCATTTGTCTAAAGAACCCATAGATATGCATCACAGCTAATTTAAAAAATAGATTAATATTTGCTCTAAATTAGGAGAATGTGCCCAAAAATAGAATTTACTGTACAATATATTAGGAGAACGTTGAATAATCAAGACAGAGCAGAAAAAGGCTGAAAGGCACACAGCACCCTTGGCTCTCCCAATATGTATCAATAATACTTTGCTTCTGTAAATGAGTGAAAATGAATTGCTTGCTTGTAAATTAACAAGACTGATGTGCTACTATGAATAAATTGAAGGCAGGATAATATACTCCCAGTGTGACTACAAACCTAATTTCCTTATTTAGTAGGGAGAAAGTTTCTTGAACCAGAAAAAGTCTTCAAGTAGCAACTCTGACAAAGGCACAGCGTGCTAATGTTTGTGCAGCACTTCAAATATGTCAAACACTATTTATATATCAAGTATTGTAACTCCTGATGACAGATTTATATGGGGGGCTTAAATGAAAACCTGAACAGAAGTAAATGGAAAAGATCTGATGAAAATTAATTTATAATTTCCATAAAGGAGAACTCTAGAATGTGCTCACTACACCAAAATCTGGGCTGTCCTCTGATAACACTGTGTCTGACAGACAAAGCAAAAAGCCCACATTCCTCCTTTTCTCATTACTGTGCTTATCCAGCAAACACATTTGTGTACCAGACGATAAACAAGATTGGGAAACTGATGAGGCTGCACAAGAACTCTGCCCCTGAAGCCCAGCAAGTTCATACTGAAACCACAGCCTGAACACAGGCTGTCCTGGTGGCCAGCATGCTGTCACCACTCCAGCACAGAGACACCTCAGCTCAAGCAACACATCCAAGTGCCCCAAAGCCATCCATATTCAGGCATACTCTGATCTGTCATCCCAAATACCTCTGCACGCCCACAGAGAATTCCACAAGGAACCTTCCAAGCACACACTGACAGAGCAGAGCTGCTACAGCCCTGCTTTCCAGTCTTCTTGGATTAATCAGCACTTTCCTGATCCTACTGCACACTTCCCAAATAAATGCAAAGCTGTTTTAAAAGCTGACAATAAATCTAGTTTTCCAGAAGCTTAACATTCATAACAGTGTGAGCAGCAGGTGAGGGAGGGGATTCTGCCCCTCTGCTCCCTCTGGTGAGGCCCCACCTGCAGAGCTGCATTCAGCTCTGGGGGCCCAGCACAGGAAGGACATGGAGCTGCTGGAGCAAGCCTAGATGAGGCCACCAAGATTATCAGAGGGATGGAGCACATCTCCCATGGAGCCAGGCTGAGAGAGTTGGTACTGCTAAGCCTGGAGAACAGAAGCTCCAGAGAGAACTAAGACCACCTTCCAGTGCTGCAAGAAAGCTGGAAAGTTACTCTTTGCAAGGGTATGGAGTGAAAGGATACAGGCAAATGGCTCTGAATTCAAAGCAAGTACATTTAGGTAAGATATTATGAAGAAGATTTTGTACAATGAAGGTGGTGAAACACTGGACTAGGTTGCCCAGAGAGATGGTGGATGCCCCAATCCCTGGAAACACTCAAGGCCAGGTTAGACTGGGCTCTGAGCAACCTGATCTAGTTGAGAATGTCCCTGCTCGCTGCAGCAGAGCTGGAACAGAAAACCTTTAAATGTCCTTTCTAACCCAGATTTTTCTGTGATTCTATATTTTACTACTCCCTATCCTCAGATGCACTTGCAAAGTCTAAGAGCCCCTTTGGATCCAGTTTTTGTACAGTTAAACATTGATGCAGACGTTGACTAGAAGACATTTACAGATCTAGATATTATCTGAAAAATGTCAAAGGGCTCTTTAGATTGGTTTTAAAATGTTATTTTGTATGACTGTCTCATCTAAGGGTATCATGAGTGTTTTGCACAAGTAAAAGGCATTCTAAAGCCCAAGGGTACTTTTGTTATACTGATTATCATGGTACCATGCACCTTTTTATTTACATTTCAAGAGCCATAATTTTGAATTCTTGCTACCTTTTTCAGGTTCTCAGAAGGGAGGCACCTACAAAAAAACAATACAACTATGCCTTGTTATCTGGTACAATTCATGCAGGCACACAGCAGAGAAAAGGAAGGATAAAAAGGTAAATGGCACCAATTTTCTAGCTCTTATACTAAAGCAGGAATGATTTTATACATTTTTACACACATCTATTTGATGTTTGAATCACTGCAATCCAGTCTGCTTCTATACATCAAATAGTTCCACTGCCTCAAAGCACATACATCACTGTACACATGTAGAAATGAGATTTGAATATGCAACCATTGCTATAAAGAGCTGACTTCACCAAAAATACTAACCCAGCTTTGACTCCTGCCAGTGCTCACAGCCTCTTTCCACAGAACCTTGTGCAACCAACCTGTTAACCATTACTAAATCTAGTAACAATTGATTTTAAATCTAGTAGGAATCTATTTTGAAAAAGAAACCTAGTAGATGAAAACTTTTCCAATTATTATACTTGCATCTCCTTTACAGGTTGCAGTAGATACACCAGAGCAGCTCTACCCCATGCCCATTCTCCTACAACACTTCAAGCTTCTAACTTGGGAGGAATGAGCAGCAATAAAGTACATTTGACCATTCCACAGCTGGGCAGCAGTGAGTTCAACCACTGGCTACCTGTCAGTCAGCCAGAATCACTGTTGTGTAGCCCAGATCTGCTCCAGGCTAGCCACAGTAGATGTCGTGCACCTTTTGTCCAGATATTGGCTCTGAATAACACAGGGTCAAAAAAGGGGGAGAGACTTGGAGAACAGAGACGAAGGTGAGCAGGTGGAATCACATCTGGAACTGAGGTTGGACTGACAAGCTTCCTGCCCTTTTTCAGAACAGGCAATGTCCTTCTTGGGAAATGTTTGGAAACCAGGAATGCTGCTATGGATGACAAGGGATGCTCATCAATAAGGCTTTAATACTCTATCCACTCGTGGTGCAGTAGCAGCACGGTGCCAGCATAAACAGGCATTTCCTTTCTCCTTCTCAGCCGTGTCAGTCTGCAAGACAATGCAGCTAACAAGATTACAGAACTGATCTGGATTTAAAACAACAGCAAAACAATCATTCATTTTAACTTGGACTGAGTTTGCCAAAACAGTCACACCACCTATGCCAGCACAGCTACAGTGGTAGCATGAGAAAACAAACAGCAAGAAGGAAGCTGGCACAGCTGCCAGAAGAAACACGTCTTAACCAGGACAGCATTTGAATTGCAGACCTTTGCCCCACAGGATCTTTCCATTCCTCCACCACAAACTGAATCTCCAAACAAGTACTCTGCTATCTTGCACCAATAGGTGAAAGTACAGCAGAGCTTGAATGGGAGAGGCAAACAGGAAAAAATGTGCAACGCATAGGAAGGAACACAATAATGCAGCTGAATAAACTGCTTTAGCTGAATGTGCTTCAGCTCTTTCCCTAAAAAGCTCAGCTTAGGCAACAAACTGGAATACATGAATTTCCAACCTGCACCCATGCTTTCTACCTGTGAGAAGTAAGATTTTGCAGGTGGGTAAGGAAGCTGATGAATTTGCTCTGGTCTTTTCCCAAATGGGACGGGATGTAGCCAAGGCATGCTCCTTGCATGCAATTTTTTAAAGTTAGATGTATCCTTCCCCTCAGCTAAGGATGTTCTTTGTTAATTCAGCTTTTTGAGTTCTTATTCTGTCAACATTAAGGAAGCTGACGTTTCAAGTTGGTACTGCGTAGAAAAGGAAAAGAAGAAGAACCCTGAACACTATCTATATTTGTTCAAGAGCTCTAACCATGCTTTCCTCCAACTACAAAAAAAAAAAGGACAAATCTGACAAGTTAAAAGTTTTAATGGTATCTCTATCCAGTTTAGGTTTTAGTAGAGCAAAACTGGAAGAAAACAAAACTTTCTGAGAATGAAGGTATGATGCATGTCTGGCAATAACCTGGTTTGAGATTTGTGGTTGCTATTTCCACATAAATAATGTCTTTACTTCTCACAACTACTAGTTAAGAATTAGGGACAAGCTTTAATGGCTAGAGTTTAAAAAAAGATGTAATGGATGCAAGCTGGGCACCTCTGGGGTGGAAAAGGAGACCACACACAAGATTTGCACTTCACTAAGAGCCACCTGCGAGGACTCACACAAGGTTTCCTTTCCAATGCCTGTTTCCTAAAATCCCAATACTTCCCTACCCCCTCAATCTGCTAAATGCATTGCACTCTTCTATTTTCTTAATTTTTAAAAATATGGTTACAATTCTGCTTCAACCACATCTGAAAACAGAGGTGATTTTCTCCCAAGTGCTGATCAAGACCCGGTGGCAGTGTTTATTTTCAGGGTGCACTTGAGACCAAAAAAATTCCATCTCAGCAACACCCACCTCCTCACATGCCACACCTGAGGCTGTGAGCAGGGCAGAGCATGCCCTGCATTCTCTCCAAGCCCAAAGCCTGGAAATCCCTTTGTGCAGAAGCACCTAGACACCACATCCAAACAAGCCATCCCAAGATAAACAGCGAAGATAAACAACCTTTCTTCCCCTGGCAAATGCCTGGCTGTGCCTACACACACATTCACAGGAGGAGACCACTGTTTGCACATTCATAAAAGCCTTTTCTTTCTTTTGGAAATGAAGCACGTCTTTAGTGTAACACCAAAGAAAAAGAGGGTAAAGAGAGCATGCCAGTTCTTTGAAATCCAAGAAAGCGCTTCCCAGAATTGAGAAGCTGCTCCTGCATCCACTGCAGAACACAGCCTTCATCCCTCTGAGGAAACAGATGTCTTTGAGGGATTAAATCCATCCAGAATAAGCACAGGTCCACAGCCCAAAGCTGTCCTCAAAGCAAAGCCTACATGTAGCCACAGTGCTGTCTTGGTGAAAGATATTTTAAGACAAACGGCAAGAAAATCACAGTCTAGCCTTTTAAGGGACTCCTACAGAAAGCTGAGTTCTGTTCATATGAGCTTAACCACCTGAGTTTTAATGAAAAGCGTTTTGTTTCATGACCAAGGAATTGTGTAGAATATATACAGCTAAATCACTGTTAGGATAACACATCTTTTTTTGCTCCATTTTTTTTTTCTGAGAGGAAAAGGCCCTTTCCTCACTGCTTTAACTGTCAAACACATCCTTTTCATTCACAGAGGCAAACTGCACTTTGTTAGAAACAGAAGATGTCAGGAACCACAAATCAGGAAAGAAAATTCCAACTTTACTTTCCCTGGGTACATTCCATAAAGTCCTCTGGCTTTAGCAGCAGAAACACCTTAAATTGGCTCATCTGGAGATTTCAGACCAAGTCTGACTTCGAACACTGGGAATGTACCCCAAATACTGGAAATGTTCCCCAGCTCTCACCCCAGCAGCTGTCCAGGGAGAGCAGGGAGCAGTCTTGAAAGACCTTTTTTCTTTCTCTTTTAATTGCAGAGCTGTCTCAAAGCCATTCACCTTTGAATATTCCTTCAGAGCTCCTTGGAAACAAACCCAGCTCCAGTCTCCTCCCTCAGGTTGTAATTCAGAAGAAATGGAACCTCTATGGCAGACGGTCTCCTCCACAAAAGGAGGCATAAAAACCTTACAGGCTATTTTAATCTTAAATTATTCAGCTTGGTCGAACAGCAGTCATTCCAATGGAATGTAGGCTTGTACTCCAACAAGGGTTTACTGTTTCTAAAATAAATGTCATGGTAATACATCAGTGCTAGACCTTTACTACCTGCACATTCACATTCAACAGTCACTGTCCCAGTTTAATAGAATAACAAAAGAAGGACATTTGTTACAAGAAGGACGTTTAACAGCCACCCATCACGTTCTTTATCAGGACAGAACAATACAAAAATCCCATTCTTTTTGGAAACATCCATCCAATTAAAAGTACACGAAAAAATTAAAAATTAAGGCGAGCCTCAAGTAACTGCTACTTGCCTGTTCTTTTGATCCTGCTTTTCATTTAAAAATGGCTTATTCTTGCTTTAAACAATGATATATAACTGCCAACTGAACTCAGTGCTGAATTTCCTACAGCAACAGTAAGTTTTGTATCCTTAAAGTCCATAACCACAGGTATTTCTGAGCTGGAAAAAAACAGAATTAATCTCTGCTTTTGTTTTCCAGGACTTTACATACTTCTCTGGAAAGACAGCCTCCATTTCAAGTACCACATGAAGAGCCCTGGACATTTATCCACAGGAGAGGTTTGCAAGGTTAAAAGCATACTGAGACATAGTTTTTCTCCTCTTGTACCACGTAATGTACTTTATGAAACAAATCAATCAGATTAGAGATAGCAAATCATTATACTTAAGCCAGGGAGCAAAAACTTTTCAAGTGGCACCCAAAACCACCTTATTCCATGTAAAATAAATGTATGCAATTGATGTTCATTATTCCTGTTGCTGCTCCTCTGGTCTGTCCACTCACTAAATTATCCCTGAACACAGATACTGATCATCACCAATGAAAATCCCTGGATTTCACAGGTCTGTGATCAAGATCACAAGACCTACTCCACTGAGGAATGCTCTTGGGTCCTTCCACACACAGCCATGCTAGGAAATAAACCATGGAGAAGGGAGACAAACATTCAAAACTCTTCAGGTTTTTTTTTTAATTTCATTTTTTCTTGCAGAAAGGAAACTTAATAGAGGGCAAAAGGAGAAAACAAGTCTCCTTAACCGTGTGACAACTCTCTCCAGCAGAATCACATCTTTGTAGTGGAATTTGAAGTACTATTGGAAGGAAGGAGCAGATGGAAACCTGTTTCTACAGCAAGAACCTCACGGCAGAAAACAACCCCGCACACCACCTACCACCCTGCAAGATTCTGCTCTTGGAGGATAATTTAAAAACAAGCAAACCACAAAAGCATTTGACATGTTAAACTGGGCTTCATTACAGTTTAGATACCACAATACCTCAAAAATGTAAAGGATAAATGTAGAAAAAGGTATGATCTCAGCATTAGAGAGGATGTAAATTCACAGTAAAGTGTTTTCATGCATATATAACATTTCCACAGAACGAAGATTACAGATACTTATTCTTTAAAAAGTCACAATCTTTGGGTTTTTTCCGTAGATGAACTGAAGGAAAATATTGAAAAAAATACAAGCAGTAGGTGACTACCAGGGGGAGAGGATGAACAAATGGACTTCCGGGGGGGGAAAAAGGGACTCTTCAGAGCTCCATTTTCCCACAGTATGGGGGAATAAGTTCCCAAACAGTATTTTTTCTCTAAGTGATGTACACATTATATTTCAACATTTTAAACACATAAATACACACATCTTACAATTAAACCCATCCATTTCTTATTATTTTTTAAAAAACATGCAAAATGTCATTTAATGTCACTTTCATCCCAGCTCTCATTCCTGCCTTGAGGTGTCACACAGGTTGGTACCACGTAAAGCTTCTGAAGGTACTCAAAATACACAACAGGTCAGGATTCTTTTTAAATAAACCGTAAAACTTTTGAGTTTGTTTGCTTCTGGATTTTCACCTCTCATTTTTTAAGATAACACTTCACCTAAAGATGGCATAAGAATGCTAAAAGCAGACTTACTCTGACATCAGTAGCATCTCCGTGCCGGATAATGCTGGCCCATGTGGTCGGCTCACTGCTGCCCTCAAAGTAGTGGAAAACCTTCAGGACTCGTTCCATGGCCCCTGGGGAACGCTCCATCGCAGTACTGAGGTGAGTCTTTGCACCTGAACTTGGGGTGTGATTCAAGTTTGGGTCAAGGTAAGCTGCTGCCATGGTTTTGCTAGATGCTAGGTATCTGTCATATTCTAGGGAAAGGGAAACAAGAAAAATTCATTTTAGTTAAACATGGATCTTATACTTCTTTGTACAAGGCATTTACCAGAAGACCATGAAGATTCACTTCCTTTTTGGGAAACAACTAAAACATTTATGTATCCACAAACATAAAAACCTACCCAGCTGACTACCAGAGAAACTGCAAACCCCTTGGAGCAAATGATCTGAACTTGAACACCATAATTATTTATAGAAGTGGTGTCTATAGCAAAACCTCTTTCATTTGTTTCTCAGTGATTTAACCCAGGTCCCCGAAAAAGCCTTCATGACTAAATATCAACTTTCAGTTCAAACAGGAGTTTTCATCCCTAAAATCTGCCAAGTCTGGTCTTAGAAGAGGCCTCTAAAGAGACATAAGGAAACCCTAGCACTGAACTGGAGGCTCTCCACTAAGAAGCCACACACCAACACCAGGCTCTTCTGTTTCGAGGCTGAAACACTGAAAACTTCACTCCTTTTGTGCTATTTTGGGAACCAGTGGGACACAAAACCATCCAGATCTAAGTTCATTATTCAGTGAGGAACCATTAAGAACAGGGCTTGTCCCTCCCTCTCAGCAATTCCTGAACAAGTGGCTAAGTTTTATCTTCCACCAGCCTGATTTCAAAGTCTGGTGGCAAAAGGCACAGACCGTGGTATGAGTCTGCATCTCAAAGGGGAAAGAAAATTGCCTCTTGGCTACTGCTCCTAATTAGTCAGCCACAAGCAGATGGTGTCTTCGAAATCAATGCAGTCCAAGAGAAAAAGAGCAAAGAGTGCCTCCTCCCTGCCTGTCAGTCTAGAGCATCATTCCAGTCTGCTGGCTGCAGAGAGCAAAGGACTGCAGGGCTTTGCTCCAGGGCTTGGACAAGTGCACATAGCTTTCTGTACCTCCTCCTCCTCACAGCGAGCAGCCAGTGGGGAGGCAGTTTTGAAAATGTGGAGAAGTTAAAAATAAACTAAACTTGATCTTTTTGGCATAGTGCTCTGAACGCCTTCCTGGTAGTAAACTGAACGCCTGAGCCCTGGTTTACTTCACTGAGAGGCACAAGAGAGATCCCTGCTTCCAGCTGAGCTCCTCTAATGCTTGGCTGCCCTGCAGAGCTTCTGCCATCACCCTGCCACACACACCGCTGCTCTGCTGACCTCCCCAAAAACTGGCTCAGCGAACTATCAGGGGGGAAAAAAAAAATCAAAACAGAAAGCCAGGTGATTTGGTTCTCAGGGCTGGCTTAGTTTCATGCCAGGGCTGCCTGAAGCTGCCAAACAGGAAGAGAAGCAGAAGCAGCCGGTGGTCAGGGTGAGGGAGAGCATCTCCCCTCCAGCAGCAGCTGGTGATCACACCAGCCACGTCAAAACACACCATGAGCTCAGCTAATAGGAATTAGCACCAGCAGTATCAAGGCTTGAAATCTTCAGACTGTAGATAACAACATTTGTGAGGCTAAAACATGACTGGAAGTCTTAAGCATCTATCTAATTCAGACCCACCAGATAAAGAAGAAACAACAGCCCAGCTGAGCAGGACGTCTTTAAATCTTGAATAAATGGTTGAAGTGCATTCATCCAACAGAAAGGTAACAACTTAACACTGGACAGACAAAAGGCCTCCAATGTCCTGCCCTCAGGGAAGATGGTAAGAGGGGTCAAGGAGACACTTGTCCCAAACACTCCCCCAGTGTCTGCCCCTTGAGGGACATCCCCCACCTGCTCACAGAGAGTTTCATACCTCTGTGAAAACTCAAGAAACCACTGTAGTTTCAATGCTCCTCCTTCTCTTTTCTGGCCATCAATACACATGAATTTAGCCAACCT
Source organism: Eopsaltria australis (assembly GCA_034509425.1). Lineage (NCBI taxonomy): Eukaryota > Metazoa > Chordata > Aves > Passeriformes > Petroicidae > Eopsaltria > Eopsaltria australis. The sequence continues at coordinate 2,464,271 of JAVTVJ010000117.1, forward strand.
TCCACCCACATTAAAGCTGCTCCTCCTCTTCACCTCTCACAAACAGACACAGCCCTGAAAATGCCGGGAGCCCCTCAGCAACTCTTTGACTTCTCCTCACCAAAGGAGCCCGTGCAAGCTGTTTTCACACAAACATTGAAGTTCAAATGTTTAAAGCTGAAACAGGCACAAAAATCTCCCCTCTGGCACAGTAACACCAAGACAACAAGACTGTGCAAGCTCCAAACTGCAGGGCTCCTTTCCTGTAAGGTTAAAATAGCCATTGCTAAACCCCAGAGGTCTGCAGGGTGGGGAGTTTCACCAGGACTAATTCAAGCAGATGAAGCCCTTCAATAGTCCAAGTGCTCGAAATGAAATTGCAGTTTTCAGGCTCAGACAAGGCCGCTGACCTTGTGTAGGATGTTCTGCCTCCTTCAGAACAACCCACCCTACCTCAAGGTCACTGGTGAAACCACTGAGCTTTATTTAAAGTTTACATAAGCAAATAGAAAGGAGAATTGCTACAGCGCAAAGGAAAATGAGTCATTTTTTCATAGAGGAGAACCAAAAGAATGCCTGCTTTAGTATTAATTCACCACACTCCATCTACTTAATACACACATTCATCAGGTTTTATGTGGCTGAAAAACAGGGAGAAAAGCTATTGGGAAGACACCAAACCAAGCATTTACATGTCTGGGCATGGGCTTAAATATGGACAGTCTACATCCCCTGAGAGCAGCAAACAGAAAAGCAATGCAAGACTCCAGTACCTACACACTAAAGTGCTCTTACAAGGTATAATTTCAACGGACAGGCAAAACACTACTATAATTTTTCCACATTCATCAAAATGTGAAATTAGACATCAGACTGACAGTACTGGGTACAGGGCTGGGTACAGGGTCAGTTTTCACAAGGTTATATTTCACAGAGGTTTTTCAAAGTGAAACAACACCCCCCACAAAATCAGAAAAGCAGTTTTCCTTCAGAATTTGATCATCGCTGGCTCCTTACAACATCTTTTAAAAAGCCCAACGCTTACTTTATGAAGCACCAAAACTGCAATAAATCTGATAGCTCCAGGTATAGAAACACATGCCATATCTCTGATTATGGACCTATTAACATTCCCATTAAAACCAGCCCCTGGGTTTGAGCTTGTAATGTGACTGTAAAACTCTGCCCCTGGCCAAAACTTTGTAAAACACAGCTGCTGTTAAACAACTATTTTACAAGAGCTGCCTGGTTGTTTTACGATACAAAGAAAGCTCAGATAACAACACCACTATGCTTTTTTGGGCTGTTCTAAATTCAAACCAGACTGGTGTGTAATGCTGCCATTACACATCTCAGTTTAAATGAGCAGCTTTAATCCTCCTGGTATTAAATAGACAGGTAGTGTGTGCTACCATGGGCCAGAAATATGCTACAGTCAATTAAAAGAAGGCAGATGTAGATTAGCCATAAATCAGAAATTTTGGACAGAGCAACCTGGTCTAGTGAAAGGAGTCCTTGCCCATGGTAGGGAAGTTGGAACTAGATGATCTTCAAGGTCCCTCCCAAACCCCATCATTTCATGATTATACGACTTAATTCTACTATACCTTATTGGATCTTGTGGTATAAAAGGCTAATGGTCTAAAGTCAAGCATGGTCAAATTTCTTTGTATGCAAGGCTCTGTGCCAGCATCCCTTAGAGCTTCCAAGAGGAAAGACTATTGTTCTCCCAGTGCCTGCACTTCAGAGAAATCACACTGATTTCTCAGTAATGTCAAGGATTATTCCAAGTTTGGGGGAGGAGCAAAGCAAACCAGCCCTGGCCTGGTGATACTGAGTGGGTGTGCTGAGCTGCTGCAGTTTTTACCAGACTACAACAGAAGATGTATTATTGTTCAGAGGGATTTTCTTTACTGTGGTGGGAGTACCGGAGATTTAGGCAAGGTAAATCTTTCTAGAAGTCATTCCCTCTCAATGTCACTCCTCCTGACACATTCTCACATTTGCTGACTGTATCAGAAACAAAGTCAGTGTTACGACTTCCAGTACCACAATCAAAGTTCTAAGTCACGTTTCACTACCAGCTTCAGTACTCAGAAATTAAATCATTTCCACTAACGAGACAGTCAAAAGTCATTAAAAAATATTTAAATCAATTAACTGCAAATTGGTTAATAAAGTGATAGTAGAGTCATCTCATAAGGGAAATGGTTTCAATGCAAATGTCTTCAACATCAGCAGTTTGATAATAAAAAATAATTTAAAAATAAACAACACTTTCTCTTATTAGTGTTGGCCGATGGCCAACAACACAGCGCTAACAAGTTCATGTTACAAGGAACCAAGCTGTAATTATTCCCACAGTGACTTCACATTGTCCTTTGTACATACCACGAAATCTTATTATTCCTTAACCTCCACATTCTGAGACCCATCTTAGGCTTGAAGGCATTGACATTAAAGCCCCTTGCAGATGGCATTTCTGCGAAATATCTTACTTGGTCCATCTCAATTCAAACCTAACCCTAACCCTAACTCTACACAACTCTGAAAGAATCTATAAAATCTATTAGAAAAGTTAAGAATCTATAAAAATACAATAGGAATTCAGAGTTCATTTCATTCTCTGGTCCTGGTATAATAATCCTTCTGCAAGATTTAAAATACTTTCAAATATTACCATTATGAAAATAAATAAAAGCCTTTATATTCCTTGCACCTCCAACAAACAACACTGCTTTACTGGACAGACTGACTGGAGAGAAGCTCTCCAGAGGATCTGGAGGTCTTGCTGGACAAAAATCCAACCATGAGCCAGCAATGTGTCCTTGCAACCACCAGGCTCCTGGGCTTTGTTAGACAGAAAGAGACATCAGACAGAAGAGACGTGGACATTATGGAGATAGTCCAACGATGGACCACAAAAATAGTTCAGGAATTTGAGTGTCTGTCGTACAAGGAAGGGTTCAGAGAAATGGGATGATTTGGCCTGGAGAAGAATGCTCAGGGGGATCCTCCAAATGTGAATAAACACCAGTAAAGAGATGGAGCCAGACTGTTCCCAGCAGTGCCCAGTGAGGACATGAAGCACTGGGCATGAAGGGACAAAACAGGAATTCCCATTTTAAATATTAACAGAAAGTTTTTGCACTACACAGGTGGCTGAACACTCCAAGAGCTTGCCCAGAAGTTGTGGAATCTCCATCTGTGGATATTCTAATCACAGCTGGACACAGTCCTGAGCAACCTGCAGGAGCTGACCCTGCTCTGAGCAGGGGCGTTGGACAAATCTCCACAAGTGCCTTGCAACCTCTGAAATTTTGTTATTTGGATGCAAAAACTAAATTAAGAATTTATTTCACACCCTAAAATCATGAATTATCCATAATACATCTCACATCAGAGAGTAAACATCTCGTGCATTTCAAGCTCAATCCATTTTCACAGCTTGTATTAAACCCTGCTGTAACTTACCTTGCAAATATTAACTTGACTATCTCAACCTCACAGACAGGAAAGGTGTTAAGTACAATTTTAACTACGATCCCCATGACAAAGCCTGAATTTCTGGGGCCTGTGTTGAGAGTCAGCACATTGCTGACTTTTGGTATTCCGTCTCCTGGTACAAACACATTCTCGCCACAGTAAAGAAGCAGCAAACGTGCCAGGTGTGCAACACATTTTTTTATCATTTCCTTGATGTCAAAACCTTGTTACACATTTAAGGATGAAATTTTGAGAAAACCATTAGGTTTGTGATTTCAAATTAGGGACGAATGTAGAAAGAAAGGAGAAGGGCTATGTTTTTCCCTTTTATCATCACTTTAGCCTTCAAAGACATTCAGTAATTTCAGCTATTTCCATAAGTCACGTTGGAATGTTCCTGTTTGTTCCCTGCTGAGTTTATTTTTCTTGTACTTTTTCTTTCAGCTAAAGCTGATGTTCAAAAGCAGAAGAAAAAAGGAGCAGTCCTTTGTTCCACTTTACCCTGCCTTTCAGCTATGTTCACTGTTTTTGGTAATATTTGCTATGACTACATCCAAGAACACATTTATTTATTTATTTATTTATTTCTCTTGCTGCCTCTTTTTAATCCCCTCCTGGTCACTGTTTTCTCTCCACTCCTCCAGATGTAGCTACTTTTAAATGTAGTATTTGTAGCCAAAAGCATTTATCAAGACTCTCAGGTCAAAGTATAAAGCCAGACACATTAAAACAATTTTAAAATCAAGTTCTTAGCAGCTACTGTAGCCTAAACCATCTCACCGAGTACTTCACTGAATCAGTATGAAATGGAAAAACAGCACTGGCAATTTCATTTTTTCCCCCTCAGGGAATATTGCCTGAACAGTTACTAAATCTATGTCTCAATACAGTTCAAAGATAATACAGAGCAAAGTCAAAACAAGTTTAGCAATACAAATTGCCAATATGGGAACATTTATTTCAATTATAAGGATGTTTTAGGAGATTAAACGTTCAAGGGAGCATGAAGGAGGAATTCAGAGACAGCGTGAACTCCAAGACCCACATGAAGCAAAGCAATGTGACAATCCTGGGCCTGTACATGTAAGACAAGTGTATCTCATTAAAAATCAATAATAAATAATAATATAAAGAAATAAATGTAGTACCTAAATTAAATGAAACAAGGGCATATTCCGAGTACAGCTGCTATGGAAAAAGGCTGCTTAAGAACTCAGAGTGGATTTTGCTGAGTGCCAGAGAAGCAGTAGCTGTTACAGAGGTAGTTGCTTGGGATGAAGGGACTGAGAAGGTTCCAGGGGAGTGACCAATGTTAAAATGATTGTCCTGTCAAGCAGCAAATTCTCAAATGTCCCAAGATGTCTTTTACTCATCCACCCTGCATTCAAAACACCACCCATCCTTCTCACTAAAAATCCCACAGGATTAAGTCCTAATGTACCTTTAAACACTCCATTTAACCCAATTTTATTGTAACATTACATAACCTGCGCTACCAGCAATTCCCTTTGGAGTTGGCACCATTTCCTATTTTTAATATTAAAAAATTAAATAGTGAGGAAACATCAGTTGTGTTGGGAATACAAGAAAATCAATGTCTGTACAAGCTTTAATTAGAACACAGTATCCAGTTAGATACTTGCCTCATTTCTCAACAGCACTCTGAACTTTCACTGCGGTCCCTTGGCACCACTGAAATTCAAATAAACACTAATCTCTCCTTGCATTTTCTGTTGCTTGCTTCTAGCAAGCTCTAGAGAATTGGAGGGGTGCAGTTTTATTTCAAAAGGCACCACAGAAATGAGGAAGTAACAACTGTGCAATTTAAAATAAAGATTAAAATTAATTTCTATGCATTTTGAAGCTGCACTACTTGTTGGCAGCAGCCTTTCCTATGAACACTGAAAGAAGAGAGTGAAGGAAGCTGTATGAATTCAAATAATCTTCTCTGACACTCCTGACTGAAATACTGCTCCAAGGAGGTCCCACATAGCCCAAGCTCTTCTTCTAAACAGCTTTATAAGCAAATACAAGCAGGGAGAGTTTATTGTACTTCTAGAATAGTACAAACTAATGAGAATTGGTGATGATGCAAGTATGCTTCTCTGAAATGAAAAACTAAAAGTGCCTGAAACTAGAGGCAGCTGAGGAGAGCAGTGAAGTATCCTGGCTCCGCACTATCAAGGCTGAACACATTTGGCTTTGGCCACCATACCATTTTACCCTGGATTTCCTATGTTTATATTACTCAATGACACCATCCCAGTCTATAATTCAAAATGTTCCAACTACCTTTTAATTTTTAATCCCCCTCAATAATTTTAACCATCAGATAAAAGGCACTTAAGTGCTCAGGAGGAACAGCATGACAACAGCCTCACTGTTGTGCTGCATGGCAGTGGCCTATTACAAAATTTAATGACTTGTAAAAAGTCTTCCTTCGGCCTATTCTGGCTCAAGTGCTTTCTGAAGCCAGTAGCTACAGCCTCTGGAATACAGGTAGAAATGACAAATAAAGTGGTTCTTTACTCTGTACTCTGGCTAAGTAAAGCTAGAAGCAGATAAACATACACTGCATGGACCATTTCAAGGTTTTTATTAAAAATAATAACAAAAACCAACAAAACATAATAAAGCCTTATAAAAGCAATTTAAGACACTTCATCCACTTCAAACAGATCATCAGGGCCCTCTTCAGACCTCTGGAGTCAGCACCAATGATTCCATATTGCTTTGTATCAGAAGAGGATTTATGGATTCCCTACCAGCGCTTTCATCGCAGGCGGATGCTCCTGACGTGCTGTGTAGGGCTGAGTCCAGGACTCACCACCTCACTGCAGCTGGAATTCTTCCTTGGACATGGTCCCTTGTCCCTACACTCTCTCCACAAATATAGGGACTTCTGTACTGGGCACTGCACATCTAATGGGAAGGGCATTCACTGGTTTTGCTCTTTTTGATCCTGATGAAGTTGGGTTTCTTGCGGGGGGTTTTCCAGTGAATGCTTCATTAACATCAACACTGAAAAGCTCTGAAAATTGGCATCATCCAAGAAAACACCCTTGGCCTCCACCCAAAGCATTTTTCAGTCTTTTACCTTCAATCTACTAACACAGGGCTACTGAACCTTCCCTGAGTTTAGATTAATTAAAGCGTGTTTAATATACTACAGGTCCTGAAGTTCGACACTTACACTTTACGGAGAAATAAGGAATTCACAATTTTAAGGGAAAGCTCTCACTTAAATAACTTGATTATGATACAAAGTAGGTTCAGAATGTGTGTTCTGGGGGTTTCCTCAACGTGCAGTAAACAGACACAGGAGTCAGACAACAGCTTATCAAAGAACTGATGTTAGAAAAAAATTTTTTTTTTCTAGAACAATCTGCACCAGCTAAAAATTTTGCTTTGCATGAGACACAAACCATCAAAAACGTTAAAACTTCTGAGCTGAAGAAGGTAACAGCTGTAATTAGACCGTTCTACTTCCAACTGAGTCACTGCTTCCTTAAGTTTTTAAACCAGGGGAAAAAAGCCATTCCAACTGGTATTAACCTGTAGAAATACATTTAATTTAGGGCTTCCTTCATTCCTTCAAGAAAGTTCTCTGAAAGGGAAATTTAATACTTAAAAGGATAAAATATTGATCTGTGGTAGAAAAATTAATTGGAACCTGGAAGAGGTGGGTTTAATCCCCTACAGCAAGACAAGTTTCAGTACAATTAAGCTTCGTCAGTTTTGTCACTTCCAATTGTGGAAGGAATCATGCAGGAACATCCCAAGAATAATCAATCACAGTACATGTAGCACTATTTTCATCTCCTCTCCAACCTCTCCTGACAGGAGACATCCTGGGTCAAAACCTCATCATGCTTTGCAACACATGAGCCATAAATACAACACAGCCTGTGCCAAAACCAGTGTCAGCCTCTTCCACTAAAGCAACTGTTGGGGTTGTTCCATTTAGTCCATCTCATCCCACCTGAGATAACCCAGGTATTTATTCTGTACTGGCAGTTATCTAATTTCTAACTACAGGGAATGGGGTTAGAAGTATCAGAAATACCTAATTCAACTGCTACACATTTCAAAAACAGGAGTAAAATCAAGTCTTTGCAGGTTCTGTGACAGCCCATCTGTGGTGTATCAGCACAGACACGAGCGCAGATCCACCAGCACTCAGGTCCCAAACCAGCAGCGTGTGCAGCTCTTACACTCATCATGGCAGGGTATCAAAGGAGACAGAGAGTGACTGGTTTAACATCTTCACGGTTGAGAAATTCAGGCAAACTTGAAGGCATCAAGTCAGCAGGTCTCACTACCCCCACAAGAATTTACTGCACCTTTTTAGAATATATTTGATCATGGAGAGGCATTAAGAAGCTCATAAAGATGCAACTTACTTTATAGTACATTTTTCTTCTATTCAATTATTTCCCTGGAAACAATAAATCAATTCCCACCATCACAGTGATGAAATATGCAATTTGTGTGCGACAATCTCACCATTTGCAGAAACAGCAGGTGGTAATAAATTAAGTGGGTGTTACACAAACAAGACACTTCCACAAGCCAACACCACACACACAAAGCTATCAATCCATCTTCCTTCAGGTCTCTATTAGAACATACAGGAATATTAATTGGAAAGGGGGATGCACTTAAACGTGCAGTTTTTAAATGCTGAATTGACTTGCCCTGAGAATACAATCCAAAAGGATCTGGAAATTAAAACACCTTTGCACATGAGCTTCAGAAAGCAAAGCTCTTGCATATTTGCAATCTGTGCTCTTAATATGCTTGAATTTATTTTAAAATAAATACTTCATCGTAGCTAGAGAGAAAATAGAAGAACAATCTCCTTCAGCAGGGAGTATGTGTGCTTTAATGTGTATGAAAATATTCCTGCACAAAACCTGAATATTGTGACAATACACCTTTCACACCACAAACATGCAGCAAGTCAGAGGTACCTAGGTCAGAGGTTCCCAGAAACACTTAAATCCCTGCACAAACTGAACAGGAGCTAGCATTAGGAAAAACTGCACAAAGGGATAAAATTAGTAAGTATTCCAACCAAAGAACACAGTATTTAATCACATTGCTCATGTTAGCCTGAAACTGGGTCTTTGGGAACTTTGTGACTTGAAAGAGGACAGTGCTTACTAAAGGCAAAGGGTTGGTGTTGAGTATCTTCAGCATCGCACAGCCCCTTGCCAGCAGAGAATTATGGATTAAGTTTTTTCTATTTTAGCCCCAAGGTGCAACAGAAAAGTCAATGGAATTTCCAGAACATCTTCTGCACTGTCCAAAAGTCCAGAGAAGCACAACTAAAATAATGAACAGGTAGAGCAGGAGCCTTGTGAAAGGAACCTAAGAAAGGCAGGACTCCAGGCAAGAGCTTGATCAGTATTCACAAGATCCACACAGATGGATAAACTGATATTTAAAGACTCTCTAGAAGTCTCTAATGCAGTGGATACTGAAAAAAACATAAGGACAGGCTGTAGTCAACAGTCATGCTCACAGTCTCCTGAGAGAGCCACAAGTAGGAGAAGCTGTCCAAAGAGACTGGATCACTAAAGGGATACTTTTTTTTTTACATTAAGAACATCCATTAAAGCTTCACTTTTTGCTTCTGTTATTGAAGCTGAAATACAGAATTATGGAATGGTTTGGGTTGGAATGGACTTTCAAGATCATCTCATTTCAAACCCTGCCACGGCCAAGGACACTTTCCACTAGACCAGGCTACTCCAAGCCCCATCCAGCCTGGCCTTGAACACTTCCAGGAATGGGACATTCACAGCCTTTCTGGGGAGCCTGTGCCAGAGCCTCACCACCCTCACAGGGAAGAATTTCTTCCTAATATCTAATCTAAACCTCCTGTCCTTCATCTTACGGTGATTCCCTCCCCTGTCACTCCAAGCCCTTTTCTCAGGCCCCTCTCCAACTCCCTTGGAGCCCCTTTAGGCACTGGAAGGGGCTCCAAGTTCTCCCTGGAACCTTTTCTTCTCCACGCTGAACAGCCCCAGCTCTCCTGGTCTGTCTGCATCACCGAGGTGCTCCAGCCCCTTGATTGACCTAGTGGCCTCCTCTGGACTTGCTCCAAAGGTGAAATATAACCCTTGGGGCTTCCAAAAAGTTCAGATGAAAATCCAGATACACAGCTTTGGCAGCTTTCTCATAGACTACATTTATCAAGCCAATAGATGCCAGAGCAAGATGATGATTTCTAGGCTTGGAAAAACCTGACATCAAGTCAGAAAACTAAAACAAGTCAAATAACATTTTTATTACAGAACAAATCAGAAAAATAAAAAAATCCTATTAAAAAAACCCATCTTTGAACACATCCAAAAAGCCTACACTGTATATTCTGATCCTTAAAAGGGTTTATATAAGTATGTTAAAAAAAACCTAAGAAAATTAAAGATGTTCCATCAGTCATGCTGTATTTTTCAAGGTTTTTTAAAAATGCTAAATATTTTCTTGCACACAGTTGAAGTTCTCATGTATAGTTTAACATCCAAATATCATTAAAGGAATTTGTCTGGTTTCTCAGACATGCCTGTGTAAGAAGCTACAAAACTGATGTATGATCATTTCTGAAGAGTGTATTTGCACAGAGGTTTGAGTTAATTTTTCAAAGGCAAGTAAAGTTGTCACCAGAGGCTGCTTCACCAACTTAATAATTTCTCCTTGCTACTGCCAAAGCTGCAGAACTTGCCACCCTTTTCCTCCCTGCCAAGGGTTTCCTCATCTACTTTTCCCAACCATGGAGCACTTGCTTCCCCTCTGAGCTCTCCTGCTGCTGCTTAAATGATTTTTGAGTTGTTTTACACATTAAGACAGAATAAATCAGTCCAGGCTTTTTTCTTTCTGGGTTTAGTTTTTCTTGGGGTTCACAGTCTAAACTGATGTGTCTAAGCTTCCAACATTACACCAATAAATAACATTTACTGATTTTTAATACCTGGTCAAGAGAGAGGTGAAGAAGAAAGACAAGGGGCAGAGAGAACAGGTAGGAGATGAAGAAGAACTATTCCGTTGCAATGACTGAAGAAGGCAAAAAGAACTTGGTGAAAATACCAGTATTACAAATTCAAGTGTGGTTTTCAGCTCAACTTTCTTTTTTCCCCTCTTTCTTTAAAGCCATTTATCAACTATTAGCTGGTACCCAGACAAGTCTGATCAATTAAATGGACAGATGTGAATAAAAAGACCAAGAATCTTCAACATGGGTAGAAGCTGATGGAATTCTCCAGGAACAGGACAGACAAGTAAGGCTTGTTTACACCTGATACAAGGAAGCTGATGAGCACCTGTAATTTGCACCAAAATCAACAAAACAGTTGATCATTGACTATCTTGGCATCATCCTCAGGTCTCCAGCCAGGCACTGGAATTTAAAGAGGTGACAGGAACTTTGAACAGGTAATGAGGTGCTTCTTTTTTGGCCAGAGACCATTTGAACACATGATAGAACAAGTAACTACAACCAAGTGTAAAGGAAAAGGTTAATTTGAGATATTCCTGGCGCACACAACGGCAGCATAAGCACAACTAACCTCTAATTATTTCCCATTATTTTGCAAATGTCAAAGTATGGTCTTTAAAGATGCTCAGCATTTGTCAGAAACATGATTTCATTACATTTTAATCAGCTGCAGAATATTTCACTGAGCAAGTGAGCTTCATGGCTGACAGGAAAACTCACTTAAAACGCAGTTATGTTCTTCTGTCAAAGACAACACCACTCAGAGGGAAATCTGAGACATTAAGAGTTAATAGGATTTGCTCTGAAGAAATGAGCTGCAAATGATTTTCACGCTCCAGAAGGAAATTAGTTTTCCCACTTTAAGAGGTGAACAGAAGAATACTTTGCTAATACAAAGAAGAGCACAGAGCAGCATACTTGATGAGACTTCATGGTTTACCTCTTTAGGCAAAATAATTTATTTATTTTAGGCAAAATAAATAATTAAAAAAAAAAAATTAAAATAGAGATCAAGCCCCTAAACAAACACCCCCAAGCCACTATATTCCACTCACTGCAGTGCTACACATTTAAAAAATTTTAAGAGCAACTTCTGATTCATTAATGGGCAACACTAATTCCTCATGTAAGATGTCACTTAATAAAGACACTGAAAACACCTCTGTTTCAGGCCTCTTTGCGGAAAATGTATTTTTCACAGCAAGAACTTGAGCTGCACAGCCTGTGACACTTAGAGCAGGAGTGAGATAGGCACAGAAAGGGTGAAGCTGTAAGAAAAAAACCCTCCAGGAACAGATCCTGGCAGTTTCTCCACTGCAGAAGTGGCAGCACAGCCCAGCCCCATTTCCCCACTCATTTTAACAATCCTCTACCACACTCAAGGTCAGAAGGCTCCATTTCTTTCAAGACTTTTTCATTACACTTGATATTTCTGGGGCCAGCTTGAACTGTTGAAGACTTTTCTCAACACCAATGCATGCTCAATTTTTATTTATTTTTTAAATTAGACAACTCAAGATTCTTGATTGTTTTAATTAATCAAAAGAAACTCACAGCATAAAGATTTTTGAGACGTAGACAACTAATACCAAAACTAAACACAACCCTGGTTCAGTTTCTATTTACCTCACTTTTATGACATACAAGGTAATTAATTAAAAACATCTCTTATCCATCTTCCCTTCTGCAATTCATAATTCAGTCACTCTAAGAAATTTAAACTATTTCCCTGGGATGTCTGCCTTCATTGCTAAATTCTGTCACCTGCAAAATCTGATACCAAAACAAAAACCTAAAATCAGAGTTGTTGATTTTATCAACTGGACAGAAGTCTAGAAAAAAAAAGGCTGAATACTTTTTTCCTCATTTTCCAGATGTAAGACATAAATTTAAAACTGGATTTGTTCTTTCAGAGTCTAATTTTAAAAAGACAGTATATTGCTGTAGAGCATATATTAAACATAGAGATTGATCTTGAGGTTTTAAAAGGCATTTAGCAAAGATGTATACCAATATAAGGTATTTACAAAGAAATTATTTTGGATAGAATTTGTCAATTCCTATAGGACATCTTGCAGAAGAGGCTTAAATTCCATGTTTGTTTCTTTCAATGCAAAAAAATTAAGACTAAAGAGAGATAACAAATTATGCTGGGAGCATGACTATGAACGTGCTGTTTTGACAGAAAGCTCTGAACTTATAAATCAAGTTATTATAACATTTATATAATCTTCTCTTACATGCTAAACAAAACAGTTCACAGTAATAAAACAAACAGCACCTCTGTGGCCTGAAAGAGAAAAATCCCCATAAAGAAGTAATAATTAAAGCAAAAAATAATAGTCCATCTAAAAACTCAGTGCCAAATTACACTGTACCACCAATGTCAAAGAAAACACAGGCCATAATTAACAAATGAACAACCTAAAGTGTTCAAGATCCACCTTTCTTCCTCAGCAGGGCCTTAATTCTGCAAAGCAACACCCATTCCTATGGATTTCCAGCAGAATGGAAAACACACGTGTGTTCATCCACACACGTGGGTAAGGAAGGAGGAAGCACTCAGCACCTGAAAGAACCCGGATCTATAAAAATTTCCCAGTCAGTCACAAAGGACACATTTTATGAGCAACTTTACTGCAGTGCAGGAGGTTGTCCTTGGGAGAAGAGAAGGGCACAGCTCATGTCCTGCCTACTGCCTGATCTGAGAAATGCTTTTCCTAGTAGAGAAATGAAATAAACCAGCACGTTTTTATTCCCATTTACAACGAAACTGGAGCAACGTTAATAATGTGAGTGCAGACCTGATATACAGAGCAAGGAAAAGTCCTAACAAGAGAAGGAAAACTATTCAAGAATTTTATGGTAATAACGTACAAAATGTTATAGTTTAACTACTTGGTATGATTAATCTAGGGCTAAAGCATCTCGTGCACCACAGACAGAATTTCACAAAACTGAAATTCATGGTAATTCCCACACCAGGGAAAGGGAATGACTCTCACTTCCCGAAATGCAGCAGTATTCCAAAAAATCACAACTTCTTGTTTATGTTCCTACTACTGAACAGGAAAATACTCACTGGATTGAGGCATCAGTGACTGATTCATAAAATAAAATTATTATTCTTGGCAGACATAAAAAACTATTTCAAGTTGAGGTTTGGTGTTCTCCCTCTTGATTTTATGTCTCCAAATACTGTGCTCATAGTAAACTTCCTAAATTTCTCAATACCGTTCTGAAGAAAGACAGATTTGTGACTGCAAGTTTCACAGCTGCCTTAATTTCTCATTCTCCTGAAGATGCTCAAGCCATTGCAGCCACACAAGTAACTTGAGACACCTGAATGTAAAAAGCCTTCAGCCAATATTTTTGACCTCTGTGTACTCATAAATACAGACCTGAGTATGATCCCATCTAACACACAGTTTCAAGTATGAGTTTTCCCCCATTTTGATATTTTTTCTTGTTTCTGAGATATTTACACCCAAACCCTCCCACTGTGATTTATTTTACTTTGGCTTGACTGTGGTTTCAACATTAAAAAAAACAAACTCAAGATAAAACTGGATTAAACAGAAATGACTGGCTGCCATTGCTTTTCTCTGCTGGATAAACATTAAGTGTGTTTTAACTTGCCTGGCTTTTCCTACAGGATGAAACAGGAATTGTGAACATGACCTTGCTGTGTATCCAGGAGTATTCAGGGTGTGCTTGTTCCTGATTTCAGATAATTCTCATTTCCAGCTCGTTCCCACTCATCTCCAACAGTCACTGCTCCCTCCCAGAGCAGACTAGGCACAGAAAAAGTGCAACTATCTTCCCTTCAAATTTTAGGGATGAGCAATTTCAGAGATTCCACACTGATTTCAGCATGAGCAATTGAGGACTTGGATAATTCTGAATAGACAACAACCTGAAGGAGTGTTTATCACAGAAATTATTTGGCAGCCACAGCAAGAGCTCCTGTTCCTACTGCAACACCTTGGTTTTCATCAGCGTGGGGCACTGTACTTAAACTGCACAAATGTATCACAGTCGGGATTGGGAAGAGAAGTGAGATGTGGCAGATAAGAGCATTATTCCAAATGCATTCTTACTGCACCTCTAGACTGACAAAAGATATTTAAATTATATTTAGATGTGCAAATTTGGTACTTCAAACATGAAGTCCAACACTACTGGTCAATGCAGGTGTATTGGGTCTGACTGGGGTAAAGCTCACAGGCCTTACACTGCTGTACTTTGCTTTGGTAGCTGGTGTTGATAACAGAGCAGTGTTTTGGCTACTGCCAAGCTGTGCTGTCCCTGTGACATTCCTTCCCCCACTGAAGGGGATGGGGGGCAAGATCCTGGGAGGGGACACCAGCAGGCCAGCTGAGCCCAGTCTGCCAAAGGGATATTCCATACCATATGACATCAGCTCAGATATAGAAGGGAAGGAAGAGAGGAGGAGGAGGAGGCACTCAGGGCTGGTCCACGTTTGCCTCCTTGAACAACCATCACGTGTGCTGGAGCCCTGCTTCCCAGAAAGTGTCCGGACATCGCTGCTGATGGGAAGTAGAGATTGATTGTTTTCTCTTCTTGCTCTTGCGCGCGCAACTTTCAACTTGTTTGTTCTATTCTTTTTTTTTCCCCATTGTAATAAAACTGCCTTTACTCACCCTGATAGTCTTTTTCAGTATTATCCTCTCCCCTCTCCCAGCGAGAGGGGGAGTGATAGAGTGACTGAGTGGGCACCTGGCCCCTGGCCAGGGTCAACCCACAACAGCAGGTCACACAGCATGTCCCAGGAAAACTAAACCAGTGCATCCACACCCAGCAAAATGTTTGTTTGGTATCACATAAAACCAGAACCTATACAACCACCAAAATTACTCTGGAAAGAAGAAAAGTAATGGATATTTTCCTACTGAAGAACTGATGATGCCTTGTATTCATATATTCAGTTTATATATCCTATGTCTTTACAAAAGTATATATAGCATCAACTTTATCTTTTATATTATATACTCTATGAAATACTACATGTATGTATTTCAAAAAATATAAAAGTAGAAGCAAAAGATTGAAGGGACAAATCTTTTATTCAAACTCAGAACAGGAACAGGGAAGAAATTCTCAAGTGTGAGGGTGCTGAGGCCCTGGCACAGGGTGCCCAGAGAAGCTGTGGCTGCCCCATCCCTGGAAGTGTCCAAGGCCAGGTTGGACGGGGCTTGGAGCAACCTGGGAGAGTGGAAGGTGTCCCTGCCCATGGCTGAAGGGGTTGGAATAAAATGATGTTGGAGATTCCTTCCAACCCAAACCATTCTATGATTCTATAACATCCTCCCAACTCTGTGCAAGAAAATCCCAGGCATTAAGTCCTCACAATTATAGCCAGAACAAAACCCCCTTAATTTTAGGTTCAGAAACACGTGCAGAAAATCCCACTTTCAGCTAAATCTGGTTAGTTGATAAAACATTAACTTACTGACCTGACAGGACCACCCCATGTGCCCATCCCACTTCTGTGCCAGAGGACACTGACTGGAACAGCTCAGGGTGCAAATCCCAATTTCTTTGCCACTCGTGTGATAAACACGACACAGGAATCAGCCCCCGAATGGGGGACAGACACACAGCTCCCTGTCACCTGAGCAGTGCCTTTTCCCTCTGGGAGGGGGTTGGGATGGATACCTGCAGCACACACATGCTCCTATTTGACAGGTAGAGCTATATATAACCATAAACCAGAGACCTTTTAATTCTGCCAGGATGAGTCAAGGCTGCTGCAATCAAACACCTGAATGGACAAAAAGCTGCTGTTCAAGTCCCTGGCAATACAATTTGTTGCATGGGAATCATCTGTTAGGATCAAATTGAAAAGGTTGCTCTACTCCAAAGTATCTTTGTTGCAATTCTTCAGATTATCTTGACCAACCATCATGACACAGATGAGACAAAATCCCCTTTGAGGTGAACACACTGAGATTTCAGGAACATGATTCCTACTATCTCCCCATTCCAGCAAGAACAGATCATTGCTGAGTTGCAAACATATTAGCAGAAAGGTTGTGTGTGAAGAGTTTAAATCCTATTGGCCCTTATCTTCTGAAATCAGCTAAGAAGCTCCAGAACACACCCAGCTCCTTCCCAGAAATAAAGATTTCACAGGACCGCAGACCATTACTCACCCTGTGATCACTTATGATGAAAACGTTCCTTGCTTCAATGACCTTTATATGGATGTTAAAGGAGAAAACTCAACCAGTATGGGTATCCATGACCAAATACTGGCAGTCATTTATGATAAAAATGTTCATTTATGATAAAAATGTTCCTTGCTTCAATGACCTTTATATGGACGTTAAAGGAGAAAACTCAACCAGTATGGGAATCCACGACCAAATCCTGGCAATCAAGTAATAAATTTAGCTTCACCAAGAGGTATTGTTCAAGTGAGGAAAGGCTGGTTTTACTTTTAGTTCTACAGCACACCCAACTGAAGTAAGTTCAGCTTTCAGTCTCAAAATGCCACTTTTCTGTTCTTTACACTCATCCCCTGTTGATGTGACTCTGCACAGGACATCACTGAAGTGCTCAGCTGCTGTGAGCAGCTGTCCCACGTCACGGCAGAACTGAAGGTCACACACTGATTTTGCTCCTGTATTTGCTCAAGATGAGGAGGCTTAAGCCATGGAAAAAGTTGTTTCTCCTTAGGCATTTCCTTGGTAAAGCAAGGGACAATACTTCATTTGTAGAGTCCAATTGAAATACAAAGACAGCACAAACCCCTAGTGCTTGCTGTTATGGATCTGAAATCATTGGCAGGGAAACACTACTTCAGAAAGCAGTGACAGTGCTTGGGGAAAGGTTTAAGCAATCTCCCTTCTGGCAAAGTAACAAACCTCAGTTACCAAATAAATAAATGAAAAAGGGAGTTTGTTTACAGGTTATTTTCAATAAAATGACTCAGCAGGATTGAATACACACAGAAATGCTTTTCTTAATATCTATACTAAGCTACATTAAATATCAGAGGAGGAAAACCCAACCCTCTTTGCAAATGCCAATAAATACAGAATCACCCAGTGCTGGGCAACCACCAGTTACCTCCAAACCTCAGCAACCTCTGGCCTTGACAACCCTTCAGGAAAAACTGGCACCGGCAGTGCTCAAACATGGATTCAACAGGAGATGTTGCAGTGATCTCACTGCTTTTGCACAAAGATGAAATCTTCATGAATGATACACTATTTTAGTAACTCCTCTAATCAAATAGATTTATGATGTCCTGTACTTAAGCTTCCTTTAACATATTATTTACAAAGATATTTCCTTATGTCTGGCTTTTGTTTGTTGTGCTAGGTTATAGAATTCAGCAGCTTGCACAGGCTTGCCTACTGTATTGTTACAGTGTATATTAATTTATAATGTCTCAACTTTTTAATAATTCCATTAACAAATCCATATCAGGTCATGGATTTAGGAATACTAGTGAGGGTTTTTTTTCCCAACAATTAATATAAAGTACATACTCTTTGCCGGCACATCAAAATTTTGACAAGACATGAATTTGCAACTATTCTACTTCAGCAACACCACAGCAAGTGAAGGATTGAGACAACCTAATGAATTTATTACAAATATGACACCAGCCACAAAAACTAATTTCAGTACCATAGTCCTACCAATAAAAGGTTCCAAAAGAGACACTGCCCAATGAATTGTGTTTGCTAAAACCACAAAAACAGGTAAGAGACCATCTTTGGTATTTAATTTTGAAATACTGCAACTGTTGCTAGGCTAACTGGGCAAGGCAAATTATGCACATGTCTGTATATGAATTTTACATACAGAAAATAAATATACACACACACATACACAATGGGACTTGTCATGAAGAAATTTCAAATATAAACTGTGAATAAGAAAGTGATTAGGGCTATAAAATCCCAGTTAACTTTTCTGCTTATTACATAATTTTCAACAAAGAAACATTCACTTGGGTGCCAACTTCCACACTTTGCTCTTAACGTCTGTTTTCTAATGCTTCTTTAAAAGGATATTTAAAACATTTTGTATTCCTTATTTAAGTTTTAGTTTTTTTCCAGGCATCTCGGAATTTAATTCCAAGCTGGTTCACTGGCTCATTACCAGGTGCTACAATTGATAAGATCACACATCTCCATTACCCAGGGAACACCAAATGCTCCCCCAGCCCTTAAAACAATCACTTTCCTTTCTTGTAAAAATATCTCAAGCTCCATCTTCCATTCCAGTCGTCTCTGAACACTGAACAAATCACCCCAGTGGGAATGCAGCAGACTCCTGGAGCTGCATAGTTCCTGTATTTTTAAGTATATTGAGCTACCACTAACTGTGCTGTAACACTGAAGGGGAGAATCCCCCTTGCTTTTCCAGATTATTTTTCACCTTTAAATATATATACAGGCATATCAGGAACATGATACTCTAAGCAATCCAGTCTAGTGGAAGTTGTCCCTGCCCATGGCAGGGAAGTTGGAGCTAGACAAATGATTTCTAAGGTCCTTTCCAGCCCAAAGCATTCTGTGATTCTATGAACTTCTTTCAACTGCCTTTGAAAATTAGTGGTTTGATGAGATTAACGTTATTTTTCTTCTTTCTACAAAAACCTCCAAAAAAAAACGGGTACTGAAGAGATGCTTTTTATGGTTTGCAAGTCTCACAGCACAAGAAGCTAAAAAGTTAATATGAAGCTGAACAAAAGTTTAGGCAACTTTACAGTTCCAAAGGAAATGGCCAATGTAGCCCATGAAGTCAGTCAACAACAGACTGTCAAGTGACAGGCCAGACTTTTCCTAGTTGTAATGCCCTCAGACACCAAGGAAAAAGCACCTAATGTCACTCCTAAACTATACATATAGATCAATGAAAAAGTGCAAGAGCAGGTGCTTTTCTTCAGTCACTTCAACTGAAGCTCAGTGTGAAGATGCAGAACACCCACACTAAAACAGGATGGCTTCTTTCCTTTCTAATAAACAAGAACAATTATATTTCCGTGTTACATTTACAGTGTCTGTGTCAAAGCAGCAGGATATCTTGCTTTAGAGATTATTCACCGGCCTACAACCTTCACAGTATCATCAACTTCCCTTAATCTGTTCTCTACCACCTAAAAACCTAAGGGCCAGCTGGATTGAAAGTTATCACTCTGTTAGCAAAACAGCAGAGATTTATGACATGGAGATGAAGGAGAAAGAGCTCTGAACTCTTCTCTTATATATCCAACTGTCTTGCTTATATTCAACACATGACCAGCAGGTCCCATCTGAACACACCCCCTGAATCAGCAGGGCTCACCAGAAAACAAACCCACAACATTTAACTTGGAACTGCTTCTCTCATTAAAAAAAGATTGCAACATTCACACTAGGGCAAAACTCTTTCCCAGTAGATTAAACACATTTCACAACACAGATAGTTAAAAATTTTAATATTTATTTTAATCAAGACAAGGTTTTTGACTGAATTTGGCTTAATTATATGAAGCCAGCATAGACTTTCCATGTTAGTCTGAAGGGCTGAGTTCAAGGACTGTGAACACCCTGCACTAACAACTCACATGGCACACATTGAACTACATCAATTAGATGTTCATAAATGACTAAACAGAACTCTTCACATGGAAGATATTCAAGAAACTTCCTCCTCCGTGGGGTGGATAATTCACAGACCTACAGAAGAGCTGCCCAACTACCCTTGGCTGTCACATTTACAATGCTTTCACCCAGTTATTGTGTAAGGTTAAAATGGCAGGAATTCACAGGAAACACAAGAAAAAAAGTTCACCAGCAAAAGTATCTAAGTCAAAGTGCAATACATTATACTATTAATGATCTTAACAAAGTTCAGAGACGTTAGTGAAAAGTCTTTAATGATCCATGACTGCTTTTTAGTCTGCTGTTACAGGCAGAAAGGAAACATCCCTGTATGACACCAGCACAAAGTTTCAGCACTTCTCTGGGAAAGGAGTAGTGACTGCTCAGGGATCAAGACACCCACTACTTCAGCATCCCCCGAAGTTGTAGCTGAGCTTCAGGATGATTATTCCACAAGACCTGGCATTTTAAGTTTCAAATTAATTAATGAGAGGGAGGAAGCAGCCAAAAATGTCACATTCCTATCCTGACTAAAGTAATACTAACTTACTGACAAGCAATACGCCAGCAACAAAATACACACTTTCTCTTCATTCATCCATCAGAATACCCTCAAATCTGGAGTGTGCAGATCCAAACTGAATTATTCAATTCAGTAACAATACTTAGATTAGATTTAGATGTACAGAGGAGGCAAAAAAGAAACAACACAGATTTACACAAATACTTTCTAAAGCAAGAAAATCTCTTATTCTCTGTTGCAGTCCCACAGAGAGAGCCACAGAATTGGCTGCAATTAGGTCATCCCACGCTATCGCTAAGAAGATTTGACGATTTCAGGTTTAAGAATGCTAAAAAAAAAGTGGAAGCTCTGTATGAACACAGACTCACTGAAATATTTCAAAGCCTTTTCAAAGAACAAACATTTGCTGAGATCACACCTGGTACAATGAAAGCATCATCTGTCCCATTCAGAAAAGATCAGAGCACTTGGAAAGAAGTTATGGATAATAAAACATACACATCAAGATCACATTTTAAGACGTTATAGAATACTTAAACATTTTATCAGCTTTTACTATGGGTAACCTGAAGCTTTAAACGACAAACCAAAGAGCCAGAATAAAGACATAAGAACTAAATGGTTCTCTCATTAATATATTACCTTCCTTAGACTGCAGATATCTCACAGCCCTTATCAAAGTAGGCCAGATCCGTCTCATTTCCCTAAGGTTAAGCCGGTGAACAGTACACAGAGTAATCATCGACTAAGGCACGGCCACCATTCAATGACAAATATAGCTCAAGCTATTTCTCATCTGTCCTATTTTTTTGGGAGGCTGCGATGTAGCTTTTTCTAGAAATCATCACAACTGGCAGCTGGGAAGATCCTGGTGCCTTTGTCCTCTTATGCAACTCCTGGTGCCCCCCTTCTCCCCCCAGTAGGACTAACAAGAGATTACAGGGCTGCTCTCCGTATTTTGGGGCAGAGGGGATGGATAAGCAATCTTCCCTGAAGTCACGTTCTGAGAACACAGGCACCCGGAGGAAGAGGTAAGATCATTTTTCATTCATTTCAGTTGCTGGAATGGGTGGGGGGGAATCAATACCTTTTATCATTGCTCAATGCAGCCGTCCCCAGCCCTGCTGGGGGCATCCTCTGGGACTGGAGTAGAGGGGAGAAACTGATACCTCAGTACTAACCAGCCTGAACAGCAGATGGCAAAAACTTGCTTTTGCTTTCAGAATATTCTTCTTCCCCGCTTTTAAAAGCTACTTTCTGGGAGGTACCTTCATTCTGACCCTTTCAATAGCCCAAGGAGATGAATCCCAGTTTCATCTATTACTTTTGTTACCCAATTTATGACACGCAGATCTGGCATTGTTGTGACCCTCGACAGTAAACAAGTTTTACTAAAAGCAAAGGACACTCTGTTTTAGCTTTGTTTCCAGCTACATTGTTGCTCATTGTTTACTAACTATTATTCCCCAGTGAGCTGACAGGTTCTGCACTTCATGAGACCAGGGTGTGGTGTTCCAAGTTCTCCCATTTTCAAGTCACTTCTACCCTGTGTTACTTAATATGTCAATGTGTGGCAAAGACTCGTTTTAGCCTGAACATTTCTGCAAGGTGCAGAAGGCAAGACAAAGACAGTGTTAAATGCATCTTTGTGCATCCTCCTAATCACCAGACAATAAAAATTATAAATAAATTTAATGTTGTTTTTTGTTCAAGACAACTAATCAGCAGCCATGCCCATCAAATCCTTAGTTCAGATACGTTTGCCCTGGACTTCTGAAGTAACTGGCTGTCTGTGATCCAAGATTACGGTGACGCAATACTTCACTGCCAGCTTCTCTTCCAAAAAAGAAAGTACATTGAAATGAAAGCAAGCACGAGGAAAGTTATGCTTACAACCAGCAACACTCAACCTTTTACAGTTGTTTTCCATCTAAGGAAGATTTGATTCTTTGACTACTAACAGAATTTCGACCTTAATCCCTGTACACTCACATCCACAACTCCAATATACAAATACTGTGCAGATGATAATATGGTAAATATTAATGTCGTGGGGTGTAAATTGAGATTATCACGTGAATGACTTTCCCATGTCCATCTAACTATTGTTAAGCCTCAATTTCAAGTCCAACCCTCTCATTGTAATAAA
Organism: Eopsaltria australis; assembly: GCA_034509425.1. Lineage (NCBI taxonomy): Eukaryota > Metazoa > Chordata > Aves > Passeriformes > Petroicidae > Eopsaltria > Eopsaltria australis. Next base: position 2,487,034 of record JAVTVJ010000117.1, read on the forward strand.
TTCATGCTCTGTGGCTACTTATTGTCTTGATTTGGGAGTGGATAATAGGGGTGGCAAATTCGGAGACATCAAGTAAAAGGATGTGAGTCTTCCACTGTAAACGCTCCCTACGATCAGGATCAGACACTTAAAAACTACTTCTTCTAAAAGGTGAGCGAAAGCAGAATCACCCTCGCAGTGGCTTCAAACATACAAAGATCACAAACAAAGCCGTCACATCCTCAGATCAGTGCAAGTACAAACCAAACAGCTGAAGCGTTCTTTTCATTTCAAATCATTCTTAAAGACAGAGGGAGGGAAAAAAATAAAAAAATCCCGAAGCATCCCAGCTGTCAGGTGAAGCAGCTCCTGCGGAGGGGCAGCTCTGCACTGCAAGCGCATGACCAGAATATCTTATTTTCTAGCTTGGCTTTGATAGGAAAAAACCCATAGAACCACAGGTGGTAAAGCGTTAAATTAAGAGGGAGAGGGAAATAAATATACATATACACACATACACACATATATATAAATAAAATGTCGGTGTACCTTTAGCCCAGCACATGGGGAACGGGCTGCAGCCGCTTTTCTCCATGCAGCCCGCACCTGCCCGCCTCGGGGGCTGCTGCCCGGCCACCTCCAGCAGCCACATACACAGAGCGTGCTCGATGCCGGCCAGCTCCGGCACACAATGTCCCGATTCAGCGCTCCGGGCTCCTGCGGGGGGAGGCTGGAGCCGCCTGGACGTGCCGGATCCCGGGGAGAGGAGGGAGCCCCGGCCCTCCCCGGGGCGGTGCGGCTTCACCTGGCTGCGGGGGGAGCGCGGTCCCCCGGCCCGCCCGGGGCTCCAGCGCGCTCCGCAGCGGGGAAGCCGCGCCGCTGCCTCATCTCCCCCCGCCCCGGAGCATCATCCACCTCCTCCTCGCCGTCCTCGTCCTCCTCCTCCTCCCCGGGAGCGGTGCCGAGGCGGAGTGAGCCCTGCGGAGGAGGGCGGGCAGGGGCGGGAGGCGATTACCCGGCTCCCATTAATATGCTAATCCCCGTCTGCTGCCCGCGCCCGGCAGCCTCCGGTTCACCCTCTGCGCAAAGACAGAGCGCTGGAAATGCCGCCCGGGCCGGCTGCGGACCGGCCTCCCTTCGCCGCCGCTGATGTTCCTGTTCCCGGCTGCCCCGCACCGCCCCTTCCCCTCCCGCACCCGCGTTCTGCCGTCGCTTTTACACATTTGCTGTGTCCGCTTACCGACACAAGCGCCAGGATTCCTGAAAGTGCAAGACTTTCCTCTAAGTGCAAGGAAACTTCCCTATAAGCGCTGGAGAACTTCCCCAAACTCCAGCAGGAAATGGGGGTCACACCCTCCATCAGCACTTGCCTCACTCCACGAGATTACGGATGGAAGAACCCAGGCAGTGCTGCTTTGCCTTAAATAATGAATCTCGCAGCCCACGCCAGTCCTTACTCAGTGCCACATCCAGCCCCCTCTAAACCCGGGGCTTCTTTACTGACTCCTCATCAGAAGGCAAAGGTCACCTCAAATATTCACCCCAGATGGGGAACGGCCTTTGTTTCTTCTTAACTTTGCAGCACCTAACATCAAAATTGCTTACAAACAGTTTTCTTTTAAAATGGCGAGTATAAACACTGCAAAAGCCTATATTTATAATAAACACACATCCAGGCAGAAGTGTATATGGAAATAAAGCAAATATCCGTTTTACTCACAGCTAAGTATTTCGTAAAAATTATATATAACTGATTCAGCTAGAACACGTATTAAAAACAACAGTAACAAGACTCACACATCATTAAAGCTCTTTATATATTCCACGGTAATCTCTTCTCACTCCCAGCCCTCAGCAGTAAGGCGTGAGGCTTATCCAAGACTAGAACCAAAAGGGAATTAATCTAAAGCCAGCAGCCTTCAACTTAACCTATCTGCCTACTTGTAGCAGCATGCACTCGTCTACAGCATATGTTTAATTACCATTCTTTACTGCCATCTCATTTCTCAATATACTGACTGGCCTTGCAGAATTAGTGGTGTATATCAAAATTCTTCATTAAAAAAAAAAAAAAAAAAAAAAAAGAAGAAGAAAAGAAGCAGCAACTGCATTTCTGTATTTCAGTATTGTCTGCTTCTCTATTTAAACGAGAAAAAATATTCACTGGAAAAAAAAGAGAGAGAGAGAGATTAGGCCACAACCAGGCCCATCAGATGTTCTGCATCACTGCTCAGGCACAAAGCTCTTTCTGGGGCTGAAGAAAGCCAAAGGGAACTGAAGACATGCCTGGGTGCCTTCCTCCCCCCACCACAAAGTTTTCCAAGGCCCTCAGTGCTACACAGACAAACACTTCTATCGACAAGGTCGATTATATTTACATTCAATAATAAAGCAAAACATGCTACAATAATATTTAAACCAACAATTATGGTAGTTGTGTGGGTACAGAAGGGGCACAGGCAGGCTCGGTGCCTCTCTGGTTCACGCTGCAGCTGGCAGGGGAGGAAAGCTGCTTTTACACATCCACCTCTGCCATGGGCTTCCTTGGTGACCTTGAGCAAGTCAGACTTGTTTCGTTAAGAAAAGGAAACTGCAGATACTTCTTCTGTTTTCCTTGAGTTGGTTTGATCTGTGCTTTAGGGTGTAAAATATATTAAAAAAAAAAAAAAAAAAAAAAAAAAGGTGTTTCTTTCATAAAAAGAAAATGTTTTCCAGAAAAGCAGGTTAAAAAAAAAATCAAGAAGTAAAAAGGGGAAGGTCTAAATTAAATTTTATTCATGGAAACAAAACTTTAAATATCAACTGCTAAGTCCATTGCCAAGGAGAGTTTTAATAAACAAAATGTGTGGGAACTCTGCATTCTTTACACTTTTAACAGATGAGGCTAATACAGATTATCAATCCAAGTGTCAAGAGATACTGCCTGCTCACATAATACCAGTATTATATTCATTCTTCTCAAGGACATACCTTTGTTTTCTATTAGACTACAAAATGAAGGTGAAAACTAAGTACTTCATAGCATGAGAATTTTTTTATTCCATTTTAGAAGCATTTTACACTCTGAATATGTGTTTTTTCACTTAAGGCAAGTGCTTCCTTGATGCTTTTAAAAAATACTTAGTATCTATTTGCTGTTGTAAGAAGTACACTGTAGATACATGTTCATTCTCTTCTTTCAAATAACATGATCATCTTTTTCTGCACAAAAAAAAAAGGCCAAAAGCATAAAATTTATATTCTGGAGATATTCAGAAACCCCAAAATTCCAAGTTGCAGGGAGGAAGGCAGGCAGGGATGGAGGAGCAGACAAAGCACAAAGTAAAAAAAAAAACCAAACTTGAGAAGTTAAATACATCTCCAGTATACTTAATATTGAGTATTTATAAATACTGCTCATCAAGTAGGTATCTGAGTAGCATTTATGTAAAGTAATCTGTTTTAAGTAAAGCCAATCAGATTATACCATTTACTGAGGTAAGAAACATCTGTCAGAAATTAGGGCTGTGGAACAGGAGCGTTGGTTCATGTTGTGCAAGATGCATTTGCTGACACACACTGATAGTATCTGTGGAGTAGTCTCTGTGTAAGTCACGATGACAACACCTCTCAAAGAAAATCCTAAAAAAATATTTATTACAAAAAAAATTATGCAGAAGTTTTTACTAAGAATATGCAGAAGCACTGGCCATTTTCCTAAAGCACACATTCGAATCAGAAAAAAAGCTCAGACTACCCCAGTAACAACAGACAGGCCAAGGTCGGCTAAGAAATGGCATTTTGCCCCAAGGAAATTCAAGTTAAGGCTTTTCTGCTGTGACTATGGTTTTGGTTGCTCAATTTCAGCCTGCTTGTAAAGACTACTGATTATCAGCATCAGCTTTTGGAAAGCAAAAGGGAAGAAAAGAAGTCAGAAAGATTTTTTCAATTGTATCAAGGTAGTTTTTATTTTAGTTCTCCCTGCAGTGCTGCTCCTGCCGCCTTCTGACGTCACCTTCAAAAATCACAAAGCTTTGAGCAACAAAGGGTTAAACAACAGGGTTTTGCTTGGTTTTTTTTACAATTTGGAGACACATATAAGGTTGTCTAATTTTTTCTACTCAAGCTTATCCAAACAAAAATAAAGATCTAAAAGGCCCATCAGACAAACTGGCAAACCCTGGCTTTCTCCACAGCTATGTCCAGAGCCTGAGCTCCAGGGGGTGTCCCAGAGATCTCATCAGCACAGAACTTCACAGTTTCTTCCTCAGTAAATGGCATCATTAGAAATTCTCAGCTATTCAACTGATTATGTTCACATCAGTTAATATCTCTATTCATCAAATTTTGATCAAACTGGCTGGCAAGTTGGAGCACTGTTGGGAAGGGGACCAGGGCAGAACCAAACAGGGAATACTTGTCCAAGTTCCATTGCCCTGAGAAACCAAATTGAACTCAGTATTTGGGAACTGTGAAGAAAACAGATCTGTACCAGAGCAGTGTTGGACAGAAGAACAGAAATTTGCTTTTCAGTTCCTCTTCAGCAACACCTCACCCACCAGATGAACAGAACAGCAACAGAGATCTCCTCCAAAAGAGAAAAGAGCAGCCCATTCACTTGTTGTAACACAAATTAATAGCTACAGCCCAGAAGACAGCAATGACATCAGCATTAGGGCTGGAGGCACCTCTGCTCTGGAGAGAGGAAGAGAGCCTGGATAAGGCTCCAGGGAGACTTTACAGTCCCTCCCAGTGCCTGAAGAGAGACTTTTGATAAGGGCACATGATACAGGACCATAGCACAAGGAGGAATGGCTTTGAACTGAAAGAATATGTGTTTAAATTAAGTATTAGGAAGATATTGTTCACTATGAGGATGGTGAGACACATCCAGAGAAACTGTGGATACCCATCCCTGTAAGTGTTCAAGGGCAGGTTGGATGGAGCTTTGAGCAACCTGGTCTGGTATAAAGTGTCCATAACAGGGGGGTGGGGAAGTAGGTGATCGATCTTGAAGGTCCCTTCCAACCTAAACCATTCTGTGGTGGTAATGATGATGATGTTTAATTAGGGCCCAATAATTCATCATCTTAGCCACTTCATGGGTTACTGTTTATCCCTCTAATAATCACTAGAAGCTGAAGAACAAAGGCATTGTTTTGAAGATCTGCATATTCATGTAGAGATAGAAGAGTTCATTGCATTCATCTTGCTGATAAAGAAAGTTTTCAAACAGAGTTTACCCTCAGGAAAAGTGCAGGCTTTTTTTGTTAAAGCCACAAATGCTTTCTACCACAACTGCAGCCTGTAAAGCTGAGAGTGTCTGGTGAATGTTCTAAAAATTAAAACATGTTTATTGATCAAGCGACAATCTTCTGCATCCAATTTAATTTGCTTTTCCATGTTAATATCCAGAATTCCCCAAACATGCTGTCCAGACACTGTAACTGCACCATAATCTTCATTCATCATCATTCCCTCAAGTTAGTTCTTTGTGTGGGTTTTTTCTAATTCTTCTAATTATTCTTTGGGTGTATGCATTATTTAAGAGTGGAAAATATTATCTACCCTAAGTTCCCCCTTAGCCAAAGTCACACAAACATCATCTTTGTTCACTGGGGCGATTGAGAAATGGTGCACTACCATTACAACAAATCTGAAATGACAACTCCTGACCTCTGCCTTACTCTAAACTCAGGTTTGCTAAGGCTGTTTTGGAAATCTACCTTGGATTACCTGGTCTCTAAATCTATCATCCTTATCCACAAGCAACCCCTTTCCCCTCCACCCACACTTTCTCTAGCTCAGTGTCCTCCTGAACACCCTTTGCCAAAGGGCACAGAGGAGAACAGGGCGATGGGCTCCAAGATCTCTAAGGGTCTCTGAGAAGCTCTGACATCATTATCCTGCCACCAGAGATGGTCCTTCTTGTTTAACTATGAGCATTCTGACAGGAAGAACTAAAAGAAAAATGGTATTTTAATTGGAGTGTCAAAATCCAAGCCCAGTTTTTCAACAGAAATGATTCAGCACAACTGAGAAGCAGCATCACCTCCATGAATTCATTTTAGACTTTGCAGGATGAGCAAACTCTAATTCCATGCTCCAGACTACATTAGGCCATTTTCCTCCTGAGGAAAAAAGAGAGCACTTACATAAACTCACTCTAGAAGTGAAACTGCTGAGGATCTCTGCTTAAGACATTCTTCTGGCAAAAAGTCAGTCCAATACTGAATTTATTGTTATATTTCTCCATTCGGGGAGCTTAATAGTAGGATAATCTTTGGTATTCCCAAAAAGTACAGTTTTAAAACAACACTTCGTGACCTTCTGGACCATGGTCACCTGTTCAGCCTTATGATCATTTGAGCTACATTTTAAAATAGTAAGTTGACAGAATTCACTGGTTTTATTTTCAAATCTTAACCTATTGGTAGTAGTGAGGTGGGGAGCGGAACAGATCAGGGTGTTGGGAGAGAGCAGGAGGAATGCAGTGTTAATGAGGTTTCCCACACCTCCCCTCCCCAAGGGCTCCTATGATGCTGTGCAGCAGAGCAGACAGCAACGCAGCCTCCCAGCCTAGGCTGTTAAGACAACAGATGTTAAAAGGACCACTAAGTTAACTTTATTTTTATTATTCCATAAATAAAGACTAGCCATTTTTTAAACCCATATGGGTTGTATTAGTTTTCAGGCATGAAAGTTGTAGCAGATTTCCTTGTGGGTGGACTAAGCCGCGCATCTTCTCCCACTTCCTTCCATTTACTTTTTGAAGGCTTTACTGTAGAGAAGGATAAAGTCAATGCCATGAAAGCTGGAAAAGGTTTAAAATTACTCCTGTCTTAGGACACCAATTCAAAATCTGTTTCTTCTTGTTCTAGGCTATTTACAAAAAAATCCACCCAACAAAACCATTTCATCCTCAAGACATCTTTGAGAAGTTCATTCACTATTCCATTGCTTAAAGCTAAAATCTGCTTCATGGAGACCTGGAGAGAAGAGGTGAAAAAAAGAGAAATAGTGAATCCTACACATGCTGTTCCTTATTTTATTGCAAAATAAAATCTTATCATTTTGGTCTGTGACAGATTCACTGTGCTTATCAGTTTGCATTGCTATCTTCAGCCTTCTCCAATGTGGGGTGACTGGAGAACGAATGAGACAAACCAATCCAAATGGTCACCAGAACCTTTCTTGACCTTATAAAACTTCCCTTTTTTGATGGTGAAAACCTTCAATTTATGAGGTAAACACAGCAGAAGGTATCTAAAGGAGAAGGACACCAGCCCTTTGATGCTGTTTAAAGGAATTGCATTCTGTGAGGATTACTTTTGTTTAGTGGAAGGGATCCATGAGTGGATCAGTTGACCTTAGAGATGTTTCTTAAAATCCACCTTTACCAATTCAGGGATAACCTAGAAATAATAGCCACATCTTCTAAGAGGGACATAGGAAAATGAAGTTGCTTATGGGTCAGCAAATCTCTTCAGTGTCTCTTTGTATCTGGGCTGCTTTCTCTCTCATCTATCTAAGAACCAATTACACAAAAGAAAGTGAGAAAGCTGTGCAGCCACGTAGGGCCCAGTTATTTACCAGAAATGGTGTCATCTGGACATGTCTTCCTTGTCCTGCTTCTCCTCCAGATGCCAAATACCAAGTTAGAACAACAGCTCACCAAAACATTTTTAGTTGCAAACATCTTTTTAGGGAAAAGTTGTACCTGACTCCCAGCGTTACATAAATCACAGCTGTAACATCAGCAACTCCTCAAGACTCCCAAACTATTAAATGCAATTACAAACAGAATGAAATAGTAATCCACGACCTCACAATAATGCAGTATTATTCCATTTATATATGAAAGCACACTGGTGGAACAGTTTGTATCATATTTCTTAGTGAAGGATGGGCATAGCATAAATCCCTTATGTATAAACAAACTCTTATAGGCTAAAACAAAGAGCTATTTAAGTTTAAAATTCCAGAGTCACAGAATAAATCAACAAGCCAGTGCTTCAAGTCTAAGAAAACAGAAAATTAAAAATTAATTATTAATTTTACGGAACATCTTTTTAAAGTTTTATAACACAAACATTAAAGCTGTTCTATTAACCAAGCAAATCCCATGCCTGAGATATCAACCAAAGAAAAGCATATATCAAAAAACAAGAAAATATTGTTAAATAGGCACAATTCCCCCTTTCCCTCTGTAGTTAGCAAAATTTGGATTGAAAAATTCCAAAAAAATAGTTTGATGCTTTGTTTAGGAGAAGCTCTAGTACAGGTCAGGTATAGCTGAGCCTCTAAGCCACAGAAAATTCAATTCCTATTCACTTTAATCGACCCCCCTTCCTATTCTGTATCAAGGAGGGACCTTCACTTTTCAGGAGCTTTCAGCTCCATCGCTGCTTCATGAGACCAGCAATAAACTTCCAAGGAGCAGCTCCTCAGGCAGTCATTTTGTGCTGTTACAGGGAATCAAAGGTCATCCTCAGCTAACACAAAATCTTTTCTTCAATGCAAAATCCACCACCTTAAATAGCCTCATTTGCTCCTCCAATTACACAAGACTGCACAGTTCTGCTGAACAAGTTCTGTTTACCTAGGAAAATGCCTGCAGAGTGGTATCAAAGAACTCAGAAACACAAGAACTTGTTGCTTCGTTTTAAAAAAGGCTTCCAGGAGCTCACCACCAAATGCAGCTCAAGTTAGTGGAGGTAACCAGCTGTGAAACAGGATGGAACAGCATTCAGTGTGTCAAAGGCAGCACATGCCCCCTCTGTAAATCCTTTCATAGCAGTAAATTGATGAGCAGCACAATGTAACCTCTGCTCTGTAGCTCCAAACTCAGCTGAGCTTTAAGTGTACTAAACTTTACCCACTGACTTGACAAGTTCAGCACAAAAGGCAGAGCTTTGGTGAAGCTGAAAACAGATGTGCAGGAATGCTGTTAGAAAAATGGAAGTAGGCAAGACCAAGGTGTACACAACCAGCTGATACAGCTGGAAAGATGTTTGGGCACAGCCGTTCTTCAGATCTAAGGAAGGGATGTTAAATAAGTATTCCATGTCTTCAGATGGTAAACAAAACATCAAAAAACCAAAAAAATCCCTTTCTGATGGCAGCCTGAATGACCTACTTTACCAAACATCACAGGGCCAACACTGTCAGCATGTAACAGCATCTGACAGGGCCAAGAGCTCATCTCTTGTGCAGTTCTGAGCTGCAGAGCACAATTCCCAAAAAACCTCTGGTACTGCTCTCCACAATCCCATTTGATGCATTTCAACCAAGACTCAGTACTAAAGCTTTTAAGTGAACATGAGACCAGGACAAAAAAAAAAAAGAAGTGAATTCATAAACAGAGGAAGAATATAAACCTTGTCCTGCCACACAGACATGAAGAAGTGCCATAAATTTAAACTGGGAATAGGGAAGTTCAAGAACCCTGAAATAAATGCATAGTGAGAATTTTTAAATTGCAGAAGAAGATGTGAAACTGTCATCTTAATAGGTTAAGTATCTTCAAGGAATGACTTAAGTCACATCTGCCTTAGGGTAGAAGAATAGACTTCCTTCAGCGCCTCAGGTTTTGAAGGACACAGATCATTAGACAAAGGCTGATCACTGTACTTGAAATTTCTATTTAATACCCTGCTTTAAGAAATTCTACATAGAAATCTTAATAATTATGTTACTGATGTTTCCAGAACCTCAGTGGTGGTCACTACCTCTAACACCTCACTGTATCATTTGGCTCCCTCACCCTTCTCTATCATGAAGCCTCAAGGTGCAGTAATACCTTTTACTCCACTCTTGGAGGACATGTAGATGATCAGGGAACAGTCAGCAGGAATTTCAATGCTGATCAATAATTTTTTACTGGGACTAAAAGCTTTAATAGCATTCTAACTTTTCCTTAGTATCATAAAATACCCCTGAGTTGGAAGGGATCCACAAGGATCATCAAGTCTAACCCTTGGCCCAGCACAGGAAACCCCAAACAATCCCACCATGGCCTGAGAGAGTTGTCCAAACACACCTGGAACTGTCAGGAGTGGTGCTGTGACCATTTCCCAGGGGAACCTGTTCCAGTCCCCAGCCACCCTCTGGGTGAAGAATCTTTTCCTAATATGCAAAATATCCAACCTAAACCTCCCCTGACACAGCTTCAGGCCATTCCCTCGAGTCCTGTCACTGGTCACCAGAGAGAGGAGATCAGTAGTAGAGATCAGAGATAGTAGTTCAGCTGCTCTTCAAATCCATGAAAATTTGCTCCACTAAGACATCTGAGGACAGTGTGAATCACAACATGAAGTCTATTAATCCTGGAAATACAGTTCCATTATTTCTTTGTATTAAGTCTTTCACAAAAGAAGTTATCACAGATAACTCTCCCAGACTGCCATGAAAAAAAATAAAATCAAACAATGTGAAACCATTCCAGTAAGTCATCTGAATGGACAATAACTAGAAACTTTAAAGATCTTTTAAAGATCTTCTTAAAGGAATAATTAGTGCACAAAGATATAATCTGGAAAACATGTTTGTGCCAGTTAAACAATGTAAGAATTTCTTAAGAAGTTTCTCATCCATCTCAAGTGTAATTCCAGCCCACTAATGGAAACACAGGCATTTAACACCCCACTTCTGTTATCCTGACCCTTTGCCAGAGTAAAGTCCTGAGGAAAAATGTACTTGCTACAAGAACAGACTTCGTTGCTGTTAAGTTTGACCCTTTCATATGAAAACCTGAAGAACATCAGCTTTATACCTGACAATAGAATTTTTGTGGTTTTTCACATTCAAATTAGCGATCCCCAGGGAAAAGGCCTTCAAGAGACACCACAGCTATCATAAGGTGATGGAATATTATCTTAAATATGTTCTTAACCTTCCAAAAATAAAAAAGGGAAGGGGGGAGAGCCATAGGTAACACTTCTAGTTACTACTTCCTTTTCCCAGTCTTGCACTGAGCAAATAAAGCCAGCACAAATAAGTTATGAGCTAAGGACACAGGGAGAGTGTTCAAACTATACATTAAGGATGTAAAAATAAACTAAAGGAAAGATCATATAATCTTTTATTTATGCTCATTTTAGGCGTAACTTACAACAAAAACAGTTGGTTAAAGGTCACCATGCAATGTTTTTCCTCTTGGTTCACTGTAGTCAGTGATGTTCCTCTTCAAACAAGCTCATGTGTATTTTAGGAGAAGATCCCCAGCCACTCCCAGCCCAGGTCTTGCAGAACAAAACACACACCAATAACTAACATTTTGTAAAAGCCAACTACACAAGATCCAGCTTGATATTCAGATTCTTTCTTTCAGTCACACTGTTATCCCCACCCTTCCTTTACTCCAGAGCTGTTGCTATGAAAACCCTGGGTAGTAACACACTCCAACACTACAGCAAGGGGTTACCAAAATTCACAGGAACTGCACTTTCTGTGGAACAGTTGTATAAAACCAGGGTGAATGCATCATGGGCATCAGCAGAACAGACTAAAGGACACATATTTAGGTACCATGATTATTGGACTCTTCAGTTTGCCAAATTTCATCTTCTCTTTAAGTAATTCTGCACCAGAACAAGACACTTTCAGTGACTGTCACTGAAGGTTTTGTGCTGTAAAGGAGCAACAGAATCTCATTCCCAATATCCTGATGCCCTGATTACAGCTCACTGCCCTCCATGTGCAAGGCTGACTCTGCTCTTGGATTTGCTTTTTCTCCTGTAAAAGAAGATAGATTACATCTCCAATCACTCTTAGCAGATACACATCCCCTACCTTGCCTGTATAAAAAATTCTATAAATCAAAATATCTGCTGCTACAAAAGTAAAAAACAACCCTGAAACTCCTAAGCACTTATCAAAAACCTGTACAAATCCTTTTAAAATTTGCAACCACACAATGTCCCGTTTTTGTAAGCTTGGAGGAGTACAGACAAAATTTTAGTTCAGATTTTCAAGTACATCATTTGAATAACCCTTACCAACATCCCTCCAGCTGTTTCTGCACAACCACCACCAGTCAGTTTGCCAGCAAGAGCATCCATGTGGCTGTACAGAGTGCAGTGAACTCTCCTCACCTAGGGAATGCCTCAGTTGAGCGTGAACTGCCGGGTCCTGGATATCCACCCATATTTAATGGCACAGAACCCACAAGGAACCATTTTTGCTCTCTATTCCTTTGACACCAAAACAGGTAAACATCTTCTCAGAGTACACAAGGATCCTGTTCCAAGCAAAACATTACTACAAGTTATTTATTTTTTGACAGCATGTAGTACAGAGCTCCAAGTTCCGCTGCAATTCCTCTGATATTGTACCAACAAAAATCTGTAGTTCAGATTCAATAGTTTCCGTCCTAGCTGTCCCTTCTCCCCAAAAAAATAAACCCCTAAGAATTTTCAAAGTTTTCTTCTTTTTTATTTTGTCCAAAAGCTCTGTAAATTTCCTTTTGTTTTTTAAGAAGAAGAATGCCAACTGTATGTTTAAAATAAAGCACTGGATGATCCCCATTCCCTACACCTTAACTACACAAGAAAAATTACCCACCTCTCAAATGGAAAACTAACAAATCTCTCCCTGGTAAACCTGACTGAGGACTGTCACCAGGTGCCCACATAACACTGAGGCTCAAGTTTCTTGTCCATCATCCTCAGCGAGAAAATAAATATAAACTTATTATTTCTAAAATTTATTTCTAAAATAAACTTTCCAAACTAAAATAAAGGACTAAAATCACATACACTATCTAAAAGAATGAAAAGTATGTGCAGCTGACTTCATTCAAAGCTGAACTGCATAACTGTAATTCAGGATATTTCAGGTTATCCAGGGTGGAGCAGCCACACCTTTTTCTGTCACTTGCAAAAAGAAGTAGAACAATTTTCTCTAGGAAAAGTACCCTTATCTCTCCAAACAGCATTATTCCTGAAGATGTCATTTGTAATATCAATTTCTAAGGAAGCAGATAATTTCCAATTTCTCCTAAATCAGAAATTATTAAAACCAAGAAAAATGTCTTAGATACTACACATTCAAGTTGTGCATTTGCCCTTGATTACTTGAGATGACTACCCAGGAATAAACAAGAACAATCCTCACAGCAGGGTGAATGTCTCAAAAATGGTGGGAGCCAGAACTACAGGAAATTCTGGGGAATGTGCTGAACTGCTGATTTTTTTTGGTTTTTTTTAAAGTGTCAGAGTTTATTGATCCAGCTTGTTAACATTCATAGGGACACAGGACTTGAAGGACCTTTTATGTCATCAAATCTTACTCCCTACCTCCTCATGCAATCATGTCATAGTCCCATTAAGTGACCAATATATCAAATTTCACTTTCTTTGAGCATAAAATCAGTTTAGTGCAGATACCAGGGATGCCACATCATTCTCAATACACCTGGTTTATGTCCTGATTTTTTTTTTTTAATACTATTCTCAATTCTCAATTTTGAAACTTTTCTTCTACTCCCCTCCTCCTTTTTCCTCTATCCCCATATGCACTCCCAGAAAAACAATGTTCTGCAGCCAGGGCAAGTTTCTTAACTATAAATCATTTCACAGACTGCCCTGGCAAATGGGGGAAGTTTCTGACAGGTGGAAGAAAGCAAATGGAACTTGAAGAAGGGAGGGTCTGGATGACTAAGGCTGGTCACCCTTACTTCCATTCCTGACAAAGTGATGGAAGTAACAACCCTGAAAGCTGTTTCTAAACAAACGAGTACAATAAGGTAATTAGAAATTGTCAGCTTGGTTTATGAAAGGGAAAACATGCCTGATCAACCTCATGAACTTCTTTGATTAAAATACAAGCTTGGCAGATGAAGAGTTGTCATTTCTCTTAACTTCAGCAAGACTTTCAACACTGTCTCCCATGACAGCACCAGATTAGACAAATTGATGAAGTTATGGACTGAATAAATGGACAGAGAGATGGCCTGGAAACTGTCTGGACTGTCAGGCTCAAATTTCTAAAGGAAAAACACTACAGTTTAGCTAACTTACAATTTCTTGAGGTGTTTAATTTATCTCATCACCTCAATATTATTACACAGGTCAGCCTCACTAATGAAAACGTTTTTCTTAGCAAACTATGCTGTTGCTCTTGTCCTGTGTGAGCAATTAACTCTAAAATACGGATGGGAATGTAGGGAAGAGGGCAGTGTCAAAAGCACAGCCAAAATAAGCCAGGAAAGTTTCACTGGAGAGGTTGGCAAACACAGATATCTCAGAAGCTCTACGCTGTCATCTCCCCAAGCCTTCAACACAAAAAATGAGATATTCAACAGTGACAATTTACAAAGGATAAATACAACAAAGGGAAAATGGATTTTATGAGGTATAGATGATTAACCTATTAAAACTACTCAGCAAGGTTCTAAAATATGAAGATTTAATGCACAAATAACAAGAGGAACTTCCTCCAACTGACATTTAAGCTTTGTCAGCAATAACCTCATCCAGTAGTAACAGCAGTTTCGTGATAGGGAATTTGGAAATCTAGAAGTAACACCTGCCTTGCTGGCAGTGAAAAGAATTCAAGCTACAGGCCATATCTGCATCAAGAGAAAAGTCCTCTCACATTTTCAGAGCTGTACAGGGTATGCAGGCAGCCAACCTGATAGCACTAATATTTCATAAACTAAGAAATTTTCAGTTCCATGCTCATCACACAAATAAAAGCATTACAATCCAAGCCATTCCAAATATATGAAAATTAAGTTTACTATTGCTTAAAAACCAGAATTCTTCAAAACATTCACGAAGATTTCTAGAAGAAAAAAAATTCCTGATTTTCAAAGGGATTACTGAAAACACAGCTTTTAGAGAAAAAGTGCTGGTGTCCTTCTATAGTTCCTTCAGCACTGTGCCAGGCGTTCTGAAATGAGCGGAACTGTTCACTCTTAGTGCAGCTGGTATTTAATTCTTACTTAAAACTGAAGTGACAAATCAAAAAGCCACTGTTTTGTACTTTTTTTACTTCTGCCTACACAGTTGGTTACCTTTCCCCCCCCCCCCCTTTAAGCAGGGATATTAACAACAGTCCTCTGCTCATGCTACTGAGTTTATTCTCAGCTGCATGAATAATCGTTGCATAATTTATTACCCTCTGTAATACATGTGAACATTTATTTTAAGAATTCTGCATAACCTCAATTCTGTCAATTCTTGCCTACTGCAACTCTGGCAATACCTCCACTGATTTTTAATTTTCCATCTTTTAACATCGTAGGAAGCACCCAACCCTTTGGGGCTTTTGAAATTCTGGTTGCTGTATTTAAGTTCATCACACAGGCAGGTGTAGATTTAAGGTAAGGAATATCTATTACACAGCACAAAATTAAACACCCCACCTCCTGCCCTGTGGGTAAGAGGAAGGGGAAGCAGGAGGTTGCTCCAAGGTTGTGGAAAGTGCCAGGAGATGAAACTGATTTCATTAAGTGGATCATGAGCAGGCCCTGTGTAAGCAGCAAGGCCAAACACACCAACAGACTGAATGAGGACATGCCTTCAATTCAGAAACAACTTTAGGTTGAGCTGAAATTGCGTAACTTTTTTTTTTTTTTTGTCCTAAATGAGGACTTGGAAGTAAAAATAGTTACAGAACCATTTAATATTTCAAGATAACAATGACAGTGTGCAAATGGTGCTTACCTAAATTGTACATTATACAGCAAAAAGTAAACACAAAACCATCAGACTTAAAATATGCTGCACATTTGAAATTAGAACTAGATGAAGGATGTTTATTTCCTATTAATTTTTTGATACTTTATGTTAGGACTCAGCATGATTTTATTTGACTCATCAGAAATTACCTGGAGGAGTCATCAAGAACAAACAACTGTGCCTGAGATTCTATCTTGGCATAATGTTTTATTGAATTTTCAACCAAAAAACTAGTGTATGCTTGTTCCTTATTTTCATCTTTATTTTCCTCTAGTTCTTTGATACAGTTTCTTGCTTCCTTACTAATCCTTGATTCTGGTAATGAAGACATATTTGCACTGCAGAATCAGGAACAAAGGACCAGCTCTTAGGAAAAGTCACCTACATCACACAGATGCTAGAGCTGTTTTAAATTCAGAGTGAGACAAAATCCAGGAGGGATTGTTTTTAATCCCAACAGGTCAACAGAGAAAGTTTAACTGCATTTACCAGAGGAAACCAGTCTTTCATGCCCCCAGGCATGCTGTGAACACGCTCGTGTTGCAAGAGAAAACTTCACTTACAGACAGGTGAACTCTGTTCTTTATCCATCTTCAAAATTAAAATATTTACCAAATTGTTCTCCAAGCCCCTCCTGGTTCACATTCCAAAAATTCTCTATACTCATCTCCACGGCCTCAATTATAAGGCAGTAAAAACCCAAGTTACCCATGAACTTCAAAGCAATGATACAGATTAATTCAGGGTAACTCTCCTGAGTAATGATTTAACTAACGACCTCATCAACTAATGCATTCTCCAGCACAGAAACAATCCCTCTTTCCAAGGTTTTGCTATGAAATAAGTGTTCTGGATGACCTTGATATACCCCTGGCTGTACCTAACATATGTGTAATACAACCTCAAACAAGACACTACAATAAAGACACCAGCTGAAGTAGTCTTCTTCTTACTGCAAGGTCTTCAAAAACTGTAAAAGCCCCCCCCCTTCCCCTCCATTATGATGAAAATTTAGAGCACTAAAACCAGGTGGCAAAAGTGAGAACATTTCTAGTGACATCTATTGTCCACTGCTGAAAGTGGCACCCAGGAGAAAAATGTTCTTCAAAACTTGAAAGAAGAATTTCAATACCATTATTTATTGCAAAGATGAGTTCTGATGATTAGAACTTCCCATCTGAATGCAGAACCTCATCTTTATTCAATTATATTATATCTTTTATCCAGGCTGCTTTTCCAATTTATCAAATTTCTTTTGAATTTTAATCACATCATCCAGGGTGCTCGTAACTCTTTTTGTGTTGGTGTTACTGGCAGATAAAGACAAATCAAGTCCATTTTTGTAGTCATTAATAAAAATACTGTAACACCACAGGACAATTCAGACCTCTGTGAGACTCCAGCCTTCCCTTCTTACAATATTTTAAGCATGTTTTAAAACAAGTTTCCTTAGTTCCATTACCAGGGGGTACTGCCAAATCTCTGCTACAGGTAAGCCATGGTGTGTAGTTTTTATATCCTCTGTAACGTCCTCTTGCCATGCCATGGGAAAAGCTCATCCTTTGAAAATCCTGGGAAAACTTCTGCCCTCTATCAGTACTTCCAAGACACAGTTAGGGAGTACAATTAGGACACTCCCACACACGGACTCAAATTGAAAAGAATAATCTCATTGTGACTCAGATTCACACCAGCCAGACTCTTCGAGTCCCAAATATAAACTCAGAAAAAGTTTCATCACACATCCTTGTCCCAGAAGCTGCAGGGAAAAACCTAACAATCCTTATCTTCCTGTCAGCCTGACCTAAACAGTCAGGTATTTAATTTTCCAATGTTTTTCATAAGTGCTTGCCTGCCTGACAACCACTCTCAGCATT
Source organism: Eopsaltria australis (assembly GCA_034509425.1). Classification (NCBI taxonomy): domain Eukaryota; kingdom Metazoa; phylum Chordata; class Aves; order Passeriformes; family Petroicidae; genus Eopsaltria; species Eopsaltria australis. Next base: position 2,504,555 of record JAVTVJ010000117.1, read on the forward strand.
CAAGATAATTTTAAAGATGTCTTCCTTAAAAGAAAACGTCTACATTTAAACTTCTCCTCACTGCTTCAAGAAAACATGACTTTTTTTTTTAAGTTCTTGTGGGAAAGACTACAACATATCAGCTGTCAAGCTTTTAACATTTGATTCCAACCAGAAAGAGCAGCTACCTTCAGAGCAGGTATTAATATCAGTAAGGAGAAATGAAAGAATGGGTACATAAAATCACCAAGGCAGAGGGCAAGGATAAAAGGCAGTACACCTAACAGCAAATATCCAATCCCTTGATCAATCAGGAGTAAAAGTGCACTTGAGTCAGGATTCCAGAATTCACATTACAAACAGGGAACAGATGGACAAATTCAATCTGCCATGGACCAGGAGACATCCTCACCCTGAGCTCTGTATCACAACTCCAGCCCACAGCACAAATGAATGCATGAATTTTAAAACTTTATTAAAGACCAAATGTAACAAACAATAAACAAAAAATGCTATTTTTAAAAAACAGGTCAGCAGGGTTAGGGGTTTTTTGGTGGAGTCTGTGTTTTTGGGGCATTTCGTTGTCATTTTTTTAGGTTTAGGGGTTTTTTTTAATTTTTAAACACCACAGATAAAACAGTCCAATAGAGTGGCTCAGACACAAGTCACCAGCCAAGTGAACACTGTCACCTTCCTTTCTATGACCTGGGGAGATTCCCTCCACCCACAAACACCCCAACCCCATTTCCTTGCACACTGTCCCTCTGAACCACACTAATACTATTTGTAGCTGCTCCTAATCTGCTCCCCTGCCAGCTGTATCCCACGTTGTGCTGAGTTGCTTTGAGCATTAACTATCTCACACACATATTTAACAACTGCCTAAAAATACACCTCAGTTACCTCCTCCCCTTGTCAAAATACACCATTTAAATGGAAAAAAATCTGTACCTTAACAGGTTTTGTTTTGACCTCAGATCCCCACATGACTAAGAACCACGACAGTGCCAGTAAGAACCAATATTCTGATTATATAAAAGCATGACTGTATCATAAGCAAGCCCTTAAAGCTGCCTGCTCTCACATCAAGACATAAATGAAAAAAGGAGAACTTACCTGCTGGCAAGGGAAGTCTTGAAATAGCTGTAACAATAAAGAAATACATTTAGAAACAGAAGAAAAAATAGCTCTACAATTGCATTGGCCAAATAATTTTTCTGCAAGGCCATACTTGTTTAATAAAACACATTATCTGAAGCAATTTGCTGGCTGCCACATGCAAATCAAAAGCATTTTCCTTGTCTCACCCTGTTCATTAACAGGATTATGCTTTGTTCACCTAACTGAAGGACAAAGATTATACTGAAGGCAATGAGTGTAATTACTGCAGCAGAATACAGGTCACTACACACAAATGAAGTGTTACATACAAAATTCACCATCATCACCCACAGAATTTCAGAGCTCAAAGTGTCAGGGATAGTCTTTGAAAATGAAGAGGACTCCAAAGAATGTTTTCTTTATTCTTAAATCTTTAGAGGAGAAGTAGCCAAGCTTTCAAGTGGATAAGCACAGAACATAAGAAATAATATTAAAAGAAAGGACACTGATTGTTGTTCACCAAGGCACATTAGACACAGTTGCTGAACATTTTTATAGTAAATGCTAAGGCTGTTTGGAGCTGCAAACAATGACCACTGTCTCAGAGTCTAAATAGAACATAATAAAAATTATACACTAAAAAAAATACATTATATTAAACAGTAAGTCATTCTATTGTTCCTGCTTGCTTTTCTGCTGTCATCTCAGTACACATCATCGTGACTGGGACCTGAGGTGCCCATCAGAGTTCAGAACAGGAACTAGAACCCACAAAGAACTAGAAAGAAAGAACTACTCAAGTCTGTAAGGACATGGACTGGGAACACACATCACAGGGTCAAATGAAAACTGAAATAAATACAAAGCAGGGGAGGGGATGAGAAAGGGGAACCAGTAAAACAAATGAGAGAAAAACTGAACTGAACCTAAAAAGGTCTGCACAGTTATTTGGTTAAAGGAAACAACAAAGTTGAGCAATAAATTGATCACACTGGGTACAAAATCCACATGGAAACTGAACTTTGACCACAGGTGTAGCAGCTGAAACAGATGCAGAGATTATGGGGGCAGATGGTCACCGCTTTGCTACCTATTAGAAGAAATAACGAGGTTTAATAAATGTATTAGCCCTGCTCTCACCAACAGATTGTTACAATTCATGTCTGTGGCCAGAAAACACGATGAAACTGGAATACCAAAGAGAGTTACACCTGAGATTTAAAGGCAGCCCACCAAAAATTTTAAAAATGAACTGCACTACTCTAAGGTGACAAAAAAAGCACCAAGAAAGTTGAAACACACTTAAAGCATGAAATCAAAGTGTCAATAGAATACCACAAAAAAAAAACCACAGAGAAAATACTGAATGCCTTAGTCTGATAGAACACAATATTTTAAAAGATAGTAAGGTACATTTAAAGGATGCTCATCATGCTGTCTGCTTAGGAACAAAACCATCTCACTTGTAAGAAATGCCTTGAGACAGGAGATGCAGCCAAGGAGACACAGAAACTGCAGGAAGCAAAAAACCCAACAGCTCCTGCACAGAATGGAAACCAGCAGAGATGGAATGGAGCTTTCTTCCATCAGAAAGAGATTTGCAGTGACAATTAATGTGGAAAGTTACATGAAGATAAATGTTGCATCATTTTTTTGTTTGTATATGCTTAATTGTTTCCATGCTCTTTTTCTATGAAGTCACCAAAAAATTCCTGCTTGTCACTAGGCTACACAATACCAACAACTGCAGCCACATGAGTAAAGCATCTTAAACTGTGGAATAGAAAATACCATTTTTTATTTTAATTTTTCTACAGTGATAGAAACTAATGGCTAAATTCCATTTACAATTAACTATCAAAAGACTTGAGTTACTACAAACACTTAGAAGTGCATAAAAATCCTTTAATTTTTGTGTATTGGGAATGTTTTATGGCAGCATTTATTACTTTTGAAATAGACTATTTGGTTAAATGTGCCTGCACAACAGATGTCAGGGAAATAACAGTAAACATAACCCCCAGAAAAATATCTTATTATTGCTATTATATACACACAGGCAACAAGCAATCATTTACATCTCAGAATTTAGACAAGGAAAAGCTCTGCAGCTATGACACTCACAGGTTTTTAACCTCAAGGAAGACCTGATCATATTCCAGTGTTTGTCCCTAACACCTGAAGCACTGTTTCCGCTGTGATCTCTCCCTGGCAGCGTTCACACAGATCCTGTTACTGCACCAGGACCTTCCCAACTGGGGCACTGACACCATCAGCACCACTGCTATATTTAAGTCAAACACTGTAAACATTTCTTACTTCCATGTTTCACTGCAAATTAGTCCCATAAATGCATTAACTGAAGAGATGCTGCACCCCTGGGACAAGTTTACTGAACAGCTTCCTGCAGCAGCACCTTCTTCTATTACAATTTAGTGCAAGAGACTGTTTGCTACCATTAATTGACATACATTAGATCTAAAAACAAGTTGGACAGAAGAAATTGAAGCCTGAAGGTCATATGAGTATGCTCAAAACTGCATATGTGCACTTAGCAGGTTACCTGTATAATATTTTCCAATTATATCCATTAAGCACAAAGTCCTCTATAGGCTGACGTATCTTAATTTTAGCAAACAGCAGCCACTACAGAAATGCTAATTCAAAACTACATAAATGAAATTAACATTTCACTATTCCAAAGATAAAAGTAACAATTCCACTCCTTTGTGTATCCAGACACCATAACAAAAAGGGAAATGCTCATTACCTCCAGGTGTTCCTGTTAGTGTGGAGTCACTTTAGGAACTTTCTTATTGTTGAGTTTACCCCAGCTCACTCTCATCTTTTCTGACTTGAAATTTATTCTCAAATGTTTTCTCATTTAACATCTAACACTGAAAAAAGATGAGTGGATTCTGGCCACACTTTACAAAATTCCTTCATGGAGGGGTAAACTGGGAGTACACACTCAGGCTAGCTACTCATTTCAGGCTGCATTTACAAACTTGCCTTCCCTGCTGTGTAAAACTTGTCCTTTTTGAAGCACACTGCAGCACTTCAATCTCTAGAGAGGAGAAATTCAACCAGTACTGAGATTTGAAGAGGAAAAAACCCAAAGTCAGGGTTTGAATCCAGTTTGGGACTAAAATGAGAGGCTTGAGAGCACTTTGGAGAGCTGTCCTGTTGGGAAGGATTCCCCCACATCAGGGAGGTCTGGACTGACTTTTCTCCTACAACTCAGTTTCTGAGTGCTTGGACTGCTGTCACACAAACCACATTTACAGCAGCTGTACAACATGAACTAATCTTACTTTTTTATCTGCTCAAAAGTAGTTCTTCGAAGTGAAATCTAAAATGAATCATATTTCAAGTGCTGCTGTTCCTACTGATCCTTTCAAGGGATCACTCGTGTTCTGCATTTATATTCTTAAGTATCTCACTGCTACTTGGGAGGAAGCAAACTGTCAGTTTGAACAGGCAGAAAGAAAAATTACATTCTATCATATTCTTTATCATAGCCAAACTTTTACATACTTTGTACAGGCTAATCAGTTCTCAGAGAAAATTGGTTTTTATCCCATGTAGATATTATGAGGATGGAGCAGATGGCCTCAAGAGCTCCTTTCCAAGCAAGGTTTCTGTAGTATTGGACACTGGTGATTGTAGCAGACCAGGAAGAGCTGAAATTACGTTAGAGGTGCTACAAAATAAGAAAGCGGCTCAGCCAAAGAAAACGTGCCAAGTAAACCAGTTGTGTACATTAATTCACCGAGGAACAAGAAGGACAGTCTTTTAAAGGAAAAATACTATTATTACTTCTGTATGCACTGAGATGGTTTTGGGGCACTACAGTCCTCAAATAGGCTTTGTGGATCCCAGCACCATTAGGTTTTTCTGATTTATGGATGCCCTGAGGACCAGATCTCTCTACCACTGTATTTGCTTTTATAAAACCATGGGTTTTACATCGCAGAGTTTCACTGAATGTTTTCTTAGAAATGGAGCTGCAACTTTAAGTCTTCCTTCCAAGAGTAACATCTAATTATCGAAAGCAGGAATGTTTTGTGAACTTCCTATTCCTGCCTCAAGGTAAAATGAGAATATGGCTCCATGGACAACTCCGGAGGCTCAGACTCTGCCCCATCTGCAGCACTGATCTCTTTCCAGAGCTGTGGTAAGCAGCAGACCACAAGAAATTTCATCCCGTTCTCCTGTAGCAGGAGCTGGCTGACTCCAACCTAACAGCATTCCCTTGAAATGAATTCAGATATTCAATTCACAAACCAATCTCTCTTTCCAGGGAAGAGTGAAGGCTCACAGCACACGAGGAACCACAGACCACAGTCTCCAAGAAGCCAAGCAGCACATGTCACTGGACAACAATCCTTGCAGCTAAATGAGCAATATCACAGACTCAACGTAAAATGCAATTTTCCTATTTAGCCCCAGTACCAAAATAATTTAGGAATACAGATATCCAGCTTTTAGCCTTTGTGTGGCTGATCCTGAAGGATGTTGTCTTAGAGGTTGGATCCAACCACTTGGATGTCTCCTTTCCTGTATTCTCTGGCAGGTTAAAGAGGATGTTCATCCCATCTTTAATGAAGTCGAGATCTCATCATCTATGTAAAAATACTTTTCTTTTTTTAAAGAGCAAATAAGTAAACAGAAAACACAAGTCATCTTTCAGGAAAAATGCTTTGTAAAATTACATTTGTTGAGAAACTCAAGGATTTATCCATGACCATCTGATCTACTGAACAAAGACCTTGGAGATGCAATGAACTCATCCTGACAGCACACCTATTAAGGAAAAGCTATTAAAAAGTTTTACAGTATGATTAAAAGATTGTATAAACCACCAGTTGCGTTGTTCCATATATGTATTTTTTCCACTTCATCATTAAAAGTGCATCTCAGTTGTAACCTGCATCTAACCTTACTTCTAACTTAGCAATCTGCAAAGCTGAATGTTGACAACCTTTTATTATATCATTTCACATGAAGGCAGGTTTTAGGGCAATTTTCAATGCAACTCAATAAAACCTTTTCATATACTAGCTATGTAGAAGGAGAGACAGAAGTGCCTCACTGTAAAGGCCCATTTTTCCTAAACATTTTATTATCCTTACAAGTCTTTAAATGCTCCAACTGCTTTGGCTTTCAGTAGCTGCCCCGATTTGCAAACACCAATACCTGACACAGCATTCATATGTCAATCATAACAGCACTAAAACCACCATTTGCTTACTCAGATTACAGTTTTTTCCCCTTATTGACATATTTATTGCATTTGCCTTAGGCACAGCAGCAGCTGAATATCCAGCTTAGCTGCAAATCTTCATCTGTTACCCTGGGGAGAGATGGAGGGGGACAATTACAGGACAGGCACCTCCATCCACTAAACCTGGCAGCAGTTCTTTTGTGCTTCGGCCAGATCAGAAGAAATTCAGCATACAAAACCACGCATCTCGTGTTTACAGCCCTACTTCACAGGAGATCCACGTTGCACTGGAGTCCTTTATTATCTTGGTTTAAATCTTTGCTTCAGCTGTGAGTATCAGCAGTAATGATTTAATGCTCTCATTTCTGTCTGCTGAAAAGGTTAACGAGCAAGCAGCCGACAATGAACCGCTGTGACACCCTGCAACGTGCACAGCCTGTGCTGTGCTTTTGAGAAGTTCTCTTTAACCAGTTATTAGTTTTAAGGCAAGCTGCTGCCTCTGAAACACAAAACCCACACAAAATTTAGCAAGGAAAAATGAGAGGACCAACTGAAGTGCTGCACAGAACAAAAAGAGTTTTTTCAAATTAAATGTTGGGTTGATAAAACAGGTACAAGGCACATCTGTGGTGTGACGATCACCACACCTGACATATCTCAAGGGGCTTTAAATATGCAAAAGCTTTGTGGTGTTACAGCAGTACAAGCATCAGCTGATTCATCCCATACCCTGGGAATACCTTCACTTTACATGTGCTTCTGTAATCTCACAATTTGTTGTCAGTTTACTGCCACATTCTTCTCCATACTCCACTTCTCTGTTTTTACCCGCTTTCCTCTTCCCATTTGAAAACAAAATCGGTATTGAGTCTCCTTAGCTTACAGCAGCTACACCAAAGAAAGATCATTCAACAGTTTCAAATCTCAATTTCCCCTCTCCTACTGAAACGCCTCCAAAATCACTCTGCTTATGCTTCTTAAATACTAGTTTTTGAAATTGAAAAAATCCAAACTCTGATTAAGGCCCTCAGAATAATCCACCTGTGTTTTCCTCCATCTCAGCTGAACTCTGCCCTGAACTCTGCATGCACCTCGACACTTCAAATTCATTTATACCACATCACTGAGCATGACCACTAAGTTATCTATGCAGCCACCAGGAGCCAAATTTTCGACCAGGCACACTGAACAGTAGGATATTAAATGAAAAGGTTCTGGTGAAGTTACATTTAAGGAGATTATGAAGAGCAAGAGAAATCAGTCAGTCATTACTCAGGGCAGGTGGGATCAATCTCATTACATACTGAGTTACTGAACATGCAGTATCTAAGCAACTCAGATAAAGAATTTAGTCTCAATATCTACACAAGTACTATATGCACCTTTTGCCTATGGGGAAGAGAGGTTTGGATAGAGAAGAGGATGGAGTAGTTCCTCAATAATTGGTTTTATTCAGCATCACAAAATGGGTAAGTGAACTCTGCAAGTCTGCACGTGATATTAAACTCTCATGGGTCAGCAAAAGCCATGCCAATGCACGGAAAAATCAACAAGGATTTCACAAAATGAAGCAAGTTGCTAAGACAGCAGCTACACTTCAGCACAGAGCTGTGATGTAATGCATCTGGGGAAAAAATTCTGAGCAAGTAACTCCTTAACCAAGTAACACTTGCACTTTCTCCAGTTCCAACTGCGGGAGGAAGGCTGAGTCACTGTTTTCTCTGAAATCATCAGCTCAAACTACAGTAGCTGGCCAAAGGCAATAAAACATTGTGTCTCATTAGGAAGGGTACTGAAAACATGGTACTTAAATGTATTACTGCACATAACAAAACAGCATCAACAAGTTCTGGTCTCTGCATCAGAAGGAGGCAGAGAAGTCTAGAGTTGGGCAGCTGAAGTGATTGAGGGATGGAGCAGCTGCCAAGGAAAGCCAGATTACCAAATCTGGGGCCCCTCAGCAGGGAGGACGTGAGGCTCAGGGTGAACATGATCACAGCACAAGGGGAGGGGGTGAGGGAAGAAGAGAGGAAAAAAATAGAGAAAGGAAAAGCAAATCAATGGAGCACCACCATTCAAATCCTGCCAGTCTGAGCATTAAGGGAGCATTTGAGGTAACTACTGGAGATTAAGTACAAACCAGTAAAAGTGTCTTCTCCACAGCTGGCACTGAGCTCCCTGCACCTCCTGCAAGAGAAAAGAGTGGAGAGAGGTGCCACCAGCCACTGGGCCAGGCACACAAGCTCTATGTAAATAACATTTTCTGCTGCCATCAAGGCCCAGTGCTGGGCAGTCACTGGTCCCATTTAGCAGCATCTCTTGTACCAGCAACACTGTGGCCAGTGATTGTCCCCCTGTGCTGGGCACTGGGGAGGCCACACCTCGAATCCTGTGTTCAAATTTGGGCTTCTCCTGACAAGACAGACACTGAGAGGCTGGAGCATGTTCAGAGAAGGGAACAGAGCTGGAGAAGGGGCTGGAGCACAAGACAGATAAGGAGCAGCTGAGGGAGCTGCAGAGGGGCTCAGCCTGGAGAAAAGGAGGCTCAAGAGGATCTCTCTTTCTACAGCTCTCTGACAGAAGGTTGGAACCAGGTGGGGGTCAGTCTCTTTCCCAAGTAACAAACAATAGGACAAGGGGAAATGGACTCAAGTTGTGCCAGGGGAGGTTTAGCCTGGTCAGGAAAAACTCTTTCACGGAAAAGGCAGTCAAACACTGGAAGGGGCTGCCCACAGAAGTGGCAGAGCCACCACCCTGGGAGGTGTTCAAAGGAAGTGCAGATGTGGCTGCTGGGGACACGGTTGAGTGATGGCCTTGGCATTGCTGGGTTAACAGTTAGAACCAACAATCTTAAAGGTCTTTTAAAACTAAAATGATTTTATGATTCTCATGTTCTCAAACTCCCTGTCACAGCTCTGTGAAGTCACGAGCTTAAACATCACCTAGAAGAACACCTACTCAATCTGAAGTACTGTTCTAAGAATGTCAGCCCCATTACAGGAATATTCTTATCCTTTAATGGTTTATCACAAAAGGACATGTGTTTAAACAAGCCCAGGAAACTTTAAACGCACTTAAGATGTTTAAGGAAGGACATGTGTGTGCTGGCAGTAGTTCAGATCTATCAGGAATATCTCCAGCACTATGATCTGTGATCACATAATCCTGATGGAAATATTGTGACATTTTATGAACATAACAATTCAGGCCCTCAGGCAGGCTCAGGGAAAGCCGCAGACATGTATTCTATACATGTATGGCTACCCCCTATTTGTACTACAGACCACTTGTTCTTCCAAGTGATAGCTTTAGTGGATGTTTTTCTTTCAAGAAACATTGTCTTGACATTGCTTGCTATGATTGAAGCTCCCCTGTCATTTTCCGTGAAGGACTTGTGACACACAATGTGCCACCACAAGTCACCCACGCCTTCAGAAGGTGACAGGATTGTGTAGTTCCTGCACTGAAATACAAATTAGCTCCGCATGTCAGCAAAGGCTGGTTTGTGCTTTCGGTATGACAGGAACTTAGCACAGAGCACGGAGGTGTTCCATAATGTAAAATAAATGTGTTTCCAGGTACAGAAATGAGTGCCAAGGGCACAACCAGGAAGGGGAGAGAATAAGGAGAAATTACCTCAGGCAAAATATTTAAAAGTTCAAAACAGAGCTGCACATCGCAGACCAAAATGTAAGAGAAAACTGCTTTCTTGGGAGTTTTCTTCAGAAGGGGTGAAGTGGGAGTTTTGTTTTGGTTTTAAAATGGTAACTAGTTGGAAGGATTTGGAGTAACAGATTAACAATGTAACCAAAAAAAAAAAACCCAAAGCTTCTTTTTGGAATATTACAATACTATTTTGCAAGGTTTGGGGTGTTTTTTTTTGTTTAAACACAAATTCTTAGAAAGTTGGGCGAGTCACTTCCTTTCATGTTTCACCACTGTAAAATTATGCTGTTTCCATGGTTCTGGCCCACACATGGATTCCATTGTTACAGGAGTTGTTCAGGAGCTGGAATTAAAGTTTTAAGTTTTTCTTATTTGAAGTTACAGATGGGTGAAAGAAGATTGAAGATAATCGATGCAGCCAGCACGGAGTGAGGGAGAAAAAATTTAAGAGTTTTCCAGTAAAGAACACACACAAAGTAGTTTGTAAGCAGTTTAACAGAAGATTATCACCTTTGCACACACATTGTTCTTACATAAAAAAAATAAAATGGAGGGACCTTAACACTTCCATCCATTAAAAGACTTAGTGCCAAAGAAATAACATGTTTTATTGCTCACAATGGGATTACTCCAAAGTGTTCACAGAGAGTTTGACAGCAGCTACTCCAGTTTTGCTCTATACAGAAACCTGCCCCAATAAAAAAGATGAAATCTATTTGTAACAAGAATAACGAGGTTTTCTTAGCCCAACAGTGACACTCTGGATGGAGAAAGAATTTGCTTCAGCTGGAGCTTGTTCTCAAAGTGAAGAACAAAATCCCTTCACAACAAAAGGGCATTTAAAGAGAGCTAGAGGCTGAAATCAGTTCTGCAGTGATACATGACAATTTTGGATCTTAACCATGTAAGAAATAAGAGAACTAAGGACACTCAGTGCTAGAAAAAGTCCAGTAAATTCACCACCATATGCATGGGAACAACTCCTTTAATGTCATCTGGGTGTTTCCCCAAATCTTACACATCCTGTCAGGGACACAGATTACACCACTTCCAGCTACTGTAGTGTCTGGAGACACAACACGCTGCCAAGTGTCATTCTGCTTGGGTTTTTTTTCAATAAAAAGTCAAAAAATATTTCCAAAAGTGGTTACAAAGGAACATTGATTCAAGAAGCATCTAGCTCAAGTAAATTATTGTCAAACACCAGAGCAGACACAAGGCAATGAGAATTAGCAAGGAGAGAAAACCAAATTTCCATCATTACACAAGAATACGCGGTTCTTTGTAAGCCAAAAAGACACAGAGCCAACCTCAAGATGTAAACAGGGGTTTAGGGGCAACAGAAATAAAGATAACTCAGGAAAGGGCAGAGGACACATTACACAGCAATATATTATGTATTCATCTAAACTGACAAAATTATTTTGTCTTGCTATGTTGCATGTGAAGCAGTAGTTGTGCTAGGCTGGTTCCCTCCTCACACCACAGAAGGCTGATACACCAGCAGAAATAGAGAAAAAACTTCTCCCTAGCTTCTCTTCTGCTTTCTCTGTCCCCTCTTATAAAGTTTTCCAGATGGAGAACAGAGAATGAATTAAGACAGCAAAAAAAGACGACAAGTGAGGCAGGGAGGAACCACGGGCAGAATAAAAAAATAAAATAAAAAAAAAAAAATCAGGAAAAGAAAAATACACACATACATCAGGATAAAGAAACCCAAAGAGATGACTGACAAAACTAGATTATGAAGGTAAAGAAAGGGTAGTGGGGGAACAGGAGTGCAGACAGAAGAACTGCAGCACACAACATGAGACAGGCTTTCTTCTCCTAATTGGTTCTGTCATGTCGCCGTCGGAGAGCGGCTCAAAGACAGCGGCGCTGCTGTAACGGGAAACCCCCCAACACGTCTGTTCTCTGTGAGAACCTGATCAAACAGGAGATCCAGTTGGTTTGACAGAACACAACACACGTGCAGCTCCATATCCCGTCAGTTGTGCCTTCCCAGCTCGGCCATTACTCATCTCCAAAGGGAACAAGGCAAAGAGTTTGTTTCCAATCCGGCACCGCGCGAAGTCGAGCGCGTATGATTAATGGATTCTCATTTCCACAAACCCACTGAAAGATTTCAGCTTGGCATCATTAAGATCCTATCAGCCCTGAATTGCAATTTAAGATAGTATTTTTCGCCTTAATCTGCTGCTCTATTTAATCAATTTAATGCACAGTAAAAACTTAATTTGACAAAATTGAAAGCATTATTTCTCCCTGCCTCGGGCACGAAACAGATTAAGACCACCAGAAATACTTGCAGAAAGATTCAGGATTCATTACATGTTGGGTGGCAGATAAATATTAGATATGCTATAAACTCTAAGTCTGAAAGCTGTGGGTTTTAGTTAATGCTGCAATTACCCCCCAGCAGCTAACCCGAGTCATGCATCCTACACAAGCCATGACTGTGATTTTTGAAGTCAGATCTCCTAACATACTACTCTGTACAATGCTGACAAACTCCACGGACAGTAGGGAAAAGGAACAAGGACAGCAGAGACAACTTGTGATTTATAGACACTTTACAACTCCTGTGTAGGCTCCTGGCCAAACCGAGGCTGGATAAAGGCACAGGTCAGAACAGAACACGTTCTAGGTCCAGGATGAAATAACAAACAGCTTATACCCCAACCCAACATTCAGGTTAAACTAGTCAGATTATCCACAGAAGGTGAAAAGACAGTGACAGAAATCTGCCACATAAATGTGTTTGGAGGTCTATACAGACAGTCTGAAGCTCCAAGATAACTCAAATTACAGGAGACGCATCCACGGTTCAGCCCCAAAGCAAGAGGTACTGAAATGGTCCCAGGGCTGGAACTGATTCCCCAGGAAGCAGCTCCTCTCATCCCATGGCCAGGGCTACAGCACAACAGTACTACTTGTACTGTGAATGGAACACTTCTGCCTTCAGGGCTGTCAAACCAATTTTCCTCATAAATAACTAACAAGCCAATTTTACAGGCAGCAGTGGGGAGAGGAATCCTGACGGCGTGGTGCTCACAAAGCACGCTCATTACTTTCTTAGCTAAGAATCACTAAGTCCCTTAGAAACTCTGACTTGCCTTGTAAGTATTTAAGTAGAGTATTACAAGTCTATTTGAAATGCATTTTAAAGCAATGATTTTGTACCTAGACACGACTTCTTAGAAAAGAAAAATCAAATACAAAATGCATCTACTGTTAAAACAGTCTGAAATTTACTATTCCTGCTGATGTTAAGAAACAGCGCTGCTTCACTTGAAAAGTACAAATATTTCAGCAACAGCTTTTTCCATTTATGTCAAGGGATTACATTGTGTATACACTTGTACAATTACATCTTACTTCAACTTGCTTTGTTGATATATAAAATGCAATACTAATGGTGAGTACCTACCCTGCTGATGTGTAACAATTCCTTATCAGCAAACCAAGCTAGCTGAAGCATAAAGGAAATCATAATGCAGTCCTTTAAGAATAAAGAAAAGAGCCACAAATATCCTAATTACATAAGCGTATTTGGTACAGTCCTGTGTAGGCTGGACTCAGTGAACAAATATTTTCTGCACAAAGATAATTCAAGACCACAAAGAAGTGTACAGTATAAATGTGGCTTTTGCCTCAGCAGTGACTGCTGGGAGGCAGAAAAACGTAAATCTTTTGTACCACAAGATAATCCCTAAAAAAGGACAGCAACAGTAATAAGGCCTAAACCAAGAAAAACATTGTTAAGCTTTTAAAATTCTTCACGGATACTGCAGTTTATTCCTTGCCCCACCATTTCACAAGAATGAAAAAACATCAGCTCACTTCTCTTGTTATTTTAAACAAGGATATATTATTTGAGGATTATTCTCTAAAAAGCTTTTCCATTTCTGATCATTCATTAGGCATGAAAACAAGGAAGATGAGCAAAGAAACCTATCCTGCTTTCTCTGCTTCTGGTCCAACTTGGACAGAGTAGATGCCACTGAATCCCATCTGAGTGAGAACAAAGAACTGAACTTGGTCACAAGGATGATCCAGAGCTGAACTGACAGCTGTTTCACGCACTTCCAACCTCAGTAATGTGTAGAAGGTGAACATTTTTTAATTACTCTATGATGTAGTTTTCAATTTATCATGCACGAAGTACATGATAAGTCAGGTATCCCAAACACTAAATTATTCAGCATACATTGTAACTGTATCTTCTGCCTCTTATAATGTGCAGAATACACATGCAATGCTTACTAAAAAATTTAAATTGAAATATTGAAAAAACATTGAGTTCATCAGGGTCTCCAGTTTCCCAGTCTTCCCTCTCCAAACTGCTCCTGCACATATTGTAAGACTCACCCTGAAAAATATAATTTGAGTTCAAGCTTGAGGCATAAATGAGAAAGAAAACGGTCCAAATTAAAAACCTTATTCAAATTTCCAATAATTATTAAAAAGACTCATTTTCAAGCCCTTCCAGATCTAATCAAGTCCAGAGTGGACGCAAACTTAAATTTGCTTGAATACATTAAAGTAATTCTGGCACAAAAGCAGGCAGGTACTGCACAGGGATGCTGGTATTTCAGGAGCTTCTGAACACATCTCTTTTCACTTGATATGAAGAAAGAGATCAAATTAGAGAACTGCAGTGTGTACTTAAGCCAGTGTCAGCTCTGGTACAGTTAATATTTATGTCGTCATCCTGCAAACTAAGCATTTGTGACAGTACAAAGAAATTTTAGGCTGCGTATGCAAACAACTCATCACAGAATTGGAGTTGGAATCATTTCTACTTGTATTTGTCTGCTGCAGTCCCACAGAAGAAGAAATGCACAAGTTCTTAATAACAGGACACGGAAAGCTCAGAGCAAACCACAGAAAGCTCAAAGGACCAAAAGGAATTCTTTTCAACCGAAGCGACAAGGATGTTAACCCTGCTGCCACATCAATGCAATTTAACAAAATCTGTTTAACTCCTTTTTCCCCAATTCCTGAATCACAGAGTAACAAAAGTCATGAGGCCCGAAGGACACCTATGAAGTGTGTCTCCATAGCCAAGAGAAAAATCACAGGAATACTCTAGAAGAATTTGGGGTAAACTGGGCAACTCTGACCTCTGTATTCCTCAGGTCCCTGGAGCAGATCTGGCTGGATTAGGTTTGTCAGATGCCTGAAGCATTCCCCAGTAACCTCACAAGGCTGGAATCACAGAATGGTTTGGGTTGGAAGGGACCTTTAAAGGTCACATAAGTTCCAATCCACCCATCACTGGCAGGGACACCTTCCACTAGACCAGGCCGCTTCAAGCTCCATCCAACCTGGCCCTGGACATTTCCAAGGATGGAGCAGCCACAGCTTCTCTGGGCAACCTCTGCCAGTGCCTCACCACCTGTACTATTTTACCTTTTTACAATATTAAAATATTTCAATACATTATTAAGAAACGCCAAACTTAAATTTAAAATGGAGAAACTTTCCTGAATAAATTACTACAGCATTGTTTACCACACATCCTTAAATTCAACACCATGGCAGTGTTCAGAACCCCTGAGCAAGGAGAAGGCACCACCAGTATCACTGTGGCCCCTTTATCTCAAAGCCAGCACAGCTCATGAAACCCACCTGACTCCCCAACCCCCCCTCCTTCACAGTGCTCTGGTTGTTTCAAAGTTCCAAGTGTCCCAGGTTTGAGGGACATCCAAAGGGAAATCACAGAATCATCTAGGTTGGAAAAGACCTCTGCAACTGATGACCTCAGAGATCTTTTCCAACCTAAATGATTCCATGATCCTGGGTATGAACGCTGCTGTTGGCAACTTGAAATCAGCAGCTCCATTCAACTGTGGTTTGAAGCTTCTGCTTCTGTGCAGAGTTTGGTAGGAACCAGCTCATGGCCAAAAAAATATGGGGGAGAGGATAACAGAGAGACGGCAAGCAGCACAAGCCTTGTTATTCAGGATACCAAGGTACAACAGACAATATTGTCATTAATAACACAACCATGGAGAGATGTGAGGGGTGGTGACTTGCAGTGGTTTCATCCCGTCCAAGGGAGTTTCTGTGTAGGGGAAAAGGACATCATCTGGTCCAAACTACCCTGACAGAGAACAGACACTAAAAGGCTTAACCCAGCGATGTATGACTACAGTGTACCAGCTAACACTCATTTTTTTTCACCTCAGAAAAAGCAAAACCAAAAAGGATTTTAGATGTTTCCCACACAGGCTTTTCTAATGAAGGCATTGTCACATCTGTCTGTAGACAACAATGTCAACAGGTTTGGTAATTACCTACAGCTCTAAAATTTAAAGTCTACAAATGAATTAGACACTGTTCCAAAAATCACAAAGTGCAGCTCTGAGGTTGGGCAGTGGTTTTGCCAGGACTCAACCCAAAGGCTCTTGCCAAAGCACTTGAATGTAAAACCACTGAGTTTCACCTTTCTAAAGTGTCCTACACCCAGAATGTCTGGTTCTGAAGAGCTTGGCTTTTGAAGAAGTTAATACTAATATTATGAAGTTCCATCTCCTCAATATCTTCCTCAAAGTACAAAAATGCCAAGGTACACTGAGAAACAAAGGACTGACTTTATTCTTCCAGGACTTTAAGTTCCACAGGATTTGACTCCCCGTTGTCTCCTCAGCCTCTATTCCAAACCCTAAAAGTACAGTTATTCAAAGTGCAAATATGCTGGGTTTTGCAGTGCACATAAGCAAATACAGACTTTTTTCCCCACAAAACAGTTTCAATGACACTCCCTTCCATACAGATTATGAATGGACACCTTCATCTCCTTATGAACTGCTGGTGGATGGAGCTACATCCACTGCCCTCTGGCCAACTGTAACATTATCAAGAACCAAATGAACACACATCCAAACATTTCTAAGTAGCATAAAATATTAAAAACAACTCATATGGCCTCAGACAGCAGCCACAAAAATTTTATATTTAGCAACAAAATCCTCTCATTCAAGAAAAACATGACAGATTATGAAATTTATTTAATTCCCATGTATTAACTTGTGAGAATAAGCGAGCAGAAACCTATTTGGGGAACATTGCTGGGCTGGATTTGCAGCTCTGATTAATGCCTAAATACTGATATTCATGACTGAAAGTTCCAGAAAAATCAAGGTCTTTTGGGGTCTTTGAGAAACTGAATGACATGAGAGGGACACCGTCAATGGTAAGGGCATGGAACTTGCAAATATTTTACATGCAAATAAAATTACTTTAGCATTGGAAAACTTGTTAGAAGTAGCTTGTTTCTTATTTTGTTCTATCCATATTTTCCCTTCATATTTACAGGCGTTTCAAAGAGCAAATTGCACAACAAACCTAGTTAAGATTAAGTCTGTGAAACTGGTTAAATACATGAACGATGTGTGTAGAACACACAGTAATTTGTAATTCAGATTCCTTGGTCTCAGAACTTCCATGTGTTCATTTGGAGTTGAAGATCCATTAACCACAACTCAGAAGTGCTTTGAAGCTCAAAACCCAGCAATGCCCAAGTCAACATTAAACTTGCAGTCAGCGTAGGAGTTAAAAATGTATCAGAAACTATGTACAAAGTACATCTTATAAACCATAAAATGAAATAAATACCAATATGCACTACCAACAGCCTCAGCTATTAGAGATGAATATTTCAATGCAATTTCTTTTAATGGCTCCTGATTTTAACAAAAATTGTGAACAACCACCCCATTTAAGTTACAAGTGGTTCATGTGTATCATTAGCTGCATCATCCAAGCCCATATTTTTCCTGCATATTTCTCTTTTTATCACAAGGAGTATCATAGGACTGGAGAGATTTTCTTGTCCTTGGGCTGTTCACATCCCTGACTCCATCCCTCCTTCTAATTTCTGCATTCTTCAGAAATCTGAGATACAGCGGGCA
This sequence comes from Eopsaltria australis, assembly GCA_034509425.1. Taxonomy (NCBI): domain Eukaryota; kingdom Metazoa; phylum Chordata; class Aves; order Passeriformes; family Petroicidae; genus Eopsaltria; species Eopsaltria australis. The sequence goes on from JAVTVJ010000117.1 coordinate 2,522,447, forward strand.
GATCAAGACATGTCTCTGCTTCAAAACACATTTTAGGCAATTTTAATGATATGAGAGAACTGTAAAAATAAGAAAATGCAAAGTTACCAGGATTTCCTGAACAGACTGTGTGTGACCTCAATTAGCCACCAGATCAGCTACGCAGAAAACACAGAAGCTTGAAGACATGAAAATCAGGATTAACTGAATTGGGCCAATTTGCAGAAATTCTACATTGTTGCCACTTAAGAGTCCTGACAAAAATAATAACTCCACCACCCCAAAAGCAGCCAGCCTTTTGTTCAGTTTCTGTAATCTTCTAGAACTAACTAGAAAAATTTTAGCCCTGAGTCCAAACTTTGTGTCCTTCCTACAAATTGCTTTTCAAATGTCCACAGGTACATGCTAATTTATCTTGAAAAGTTATTTAAAAAAAACAGGAAAAAAGAGGTACATACTAAAGCAACAAATTTAAACTCCATCTAACTCACCAAAATAGCATAGAAATGAGGGTATTTTCTGACAAAAATATTTCACAGCTCAGATGCAAATTGAGGAATGAAATGTTTTCTTTAAAATATAAACCAAGTGAGGAATTTGAATGAAGTGACTTCACAAAGCCACCGAGCTGAGTGTAACGCTCCATCCCCACCTCAGTGCTTCCACACTTTGCCCACTAAAAATTAGAGAATGCAGAACTTTCATCAGAAAAGCATTAGATGCCAGTAGAAAATCTCTACATTAACATTTCAGCTACTTTTTCAATCTCTGATGCTCCCCTGAATATGACAACCACAAATTTTCTTTGATATTTTAGTGGGAGTTTTAGTCAGAAAACCTAAACCAGCATCTTCTGACCCCTATTTCTCACACTCCTGGTATACAGATACTTCAGGGATGGCAGCAGCATTCTCTGGACATATGGATAGATGAATACTGAGATCATCAAGATATTAAGCAATGTAAATTACTGTTTCCCTATTGTCCTTCTTTCTCCTTTATGGAGGGAGAGCTGCATTAGGTTATGTCTTCCAAGCTAAGTGTTTATTACCAAAAGTAAAACCAAAACCACTAATTCCCTGTATTAATATCAGGATTCAGTGACTTTTATGTCACTCTAACTCTGGATGTATTACAGAGTTCTTACTTAACCCTTCCCTTCAAAAAGCTGAAGAGAAGCTGGTGAAAGTTTCACACCACATATGTTTATAAACACACCCACACCCCCAAAGAAAATCTTCCAGGTAGCTTTGTCTTGGCTCCTCTTCAGATCTTATCAAGAGAAAACTCTGAACTGAAGCCCAGATTTCACCACCACATGTTCCATTCTTCATTGATTACTTACTGCCTACAAGATCTCCTGGAGAAAGTGGGCCTCAAATTAAAAACAAAGTCACCCAAAAAACTGCCTCCCCCCCAAAAAAAGATGCATAAGTCACTGTTCATTGACCACATTCATTTAGGGTCACTCCTGTTTAGGATTTAGTCTAGAGTAGGAGCACAAGAAACTGCATACAAATACATGCTATGCCTAGGATTTTTTTTTTTTTTTTTTTTTAAGATATCAAAGAAGGATTCATACAGAGCCCCTAACACCACACAAAAAGGAGGTGCAAATTAACATCCTGCATGCTTGGGATTTTTTCCAAACCAAAAATGATTATGCAGAGGCTTCTAAGGTAAATTATTCACCATATTAAGAGTCCAAAGCAAATCTATATGTAGAGGGATTTATAAGAGTCAGCATCAGTCACATTAAAGACATATGAATACAGCATGAATTGTTCTGCTTAAAATAACTAGGATACAATAACAGTTTAGATAACCAGAAATATTACTACTAGCTAAACTATACAAAAAGACTTTGAGAAACAGAAGGAAGTTTAATACTCATGTATTTTTACTACTAGAAAAAGTGTACCAACTACTTTTGGATATTGCTCTTAACAGAGATCATGTAGAATAAAGGAACAGGCTGAAGGAAGAACTCCATGATGACAGCTGTCCCAATCCCTTTGGACCTTAAAACTCTCTACAATTCTGCCAAGCTTTTACCATCCTATCCTGAAAGTTCAGCTGAGTAGACTGATCCTGAAAGAGGGAAATGACAACACAGCCACCTGCTTACAATACATACAAAAATAACCTGGAATGCCAAACTTGGAGTCCTGTTGACAACCATGACTTTTTATGCCCTTTTGCTCTGCACAATCTAAATACTAAAATAAGAAATGACCTTTTTTTTTCTTTAATGGGAAACCTGGTTAGCAATTTAAAGGCTGCACCTTCCACAGCACAGTTGGGAGTGGACTGTTAACAATAAACCTTCCACTTTTTGTTAAAGGGCAGCATTTCAGTGGCACCTGGAGCAGCTATTAACTCCTGCCAGGTGATCAAGGCTCCCTCTTGGTACAGAAGATTTAATCTCATTTAATGCATTCATTTTCAGGTGCAGTTATAGACTCTTACTGCCTCTGTGTACTCTTCATTCTCCTTAATAAAAAAATGCTACCTGAGCTGCATTTGTCTGGACTCTTGATGGGGAATTCAAGTTGTCTGCTTTACTTCTTGCCTGGAAAAGAGAATACTGATACACAGCTACTGGTCAGAAAGAAAGAAAAGAAATCACATCACTTGTCATAGTCACCTATGCTATACTCAAGACAGCAGTTTGTGTGGGCAGTATGCAAAAGTATAAAAAATAAACCACTATTTTTGCTAATTCTTGTTATTGAAAATGGATTTCATGAAACTCAAGCACATGAAAACACTGCATTCTTTTAAAAACTCAACAGCTGCAAAAGAAATTGGCATCTAAGCAATTGAGATGCATCAGGAAGACTTATGCAGCATCTCAAAGGAATGGAGAATAACCAAACCAAATTATCTACAGGCATCTAGGCATGAAGGGGAGTCAGGTTTTACATGAGGTGTTCACATGTAACTGATGTGTCTTAGGAACACGTGAGAAGGAAAGGAGTCATATCAGAAGCTTCCAACATCATCCCATGATTTCCCACCAGCTTTAAAACTCAGCAAGAATAATCAACCTTGCATAAACAAAATGAGATTACAAGCAAGACAGTAATACCAGAGAAAACAAGGAGGGTTTAGTAAATCAAAAGTGAACAAGGACTCTTGGCTCAGTTGGTCAAGGTTTGATGCTGATAAAACCAAGGTTGTGGGTTTGATCCCCATATGGGCCATTCACTTTATAGACCTGGACTTGATGATCATTGTGGGTTTCTTCAAACTCAGAATATTTTGTGATTCTATTGAGACTACAGAGGTAAGGGGGAAAATAAATTAAAAAGCAGTATTATGTTGGTACTTGTGAACAGGGCGTGCCAAACATGAGGGAGACAAGTGATGGTTTCACTTTGTACAGTGCTGATAAGGGCTAGGCTAAAATACCAGGAGTAAAATTCCCTGCCTCCCAGGCACTGCTAATTAAAACACATTTCAGGAAGTGCACTTGAGCCCGCTTCCCTTCAGAGGAAGTTCTCCATGAATGTCTGCCAGGAAATAACCCAGATCCTTCCCTTACCACAGCACACACAAACCAACCTTGGCAACCCCTGGGGCTGTCACTTGCTGGTCCTGCTGCCTATAAAGCTGGCCTTTTTTTTTCCAAATATTTTATGACAGGTCAGTACATTTGTATCCCCTAATGTTCCTTCTCTTGTAAGGACACTCATTACAACCTGCCCCACACTACAACTTGAGATGTCATAAAAGAGAACAGGAAGCCTGGAAAGCATCACTCAGTTTTACAGATGAAAATGGAAATTTTTAAGCCTTGAAAAGATTTGAATCTGTCTGGTGTGAATTTTGGTCTTTTTATGTTTTCAGAAAATTCTCTTCAGGTTTTCTTTTTACAGCACCAAGGTAACACATTTGGATGAGGAAGGCTGATAGGGAGATGATTCACTAAGTATCTGAAATCTGGGCATACTGGCAAGTTAAGAAATCTACCACCTAGCAGTGGAGAGCACATTATCATCGATTATTTTGTATAAGAATGCCCTTGTTCAAAGACTCAGAATACCCTGCTGCTTTTAGAAACTTTCCTAGGCAGTGTTAAACATTTTTGTGCATTTCCTACAGTAAACAACAGCCAGTGCAGACCTTAACCCATTAACCAAGACACAGGATCTAAGGTTAATTATATATTGCTGCTGAGCAAGCTAGGTGTTCTCAAACAAGCAGAGCTACAAACTTCACCTCAAATAATAACTAGAATGTAATTACTTAAATCTGCCATTTGAACAGCCTGGAAAGGAGCAGCACTGCATGGCTATCCCTGGCATCATCAGAATGTGCTGCTACAGGCCCATCCAAGCTGCTTTACAAAGCACTACTATTTACAGAGTCAGACTTTGTTTTCTGCTTGATGTTTCTCTATTCACATTTACCAGAGGGCTAACAACCAAAACAAATATTTTGTTTGGGATACAGAAGACCTTTGGCACCTCCAGAGGGAAATCTGAAGCTCTAGTTCATTCTATCTCGATAACATATTCCAAGATAATCCAGACAGGCTGAGGTTTCATTGAACTCCACAGAGGGATGAGACAATGCAGGACAATACCCCAAACACTGAAATTTATTTCCCCAAGCCCTCTTAGTCCCCTATAAGAGACAACAGTTGCTCTGGGGACAGGCTGAGGACTATCAGCTATGCTGAGCAAAGGCCAGGACAGAGCTAAGAAAGGCACCACACAGAGTGGTTTGTGTTCCTTACATCCAAGCTCATTGCTTTGAAAACCCTGGTGGTGCTGTCAGCACAGACACAGCACAGAGCCCTTGGACAGTCCCAGCCTGAGAGAAGAGGATGTTCTGTACTCAACTCGCACACATGTGAGCCCAGCCTGCCTGCAAGAAGCTGAAGTTTATCATAACCTTGGTGGTGAAGTACATCTTTCTGCAACGACCCAAAAGTCCAGAATAACAAACCAGTCAGCAAGCCCAGCAAAATTCCCCTTCCAGAAGCCAGGAGGAGCTATAAGCATGTAGGTCTTGCTGGCAAGGAGCAACATCCTTTAATTAGCTTTACACTTGAGAACAGAGTGGTTCTTCTTTACACCTTAAAGTGCCAACTGAAATCATTTCAAACAAATTTTATATCAAGAGAAAAGCCCCAAATGTATCAAAACAAAATTACTTGCCTAACATTCAAAATACACAAGAAGCCAGATCCTTGAGATTTCACTAGAGAAGTATTTCTAACCATAAGAGATGAAAAGGAACACTAATTTCTCCATCTGCAATACTGTATTTAAACAAGTCTTATGCTGGATACAACAAGGTTTCTCATCTAATACTAGTTTGATTCCACCTGAAATAAAACCATAAAGTTGGAAAGCACCTGAAGTCACTTGCAGTAGAGATACAACCCAGAGAACATGTTTTGGAAGCTGTTCCTCAGGTAGAAATGCTGGCAGCACCTGCTGTCAGTGGCTGACCAGCATCTTTGAAATCACACAATAAGTGCATGTAAAAATCACACATTTTTATCCACACAATGCCTGCACCAATTCCATGCTCAAACACTGGCTTGAGGAATAAATCAGAATTATAAAGCTGAACAGAACTGTTGCTCATAACCCCCCTTTCCTAGTGTATGATACGTGTCTTCTGCATCCATAATCTGAGAATCATAGAATTATTTTGGTTGGAAAAGACCTCTAAGACCATTGAATACAAGCATCAACCCAGCACTGCCAAGGCCACCGCTAAGCCATGTCACCAAGTAACCCATCTACATGTCCTTTAAATATTTCCAGGGACGGAGACTCAAAAAATTCCCCAGGCAGCCTGTTCCAATGCTTAACCATCCTTTTGGTGAAGGCATTTTTCCTAATATTCAATCTAAGCCTCCCCTGGAACAACTGGAGGCCATTTCCTCTTGTCCTGTCCCTTGTTTCCTGGAAGCAGAGCCCGATCCCCACCTGTCTACAACCTCCTGTCATGAGCTGAAGACATTGATAAGGTTCCCCCCGAGCCTCCTTTCTTCCAGGCATTCAGGGATTTTGGATGATGTTAGCAGAGTCATTTTGCCAAGTTTCCTGCTTTTCTTTTATGGCCTTGATACCTAGGGAGTTAAATAGAGAACTGCCAAGTGATTTCAAGTGCTGCTCAAATCAGGAAAAGATCTGCTCTGAGTGCAAATTTTAAATGCTACAACAAAAACAGGCATGTCAGAGCACAGACCCAAAATTGAAACCTTTCATCCTAAACTCTGTGACTCCATCCAGCACAAATACTAATAAAACCATAAGATGAATGGATGAAAGCAGCACCAGCACAGCACACTTAACAGGAGAACTCCATCCTGTAAGAGAAGGGCTTGAATATTGCTGTGAAGAGACAACAGTACTGGGAGCAAACAGGTTGTGATTCTGTGGAACAGACAATGTGATCACATGATGGAAAGACCATCATGGGACAAGTACCAGCTTGACTTTTTGCAATATGAATACAAAAAGTAACAGTTTATAAAGCAGCTGGATAAGTAAGAGATGCAGTACATTTCTTCTCACTTCACTGGAACTGTCATTGCAGCATTTGCATACACAATACCACTTTCAAAGAGCAAGCGGCACTAATGCTTTCCTACTATCAAATCCACAGCCAGAAAGAAAAAAATCCCACAGACTTCAATGTAAACCTGACAAATCAGAAGTACTTGCAATTTACATTTAAGAATTTTCACTGTTTCCTCTTACTGTACGTTGTATTTCACAGCCTTGTTATTCACTGGGCTGGTTTTCTATAAAGCCTTATCTAGGCAGGTACTGCAAGATATTTACCTAACAAACTAATAAATACTTTGTTGTCATGGTTTTAGCAGGATATGACTCATTGGAACCATGTATTCCAGGGAGCAAATGGCTTCAGTTCACACAACATACAAGTGCACTTTTTTGACATCACGACAGTCAGAGCTGTTCCTTTCAAAAGGTCAAACAAAATTAAAGGAAGCATTAAAAACCCCCTGAAATCACAGATCTGATTTGATGGCCTTTATACATGATAAAATGTTTTGCTCCCACCACTCCAACTCCTTGTTTTCTGGATTTCCCACACTATTAGTTTTCCATGTCCAGGAAATAATTTTCAAGTGTCTGAGTTTCCACCTGAATCACAAGTCAGAATTAACATGAGGCACAAGGTTACAAATTTTGATTTTAACTGATAAAAATATTAGCACTGGTTCCAAATGAAATACTTTGGGTTTTTTCCAATTTAAGTGGCAAAACAGAAGATTATTGGTTTTTAAATAATTCAAGCTTTTTCTTTGGAGCAGTGAGAGAAGATGGAATTCCTTGGAAAAAAACTAACTGCATAACATAAACAAACATCATCCCATACCAGAAAAGGGAAGGGAGAAATTGGAAAGGAGAAGCAATTATTCACCATAAACTTGAAATCTGAGGTTTAAGAAAGGCTGACGACATCCAGAAGTAAGTTACTGAAGAGTAAAGGTATCTTATCCCTGCAAGTTTAGATGGTCAGGAGACATTAAGTGACCCTCTGCTGATTCCTGAAGATGAAAATATGGATACAAGACCACAGCCTGAAGTCCCATTAGGGGCCTGCTCCACATGAAATCCAAGCAGCCACATCTTTGTTCTCAAGTGTATCACAGTCCAAGCAAGAACATCACTGATTCTAAACCAGGTTATATCAAAGTTTTAAATAAGGGTAACCACATCCATAAGTTAGATTCAAAAGTGCTCTTGAAGTAACAGGAGATAAATTTTGTTACCTGTCAAAGCCTAAGCAATAGGAAAAAAAATAATTTAATACAGGCTCCCAAACCACCAGCCACAGGGAAGGTTGTAGAAAGGGGAGGGAAACCAAACCACAAAGAAAAAATAAGGCTCAAACAAGTTATTCTAGCCACATTCAAATGTAAGAATATTCCAAACATCCATATATATGAGCAGCAATAAAGGCAGAAGTCAGAAATACCAACTACCCTGAGGAGTAAAACTGAAATTTGCAAATACAACCATTCACCCTGGAAGAATGGGGGGGGGTCACAAACAATCCAAAGTATGCAAACCAGAAATAAATTCCTGTAATATAAAGAATACTGTGGCTGTAACTTCTCTCCTCCTGCTTTCAGCTCAACTTCTTCAGATTAGGCCAAGTGCCCCTACAGCAAAGATTTTGCTTTATTAAGACAGATTTTTGTCCATACTACAGAAAAGCAGAACATGAGAATACAGAATTAATAATATTTTGCTCCAGAAGGCAGCACATGGGACTGGTCAGACAATTTTCAGCCAAGTGGCTTTGGCAGGTGAGGAAACACCTTGCAAACTCCTCCCTTGCACCATAAATTAATTGCTGCACAGGTCTGCCCACCTCTGTACCCTCAGGCTGAATGGAACGACCATAAACAGCCTGTCAGAAAAAGGCCAGTTCCAGGAGGCTCAGAGAAAAAAAAAAAAAAAAACAAACCAAGAAATTCTGTTTTAACACCCACTGTTTAACAATCAGGATTTTCAACAATAATTATAAGGAAAGAACAATAACAACAACAAAATCTCATCTTGACCTGCTTTACCCAGAATAAAACTCTGTGTGAAATTGAAATCATTAGCTGTTGTACATACCCTAAGTAGACTTTCCAGCTCTCAGCAGCAGGTGCTCAATACAGGATGAAACATGAAATCTGAAACAAACATTTAGAATTCATTAGGATATTTTCTTAAGTAATATCAAAGTAGTCAAACATCCAAAAAAACTTAGGAGCAAATTAATTGATATTCTTGTTATGAAGAGAAGATAACCTCCCTAAGGAGCCACCTGCAGTATATATCCTATTTTACAAGTGCAGATTATTTAACTGGACGTCCTTAGGAAAAGAACAGAAAAAACCCACCCTAAAACAAAACACAGAAGAAGTTCATAGAAGTAGAAGCCAGGGACTTATATTTGAATTCAAAACAGTCACCTTACAAAGCAAGTTGCCTGAAATCCTGTTGGCCCCATGAATGCAAACTAAAGATTTCCCAAGTAATATGGATTGGTTATTTTGAAGGAGGGTTAAAGGATTCTGAAATGAACCTTTATTGCTGGTAATATACATTTAATAGCAAAAACAAGTGAGTGCTGAAAACCCTTATGAGTGATTCAAAATATTAGCAGCACCCAGATCTAGAATCAGAAAGGGCTTCCCTGGAAAATAAAAAGTGTGTGGGAGGAACCAGTGAAAAGCATTAATTTCCTCAGGGTATGTGCATCACAGGGCAGCCGAGCCAGTTGACAGCTGGAGTAACAAATATATACAGATATTGCTCAATACACACGTAATACACAGAAAGTTGTGGGTTTGTTTCTTAAAGAAAACAATTGATCTGAAAGAACTCCAGAGCCAAGTAACGTAGAGAGTTGAGTTTACTACTTTGCTAGTTGTTTTTCTTCTTTCCCTTTCAAACAAATATATACTACAGGGACAAAGGCAATACCAGTAGAAAGCCCAAGCTTACATATAATGCACTTAAAATTAGATTTCTAAGACTGTTTCTCAAACTTTATTCACCTTAGATACTTAATTTCCCATACACATAAAGGCCACCAAAAGATTTCCACAAAACAATCTCATGAGGTAAAGTAACACAGAAAGCTCAAATAATCTCTGCACAGTTTCTTCTAAGTTTTCATCTAAGCTGTAATAAACTGGGGGCATGGAGGGGGGGCAGGGAGAAAAGTAGAATACTTTAATTTCAACATCAAAACCAGAAAAAAAGAGTCAAAAAGAGTCACAGACGTTTACCTGAAACACATATCCACACCACTGGGGGAAAAAAAAAAAAAAATCAGTGAGAACTTGAACTGCTTTTATGGTGCTACATAAGATGAATGGCATTGCCTCCAAATGCTGATTTTATGGTTAACACAGAATCTGCTAAGTCCCACCATCTCTGCCAGACTGAGTGCAAATGACAGCTTTCCCCAGAATCACGCCTGCTCTGAACATTTTTATAGAATTAGTCATGATTTGGGACAATTTGTAAAAACACTGATAATTAACACAATGGGAATGATATCATGGCAAGTCCTTTATGAAAAGGCAAATTGCTCATTAGACTGTTTCTCAGACTGAGAAACTGTGCATTTATTGATTTAACTAAAGATGTTTTCTGATAAGGCAAAAGCTACTTTTAATTTCCAAGGCCAGTAGTAATGACCTTCCCCTACTCTGGGAAGTTACAGCACTAGCACCCTTAAAACATTTGTTAAAATAATTGTGTGTGTAATACCATGGGACTTACACGCAGCATCAAAAAAAGCACTAAATACTAGAAAAATATTATTTTAATTGCTGAGCATCAATAATGCAAACACTTACAGGCATGTTAAATTTTCCACACAAGTTCTCCCAGTGATTTTCAATAGAACCACCCATGTGTGCAAAATTCAGTGTACAAATGCATGGCACTGTGATTTGATTTGATGTTGGAAGGCAATCCCAGAGGACGGATAAAGGGCCTCTCGTTTGCTCATTAGCTGCTACAAGTGATGTAGTCAGGACAATCCAAACACTGGATCATTTCTTCTCCCTTACACCAACAGCCTTTTCCAGGCACACCTTCCCAATATTTGTTTTCACAGGTTACTTACTGATTTACTTCATTCATCAATTACTTAGGAAGCAAGTGGTGACAAGAACTCTCCTATGCTAAACTCAAGTCCAACCAGTTGTAGCACTTCTTGAAACACCAATTAGTCTCCTTCTAATAGGGATAAAATGCTGAAAGCTTCTAAAGTGGTCAAAAGGAGATTAAATGTAAAAAATGGCTTGGGTTAAAGATTTGTGCTTTTATTTTCACTTTTTGTAAAAAAAAAATTTTAATTTCTATGTATCTTACAAAATGGTTTCTTTAAAGTAAAAAAAAAAAAAAAAGCCCCAAACAAGTACATCTGCTCAGGGGAAAAAATTAGAGGGGAGGGGGATTTTTCATAGCTTTTGAACTTGCTCTACCTTTTTCCACATGGGAAAGGTTTCCAGTAAAGTGACAATATTTAATGTGAAATTTAACACTTCTTTTGTGATGGAAAACTATTCCTTTTTTAGAATTTTCCCAACCAACTGCAAGTCACCCACTTGGTCCAAGTCTGTTTCCTTATTTCTTTTTATTCTGTTTTATCTATCACTGTAATGCTTTATTCCCCTCTTAAAATCAATGCAGAATCCTACCCATTTGTAATTAAAAGACAACTTACTTGGAGATCTAAATGCCCATATACAAGGCCTGAAAATTTAAGTGTCATTCTCCAGTATTATTCTATTCCTTCTCTCATTCAACTCCTTCCCCAAGCACACTGCCGAGCCATTAGACAATCACTGTATCCAGGAGTAAAAATCTTCATTTATCTTCTAGGCATGGAGCTCCTTCCTCAGCTTCCTTATGTTTCCAGCTACCTTCAAACTTCGATTGTGCTCTTCAAGAAAATTTGTCCTCTTCACTCTTTTGAAACACAAATTCCTCTCCTTCCAACCTCCTCCCTGATTCTCCACTCCATAGCAGTGACCTCAGTGACCTCAACCTCAACAAAGCCAAAGATGGACCACTAAAGACCAACGTTATTTGTTTCACTTCCCCCTCCTAAATCTGATCCACAGCAACAAAGCAAATAAACAATTATATGCACTGCAATGTTTTTATCCTTACAAAGCATTTAATCTGGTCTCTGATCATGCCCCTTTGGCTCTGCAGGGAGTCAAAGGAAAACTCCACAAAGATCACAGCAGAAAGAAAAGACTTGCAGAGCTCTGTCAGTGCAGGGAAAGAATAGGAACAGCAACTGGACACAAGTAGCATCTTCTTTAGCAGAGATGAGATAATTACAGCCAAGTTATCTGCAATGTTATTATTCCTGTAGCTGTACTCTCCTTGTACACTTCTTGCACAAACAACTGAATCGAGTGAACTCTGGCAGTCACTGAGCAACCACAAACAAATTTCCATTAGTGAATTGTACACTGTTCATAGGGAATTATTCTCCAGCCACTTGTTTTAAAGGGGCAAAAAGGATCTAAGCTTTCATTTTTTAACAAGACAGGATGTAAAGCATTCTGTAAGTCTTTAGACAAAATGTAATCTGGATGAACATAAATATTTAGGACACAAAAAAGGGGGATGAAGCTGCATCAGGGGAATTCACACTGGACATTAAGGAAAGGTTCTTCACAGGGAGTGTGGTCAGTCACTGAACAGGCTCCCCAAGGAAGCAATCATGGCACCAAGCCTTAGCTGGACTCACTGATCCTTTTGGGTTCCTTCCAACTTGTACATACACAGAACCATAGATTATCTCACCACTCCCCTGCACCTCAAGCAGTGAGGGCAGCAAACCTGCCTGGAGCACTTTCAGCAGCAGCACCACAAACACACCCATGCAAAAGGATAATAACAACGCAGCCCTGAGTACAATCTGTTAACAAATGACCACTGGCCTTCAGGAGAAGCCCCAGAACAGTCAGGGCAGTTACTGAATTCTACACCGACTCAAAAGCACTCTTTGCACAGACAAGACTATGAGGACTTAATAGTCTTGTTTCAGGATAATTGGCATAAAAGCACTAATTTCATCTTACCATTGCTTAGTGGCTTGGCCACCAGAAGAATATAGTCCATAAAGCAGAATCTGGACACCTCACTGGACCCAAACATAGAGCCTAAGCACCCCAAAAGACACCCCCCTACGGCCACTGTCAGCTGCACCATCATTGCTTCTGCCAAAATTTTTAACCAGGTTGCTATAACTTAATTGGGGAAAGAAGTGTAAACTTCAGTAAAACCTCAATTCCATATCATACTAAAAACACACGCAAAAAAAAAAAAGAATCCATACTTACTATCACCTTCTATTCCCATGAGCCATCAGATAAAATCAGCTACACAGACAAAGCTTTAACAACATGGAACACAAGTTCAACGTAACACTTCAAACTGCTGGAACACAGACTCAGTCCAAAAAACTATCATATTTCAAGTGACAGCTGTGCATTAAGCACTCACATTATATGCACATGGGCACCACTCTCCCCCTCCCCACTTCATTTTGACTCTGCTCCAAATCCTTTCTCAAACTCACCACCTTCATCTTGCCTTTGCAAAACTAATCTCGACCCAGCTACCCACAAGGTCTTGCCTTGTTTTTCTACTTCTATCAACTTCAAGAGTAAGGTATTCACAGAAATGTGTTTTATGTACATTTATTTTCACAACTTGTACAGTCCTCACCCTTTTTGTATTTTCACTCTATGATCTCTTCCTCAGTATAATATGACCAAGGTTCCTACTCCCACTTGAGAATACTGGTGCTCAGTATCTATTTTCACAGAGGTAACAAAGGCTTTTGCACAAGAGAACTTCAATGCAATTCCCATTTAACACCAAAAAACCACACAGATAAATACATTCTAGAACTTCAAAATCTGTTTCCTAGGAAGGGAAGCTCTGTTCAATACTCTCTTCAGATTGTGAAACAGTTTAAAGGTTTTGTTTCCCTTCAAGAGAAGAAAAAGCTGATTCAGTTGTAAAATGAAGTCAACATTACACACTCCTGTCTTGAAGAATTCCCTCTCCTCTTCTGATGAAAGGAGAGCAAAGCCCAGCACTGGCTGCTGGAAGCCCTGGAACAGCGTGGGACGAGCAGCCACACAAAGAAACCCCCCTTTCACTGAGCTGAATGAGCAGGGGCTGGGAGCCTATGACACAACTAAACTTTCACTTCATTTAAGTCCCCATCTGAGGATTAATCATGTGTGCTGCACACCAGCTTTTTCTAAAGGGGCCTAATCTTCTAAAAAAAAAATCACTTGGTTGTTTAATAAATTCATGTAGGTAGCAAATTTCCAGAGTACCAAAGCTCAATTTCTTTCATAAATTAAATACTGTCAGGAACTCCAGGCAGGAAATGGAACAGAAGTGAATTCAGTGTTACATCCCACTCCTCCTTTTGACTCCAGTCCTTGACTAAGTTTTACAGAGGTTCTGACTGATACTTTTTTCCATTCACAACCCAAAAAATAGAGGTACTAAACTCAATCTAATATTCACAAAGTGCTCAAGAAGAGACAGAGTCAGAATATTCCTCCAGAAAACCACATCCCATATACTTTTTCCATAATTTCTCTTATAAATTCCAATCCTCAAATTGTACCATCAAAATACATGGGTAAAACAAAAACAGTATTGTTCACTTATGGAAATGGCTTGATTTTTCCTGATAATCATTTATTAATATGTGCAAACAATTTCTGTACATATGCACTAAGGAATATAGTAACTGCAATTCTCTTCCTTAGTGGAGATTCCCCCCAGCCTCGAGTCAAAACTCCACAATTTACAAAGGCAATCCTGAACAAGAAAACCATGTAAACCTGAAATTATTAGATCATTCTGATAATGAAGAATTGGTATGTAGTCTGACTAGGTGTTTTTAGAACTGATTAAACAGATTTTAATGCAGATGACAAGAAAAAGGCTTCCCTTTACTTCCACACCAATTGTGGGGTTCCTAAATGACATTTATTTCCCCAGACCACAGCAGTTTACACAAATTCACACATTGCAGACTCTTAGCTTCATCTAAAGGGACCATGAAAACTCAGATGCAGCACTGAAGTGTTAATTTCAACAGCTTCTGCCTCTAATTTTTAACACAGAGATTAAAAAGCTACCAGATCCATGCATTTACTCTTTCCTAAGGATCATCTCAAATGCACACTGCTCCATGAATCCCAGCTTTCAGCAGCAGCTGTACCAGGTACAGTCAACCAGGATTACCACATTTTGTCTTCATTCACATTTCCACTTAAGATTACCTAATTCTGCTTCCCAATCTCAGTTCCTTCCCAATTTGTTCCTTCCATGGCAAAATGCTGAGAAACATTCTGACTAGCTTTAAAATAGATTAATGTGAGTTATGATTAAGACAAAGCCTAGTGGTAAAACATCAAATCATAGTGAAGAGTGAAAGACTGACTCAAAAACAAAGAAAAGAGTAAGCAGGAGTTCCCATTATTCTGAAAACAAAGCTCATCTTAATAATATATAATAATATATTGTAATTAATTAAATGGCAATACTAAAAGAAATAAGAAAAGTCATCCTAAGGCCACTTTATCTACTTGCTTGTACAGCTTAAGAGTCTTTCATGTTTTCCTCCTTGAAATTGGATAAAAGAGCAGCTAAACTATTTGTTGTAATATCAGTAACCAGTTTAAAATTCGGTTTTCCAAGCCATATTTAGGTAACATCTGCATCTGTAGAAGAACACAACAGTTTCATTTGCAGAAAAGTTTTTCTCCCCCTGACCTCTCCACAGCCTTCCACAAAGGAAGCACAACCTGCTTTGCCTGGGACAGACTCACATCAAAGCTGCAGTCTCGGGCAATTGCAGAGATAACAGAGAGCACACGAGCTCAGAGAGAACTCTCAGCTACCTTTTGATTATCACCATAATCCTGCAAATAACAGCCCCACATTCCTTACCTGTTCTCATCACTAAAATCAGTGCTGGATAGGATTCCAGAGGTCACCTTGTCAAGCTGCCACTCCTGAGGCAGGAATGAACAGCATCCCCTTTCTGACAAATGTCTAATTTGTTCTTAAAGACTGTCAGGGACAAGTCCCTTCCCTAATCTATTCCAGTGGTTTGTTATTCTTGGAATTACAAGTCTTCCTCCCCAAGTAGCAACCCAAGTCTTTGGCCCTATTATTTAAGTCAACTAATTCTCATTTTAGTCCCTGTAATCCTTATCATCTTCACCCTTGTAGCAGCCTAATGCATGGGAATAACTTAACTTCTTATCTCTTTGTAGTCTTAACATCTTAATTTGTTCAGTTCTTGGATGTCATATTCTCAGGCATCTGCTTCTAAAAGCATCCAAAAGAGGAAAACCCTTTCCTGATGTCCAGTGCCCAAAACTGAATGCAGAATTCTAATTAAATCCTACCAGTGCTGAATCCAGTAGAAAAATTATTTACCCCCCTGCTACACGACAGCAAAGCATTTCTTTACCTGCACCAGCAGAACAAGGTTAATCACAAACTGAGCACTCATCAATCAATAACCTGCACACCCCAGTTCACTCAGCTCTTGTAGGACTTTAGAAGCGTATTTTGAGCAGAACATCTGAACAACAAAATTCAAAATGCACTAAATAGAGAGAAGGAACAGAGGCTGTAGAGCTGAACAAGTGCAGAAAACAGCCGGCTTTGTGATTTATACAAACTGAAGTGGAAATGACAAGATAATTAATAAACTAACTGAAATCTAGAAGCCTCTAGGATATAGTGCTTAAGCCTGAAATAGAAAATGAGAGCTGATAAAAATTCAGAATTACTTCTTTAGCCATTAATTAACAGTGTTCCCATAATGGAGCTGTTAACACCAGAGTACGAACTGAAATTGTAATTTGTAACATTTGCAAAGAGCTTCACTGAGAGCGAGAGACCAACACATGTCAGCAGTCTGTGAAGGTTTCCTGGGTGAAAGCTGGCAATGGAAAACAAGTTAAAAATGCAACAACATTAAATAGTTTTTGATACAATTAAAAATGGGACTCAAGAGATTAAAACTCTCCAACTTGTGGCTCCTTACTTGGGAGGTGCAATTCTATATCCACGCTATCAGCTCTTTTCCTGTCATAGCTGTAAAATAAAATGTATTTTATTTAGCAAGCACAGTTTAGAGTCAGGCATGATGAGGGGTAAGAAATAAAATTAGTCTCAACTTCTGGTATTGTGGTTGTGTCAGTGGTTCCCACCTCTCCACCACTGGCTGACAAAACCAGCATTATCAGGCATGAAAGGCCCCAGACAGTGGCAAAAACACAACACCACCTCCATCAAATTCTGGAACTTGGTGGGGGAAAAGGATGAAGAAAGACAAAGTATGAAGTTCATCTCTTTAAAAAAAGTTAGTTCCAACATCTGAATGTCAAAGGTAACTGTTATACATCCCTTTTGTGCCTATGCTGGGAAATCCAATGAACAATTATAATTATCTCTGTCTGTGAACAGCTTCCACTGCAGGAGCACCAGTAAAGCAGCAAAGGGGATGGAGGAGGAGACTGCTAAAATCTGAGGTACACCCAGGCATAAAAGAACAAGAGCATTCAGCCACCAGCAAAAGGAATTCCTGCCTGAAAAGTGTATTAGAAACAGCAGGGGGAAAAACTGGTACACAACTTGGTTGGTTAACCAAAAATAAAAAGGAATTGTATTCTTTTAAACACTAACTTTATTTTTCTTCTTTCTGTATTAACCTTTACTTGAAAAGAGTAGGCAATAAAAATTCCAGCATACTAATTCAGGACACAGACCATTTTCCCCTCTGAAGACAGAAATATTGAAACTGCCCAGTTCAAAAAAAAAGACATCAAGAGCAGATACCTATGTGCAAGCAAGAAAATGGTGGCAGATTTTATGTTTTCACACTATCTTTCACAGAAATAGAATTTAAAAGATTCCCTGAAATCAGTAAGAGGAAATTCTCTTTTGAAGATCACAGAATTTCTGAATCTCAAAAGCTGCAGAATATTACTGAGAACAAACTTGCCTCAGCATTCATGCTGAACATAAAACCTACAGCAGCAGACAGGATGAAACAGGTATTGATTGATGTAAATCTCCACCACTGTAACTCAGACGTTGGGATTTCTAAGTCTCTCACAAGTATCTTCAATAGAGTAATCTTGGATGCACTGCTAGAAAATCACCTAATAAATGCTGATGGAGCAGACACCTTACTGGCTACTGTACATCTCATGGATTACATCAGTAAAGATCCCAGGCAGTGCTTAAGGCCTGGGAAAAGAACTGGATACCTGGTTAAAGAGGTGCATTCACAGCTGCAAAATACATCATTTAACTCATTCCGAGCCTCTGCTAAACTAAACTTCCAGTATCCCCTTGAAACCGAATTATTTGCAGCAAGAAAACAGGAAAAAAGGAAAAAGAAGAAAGAAAAAAAATAATTAAAAAAAAAATCTGCTGTTTCAAAGCCTTCCTACAAACTTCAATGGACTATAGGAAAAATTATCTCTGCCTTCCAAAGTCACTTTTAGAGGCTCAGATAGTCTGCTCCCTCTCCCCTCCTCCAAACCAAAATAAGACAAAAGCAGGAATTGCACATTTTTAAGCGTGGGTAAACAATGCAAGGCCCAAGCATGGCAGCAGGAAGCAGGAGCACTTCAGAGTCAGCAGAACCCTCTGACCCCTTCCTCGCTGTCCCAAGCACTGGAACAGCTTCAGCTCAGTCACTTCTATCTCTGCAAAGGCAACAAGTGCCTCATTTAAGGACTCTTGACCCAGACACAGGCTAAATCTTCCCAATTTATTGTTCAACATAGCCGGAAGGACAGCAGTGGCTGCAGGACACTGATGCACAGGTTTTGCTCATACAGTTCTGGGCAAAAGGAAAGAAATTAGTCTGGGGTCTTGAAATGAGTTAAATTACAGTTCCATGGGCAGGGGAAAGAGTCAACATTAGAGGGATTAACTCTAAACTGACCTATATTACACTCTTATCAAGTTGGAACCCGGCAGCAAAATGAAACAGTTGAGTGCTTGTCAGGCCCCCTTCCCAAAAGGAAAACAAAAAGTAATAATGCTTCCATGCAACAGGAAGCTAACAAAATCTACTTAAAAGTTCTTTCATATGCCCCTTCTGCACTGAACATAATAGAAAGGGACAGAGGAATAATGCAGAAAATCAGAGGACAGAAAAAAGTCTTGAAGTCATAGGCAAAAAGGGAAATCCAATCCAGGGGAGTTGTGCCAGTTCAGCCATGGACTGTTGCAGAGCTGAAGAACATTTAAATGCATCTGGAATTCAGACTAATGCAAGTGAATCAGACGTTCTCTAACAAAGCCTGTTGCCTTCAGCACTTGTTAATTAACTCTTCCATTCTGATTTTCACTTGACAGAAGTTGCATTCAAACCCTGTAAACCAGATTTCAGAAACTATTCTCCATTTTCTTCTCAACTGATGAACCACTGACACCATCACTGAACTGCAGCTCCACGTTTCAAGCACCATCAGAGTCAGAGAGAATCAGCTCTGAAACGTTTTCTTCCACACACGATTTCCCTGAGCCAACTCCCTCCAAGAACACATCCCTCTGATGTGCTGAAAGGTGTATGAACTGCTAAAATTTGCATAGAGATGCTTGGAAAGCTACCACACACCTGGGTAATCACAGCTGTCTCTCTTGTATCTGCTTTAATATAAATCCAGAAAACCAGATCAAGCCACACAAAGTTTTTTGTGCTTCGGGTTGTTTGATTATGTTTTTGTGGGGTTGCTTTCTAAGAAAAGCCCTAACACTCAGAAGTCTGCTCAAATACAAGATTTGTATCCCAGCATCAAGAATACAATGCTGAACAAGCAACAAACTCTAGGCAGGAAGCTTACATTGTGGAAAAACCACCAAAGTTATACAGGAATGGGATAGGGAACATAAAAATTTAAGCCTACAATCCCAAACCTGCAGGTTTTTGAACTGTTCAGCCCCTAAATAACCACTTTCTTCAACTGTTTTTCTTCAACCACTGCCTGAATATGGAGAGCAGGACACAAGGAACAAAGGCTTTCAGAAAGATCTACTTGATCATCTCCACAGAAGTCCTTCCTCTCCTACACCCAAAAATCACCTATTTAAAACCAGCTATCTATCTGGATACCACATTTTCCACTTAATTGTCTATTCTTTCAGCTCCATGTCTTTGTGACAAACACAACAAAGGACATTAATTGAACACTGGTAGAACATACTGGATTTCCAAGGTTCCTAAGTGGCATTATATACAAACCAAGAGACTCACTTGAACTTGCTAACAATTTACAAACTCTGCCCTTGCATTAATCTGCATCAAGGTTCTAGATTTATTTTTGCCCCCAAACACTGAGAATAAAAAAGAGCTTTTAGCACATAACTATCCTGCAAAAGTTACCATTCAGGGAGACAAGGATCACTGTAGTTCAGGTGCTAAATAAATGCATTCTAAACTGACTTTTAGAGTGTTTCTCCATCATTTCTGCTCTTTTTCCATACATGAACTCAAGGTGATGAAGTAAGGATTTCTTTGTTGCATTTTTTAAAATCCTGACCTCTATAATTAAAACCTTTTCAAGAAATGAAGTCAATATGCCCATGTTTTCAGTGGAACTTGAAACTTTAGAATTACACTAAAATGAGACGAGAGGAAACACACATTTAGTCTGGAAACCACATCTGATGGAGCTCAGTACCAGTCACACCAGGAAATGGGTCTGGAATATGAATTCCAGTACCAGAGTGTCCTTTTTAAATACCTCCTGCCCATTTACTGACATTTATCCAGAATGTGAAAATACACTTTAGGCAATAATCTGCATAAAATGTAAAGGTACAAAGGTCCAATTTAAGACAAATAAAACAACATGAGACTATTCAAATCTTGCATGTTTTTACAGAGATTTAACAGTAAAATTACAACCTATTTATAGTTAGCAATATTCTCCAAAACTACACTTTGAGAAGACAGAAGATTTTTTTCATAGAGACAGGGACTTTTCCATAAATCCTAAAAGATGTAAAATGAATGGGAAAAGACTGTATTGTTATTACAAATATTAAATCAAAATAAAGACCGCCCTACTACACATGGCAGTGCCCACCAGGGGGGAAAAAAAAGATAATTTTGTTATACAAATGGCAAGAAATAAATTATTGGTTCTTTAGTTACCCTTCCAGTGGAGAAAAAACACAACCCACCCCATTCATAGGTGCTTTAAAAAAACAACACAATCTCCTAAACCATCAAAGCCACCTTTTGTACTACCTAATCTCCAGAAAGTACTCCTGCTTTTCCCTCCTTCCATCATCCTCCCCAAAACATCTGTCAGTTTGGTGGAGTTCAAATACTGAGATCCCCCATTCACTTATTACTCATATGGTAAAGCATTATATATTTAAAAAAAAAAAATCCTTTCTTCAACAGGTAACATACTCTGAAGCAAAGATGTCTTGAAAGAATTTTTAAAGCCATTTTAGCAAACCACACATTCAAGACATGAGTGCTATTCTAAGAATATTCCTTTCTGGATGAAGTATTCCAACAGGCTACCAGTTGATTGCTGTGTCACCACACATGCTTAGTACTTTTCATAATACCCAAGGCTGAGGCCAAAAACAGCATAGAGCTTTTGACAAATAAGCAAAATGTCATTTTCCTTTCATGTATACATTTTAACCTTCCTGCAAAATAAAAGGTCAACCAACACAAACATCAACCCCAGCCATACTCCATGAAAACTGAATTTAAGCCATAATAGCACAAGAGACAAATTAATTTCAGAACTGTTTTTCTCTTGTTGAATTGCCTGTAGAGTTTTACAGCCCTAGGAGAGACAATTACTCCAGCAACCAGTGATTCTCCCAATTTTGTTCTAACAGGATCCCAGATTTTAGATCCATTAAACTCCCTGCATGGATCGATCTCAAAAGTACACACACACACACACACATTCTGTACAGAATCTCAGCCACAAACCCTGCTTTAAGAAATCCAAGGGCTGTGTTCCCCATCCACAAATCTCACCACACAGGTAAAGGTGTTCCCACAAAGGGGGTAGGGTAACAGCCTGATTTCAGGGGTAACAAAACAAGGGCCAGGTGGAGAAAGTGGTGGAATTCTGGATGTGGACAACAGCAGTGAGATAACAAACTGTTCCAAATAACTGTATAACATTTAATATTTTCTGGCCCCAATCCAGTTGTGCTCCTGACCTTACCCAAGTTTAACAGAACCAGAGACGATAAAGGCAGCTTAGCTTCGAGGAATGTGGGACTTTTTCAATTAATCCCGGAGGGGGGGGAAAAAATATATCAAACAACCTAATCCCAAAGGAGTGTGAATTTTAAAGAGACACTGCAATACCACTTCACTCTTACACTAACATTTGCATTAAATACTTCAATATGAATTCCCAAACGTTTCTCTTTTCAAGTAAACTTTTTGTTTAATGCCTTCACTACAGCACTGCTCTTACCCCAGTGAAACTGCCAAAAAATGGGCTCCAGGCTGACGCTGCTCCAGTGCCAGGGCCTGCAGGATACTCTGCTCCCAGCACTGGAACAGGACTGACTGCGAGGCAGCTAACACAGAAACAACACGGCCAACACTGCTTCGGCCAGAAAACAACTAAAAAAGAACGGGGAATCAAAGAGCAATGACTACCCCTTGTCCCAAAAAAGCATCGTCGGAGCACAGGAGGTCTGGGAAGAGAATAGATGTGAGAACTGGCAATGTACAGCATATGCTTCAGAATTAGTCGCGGGGATTTGAGGAGAACGATTCTCTGTTACAGCTGCAATTCTCACTGCACTCCAAAATCAGGTTTACAACCGGAAAACGAAAAAATATCAGATTTCTCCAAGGAGAGCAAAGGCTCCTCTGTGTGATCCAACTTCTGTGGCAGCAGCGGGCGGACCCCGAGCGGCGCTCAGGGGACACCGCTCCCCTTCCCCGCGGCCGCGCCGGGCGGTCCCCGGGCTCAGGCACCGCAGCGCTGCCCCGATTCTCTCCGGATCACACGGTCCCAGCGAGGGCAGCACCACAACAAACAAAAAACAAACCCCCAAAACCCACACACCTAAAAAAAAAGCCCCAAACCCTAAAGAAATGAAACCTCAACCACTTCCCCTGCGCTCCCGCTCCGGCTTTCAAGAGGCAGCCACAGATTTACGCGCTCGCCTGAGGAGGGGAAGGGGCAAAACCAGGCGGTCCGGCTCCGGCAGCGAGGGGACACCTCCTCCTCCTCCCTTCCCTTTCCCTTTGTTTACTTTACGGACCGTCCCGCTCCACCTCGCCGCCTCCCGACACATCCGGTGGGACCGGCCGGGGCTGCGGGGCGGGCAGGGCGCAGGGGGCGGCCGGATCCCCCGGGGAGGGGGACGGGGCAGGCGGGGCACCAGACGACCTCTCCCCGCAGCCTCCTCCTCTGCCATCCCCTTCCCCATCCTGCCTTCCCGGGGAGAGACGCGGCTGTGCCCGCAGAGACCCCCAGCCCACCGCGCGGTGCCTCCTGCGCCCCGGTGTCCGCGGCAGCCCCTCCCCGGGTACACGGGAACGGGCGGCACCAGGGACGATCTTCCCTTCCCTGCAGAGCCGCCGCCACTCCCCGAGCCGGGGGCTGGGGCGGGGGACACGGAAGGAGACGCCGCTGCCCCCCTACACCCTCTCCCCGTGATGTAAATCGGGGCCGCTTCGCCCGCCCCCTCCCCCGGGCAGCGCTCACCGCCGGCACTCACCACGCTGCGGGCACGGCCGCCTCCAGCGCCGCGGCGAAGAGGAGAAGCCGCGGTGGAGGAGGAGGAGGACGAAGAGGAGGAGAAGGCTCCGGAGGGTCTGCGCGGGCAGTGCCGCCTCCCTCCTCCTCCTCCCTCCCTCCCTCCGTCCCTCTCTCCCCGCCCTCCCGGCGCGCTGCACCATGGGATGCGCCGCTGCCCCCCCCCAACATGGCTGCGGGGGGGGTCACGGTGCCGCCCCTCAGGGAGCGAGGCGGGGGAGGCGGAGAAGGCGCGTCCCATCCCCGCGCCCGCCTCAAGGGTTCTCCCTTCTCTCCCTCCTTCTCTCCTTCCCCGGGGCAGCGCAGATCCTGACGGGGTCTGGCGAATTAGCTCGGAAAGAGGCGAAGTTTAACCCTTTGTCCTCGCTCAGCGGCACCGGCTGCCGCAGTTGTTCCTTGTGGAGTCTCCCTCCCTGGAGGTGTCCCAGGGCCGTGTGCTCTGGGATGAGGCTGCCGGAGCAGGGGATCGGACCAGATGAGCCCGGTCAGAGTCTGGTGATGATAACGCCAAGGTTGTGGGTTTGATCCCCGTGCGGGCCATTCCAAGTTGGACTCGGTGATCCCTGTGGGTCCCTTCCAGCTCAGAGTATTCTGTGTGCTGTGACCCACTGTGGTCCTTTCCAAACTTACCCAGTCTGTGGTTATGTGATTCTGTGATAGTCTCTTTCAAGGAAAAATTTGGAATTTACTTGAAAATGACCACAGTGTTTGAGTGCCCATCAGTCATTGTGTATATTTAATAACGTAAGTCTGAAATCACAGGATCATGGAATGGGAGAGGTTGGAAGGGACTATGCTGGGTCACCTGGTCCAACCTCCCTGCTTCAGCAGGGCCAACCCAGAGCACGGGCGCAGGATTGAGTCCAGACAATCCTGGAATATCTCCAGTGAAAGACACTCCAAACCCTCTCTGGGCAATGGTGGAACTTTCTGGGCATCAGTTCCTGCCTGTTCCTCTTGTCCCATTGCTGGGCACCAGGAGCAGAGCCTGGTCCATGCTCTGAGCCCTCCCTGCAGACACCGACAGACAGGGATGAGGTCCCCTCTCAGTCATCTCTTCTTGAGGCTGAACAGCCCCAGCTCCCTCAGTCTTTCCTCATAAAAGAAGGATGTCCCAGTCCCTTCATCGTCTCTGCTGAACCCCCTCCAGGAGCTCCATGTCTTGTACTGAGGAGCCCAGAGATGAACATTCCAGATGAACCTCTGCTCCCAGGGAACCAGTGACAGGACAAGAGGAAAGGGCCTCAAGCTGCACCAAGAGAGGCTCACGTTGGATATCAGGAAGAATTTTTTCATGGAAAGGGTTGTCAAGCATTGGAAGAGGCTGCCCAGGGAGGTGGTGGAGTCACCATCCCTGGTGGTGTTCAAGGAATGACTGGACGTGGCACTCAGTGCTGTGGTTTCGTTGACACGGTTGTGTTTGGTCAAAGGTGGGACTCGATGATCTTGGAGGTCTTTTCCAACCTTAATGGTTCTGTGATTCTGGGAAAGAGCCATTTTAAATGTCTCTGTTAATCTTTCCCTTATCTCCTGTGGCAGCTGAACTCAGTTTTTGCTCTCCTGCCTGCCCCAGACAGCTGGAGCTCGAGCAGATCCCAGACTTCCACCTCTGGAAGTCACAGTGTGTCTGGAAACAGGAGGCAGGGGCACAGAATCATAGAATATCCTGAGCTGGGACTCACAAGGACCATCAAGTCCAGCTCCTGGACTGCATCTAACAAGGGTTGATGGAGAACTACTCAATATAATCAATGGTATTTGGAATGTGAATTTCACTGATCAAACCTGGGCAGTTTACTTCAGGATAAGACAAGTCCCACTCTTAAACTTACCCACATTTATTAGTTTATTATTTACCAGGCATCAGAAGGAAACTCAAGGGG
Organism: Eopsaltria australis; assembly: GCA_034509425.1. Lineage (NCBI taxonomy): Eukaryota > Metazoa > Chordata > Aves > Passeriformes > Petroicidae > Eopsaltria > Eopsaltria australis. Next base: position 2,547,677 of record JAVTVJ010000117.1, read on the forward strand.
GATGTGGAATAAGCACATCCTACCTAGATTGCAAACAGAGTTTTTCAGGTGAATCCCACCTGAAATATCCCAAGCCTCTCCAGGAACCAACCCATCAGGTAAGCTTTGAGCATGACACAAATGCATTGAGCACCATATAAAAATGATTCCTAGAAACTCTTTTTTAAACAGCAGTCCAGTATTCCCATCCATCTTTTGCAGAAATGCTGGGACACAACCAGCAGGCTGTTGGATATCCTGGAGACAGGATACCAAATACACTCTACCTTTTCTACTGAAGCTGAATCACTATGCAGAAATGAAGGAAGGAAGGAGGGAAGAATGATTTCCGTTATTTTTTAATTATTGTTCTTGGAATCATTATTGATGCTCTTGCCAGAAAAGGTAGAAATGTGCTAATTAAAATTACTGATGCCAGAAAGTTGGGAGATATCAATAAAGATGATGCTCATGGTAACACACAGGAAAACTCAAATGCTGCTAAGGACCGGAATGGTAAAAATGGAAGGAAATGACTGAGTGAAATAGGAGTGTGTGTTCTGATTAATATACAGGGAAGGGGTGGTATAAATACTGGAAACAGAAAATGAAAGGGAAAATGGAGCTTCATAAATTTTTATGATACAGTTGTTACCAACAGCAGGGAATTGCACTAAATGACCCTTCCCAGCATTTGATCCCAATTACTGATCATTTCTCCTCTGTTTCTGCCTGTATCAAAGATGTCAGAGTGCTGTAGCCTCTGAGCAAACTTGTAAAGAAGATAGTTATCCCCATTTTTCACACTGGGAAGCTGAGACAGTGTCTGAGTTGCCGAAAACACAATTCCCTGGATGAACAGGCCTAAAAGCAACCAGCTCCTCTGCAGGGTCTCCAGAGCTGTATCCTGTGCTCTCAGGACAGCAGCAACACCTATTTTCTGTCATGCATAGTGTGTCCAATTGATTTCATACAAAGGTTTAATAAACATTCTTCACTTAGGCATTTTTTTCAAATGTCCTTGGTTTAATAAATAGTTATTATTCCTGTATTTTTAGAACTTTATGCTCTGCAGATTCTCTGGACAACATGAGTGTCCTAATTCTCTCCAATTTTCAGGTGGAAAAACTATTAAAGAGTTATATAGGTGATTTATGGAGGAGAGAGAATAAATGCAGAGCAGTGGTAGAGCTTTGAATCCGATTTTTACATTCTGTTCTATCTTTTAATAGTTTCACTTTTTCATATGGAAAAAAAAGAGTGTTGTCTGAAGTTCCTGGGATATTTCCCATTGGTTCTACTGGAATGAAGGCAAGCCCAAAGTAATCTATCAGCTTGATGGTTTGTAGTAAATCCTGAACATTCTCTCTTTCAGGTCCTGGTGACAGGGTTTTTGTTGTTTTCTTGTTACTTTCTTTCATCATAAAATTGCTTGTAAAAGCAGAAGCCTTCAGCAGCGTACTGACTTTGATAAAAATGTGAGGGAATCTCCCTTGTGTTACAAAATGCAGGTTTTAGTCAAATGTAGAGGAAGCTCCATAAAAGCCGATGATTTGAGCTCTCAGCTGGGAGAGGGGAGCTGCAGTGATGTCCAGTGAAAAGTTACTCCATTATCCAAACTGCTAATCTCAGCAGAAACTCACGAGGCTCGAGCAGGGTGATGGTCAGGGATTCTGTCAGCACTAAAAGGCACCCACAAACAAATCTCTGCCGTTTGTTTCCCCTCCAGCTTCAGGGCCTCATCCAAAGTAATTGCCTATGAGAAAGGCACTTCCAGTAGCTTCCATCCATCCATCCATCCATCCATCCATCCATCCATCCATCCATCCATCCATCCTATTGAGAATCCAATGAATTGCTGTCTAAATACCCCTATTTTTCTCAGTTAACTAAGGGAGAGCCCTGGTAATTAGCCCAAATACTCAACTAAACTTTTATAAGTTGTGACTTGCTCCTTTGTCTTCTAAGATCCTTGTTTTCTTCTGATTCTCAAGAACTTGTGTGGAAATGTAAATTATTTTTTTTGCCTGCTCTGTCTACACAGAGGTTGTTGATAGGTGGAAAAGACAACTGTCTCCTATAATTTATTACGGAATGATTAATTTGGAGGGAAGACATTTAGTTTAATACTATTGGTATTATTTGAGCAGTCCATGCCATTACCTCATTTAATTTACAGGGCTTATTAAACCTGATATAAACAAAAAGGTAGGAAATTTCATTATAGTGTGGCATGTATTGTCTTTCCTTCTATTAAGTGACAGAGCTGGGGGTAATGGCTCTGAAGAGAACGAGTTCTTTCCGGTGTTTGGGAGCACAGCTGCAGCCAGGCATCCTCCACTTTTCTGCAGGATGGTAAATATTCATTAAAGGAACCAGAACGAGCAGGTAGCTCTGAACTGCAGGGCTATTTCAAGCTGTGCTGATGAAATACAGGGGGATTTGGGGAAAAAAAAAAAAAGGAGAAAATGGCATGATGCTAAATATTTCACATAATACGCAGTAACATCCTTCATTGTAAGAGGATTTATTTTTTTTAAATCACCTAAATCAACCTCAGATGAAGAAGTCAACTGCATGTGTAAGGAGTCTACATAGTACTCTGGCAGTGGTGAAGGAAAAGTACACAGTAAATATGATTAAAGGCACCAAAATATGAATGTTTATACATCTATGCTTTATTTTGGATTAAAAAATAAAAGATAAAGCATTATATCAGCATTTCTGGGCAGTGCCTGGATTAGGAGCTGAATGGAAAGTCGCCAGTGGAGGTTTTTCTAATTTATTAAACTAAACAAAACACAAAGAAATTCTTAAGAAAAGCTCCAAGGGAAACTGGCAAACCCACAGAGGATCAGGGAGGAAATTTCAGGTAGAAAATTTGGTGTGAAAAAAACAAATCAGCAGCTGGGGGACCCACTTGATGAGTTGCTGTTATTAACTAAGACCTCCAAAGCAAATGTTAATGTGTTAATTAGAGGCAGGGTAATAACCTCCTAGATTTCCCAGTGGGAAACAAAACAAAACAAAAACAAGACAATTTCTGTTCTGGATTTAACTGGCTGAAACCAAACATGGCAATGAAGGGAACCCTCCCAGTACTGAGTCTGCATTTTCTGATGTGGGTTTGCAGCATCACTGCCCCAGTGGTACCATACAACACTTACCTGACCCCTCAGCATGACCAGGTGCAGTCATTGGACCCAGGAGATTATTTCTCTTTCCAGAAAATCAAACGAAATCTCTGTCCTGACTGGTAGATTTGATTCCTAGAAAGAAAGGAAAGATCCCACATTGGCTTAGTGAGACTGGTTCCAAGAAAGGAATGAAATCAGGACCCTCTCAGGTGGAGCCCTGGGGCAATGATAAGGGAAGTAAAATTCATTATCTATCCTGAAGGGCCAAACTTTCCATCACAGAGTCTTGTCTTTGCATTTTATTTTGGCTTCCAGGACTGAAGTCAACTTCTTGGGTTTTTTTCTTCTTTCCCAACCAAACCTCAGGCAAACTTGGTGCTGAGCCAAATCAAACCATGTATTTTAAAATTGCATTCTCTTGAGACCCAGCAGCACGAAGGAATGGAGGTCTTAAGGATATTTAGAAACATGTGAATTCTTTGACTCATATTCTGCTGTTTTCTAACATTTTGCTGCCTTCAGCTGTGGTGCCCACTGTTCCCAGGAAGGCTCAGGAGGGAAGGAGGGTGTTCAGGACCGTGCCCTGTCAGTGGAGCACGCTCCTGGGACAGCCAGGATTGGAGCCCCAGGGCTCACATTCCAGCATTGCACTTAGTGGCTTTCTCAGCAAAGACACAGCCTTTCAGCTCATTCAGTCCTGAGCCAATCCCAGATCCTTTTATTTTTATTTACTCACTGTGCTATCAAAAAAATCTCATTTTTAAAATGTATTTTGTCCTCATGCAGTCCTGGTTCTTTGTCATTAAAACATCAAGTCAGGTTATCGCAGGAACTGTGACAGTTGCATCATACTCTGTTCTCTGTCAAATCCCTCCCCAAATCCCTCCAGCTGCTCTGGAAGCTTACACTTTTCCTAGAGCCCCTTGATGTGCAAAATGTGTGCAATGTTTTGATCAAAGGGGTTCTTGTACTTAATGCAAATTTCAGCACACGTACAGCAGCAGGATGTGAGTGTGTGGATCCAATCCTCCCATCTCCACTGGGCCCCCGGGACATCAATCCAGCAAGCAGGGAGGGCAGGGATGATTGGTGCACAACACTTCTGCTTCTTTATTTTTAAGACTGTTTTAAGCTTTCTCCATTTATGATAATTTTAGCTAATACTGTGAACACCCATCAGCTAAAAGGTTACAATGACCACATCTGAGAAAACTTGTCTTTTTTTCTTTCACATTTTTCCCACCATCTGAGCAAACAGCATAAAGACCTCCTTTCTGCCATTCTTTTGGGCACTTCAAATGACATTTTAGATACCAGAGAATAATTTTCTGAGGGTGTGTTTTCAAACACAGGCCCAAGTACATTAAGTAGAGAGACTGTTTTCTGTGGGAATTAGTGGTCGTTGCTGATCAGTCTCATATTTAGTGAATGATTTTGAGTGTATCTGAATATTGATCCTTCCAATGTCTTATTTTCCATTCTCTGTCTGTTCATCTGTACTACCTACAAATTTCTTTCTCAGTTTGAAGCCAATTCCCCTTGCTCCTATTAGTACATGTCCTTGGAAAAAGTCCCTCTCCAGATCTCAGGGGTGAGTGTTCCTGTCCTCTATCCTGTTTCAGAGAGAATCCTCCTGCATTACACTCCCTCATGGTAAATAGAGTTACTGTGAGTTATAGGCAAGATGCTGCTGACCTGTGTGAGTTCCTTTGACAATGGTTGCATAGAGTCCCTGCTGTCCACATGAAATCATTACTTGGGAACCACTGAATCAGTGACCTCATAAATTGAAGTCAGCCAGGAGGTAGAAAGATTTCTCTCATTCCTCTAATTTGTTCATCCTGTGCTGCTTTGACAGCTGGAATAAAAATGGAATAAAAGAGCATTGTAATTTTGTTGAGCTCTTCAGTTGCCTAATTAAAAATTGATCATTTATTCTCATTTAGGATTCTGCAGAAAAAGGGTACTGCTCTTGCAGTAAAACAGTTTTTGCAGAGAGCCTCTGAAACAGATAAAGTATGGAGCTAAAAACCATAGTAAGTATGTTTAGAAGACATAGTTTTCTTTTACCTGTTACACACAGTTCTGCCCTTGTTCTCTCAGTACAGGCACAACAGTTTTCCAAGGTGTTTTGTGAAGTGCCTTTGTGTCTGACTGCCTCAATACCTCACATGAGTTTATTCACTTTGCAGGAAGAATATTGCACACCAAAAAAAGGTGAGGGAGAAGACCTGTAGTTTGACTTAAAATCACAGAATCATGGAATGTTAAGGGTTGGATCATCTCATCCTGCCAGGTGCACTTCAGTTTGCATGGAAATTTTGCTCTTTGGAGCAATCTAACATTTGTGTATCAGTGTCACCATCAGGCAGAGAAAAGTGAATTGATAGCAGGTATATCTCATATATATAACACAGCTTTAAATCAGAATTTGTTCTTGAAATGTTTCTCTCCCTCTTTTCTTGAAATGTTAACCTCTTTATTTAGAAAGATGTTTTTTACACATCACAGTATTAACTTTGTAAGAGTATTACTTCTCAGCATAACAGATACACAGGATTTTAATTGTCACATTGTTTACAAGTTAGAACCAGCAGTGTAGTGTTAGGTTTTTTATCTGCTCTGAACTTCATGTGGTTTTTAATGTCATTCAGTGTTTTGATGCCTCTGGTTCTAGTCCATAAAATTGGCATAGCAATGTGATCCCATGGGAAGATACCAGGGGTTACAATTAGGAGAGGTTCAGAAAAGAGGTCAAAGCTGCTGAACACTGAAAACAAAGTGTGCAAACCAGATTTTTTCTCTTTCTTCCTATAGTTGTTGTTTTCCCAACCCTCTTATCTGTATCTTAATAAAAACCCTCCTACAGTTTCAGTGAGGGACTGGAGCTGTGTGTAACAGAGAAGCAAAGATTTCCTTACTGTTTTGTTTTGATGTTGCTAGATCAGCTCCTGCGTCAGAGTTTTTTAAAAATCTGTTTATGTTGAGTTAGTTACAGGCTGAGCTGCTTTGTTTATTTAGCAAGCAGGTGCAGCAAGTGTAGAGATTTTTCATGCTCCTGTTAAGTGTTGTCTTACACTGTGATTTAAATCAGATTAATGTGACCAAAATGTTTTAAAGAGAAGCAGTAAATATGTTACAAAATATGTATAAAAATGTCATTTTAAAAAGCCTGTTAAGACATTTGGCAGATTTCATGCTGAAAATGCAAATTCTTTTCTGTAGAGGTACACATTCATAGAATCATGGAATGGTTTGAGTTGGAAGGGACCTTCAAGATAATCCAGTTCCAACTCCTCTGCTACAGGCAGGGACACTTTCCACTATCCCAGGTTGCTCCAAGCCCTGTCCAACCTGGCCTTGGACACTTCTAGGGATGAGGCATCCACAGGCAACTTCTGCCAGGGCCTCACTACTCTCTGGGTCAAGAATTTCTTCCTAATGTCCAGTCTAAACCTGCTGTCTTGCAATTTAAAGCTGTTCATGGTATAAATCAGTACTCTCCTTTTATAGAACTTTATATTTTAATAAAAAATCAATAAAATTTAATTATATTAATTTTCCAGTTGTCACTATTTTGATCGCAAATACTTGTGTTCAGTCTTACCATTGGTTTTCTCTTTGTGAGTTGCAAAGTTTCAAAGCAATTATTTATGTTTTTCTTAGGCAATTGTATCCCAAAAGAAGTCTAATTTTGTGCACAGGGTTGCTCTCTTACACAAGTTCCTTTAATGCAGTACCAGAGAGATTTAACCACTGAGCTATTTGAAAGCAGCATGATTATGGAGAGGTAGAAAAGTGAATTTTACATACATGAAGTTTGGCAGTGGAGCTTCTGGAATTTCAAGTTTTTCTGTCATTTCCCTGCAGTGCAGACTATGTCCTTTCTCTAGGGCTGGAGAAGAGTTGCAGCAGTTTTATTTCCATCTAGTAGAAATTAGGAGAAAGTCCTCAGCACTTGTTCTTCTGTGGATAGATCCAGTCCCTGCCCCACTTCAGTCAGTCTCTGCCTGAGAAATGCTTCACAGGAAACAAAAATGAAAAAGAACAAATTCAATAGCAATTGGAGTGTTATTTTTAAGCTACTGTGCTGAACAATGTCCCCTCAGAAAAAATAACACAAATGCATGACTATTGACCACAATAAATGAGGAATTTAGGCTTCTGTTGTCTTTCTTCTGCTGCAGCTGTAGTGTGAAGTATTAGAATTACCGGAAAGTCACCTGTGGAATATCTGACATCCTTAAATACAGGCTTGATGATGTTTATTTTTAAGTACATAGAGCAACAATCCTTCATTATTTTGCCTTTTCACTCTGAATTAAAGTTTTTGTCTTGAATTTCAAGAGACAACTTGATACATTCATTCATGAGCTAAAATAAACTGCAGTGAGCCCACAGAGGAAGAGATTCTATAGGAGAATGGCTTTTACTCTGTTAGACTGGCCAAATATTTGCAGCTTTGCAATGACTCATCCATTTTCTTCTCTTCTTCAGCAGAATTTTGGAAGAAAGCACTAAGGAAGGAGCTAATGCTACTCCTAGAGGAAAAGATCAAGTCCTTTTTCTGGTGCTTAATTTTATCTGAACCAACCGGCAACTTCGTTGCCATAGCATGGCCCCAGATGTGAGCAGAGCTGCCCGTGTTCATCCCAGCTGAGGAGCAAGCCTTTAATCTGCTTTTATTCATATTTATCATTTATTTTACAATAAATCCTACTATTTAGCATCCATTATTATTTTTATGCAAGGAAGTATTTGGGATTGGAGATGTACCCTGGTACAAGTTTGGCAGCGCATAGATTGGGGCCATCCTGAATGTTGGGGCTGAAAGGAAGCTCATAAATCATCAGTGCAGTGTCCTCCTGCCACCAACCACCTCATGGCATGAGCCTGATCCTGAACTAGAATTCAACCACAAAACAGTCTCTCTGTGGTGCTGTGTTTGCCTTTTCCCTCAGGTTGTGGGTTAAACAGTTCTTTTCTTTCCTTTCCTTTCTTTTTTTCCTCTTCCTGCCCTCCTTGGATAGGGCCAGGATCATTTGCTGTGGCTGGTTTCTCAGCCTTATACAATTCTTAAATGTAATTAAGATTTGTAAGGTAAATGCCCACAAGTGTGCATATCAGTTGTGTAAACCAGAAGGGAGGAGAAAACACCTGAGGTTTACTTCCATTTATTTACTTTTTATCTTAGTCACAATTAAATGGATGAACTGTTTTCTAATAAAATTAATTCATATGCACAGATTCATGGATTCACAGAATGGTTTGGTTTGGAGGGCACCTTCAAGATCACCCAGATCCAAATACCCCTGCCAGGGGCAGGGACAGCCTGTGTTAAACCAGGTTGCTTAAAGCCCCATCCAACCTGCCCTTGGACACTTCCAGGGCTGGGGCAGCCACAGCTTCTCTGGGCAACCTGTTCCAGTCTCAACACTCTCGCAGTGAGGAATTTCTTCACAATATCCAATCTAAACCTGCCCTCTTTCAGTCAGAAGCCATTCCTCCTTGTCCTGTCACTCCATGCACTTGTAAATAATTTCTCTCCATCTTCCTGCAGGCTCCTTCATTTACTGGAAGGCCAGAATTAGGTCACCCCAAAGTCTTCTCCAGGCTGAACAATCCCAGTTTGCTCAGTCTTTCCTCACAACAGAGCTGCTCCATTCTTCTGACCATCTCTGTGGCCTCCTCTGGACACTCTCCAGCAGCTCCATGTCCTTCCAGTGCTGGCCCTTCAGACCTGGATGCAGCTCTGCAGGTGGGGTCTCACCAAAGCAGGGCAGAGGGGCAGAATCCCCTCCCTCGCTCAGGCCACGCTGCTTTGGATGCTGCCAGGACCCAGTTGGTTTTCTGGGCCATATTCTCATATTCTGGACCATATTCTCACTGCTGATCCCCTACTTCATGCCTAAAACAACAAAACCACACTCAGACCTTTGTGTCCAGGATGCACCAAGGACAATTGCACACAGGTAATGAAGGCCATGAGAGTCATTTCCAGAAAGACCTTTTCATCCATTGCCTCTACCTTCATGATTCAATAACACCTGCACTACTGTGATGTGTCATCTGAAGAGCTCAAAGCACATTATAGGTTCAGGTTTAGCTAATGGATAGCAGTCACTGAAAGAAGGAAGGACTCCCATCTGCAGGCACATCAGGAGGTGCCTGAATGGATAAAATGCCTTGCTCAAGGTCAGAAAAAGAGTTGGTGGCAAAGCTGGAGAACACTGAGAGGTGAATTAATATGTCCTGATGGCAGCCAGCTGCCTTGCTGCAGCTGTGCTCGGAACATTGATCTGATTCTTGTGGAGATGAGGGAACTTCTCTAGACAAAGGATCTCACACAAAATCAAACCATTTATCAGCCCTCGAGAGAAGCCAACTGTGAAGTGTTAGGCTGTCACCACTGTAATGCAGGCAGCAATTGCTAGGCACTAAAGTGGTCATGTTTTCCCTCTCCCTCCTTGATGCATGTTTCCATAAAGCCTTGGTCCTGTGGAAAAACTATTTGCCAGACTCTCAGCTCAGTAAGCACATATTCTGGTCACAGAGTGCTTCAACCTGCAAACCCTTCACTGCTCATGCTTTTTTAAAATGCAGTACTCAAGGACTTTGCATTTTGACTTGCTAGTCATGTTTCTGGAAGCAGAAGCACCTAAATTATAACTCAGTCCCCAGAGGCCTGAAAAGAAATGTACAGCTTCAATACCTGCAGCACAAGTGGTACAAAAGGTTGCTTCAGAGGCAACCAACAAACTTGGGTAAATTAAAAACCTGGCAAACTATGGGTAAATGAAAAACCAATGAGTTAAAAAACTTCAGCCAATGCTCTTAAGATAGACTTTAACATTTGGACACCCCTGTATTGATCAGGTGGTTGGACTAGATGTTCATTGTAGGTGCCCTCCAACTGAAATAGCCTATTCTATTCTATTTATTAAAAAAAAAAAAAAAAAAGAAAAAGAAAGGGAAAAAAAAGGAAAAGAACATACAGAAGTCCAAGGCATGAAGATTATGGTACAAATCCACACTCATTTCCACTGTCCATCTATTCCCATTGGAGTTGTACAGTAGCACTAAAGGAAGAGTAAAAACCTCAGCAAGGTGCCGTGCACATCTCTGATTCTCCCAGCACTACCTCAGCTGGTGGCACTCAAATGAGATAAAAGAACAAATCACAGCTTCCTTCCCAGGTGAGTAAATATTAAAATGACTGCAGGAAAGGGTGAGCAGTAATCCACTGCCCACAGCTAGAGCAGAGATACCCCAATCTCCTCGGGCTCCAGGTGAGTCTTGGCAGAGCCAACAAACCCCATCCCTCCATGAGGTCACACAGGGGAATATATCAAAATGAATAAATCATCAAGACTGGTGAATACTTCAGAGGGTGACAATTTATTTCCCCTTGGCCGATCCTTGGTTTTATGTCATCTTGAAGTGCCTTTTTTTCTTCATCCTTTCTTACAGAAGACCACAAGTACCTTTGTCTCCCCTGCAGGGACCTGAACATATTAAAAGGTCACTGCTGGATCAAAATGAATATGCTTTTAAAAAGAAGCATTTCCCTCAGTTCCCAATCATGCCACAGTAAAGCTGTAATAAAAACCATGCACGGTTTACCTGCATGATTTTTATCATTTATCAGAGCATATTGAAAACCAGAGTCATTCTTCTTCCACCAGTCACTTGTTCACGCTAGATTTACACTCACTGAAGCAGTAATAGTGTCAGAGCTTGCAAGGAAATATTTAAACACTAATTAACTTGTTAATTCTGTGTGTGGGCAGGCCCCTTGTTCCCTCTGGAGCACAAGTGATTTTCGAGATATTTGTTTGGGATTTCAGGGTGTTTGCATATTGTGTATGGCTCCCTGTGTCTCTGCTGGTATGTGTGTGGGATGCCTCTGGCTGTATTTGCCTGCAGCTGAGCCTGCACCACATTCTCCTTGGAACAGGCAAGTTTTCCAGTATGAAAGTTTAAAACCCCCTCAGTCCTCTCCTGTTTTATTTCAGCCACTGGATAAAAGGCAGCAGATCACATGGCTGTTCCATGGAGCTGTGTTATGGTGGCACAATAAAAGCTGTGGCTGTGGGGTGCTTGGGGAGATCAGTTTTCAGCATGTGTCCAGCAGCAGTTCAGCCTGGAGCAGTCACGTGCTGCAGAGGTTTTCCTGTTCGATTTTTCCGATAAACAGATCTGCGGGGTGTTGCTAACACCAAGCTGATTTCTCTGAGAGGTGGTTAAGCATGTGGCTAGAGTTTGTATGAACAGTGAATAAATTTGCTTGTGTTTCCATGCTCCCTTCCCATCCTGCTTCCTCTTTGAAAGTCCTGGTCTAGTGGAAGGTGTCCCTGTCCATGGCAGGAGCTTGGAACTGGATGATCTTGAAGGTCCCTTCCAATCCAAACCATTCTGTGATTCTATCAGTCACCTCTGCTAAGGCACATCAGAAATGGCTGGGAGAGCAATATTGAGACTCTGCACTGAACCTGCATAGAAAATACATCCAGGCCATGTTTCCATGTGTTGCATGAGAAACCCTCACAGAAAGTAAGTTCTTAATACAAAATTCAGCCTTCAAAGCATTAAGAAATGATGGTATTATGAAAAGATTTTTAAATGGTTTGTTTTGAACAACTGTGGCAATGGCTGTGTCTCAGTAATCCAGTTTATGATGCTGCTCTTCTTGTCCCAAAACTGCCTGGACAGAACAGGGGTGAGACACACCTTGTGCACACCCATTTGTAGCAGTTTCTTCTCACCATTAAAGACCAGGGTGCTTCCAGGAGGAAAACCAGGCCATGGCTTTGTAGCTGGAGATCATGGAGGAGCCAGGGACACTCTTGCACAGTTCAGATGGAATTGCTGTCACTGAACTTTAGGTGCAATCGTTTTATTTCTTAGTATTGGGGGAAGGACTTCAGATGCTTTAGGGACAAGAAGGCTTTAGGGACATGGGGGGCCCCTGTGCTGCAAAGAGCTGAAGCTGAGAGAGGTAAGTCCCACCCTTTGGGAATAAACCCCATTTCCAGCCCCAAGGAATGCTGAGGTAGCACCGAAGGACTTGTTGCTTCATGTCTGTCTGATAAGAGACTGGAGGCACATGGAAATAGCTCAAAGCAGCCCAGCTGCTGTTACCTCCTTCGAGTATCCCCTAGAGCAAGAGCAAGGTGCTGCACAGAGCCACCCACTCTGCTCCTGCAGCCTCCCACAGACACTCACCCAGATGTTTCAAGGTACAGATGTGCCCTTTGCAGGGGAGAAAACACCCACCCATGACTTTTTAATCAGTTTTTCCTTTGATTTGCTTCCTTCTGTGGGATTTGTCATAACACTTCCAAAAGAACCACATATGTAACATGAGTAAAGCCAAGCATTCACCTTAAATGTCTTCTCTCCTCGTTATGTTGCCCTTAATAGTGCCCAGTTACACTCCCCATGTGCTGAGAGCAAGAATTACCCAGTAAATGTCAACAGAAGCCAATGTTTAGGCTTTTATTATCACTTGATAAACCCATGTAAACCCCATTAAGGCTGAGAGGAGTTCTATGAGTGTATCAGGGGGAAAAGGGACCATTTGCTCTCGAGTGCATGTAACTAATTAAAAATTTAAGAGCATATAGTACATAATTGTACTAGACTGTAGGTTAATGCTCCTGAATGAAAAAGGCAGATGAACTGAAATGCTTGTACGGAATGAGAATCCCTGGCTGTCTCTGTGCAGTGAGCCTGTGTACTCTGTGTGAATGGTCCCAGTATTCCCTGCTCAGGCTTGCTCCAGGGTTGGGGGCTGATGAAAATGAGCAAATCCCTGGCTGTGACCTTGGTCAGGATCTGCTGGGCAGGAAACAATGCAGGGAAAGACAGGACAAGCCTTGGCACCTCTGAGCTGATTTCACATCCTCTGCTGAGCTGATTTGTGGTGGTGTTTTACTCCCCAGGCAAACAGCACCAATGTCCTACTCCCACCTTTCACTACACAACAGCCTCTCACAACCATCAGAGAAGCTCAAGTTTAAGGCAGGCTGCTCTCCTGGGAAGATCCCAGTAGCAGCAGAGCCTGAATTCCTGTTGATATCAGCCTCCAGAGCCTGAGGAGGACACTGCAGGAACAGTGTCACCTCTCTACGACCAGGAAGCCATCAGCCACTAGAATGGTCCACACAGGATGCTTATGGGGGGCTAACCTGGAGTAGAAAACACAAATCCCTACCTTCTGCTTCCTATATAATTGTGTTTCAATACACAAGACCAGTGTGGAGCTGTGTTAGAGTTAAGGCAACTGTCAGTAGCCAGTCATCTTCGTTAAAGACACAGATAATTGAAATTACACAAAACTGTCCCTGCCCAAACAAAGGCATGTGCAGGACACATGGATGGAAAACAGCTTCCATGGAGCTGAAAAAGAAGTCCCAGTCTGTGGCACAAAGATGGTAAATACAGTCCCAAGGAAAAGGACCAAGAATTAAATTTTTTAATTGATTCTTCTCCAGATCAAGGAGAAGAAACATCCTAAGTTTTTGGAAATAAAGAGAATGGGTCCAAAGAAATACCCAGCTCTGCTACAGGCTTGACATCCACCTAGGAAAAACTCACAGAGAATTAAAACCTCATATTTCAGTTAATATACATTTCTGACAATCATTACATTTTATTGCAAAATCCGTGGGCAAGTGCACAGCCACACTTTTTTATGTGACTATCAACTTATTCCCATTTCCTTACAATCCTTCTATGGTTTCAGAAAGCCCCAGCAACAAAAAACCCCAACCTTTAAAGTTTCTGTCATGTGATTTACACCCCAACAACCACTGCTGGTTTGAATTTCACATCCATTCTGGAAGTGAAAGTTGAGCTGATCTTTTTTTTTTTTTTTTTCTTTTATGATAAAAGAGCAGCCACTGAATTAATAGCAGGTCAGTATGAGATATATTAGAGCATGGTTTGGCTTTTTGCTGAGAATCTCCTGTCATCTCCACCACCCACAGGCACCATAGCAACCACGCTGCGGAGGGGCTCGAGCGCACACACTCGAACGTGCTGCTACATGAATGCACTTCTTGTTTTGCCATTGTGATGCTGAATTCACTTCAGCTGCAGTCACTCCTCCCTGGAAAGCTTCGTTTTCCCACTGAAGAGAAAATAAACAAACAGCTCCAATTTTGCCCTTTTGGAATGCAGCAGTTGTGTAGGATTCAGCTGAGCGGGCAATTAAGGAAAAAGTCCTGAAATTATGTCTTGCACCTGCGCAGAAGTTTTTAGCAGTGCCATAAGAAAGTTGCCTTTACAGTCAGCACAAGGTTCAACCAGAAGATGCAACCATTTATTGAGAAGTTACTACAGAACAATACTTGTTTATTCGCCAGTGTTTCAATATTTCAGTAATTCATGGAATTATTCTTAAGTAGAACAGCCTGAATTTCAGCAGAGCTGCCTAAAGCTTGTGCTAGTCAGAAATTTGCTGCAATTAAAAATATGCAGCTTGCAAAATACAGGAACATTGTTTTTAGCACATTCTTATAATGTGTTAAAGACACCTTTAAAGAGTGCTAAAGCATCCAGCTTGCTCTTCAGCAAGTACTTTCTTCACAGTTTGTTCTCCTATGAAAAGCTACCTCCAACGGTGTGGGCTTTTCTCAGCTCCTGTCGTAATCTCACTCTGTTACACCCACTTCCAACTTCTCCATATCCCTGTATATCAATCACTTCCAGGCATTAACTAATTGCACCAATCCTTGTAGAGATCATTAGTCAAATATTTCACTTAAACACTGCCTTACATATTGTCCAAGGACAGCCCTAAATCCAAGAACAAATTGTTCCTGTTACGTATTCACCATTTTTGGTTTTTTCCCCTCATTGTGCTTCCAGCCATCTCCCAGTAGAGTTGAGAAGAAAACCCCCACACAAAGGGAGGGACTGCACTCCAGGCAGGATCTGCAGCCAAATGGAGTCATCCTGATGTGAACCACCCGTCTGACCTTTGTGTAACTGTCGTGTTTGGCTACTGGCCTTTGAAGTGATGGGATAAAAGGTCTCCAAAAGGGGCAGGTAGGACGAGGGAAATAAATGCTGCTGAGATATGGGCCCAGTAAATAACTTATTTTTAATGTCTTTCTCATGTGCAGCGGTCCGAAGTGTTGCTGCTCTCCAGCCTTTTCCTTTTTCTCTTGCTTAAGATGGTCAGTGCATAATCCTTCCTGGATTTTGGAGGAAAAGACACAGCAGTTCTCTGCCTGAGCCTGTGATCTCTGTCTCCTGGTTTAGCTTCTCTCTTGAGAGATCAGATGAGGGCTTTGGGAGTGCTTGTCCTGAGGCAGGCAATGCCACCAGATTCACATCTCTCAAACAATGCAACATTTCTTTGGCACCAGGATCAGAACAGAGACAAAAACCACAGAATGAAAACAGAGCTGGAGGATCCCGGCCCCAGATTCTTTGGCCACATTCACACTGAAAATCTGGTGTGCAACAGGCTCCTGTCCCTGGCTGAACCAGCTGGGAGGACCTGTCAGGGTGTGCCATAGCTATGGTTGGACCTGGACTCCTCTTTGAGAGAAAGGTCAGCGTGTCCCCCTGCTAAGGAGGCAGGACATGGCCAAGGTGTGCAGCTGGTGTGGGAACTCAGAGCAAGGCTGCTGGCATGGGACATTCCTGTTAGCAAGACTAAAGACAACCCATACTGAATTTCTCCCTGGAGGTTCTTGGATCAGTGTCCAGCCACCCCTTAGCTTTCTTTTGATGAGCTAAACGGACCAAGCTCCTTAAATCTCTCACTGCAAGTCTTCTTTCTCAGATTTGTGTACATTCTTGTGCCTCTTGAATTGTCTCCAGCTTTTCAGTTTCCCACTTGCTTTGTGGATGCAAGAGCAGGGCACAATGGGTTGGCAGCAGTTTCAGGAGACGGGGAATACCCAGACAACATTATCACCCTCTTCTCCCTGGATTTCCTCTGCTTATACATACTAAGATTAGGTCAGTTCATGGACAGCTGATTACTCACCATGACTTGCAACCCTTTTTTGGCCATGACTTTCCAGTGTGGAACCACCACAGCCTCCACCAGGCAAATATCTTCTTTCTCCAATGTTGCAACTTAACTTTGTTGTACTTGCCCACCTTCAGATTGCCAACTACCCGTTAGCATCGATGACCTGGGTTCCCTCTTTTGACCATTTTCCCAGCCTTTTTCATCTGAAAAATTTGTTGATAATGATTTAAAGGGGTTTTTTCCTAAGTTGTTGATAAAATACACTAATGTAGAGCCAAGAAGTAGTCCCTACGGGATCTGTCCAAACACACACCCACTCTAAGAAAATTTCTCTGGTTATAATAATATTTAAGACCTGAAGTTAGCCAATTCTTAATCCATTTAATGTGTTTCACAGTGGTTTTGTATTGTTTTAGTTACTTCATCAACATTTTGTACTGCTACAAGACAAATTTCTTACAGAAGCCCAACATCAATTCCCTCATCAGTCAGACTTGAAATCTAACACAAAACTCCCCTGAGCTGCATTAAAACTGGGGTAATGTGAGATACAGAGTTAAACTGCCACATTTGGGTATCAGCAGCAAGGTAGGAACACCAGCACAGCATTATAAAAGTTATCTTTACCCCCACAGCCTTGCTCTTGGCAAGGTGAAAAGCTTCTGCAGACAGTGCTGATGTTTCAGGTTCTCTCTTTGGAAGCTCGTTACATGATCCACTGAGCAATGTCCTGGAGGAGAGCCTGATTTTCCAGGGCTAATGCCACCCCTTTGTAATCAGAGAACCTCTTGTTTGTAATGCCATACAGGATTTGTAAGCTGAAGGTGTTAAAAAATAATTCTGGCGTGTTGGAGGTAATGTCAGCCTTCCATTCAGATATCAACAAAGTGCAGCACCTCAGTGACTTCTCCAGCACTTGGAGGGCAACTTGGGTGGAATGAAACTTTGACACAGGATGTTTGTCCTCTTCCCCCAGGCTGTTTAGTGTGGTTTTTATCAGAATTAGATTAATCAGATTGTCGTTCCTTTCTCCAACTGACTGCTAATGTATTTGCCCTGATAGAGAAGGAAGGAATAGGGTTTAGATCATGGTACGTATTTTAGTGACCTGTAAGTGGTATGGTCAGCACAAATTCAATCATTTCCTTGGGTGCAAAGAGAGTAATTTAAAAAGTTGTTCTTTTCAAAGACACCTTTTGAACCCAGAGAAAGAACCTGTAGAATTTGCTCATCTGCTACAGGAATGAAATTCATGTGTTTGCAGCAGCCTTGGATGTCCTGGCTTCACCTAAAGGTAGACAATGAACAAATTATATATGCACACAAAACTAAAATTAAACAATTGTTATCTGGGTTTAGATTTGAGAATGAACAGGATACTAATGAGATAATGTCTAGGCGTCACATGGCACAGGAATGCATAATCATGTCTTCTACACTGTCTGTACTACACTGAGGACAGACTCTAGAGATACCTTTTCAGTGTTCCATACCTATTTATTTCTATACATTTATTAGCATTCGGTAATTTATAATTTCAATGTTTCTTAGTGTACCTCTGATTTGATGCTTGTATTTGACTTAAATATAAAGTTCCAAAGACCATGAGGAAACAGGAAACACTGGCACAGGGAGCTTAACTCAGCAAGGACAAGGTTCTTCCTCTGGGAACTGGATCTGCTGCCTAAAACTGACTTTTTTGTGGTGAACCCCAATAACACTTTCAGGTTCACTTTGATTCCAAAGCAGGGATTTTTCAGCAGCAGCAGTCAGAACAGAAACTATTACAGGGATGAAATAGGAAGGCAACATCTCTGCAGCCAGGCTTTGATTCATGCTAATACGCAATTAGGGGAGGCTGTGATTGCAGGACCACATGTCTGACCACATGCAAATCCCATTCCAGCCACAGCAGCCACCCAGCACAAAGTGGGAAATGGATGATCTGAGTTCTTATCACTCAGCACACTCTTTGGGGAGGAGTTCATTCATATAAATTACAGACAAGAAAAGGAAGGTCAGCTCGGAAGGGATGAGCAGGGGGGTCAGTGGGGAGATGGAGCAAATCCTCTCCTGATGATCTTGCTGCACCTGTAGCTCCCAGTGGTGTTCCAAGAGTCCAGCCCTGCTGAGAGCAGGAATCATGAAGCAGAGCTGCATTGGTTTTCTCCTCCCCTGATCTCCAGAAGGGATTGAAAAAAATTGTTGCTGCTGGTAATCATTAATCACTCTGAAACCAAACCTGGCCTTGCAGAACTAACTGTGCAGTCAGAGCACTGGGAAAACTAGGAAGGGGAAGAAAGTGGTCAGATGGTTTCTAGATGTCTCAAATTTGGGGGTTCCCATATTTCATTTCTGTCATTATTTTGTAGTCTCATAAATTACACTCTTGAGAAGCATTTATTTTTGCATGACCTGCATTTTTCTTTGGACACTTTTATCCAAATATTTAAATTTATTACTCCCCATTCACCTCTGAGTGGGGAATAATAAAGAAATAATAATGGTGTCCTGCTGCTCTCTCACCTATCTTCTGATTCAGTCTGCTCCAGTTGAGAATGAATGAACCTGTCTCATGCTACCTAAAACAGGGGGGAAATCCCAGTTGCAAAGCCTCTGTGCTCACCACCAGCTCTGAAGCCTCTTGATCTTCTCTGGGACAAGCAGGGAGCTGTCTAGAAAGCAGAAAGTCCCAGTATAACCTGGTGGATGCAAACTAAAGAATGCCAGTTGGATGCTGAAGTTTCTTTCTGGATCACTGGCTTTTTACAAACTTTCTATCCTGTGATTCCTCTGTAAAATTGTCACTTAATTGGAACATGAGGTTCCATTTGCTGATCCCCCTCAAGGCTCGTGAAGATGGACAGACAAACACATGGGTGGTCAGTGATGGTCAGTGAAATAGTCACATTTCAGTCCCACATTTGCTGTCAGAGGGAAGGTGCTGGAACCTCAGAACAGGTGGCTTTAAGTCCTTCCTTACCCACCCTCAGGGTGCACTCTTCACTTCCACGTTCAGGTTCCGATTCTTTTGCTCTCTGATGTTTTCAAAGTTGTAATGGCACCTTCTGGCAGTTGAATTTTTCTGACATACTCTCAGCTAAAACCCCTGAGTCATCTTTATAATTATTCCTTTAGCTGTCATTTTTATACATCTTTTATGCATGTTTTTAGTTTCTCCTTTGGGTCTTTGCACTGGTGTGGAGTTGCAGCAACCAGCAGTCATTTGTGGCTGGCACAAGCATGTGTGAGGGAAATGGAGAGGAGCATTTGTTTGGAGAGGAAATAAAGGTGAACAATCACGCGGACCTTACAGACATATTGAAACACAATAAAACACAGATGGTTTCAACTTTGGCACTGAGGGAGTGACATTGTTTAAACACAGGTATTTAAAGACCATACAGATAATTTCCAGAGAGGAGAAAGATAATGCTGTGTCCTACTTTGCAGCTTTGCATGCCTCCAGCCTAGCAGCAACCCCTCCCTGTGTGTAGGGCTGCCTTGCCTTTTGCTGTCTGGCACGTGGGTGTCTCCCTGCACTGGGCTGGCTGTGGGATTTTCCCAGCTGAATCTTTGAAGTTGGCTGTTTCACCCATTCTGTGATATGGAGATGTATGTTTATAATTTGTGAAGCACCTCAGGGTGAAAGGCCTTCTATAAATGTTGTTACTCATCAAGAAATAACTGGGTCTGTCCCTTAGCTGTGAGCTGGAATCGTTCCCAAACCCCACTGCCACATTCAGCTGTTTATTATTTTTACTAAAGCGGCGCCCAAGGATGAAATGGGGTGGGGGTGCCTTTTGCTGAATGCTGTGAATATAAATGTCATCTTCTCACTGACAAGAGAGGAAAAGGCTGTGGGAAGGGAAGTGTTTTATGTGCTGTGACTGAGAGTATTTTTTTCCCAGCTCAGCAAGGACAATCAGAGGCCAGGTCTACATTTTCCCTCAGACCTAACCTAAAAGTGAGGCCTGCAATGAGAACAGCCCCCTCTGAGCAGATGGACTCCCCTTTTCATTGATGATGGCAAAGACTCATCCCAGGGGCAGTTCACCCAAGCAGGTTCAGCACCAAATTTAAGCTGAGAAGAACCACATCCTTCCTGAACCTGCTTCTCTTCCCTGACTAAATCATAAACCAAACCCAGATGCAGACACTTATAGGAGAGTTGCAGGCTGGGATGAGAGGAGCATCCAGGGAGAGACTGGGCTCTCCCTGAGGGGAAACCCCACAATACCGTTCTGTATAAACAGAAAGGTCCCTTAAGATGTGTTGCCTCAGCCTTGGGGCTGAGCCACACACCAATCTCCAGTTCCATCCCCTTTTCATTTGCTTTGCAGGAGATAAAGCAATCAAAGAAGATCTGAACCCTCCCATCTAGAAGGAACAGTGTAATGGTGGGAGTATGTACATCCAACCAGAGTAGGACAAGTAGAAATGCTGCAGTGAATTAGATGTTGTGTGTCTGACAAGAGACCAGTCAAAGCTGCAACAAACCTCCATTTATCCCCATGGGAATGTTGCATGTCTTATAGGGTGCCAAGGACAGTATTCATGTTAAAAACAAACAAAAAAAGGTCTTCTGTGTGAATTAGTACTGAGTGTTAGTGCCTCACAGAGGGATTTGGACTCTCTTAGGTTTTTTGGGCTGCAGCTCTCTCAGGGCAATTAGTAGCCTTGCTAAAAGTGCACCTGCTTAAAGCTGTGATGAACCATTAAGGGTTTAATTCTATGATTAGCTAAAATGCAGCTTCCGGAGCCAGCACTTTGGGGTTGGAACTTGTGCATGAACAGAAGTGCCTGTGGCTTCCCTGCTTCCTGGCTCCTACTGAATTAGAAAGGTTCCAGCAGAGCCTCTCCTCCTTTTGGTGTTTTAACATCCATTTTTGGCAGGGCTCCACCATATCAGCGGTGTATAAAAATACAGAATAAAACAAACATAACAGAAGGAAGTAATTTTGAACAGCACACAAGGCCCTCCTGATGAAAACAATGGGTCAGGTTATTTAAAGATCTCACCTCCAACCCTCTTACCTGTTTCTGCTGCCCATTCATTTGGGTTTCACAATGTCCAAGCCTCTCCACTAAGCTGAGACCAATTTCTTTTGAGATGGGCCCAGATCTTGGAAGCCGGTTGGAACAAATTGAGATATTAGATATTAGGAAGAAATTCTTTACTCAGAGGGAGATGAAACACAGGGAAATCTTTCCCAGAGAGGTGGTGGATCCTTCATTCATGGAAACATTCAAGGCCAGGTTGGACAGGGTTCTGAGCAACCTGATCTAGTTGAGGTCCTGCTCATTGAAGGGAAGTTGGACTGGATGAACTTTAAAAGTCCCTTCCAACACAACGTGTTTTATGATTCCAGGAACTGCAGTAAGATTTTACAGAATCACAGAATGAACTAGGTTGGAAAAGACCTTTGATACCATCAAGTCCAACCTATGGCCTAATACCTCCTCATCAACCAAACCACAGCACTGAGTGGGCACTCCACATCCAGTTTTTTTTCAAACACCTCCAAGGATGGTGACTCCACCACCTCCCTGGGCAGACGATTCCAGTGCCAAATCATTCTTTCAATGAAGAACTTTTTCCTGATGTGTAATTCTTCCTGGTCTGGTTGAGGGTTTGAAAGATGCTTTGCTCTGCCTAGAGAGAACTACTCCCCACCAGGGAGAGGGATACCAGTATCTGGTGTAGTGCTGGTTTGAGTTGGTCCCATTCCCTTCTTGCTGTAGTTATGAAGAGTGTTTTCAGAGACTTGGAGGAAGTTTTGGTTATTGTGGGAATGGCTGCCTCCTACACCTGCAGCAATTACTGCCACACCTCCTCTCTGGCCTGTTTACATCTCCCTGCACCAAAAAGCTGCCATTGATAAGGTGGTGTTTGGTGGTGTGTGTTTCTGCCCCTAAATCCCATGGACCTGCTAGGGCTCAGCTTTGTGAGCAAAACCACTGCAGATGCACTGCACCAGGTGCACCACCAAGCACAGGCTTGTCCTGCTGCCCATCAGCTTTGCAGCACTAAAATTTGTCGCATCGGTACCAAGTTGCATTGCCTTTTTTTCCCATTGTAGTAATTTATTCTTTGGGCTTTGTGCTGATATTTAAAACACCCAACAACCAAATGTAAACACACGCTCTGACTCAGTCATGGTGTACTTTAAAAGACACAGCCTATAAACATCCTTTCCTGCCGAGGCCCAAACAAAGGCAAAGGGTTTTCCCTAGAGCAGGATGCTCAGAAGGTTGGCTCTGAATGTCTTCTGCAGATGCTCCAGAGTCCCCTGCAGCTCTCTACTTTTATTCTATTCCTTCTATGAATTTTATTTATTGTTCCCCAGATGTCTGACTGACAATGTCTAATAGCACTCCTCAATCACACTGCCTGGTGCAGCAGGGCAGAGGCAGTGGTTTGCCTAAAAGCAACTTCCAAAATGCCACTGGCAGATTTGTTTTATCCATCGAGGCAATTTACATGCCCAAGAAAACTGTTTAATTTCCAGTGGCTGTATGAACACTTTGCTCCTTCATTCTTCATGTTTCTGACAATGACAGAAATTGCAAATGTTTGTTAATTAAAAGAAATTGGAGATAATTGCCAAAATGGAGTGAGAGGAGGCTGATTTGTATGACTGGAGCATTAAAACTGCTGACTACAACCTGTGTGAGAACAGCAGCGTGTGCCCAAGAGAAAAGGTGGAAAGAGAAAGGAAAAGAGACCGTGACCCGTTTAGTGTTAAATGCAGAGATATTAAAGCTGTAACTATCAAAGTTGGGGGGGATTTAGTGAGAGGTGAGTGTGTGGTGCCTGTAAAGGGGATTACAGACCATGGGTTCCCATTAAGAGGTGAGCTGCTCCCGGAGCTTTTATCCGTAATAAATGGAAAGAAATACCGGGTAATGGGAGATTTCAATCATAAAGATGTATGCTGGAAGTCTCATATAACCAGAAATAAATCTCTTTGAAGTTCCTCAAATGATGTGTGATCATTTTCTAGCCCAGGAGATATTGCACCCAACACGAGATAACAGTATTTCAGATTCCATTCTGACAGATTGGGTGGAAGCTGACGGTATCACAGGAACATATGGCTGGGACTCCGTTTCAATAGAGGCAGAGGATGGACCAGCACGGTAATGAATATATTGGGTAGCTCCAAAGGGATAATTTCTCAGGATTGAAGCAGCATAAAAAGAATGAAAGTTGGGCTTTCTATAAGAGGATTTTACCAGCTGACCAACCACCTTGATTTCACGGTGATGTGACAAGGCAATTTCGATTAAAATCCCATCCTGCTAAAAAGGCAGGATGTCACTCAGTGCGAGATAAATGACTTAATAAACTGATTTGGACAAATAAAATCTACATTAAACTGGATTGGTGCAAAGCTACGCTACCCCCACACTGCCAGGGAAAGCTGGGGGGCAGCTCAGGGGGAATTTTGGCCTTTGATGGCTGAAATGCTGCATCCCATTTGTATGTTCAGGTTAAGAAAAGGTTGAAGACTGGGCTGAGCTGGTGTTGGTGGAAGTGAGAAGCTGGAGACAACACCAAGAAATGCTTTGTAGCCAGATGCAGGAGCTCTGTCTGTTTAGTGCTTTGTGGGGGAAGCACCAGGTAACTGGGTTGGGAACAGGGCTAGAGGAGGAGATTGTGCTGTGCGCTCTTGGAATTGAGCTGGTGGTTCTTCCTGCCTTTATGAAATCTCTGAATCTGCGAGATACTGGTAAGAACACCAGTGATATTTGATTATACAAAGTTTATTCAGTGTTCCACACCGTTTCCTGGAATGATGCAGCATTGTCTGCCACAGGGAGCAGACTCAGCAGGGTGCTGGGTGGGGTTGGTTCCAGCAAGATACTCTTGAGGACCAGGCTCTCTGAATTTGTATGGAGCCTCCAAACCACATGTTAGAGCCAGTAGATGGGAACTGTGGGTCCTGGAGTCCTGGCATGTTACTAGGGGAATGGGAAAAATAAGTTCAAAATCAGAAATATTGTGAAATGGCAAAATATTGTGGAAAAGGCTGGAGGTTTTATGCAAAGCTGCCTTTAGCTATGCCACTGCATCCCCCTCGGGGGACCTGTATCCTCATCTCAGCTCTGCTGAGTGGCAACAGGCAAGTCACTAGCCTTCCCATGTGTCCATTGCCTGGCTGTAACACAGCATTTTAAAGAGCAATTGGCATTTCCTGTGCAGAGTGGCTCTCTAAGTGCTTGCTGTTGTGGTTACATTATGATTCCAAAGCAGGAGAAAGTTTCTTTCCCTTTGCACCAATAATTGAACTTATCTAGAATAAGACATTGATGGGCTCTGGAAAAGCAGAAGGAATTAAGTCTAAACTGGCCTGAAATTCAGTCAACAGCTTGTGGCATCTCTGAGAGCATCTGAGTACTTGTTACTGTGTCTCCTGTCTTCAAAATCATGAAGGAAATCAAAGAGAGAAATCTGTGGAGTTTTTGCAAGGAGTCAGGTGACTTTATTTCTTAAGGAGCTCTCTGGTAAACAAAGCTTTCTTATCTTTCTTTCCCAAGTTACAGCCCTTTTCTTGAACTCACATATAATACTGGATATTCTCTCTCTTACTGCAATGTGTTCCCTGGGAAAGAAGGCATAAAAAGACATTTAGGATCTCTCTGGCATTTCAGAAGGGCTATTTCCCAGTGGGTCGAGAGGTCTGTTTTAGAAAACTGGAAGAAAGAGCTTGCTGAAACTCATCCATCTGCAGAGCTCAGTTCCTACAGGTGTAGAAGTCAGAGCTGCAGTAAGACCTTGTGTGCTCACAGATCCCTCATGGTCCTCATGCAGAAGAGCCACTGCACTGAGGGGCACTGAAATACTTGTTCCCATCCATTCTGCCCTGGATTTGAGAGAGAGAAGGGCCCCAAAAGACTGAAAACACCACAAAGTCCAGCATGGAAAAAACCTGCACAAAAAAGTTCAGCTGTGGCTGTGAGATTTAATTCATTTTAACTGCCAGACATGGACAAACTCACTTACTCTGGTCTAACTCTTGTTTTATTTCTAACATGGGAAGGGCACAGGGGCTCTTTGTCTGTAGTAAGTGTTATGAAAGTTGAAAGAAAAAGGGGAAGAATAAACCCCTCCAGCTCCCCATGGCTAATCAGGTATCCACCTTGAACGAGTACTAATGAAAGCAGCACCACATCAAAGGGGAAGCTGGCTCCAGTTGAGAAGGTTATTAAAAAGTTTAGGAGTAACAGGCGGCCCCCGACCAGCAGAAGTGACTGGATTTCACATTCTGTTCTAAGCAGAGAAATGAAGCCCTGTGCTTGTCTGCTCAGCTGTCACCTGCTTTGGGGCTGTCACTATCAAAAAGAGGCACTGAGGGAGCTGTCCTTGCAGGTAGGGGTGTGGTTTTTTTGCTCAGGGGACTCAGTATTTCCTTGCATTCTTCACACAGACATTACCAGAAGGTAACAAACTCACCAGTGCTGACTTGACTTTTAGTGTAATGGTGGTAGTGAACTCCTTTTTATCACAGCAGTAAAAATATGTTAAATATACTGACTGAAGAGAAGAACCAAAACATCCCACTTGCAAATGCAGTGGATGAAAAATAAACATGGTTTTGTGATAGCAGCTTACTGGAAATGGGATACTTCCAGTTTGGCCTCCAGCTGTACACAAATGTAAGAGGTGAGGAGGGAGTCCCAAGCTGGGATGGAGCCATTCCAGTGCTTGTGGGCTGCTTCTGCTGCCACAAAATGGATATTTATATCAAATAGTGCTGCAGGTGAAAAGCTCAACCTCTTTGCCAGGGGCAAAGACAGGACATCTCCATATTCCTCCATCCTGAACTGCAGGATCATGCTCCAGACATGCTCTTTTTAACTTAAGAGCACTGAGATTTCTTGGTGTATGAGCTTGAAGAAATCTCTATTTCTACCATCACTGGGGAATTTTCCCCTCAACTTCAATAGCATAAATGTGTACCTGCAGGCTTGTACACTTGGAGACTGGGGTAAAAATTCTTCTTGCATTAAAGGCTTAAAATTCTTAATTTTTCCACCATTTTGGACTTCTGTTGTCTATCATGAGGCCCTTTGAGTGCAAGCTGAAAGCATCCAGGGTTTTATCTATAAATAATGGCACAGCCACCCCCAGCTAAGTGATGTCTAATGTTGGGCCATTCCTTTAGCCAAAAACTCCCCTTTAGGGTGAGGTTTCAACATCCAGATTTCAGAGTAAACTGATGCCAGATGAAGACACAAGAAGCTGCTCCATTGATCTTAGAAAATGGCAGAGCTGTCTTTAGCTCCTGCTGAATTCCCACTATGGAAGATTCCAGGGTCTGAAATGATTGTCCTGAAAGTGTAAGGTCTCTTCCAAGTCACATGGCAGAAGGAAATGTGTCTGCTTGTGGTGGCTGCTTTGGGGATTTTGCTCACTACAATTTTATGAAAATGTCTGCACCTGTGAGATTGAGGCAGGAAGGCTCCAGAGCAGCAAGAAGAGGCACCAGGCACCACTGTTTGGATGGAAGAGACAAAGTTTACAACAAAAAAAAAAGGCATTTTAGCCCTGATTGAGTGACAGGGAGGAAATAAAAACAGAGAGAGCAATGACAGTTTCTGCCATTTGTGTCTTGCCTTGCCAGGGAAAATAGGAGTTTAACTGCACAAATACACTGAAATGTGCCAATTTTACCTGGCTCTGTCATCGATTTCTTTTTCATCCTGAGTTGCAGTAACCACGTGGTTTGTATGAGCTGAGCATTAGCTCACTTCAGTCTCCCCATAGTGTTGTGGTTTATGTGGTTCACTGATTTTCCGGAGTCTGGCTGAGGTGCAGATATGCTGATGCTCTGACTGGGAAAAAAAGAGGCCAACGTGCTTCAAAGTAGTTAATGTATTTATCCACTCAGTATTCAGTGAGGTAGACAAATGGGTTTTCCATGTTAAAGAGGGGCATGAAGTCCAAAGGGGGGAAAAAAGTGTTAAGTGTTCCAGAGCTGCACACAAAATACATATTTCTGCATTTCTGTATATGTGTGTTTTCCTAAATGGGTTGATTTGGCTTAGAAAATGTTAAAAAATCCCAACAGAACCAGAAAGTTTAAACTGTGGCTTAAAAATTACTTTTACAGAGGAGTCAGATTAGGGTGGTGGAGGGAGCCCCTCAGCCCAGGACTGACCTCGGAGGAAGGGACCTCTCTGCAGCACAAGGGGCTGAACCCCCCAGGTCTGAGAGCACCGTGAACCCCATCTTGCAGGAGACCTTGGAATTCCTGCCTTGGAATCCCCATCCTGGGGCTTGGTGAAGCAGCTCCCTGTGAAGTCTCACCAGGACCAGCACGGCCCATCCCACTGACCTCACCAGGGGTTAAGGGAGGAGCCCTGACCTCAAGCATCCTTTCCCCAGCTGTGTGAGCTGCCTTTGTTTGAGACCTTCATTGTTCAAGTCCTGGAGAAGAATAGGCTGTCCCCAAGAGCGAATCGCAAGAAGAGAATTGCCACACAGGCAAAAACTGTCTTCATGTCCTGTTTCCAATAGAAATGGATTTTTTTGAGTGCCTGGTTTCAATAAAAAAACCCAGAAAGAAAGAATTGGAGAAGGCAATGCTTTTCATGGAGTGCCAGCAAATAATTGCAAAAAGTTGCTTGTTTTTAAAGAGTTGCATGACCAGGGAAAATGCAGGGTGCTCAGGGCTGTGCAGACCTGCCAGATTCTGCACCAGTTCCGGATTGAATCCTGCTACTTATTCTTCCCCTTGAAAACACCCTGGCCTGGGCATTTTTCTTCATTTCCCAAAGCTTCCCCTGCTGCTGGCTCTAGCAAGGACATGGTGAATGGAAGCATCCAATTACTGCTCAGCTGCCCAAAGGAGTGTTGAGCCACAGAGGTATTTCTGTATGAAGATATTGATCCTGGCACTTGACAGACATCCCACAGGCATTGGGGCCGGTGCTGATTCTCTTTGGCCACTGCAAGGTGATGGCATGGTCAGGGTGGAATTGCACCAGCAACCCTCCACTTCCGCTTCAAATTTCATCAAAACTGAGCACTCCCTGTCCCTAACAGCCTCAGAATAACCCTGAGACAAAACATTGCCAGAATATTACAGAAAGTCTTGAATTTATGACTGTAAAAAAACCAAGCATACAGATCTATGCCATATATAAATCACACTGTGGTATTTTTCCTCATAATTTACCCTTTTTTCCAGGGAGTACTGTTTGCTTTGAATTTATCTGTTTTATCTGTACAAAGTTAAAGCCTTCTGGGTTTCGCAGTTACCATCACTCAACTAGTGAGTCCCTCAAGCTTTTCTGCCTTGCACCCTGTAGTAGGTCCTGCTAAATTCCATTTACATGTCTATTCATGCCACAGGAAGTATCACACCTGCTGGCATGTGGAGTGTGTTCATTGTGGGGTTAAGGAGCTGAGATTCAAGAAATGTAGGATATTTTTTTTGCGTTTCAAATGTCACTCTTATTTTGAGCTTTAAGCCCAGACTTTACAAGCTGTTGACAATGTGCTGACACCAGAAACAGTGGTGGGGGCATTTTTGCTACTGAAACTCTTGTGACAGGTTCACTGTCCCTGCTGGCTCCTCTCCTGTGACATCAGCAGCACCAGGACAAGGCAGGATGCTGTACCCCACAGGTATGGGATGCTCTTCCTCCTTATAAACACATGAGAAGACTTTGGAGGAAATTTCCATCAAATCTCTCTGTTTCACCCTAGAACAGCTGGGTTTTTTTTTTTTTTGTGCTGTTCTGCCAGTTTGCTATAGAGATATTGATGTGGAGTGACCGTCTGAGCTTCTTCTGCATTGTAATCCTAGATGAATACAGTTTCTTTGCAAGATCAGCTGAGAGGCTCCTGTGGGCAATGTCAGGAGAGCCTACAAATACCAGAGGCATTTCGACCAGTTTGGGGCCAGATGGGATAACGCAACCCCTCAGTGCCAGTGTGGCTCTTGTCCCTCTGAGTTCAAAAAAGCTTTACCAAAAGTTCTAGAAAAACTTTGCAGAAACAGAGGAACAGACAGTGGAGGGATTGCTGCTGTGGGTCTGCAAAACTATTGTTCCCAGTTGGTGGGGAATTGCAACAAAACATACCAAAGTCAGGTGTTTTGATGAATCTATAGCCACAGGTGCTCCTTGGGCTTTCCCACCCATGAGCCCATCATGAATCACTCTATAAAACAAACTCCCTCTTAAGTATGTGGAACAGCATGGGGGGAACAGGAGGAAAACTGCTGCATACCCTAGACCACAGATAAATAAAGATGGCAGTAATAGTGATAAATAGTGATAGCAGCAGTGATAAATAGCAAGGAAACAGGGCCGTGGGTATGTGGCAACCAGCAGCAGAAGACAACTCTGTGCTTGGCCTTTCCCACCCAGGACACAAAGGAACATGGAGAACCTCAGAGGCAGCATTGCTTCATCTGCTGCTCACAATGGGCAGCCTCAGGGTGTTTTCAACCTCCCTGGTCAGGAAGAGGGGGGCAGAGTGTGGGAGCTTGGGCAGAATATTCAGGATGGCAAATTGCTGAGCTTCTCAGAGCCAATCAGAAGCCTCAGAGATGGTGAGGCTCTTAAAGGAAGAGAAGAAGCCTTGCGAGGGAGGTTGTGACTGGCTGGACCTCATCCTGCTGTGCTCCCAAAAGCTCTGACTTCAGGGAATGGCGTGGGAAGGTGTCCTGCCCTAATGGGAGAAATAAGAGACAACTCTGCCTTGAAATGTCTGGGCAAAGATTAAATGTGACTTGCTGGAAGAAAAAATTGCTGTGATATTGTGCCAATGGGCCACAGAGCTGTTCGTGTTGGGACGAATTCTCTGTGTGAGCGGCACAGGGGCCCCGTGCCTGCCAGTTGCGGAGTTTGGGGAATGCATCCCGCTCCTCCCTGCTCCTGCAGCAATGCAGCTTGGTGGGGCTGGAGCGTGTTCTTCTCTTCCAGAAGCCAGGAACTCATCGCTCCATTTTTTTGTAACATGATTTTTGTAGTTCAAAGCAAGCAATGCTTGTTTTAATTAATGAATATGTTTCTCTTTTCTTGCTTCTTGGCTTTCTGCCTGGTCCCGTGTTTTCATGCCTTGAGAATAAAATGTTTCATTCAAAACAGAATCCTCTTTGTCCCTGTGTGGCTGCTGCTCAGAGAGGTGAGGGAGCTGGGGAGGTGGCAGCAGTTTCAGTTTTGGGGGTGGAGAAGCAGAGAGGGAGAAATGGGCTGGATTACAGAAGAACTGCAAAGAAAAGACAAGTTTTGTAGCACTCAGAGCACTTAACTCTTCCAATTTTCCAAAAGCCGTGGCAAATCCTGTTTATGCAAATCCTCACCTTAGAAGCTTTCAAATATTCTTAGAGCCACTGGTGTGAACAGAAGTGGAAATTGGAAGTATATAATCCCAGCAAAACTCTATGTACCTGTGGAGTTCACTGCAAAATGTGTGAGTAATGATGTGGCACATTTAACTGGTGTTTGGTGACCGCTACCCCCAGCATCAGCTGTTTGTTCACAGCTCTGCTTTAGTATATCAGCCCTCCTCAATATTGGGCTAAATTCCAAATAAAGCAGGGGAATCAGCTGGCAATTCATTTGATGTGTTACATTTTTTTTTTCTCTCCACACTTAATTGAGCATTCCACTTCGAGTAATCCTCAGCATTAGATTAAATCTCTATTGATCTCATTTTAATGAGCTCACCACTGTGACCAACAGCCCTTTCTCCCGTGGCAGATGGAGATGTGGCCATCCGAACGTGCAGCACGAATCCAATCCCTCGTTTCAGAGGGCTGACTCCTTCTTCTCCACACTGTCCTCAGCACCTCGTTACCCCGGAGTGCGCACACCCAAAGCCGGCAGATATGTCCTGCCCTTTGCACTGCACCTTTGTGAGGTTCCTACTGCAGGGAATTGCTGTATAAACACTGCCAAGAGCTTCCTGCTCAGAGATTTCACTGTTGAGCAGGCAGTGTCCATGTCCATCAGAGTGAAGGCAGGTAGCTGAAGGCTCTGTGTGAGCTCTCTCCTGTGCCGCAGGGAAACCAGGAGTGCTGGAGTGCTTGCAGCTCTGCCTGCCTGCTTAAGGGGGAGTATTGCAAATTCAGGTCTGGGGCAAATCAATCTTGTGAGCTATGGAATTGATTCCACTCTTGCATTTAAATTTTCACTTGAGATTAAACTACAAAATGAAGGAAATCTCCCTTTCCTTCCTTATAATGAAAAGAAGAAAGTGATTAATGAGTGTTTAAATCCTAATGACAAACACATCCTAATGACCCAGCACTTTATGATTTGCTGCACCATAGCATTTTGTAGACTTCATGGATCAAATGATCTTTAGGGTCAGCTAATTGTACCTTCTACCTAGCAAAGGTCATGAGCACTTCCTCAGTGATTTTTGCATACAGCCCAACAGCTTGTATTGGAACTGAACAGTTTAACCCTTTTTGAAAGACCTTGATGCAAAGACAACATTGGGGTGTTCCTAAGGAGGGAGTGGGGAGCAGTGTAGTGCTATGGATGAGACAGTTTAATGGAAGTCTCATTCCCCCATGGTTTAAGAGCTTGTATCATCAACAAATGTCATATATTAAGTAATATATTAAATCTGTATGTCCAGTTTTGATGGGCTTGTGACAAATGGCATTGCTCAAGCACAGCTGAGATGCAGCAACCAGGGCAGGGGCATTGTCTCATGTCTTTTAGCATGAAGTGTACAATGTGAATTTGCCAACGCTGCCCATCATCATTTTCAAGTTTGGTTATTGCTCACTTGCTTTCTTCCTTTTCCTTATCTATGAGAGACAATATGTCTTGCATCAGCAGATTGTGATTAATAGTCATGATGTGTAATGACATTAATTAGCAATAGCTATTGCTAATGATTAATAACAGCAGCTAAGTGAAACCTTGGCTGCAATGATTTATTTTGGTACTTTTATTGAGCTGTGCATCTGGCAATATTGGGATGCTGCAGCAGCTTCATGGAGGAATGTCTGTGTGGGGATGTGAAGAGCTGAGAAATGTGCTGAGTGAAGCAGGTGTGTGGACTTGTCCCTCCATGTTGTTGCTCACAGCGATCCACTGGGAAATTTGGCTGCTTCAGGAGGAGGGAAGATGGATCTCATCATGCCACATATCATGAAGCTTCAGCACAGCTCATAAGATCATCAAATGGTTTGGGTTGAAAAGGACCTTGTAGATACCTTGTTCCAACCCCACTGCCATGGGCTAGGACACCTTCTACTATCCCAGGTTGTTCCAAGCCCCATCCAACCTGGCCTTGGACACTTCCAGGGATGGAGCATCCACAGCTTCTCTGGGCAAGCTGTGCCACTGCCAGTAAAGAATTTCTTCCCAACATCTAATATAAGTATCTCCACTTTTAGTTAAAAGGCTTTCCCCATTGTCTTATCATGGTCTGCCCATGTAAAAGAAGTCTCTTCCCCTCTCTTTTAAAAGTTCCCTTTAGGTACTGGAAGGGCTCTAAGGTCTTCCCTGAACCATCTTGCTCCAGGCTGAACAATCCCCTCTCTCTCAGCCTGTCTCCAGAGCAGAGAAGCTCCAGCCCTCTGATCATTTTTGTGGCCCTCTCTGGACTTGTCCAACAGGTGAATGTCTCCTTTGCTGGGGACCCCAGGGCTGGATGGAGTGCTCCAGGTGGGGTCTCACAAGGGCAGAGGAGAGAGGAAGAATCACCTCCCTCAGCCTGCTGGACACCTAGGTCCCCTATTAACCATGAACTCCAAAAGGGTTTGCCCAAAATATAAGTTGTGTTGCACAGATATTTTTTAGCTCTTTCACAGGGAAATGTTGTTTTAATGCTTTAACTTGTTTTGACATTGGATGGGAGACAAGCCAGAAGCACAAACCAATAATCTCCACCGTTGCTAGGAAAGGCCTAAAAGAAATTCCAGCTTGAACATCTCTTCACTTTGGTAAAACAAATTGGAAATGAGAATTTACAATATGGGCACATAATCGTTGCCTGCTACCCAGCTGAACGGAATGGAAAGGAACAGGCTGATCTTCAGCATGGCCTTAGTGCTGATTCCACCTTCCGGGAGAACTGAACTTGCATTTGGATTAAATACAATTATTTCTTTTTTTCCTCCTGCTTCCTATTAATTATATGCAATTTACTCTGAAAAGATCTGTTACCGTGCTAATCTTAGCAATCGCCATACTGCAGCGAAAACATTGCACAACCCTGTACGTCTGCAAGCACTGCCAATGATGAAATTTCAAATTAAAAAGCAGCAACAAAAATATCCTGGACCACTTTGACAATTTCCCTCTGTGGCACAAAGGTTTCTAAGAGAAACATTTTGCTTTATTTATAGCCACTTCTGCTACCGCTGCAGTTGTTTTTGTGGTCTATTCTTTCTAATTTAAGCTGCAGCATGAGGCAGTACCCGGTTATTTGATTTGTCTCGAATGGGCCACGCAAACGAATGATGCAGGCAGTGTAATAATAGTCCGTGCTGGGCAGGGACTTACAGTCTGGGTTGTACAGAAACGTCCCACAAGCTTGAGGGAAATGTGGGGCATGAGAGAGCTGCGTGGCTGGAAACCTTCCAGTGATGAGCTGGTGGCTGGAATGCAACTCCAGGTAACTGTGACGGAAAGATCATCCCAGTTCTGAGCACTGGGAGATTCCATGGTGTTTTACACAGTGCAGATGAGCAAATTAGCATAGAAGGAGATGTGAAGGGTGAAAACCCCAGACAGCAGAACTGCCAAACATGGACAGAACTCTGAGTTTTGAGTCAGAAGTGGCTCCCGCACCACAGGCTGACTTTCCCTGCAGGCTTTGCTGAAGCTCCCAGCCAAGGCTGTGGGAAGGAGCCCTGATCTCTTGTGGCCCATGTCATAACAATTTTGGGAGCACTGGACTGGCAGTGGTCAGGTAACAGCCACCAACAGAGTTAAACAGCCAAGATGACCTTCTCCTCTGACATCCAACAAGCAAAGGCCTCAGAGGGCCCTGCACCAGAACCATTAACTTGCAAACCAGTTCAATCAACTATTTAGAACAAGGCACTGTCTTTGTAGTGAACTTTGCCAAGTGCTTTGAAGACCACTACAAGACACATCCGTTTTTATTGTCATCACAGCTGGTGATAGTCAGTGACCTGAGAGGCTCAGAGGATAAAGTCAGCAAATTCTTCTTGGTTAAAGCAATGATCCTGGTGGAGTTGCAGTCCAGCCAACCCTGCCTAAGCAGCTACCACATCCTGAAAACTCCTGGACATGAGGTCATAAAATCATGGATTTGTACAATATCCTGGACTGGAAAGGACCCACAAGGGTCATTGAACTCCAATCTGTCTCTGCACAGGACAACCCCAAAAATCACACCTTGTGCTTGAGAGCATTGTACAAACACTGCCTGAGCTCTGGCAGACTTGATGCCCTGACCACTACCCTGTGGGGCCTGTTCTGGTGCCAGGATTCATCTGACTATATGTGGATCTACAGGGTGGGTCCTGAGAACTCACCCAGGTCCCTTTTGTCATCAGTAGGGTGAGAGGTGCCTGTCAGTTGAACACAGGTTGTAATCAGTGTCCTGAAGAAGACACCTGCATGGTTTGGGTGAACAACACCCTATACAGTGACTGGACCTCTTCTCACTGTGATGAGCACCCAGACCATTAGTTCAGCTGTGAATGTCCTGGATGACATTAAATGCCTCAGCAAAGGTGACAAAAGCTGTGCTGGCTGCCACTGCAGAACATTCAGGCCTCCTGTGTGTTCAGTGTCACACCTGCCAGCCCTGGATAGAGGTCTGGGGTGACACAGAGTAGCCCATATGGCACTGGGTGTCTGGTATCCAGATTGCCAATTGTGTCCCAGCCCTGAATTTTGTGACCTGTGAAAGTGAGGTGTGATGAATCATATCCCGAGTGTCATTGCTTGAGCTGGAAAGTCTTCTGCAAAATTCCTCTGAATGTACCCAACCAAAAGCAGAGAGGGCACTTAGGGTGACAAACCAGCTGAGAATGGCTTTGGTGAACACTGCACTCCTCCTCACACTGCTGGAGCCCAGAAAGTAGCTTTGAAAGCCAGGCTGACAGGAGGGTCCCATTTTGTAGCCCATGTGCTGCACAGAGGGGAGGTCTTAGAATCAAAAATGGGTTGGGTTGGAAGGGACGTTAATGATGTTGTGGTGCAGCCATGGGTTTTGTGTTTCCTGTTGGTTCATTCCAACCAACCTCTGGGTTGGTGTTTGTGGTGTCATGTCTGTACAAAATGCCTTGTTCTCCCCAGGGGCTGCAGAAGGATTTCAGCATCTCTCACTGGGCTTTTGCTTCTATGGTGGGACCAATTTTGCTGAAGGTTTTGTGGCACATAAAAATAGGCTGTGCCTGGAACAGAGCTACAACCAGAGTGAAAGTTTGTGGGGCTGCAGATTCTCTGACCCAAGACTGGTGGTAAATGAAAACAGGAGACTGAACTGAATTTCCATACCACGATGTGGCTGGTTGACTCACAAAGGTAATTTGAGACCAACTTTCAGATTTATTCCCCTCTGCTCTTGGTGCAGCCTGGTGTGCAATTTTTCAGCAGCAGCACAGAGCTAAGTAGAGTCAATGAGGGTTAAAAGGGCTTAAGAAAAAAAAAGAGAGTAATGTTTGGTCAGGTTATTATTATCCCAGATCGATTCCTGCAGGATTTATTGGGTAGCCCATGGAATGTGTTACTGACACAACTGAGTGGAGGAGATGTTGGGATTGCTCAAACTGACATAGCAGTGAGAGAAAGTGTTTGCCAGCCTATGGCATGAAGAGAAAGGACTCTTTAAAGTGAGTTTAAAGTGAAACTCACTGGAGTGACTGATCTATTCACTCACATATCTATTCACTCACTTATCTATTCACTCACTTATCTACTACTGACTTATCCACCCCGATCTCCATCCCCAGTGCAGTAAAAACAGACTAAAAATAGTAGAAGACCAGATCTTTTTTAGGTTTTGTTGAAAAGAATTTGATACACAGAGAAGTTCATGAAATTGTGTTCAAGACTTCTTGGTGGATAGCATGGAAAACTCTTAGTAAACTCCTCAATGCAGTTCATGTGCACAGAACTGGAAAATGAAAGCTAGAAATGAGAGTGAGGCAAATCAAGACAAAAACATTAATGATTAGTAAAACTTGAGTATCAACCCAAACCATTCTATGAGCCTATGATTCTGTCTGAAATAGGTGATCCTCCATCTCTGAGGACTTCTGGGAACCTAGGAGCTCATGGTTGTAATTCTCAAGGGAACGAAGGTAGTTTGGCATCTCCTTTTCCACTAAGCAAAGTGCTGAGCCCCACTAACTGCAGTTAAAACCTCAGCCTGTGTTTCTTATTACCACTCTATGTGGAGTCTAGCCCCAGTGTAAGTGTAATACATTGAGCTTATTATCCTCATTTTCCAGCACAGCAGAACTGAATGCAATTACAAAGCCTCTTAGAGGTGATTTGACTATGCAGACGCTCTGCAGCCTGCTGCTTTTTCAGACACATTTAGCGCCTGTTGAAGAACAGAAATCCTTCTAGGCTGATATTGGAGCCATCTGGTGATGTCTTTTTCAGTCCAGTAAACACTTCTGGGTTCAGTTTAGAGGATGTCAGTACATAACAGCTTATTTAAGAGCCAGAACTGGGTGACTATGAAAAGCACATACACCTTGGGGATGATGCAAATGTGCAGCAGAGATTATTCCTAAATCTAATGGTAGACAGCAAATACCTGAATCGTTTCTCTTTAAACATGGGTTAGGGGGTTGAGTGGAATTTTAGTGGCATGTCTGAAAATGACAGCAAGCCTCATAATTTGTGGGATGATTTGAATGTCAAAGTGTTTCTGCACTGAGTGGTTTCCTGCTGTACTGCTTGGAGCAGAATAACACCATTGATCCATCAGGCTGCATGTAAAGGATGCACAATGTCTGTTACTCACAGGATTAGGCTGTGTTGCTCCCCTGGAGGTGTTTCTTGTCACCACACAAAGCCCCTGGCTCAGCACCATGCCCAAGGGAAGCAGGTCACCCAATGCACCTTCTTCCCACACCCTGGCTTTTCTTTAGCTCTTTCCTGTCCATGATGGGACCAGCTTAACTCCACTGGCAAGCTCATGTGAGCTCACACCTGTGGCTGGCTTTGCTCTTGGCAGCTTCTGAACTTTCTGCTTGAGGCCAAGGTAATTTATGCAAACAATATTATTTGGTTTCAGTTGTGATTTAAATATAACCATAGTCTGATGGTATTTCCAAAGGTCTTTTCCTTACTGGGTTTTCTCTTCATTGAAGTGCCTCTCAGTAATCTGAGCTGCAGCTGTGACGGTTCCAGAGCCCGTTCACTAATCGATGAGATACGTGCTCACACATCCAGCTGCTCACATCCCTCCCTGTCCCTCCAGGTCAGTTTTTCAGGCAGCAGATGTGTCCCTGTCACCCCCAGGGTGTGACACTGATTCTGAACACTGCACACTGATTCGGCACGCTTTGCTTTCTGCATCAACGCCTGCAGCAGCACAAGGCATTGCTGGGAACCAGGAGAGCACTGCAGACCCTTTTCCTCCAGATTCCTCCCTAACAACTGCCCATTCTCCACTTGTCTCCATGGGATGAAGCAATAGGAAAAGCTTCCAGAAAACTTTCAAGTAGATATTCCCCTTGTCCCTTCACTTCCAGACATTGGAGGTTCTCTCTCCTCCCTGTCTAGCAAACCACTACACTGTGCCCATGACTAAACCACACGCCGGCACCTGTTGCCACCAGGAGCTTCACCTGGTGCCCTTAATTTTCTCTTTTCTCTGTGTGGTCCTCATGCCCCCACGCCTTAATGGGATTGCAGGTTCCCCTGGTTACAGCCCTGCCTGTCAGGCTGTGCAGTGAGGCATTTGCCTGCTTTCAGGTGATGTCAAGCCATAACTAATACTTTTAAAATTAACTGCTAGAGGACAAGGTTTCAAGATGGTTCACAGACATTTCATATTATGAGCCATATTTTATGGTGGAAATTAATTCTCACAGTCATTCATGAGTGCATGTTCCCTCCCCTTACAGCCCTTTGCTTCTTCCCTGGCATCCACTGCTGTTCTCTGCATGGCACAGTGGTATTATGAGGCTGAGAGTGAGATTTAATCATATTTGTGATCCTAATTAGCAGGTAGGTGTTGTTGGAAAGGATGGCCAGGCTCACCAGGCTGCATATTTCCACTAAGTCCTATGTGCTGCATGCTGGTGCTGGGAACTACACCAGCAAAAAAACCTTTTTGGCACAAAACCTGGAGGGCTCTGCGCTGGTTTAGCTCCCTGGACTGGCACAGCACGGGTCAGGGCCATAGCAGTGAGGTGAAAGGGAAGCTGTGGGACGTTGGGGTCAGGGACAGCATCAGGGAGCCGGACATCCTTCTTGGCAGTGCATAAAAGTAGGTTGGCTCCAGTGTTTAATAAAATCACAGTTACCCAGACCCCTATGGAGCTGCGTATCCTGTAGCAGCTGCCCTTCAATCCCAGTGTGAGAAGGGAGGTACTGAAATTTGTTTCAAAAATAATTTGTTTCCAAAATAATTTGTTTCAACAACTGCAATCTCTTTTCTTCTTCAGGAAGTGGTAAATCAGATGGTATTCAAGCTACCTCTGCCCTTCTTAAGGGAATGAGATAAGCAATGAAGTGAGTCCTAGGGTTTGCCAGCCTTCAAATCCCATCTCTCCCACAGTCTCCTGTGTCCACCCTGATCTCAGGAACCTTCAGGACAAACCAGAGGATTCTTGAATTGGTTATCAGAGCATCCCCGGGCTGGGAGAAAGATATAAGCAATGGCAGTCAAGGAGGATGTGATTCCAGCTCTCTACCTGACAGGAGACAGTGGTTCACAGTCTCAGGACTGGGCAGCCACAACACAGACCCCTGAGGTCACCTCTCCAAGGACACAGGGGTTGCACAGCCTGTGCATCACACCCAGCACGTACCTGCCCTCAGGTGCTGCATTTGTGCTCACCTGGATTACTCAGCCTGACCAAGGTTTGCTTCCTGCACATCTGTGTCCCTGCCAGCAGAGCTCTGGAGCATGAGTCACTCTGCAATGTGGCCCCTGGTTCCTGCTGGTGTCTGCTAAAATCTTTACACCTCTTCAAGCTTCCCAGGCAGCTCAGCTTTGTGATGGGAGCTCAGTGCAATATGTGGGAATGGGTTTTGGGAAAAGGCTCACAGCAACACATTCTCTGGGCTGCTCAGGGGTCCAGAAAGATCTCTGCAGTCAATGCAAGTCTCAAAAGTGCTGGTATTTCACTTCATTCAAAAATTGTTCAAACTTAAAGAGGGATGAGATATACTCCTCATGGGAAGGGAGCATGCTTATTTGCCTTTTGCTGGTTTATTTTTGAGGAAATGACCTTTCTTAGCTGTTTAGCAGCTGCTCTTTCTCCATCATTTATTTTGCTTTCAATATTTTCCAAAATTTTAAGAAGTCATAACCACACCACCCCAAGAAGAATGGTGGCATGAGACTGCTAAGATGGTTTAGCCAGGCAATCAGTGCAGATTGATTGCTTGATTGATTGATTAATGAATTTGCACCCTCAGAACCAAAAATCATCATGGTTATGATCAGGAAATAATTCATGTTGGCTTATTTGATGAATACTCATGAACCTTCATGAAATTCCCTCTGAAAAGGGAGGGAGAGGTTTGTCTGTCTGGGAGCTGTGACCATGCTCCTGATTCACTGCACAGACTCATTCCAGCACACTCTAAATAATCTCATTCCCTGGGGACTGACTGCAACCCGCAGCTGCCAGCAACCAACTTGTCTGGTGTTTCCTCCCCTCGATGGCAGGACTCCCCACCCCCAGGTTTTTAGGGGACATGGTGAGAAAGAGACATTTCCTGCTCCTTGGAGGTACAACCAAAGGGAAGGGAATGCTCATCTTTCATTTCTGACAATGTGGAAAGAACTGACTACAGCAGGGAATTTTGCATATAAGATTTTGGGGTGGATACAGGAACTCTGACATGGGGAAACTATGTTGCTCTTTAAATGCTGTGCACTCACTTTTATACCTGATCAAAACCAACAACAAACACTAGGAGGAAACTCTGGAAAAAATATCCCAACTCCTGCACTTCTGGCACCTGAAAGTCACAGTCTGGAAAATACAGATTCAGTGGGAGCACCCTTGTCCCAGCCCCTCAGCTCAATATGAGGTGTCAGCTCTTTAACAGCATAAGAAGCTGAAGAGCAGGTTGGTATTGTGCTGCTGCTCTGTAGGAAGCAGCAAAAAAAAAAAGGAATTATTGGATGCAGAGGTAATTGTGATGTGCTGTGGAAGTGGGAACTGCTTTTATAAAGGGAAGTCCTGCCATAGTCCCTGGAGTTCTCTGAAGGTGTCAACAAGCCTTTGGATGAAGGATATCCTGTTGATATAACCAGCTTGTATTTCCTGAGATCTGCAGACAGCATCTCTCACCAAAGGCTTTTAAGGAAAGTCAAGGCGTAAATGGAAAGGTTGCTGGATGAATAAAAAAGGAATGAATTAAAAAAACAGGAAACAGAGAGTGGGAGCTCATGGTCAGGTCTTGTGGTCGAGGCTGATCAGCAGTGGTGTCCCCTGGAGGTGTGTGCTGTTCACTTACAAACCCATTCATGAACTGGAAAGGAGTAAACAGTGAAGTGACAAGGTTTAGTGATGATACAAGAGTACTCTGGGTATTAAAGATGATTAAAAATTGGGAAGAATTGCAGAATCTCTGTGACTGGATAGAGAAATGATGCCTGAGGGGAAAAGCAGCCCTCACTCACATGTGGCTCTGAGCTGGCCACGAGGGGAAAGCTGTGGCTGTAGTAGATAGTTCCATGCAAACATCAGCTAAACATCTAGTAGCAGTCAATAAAGCAAATAAAATATTGGGAATTGCCAGGAAAGGGATGGAGTTTGAATTGGAGAATGTTGCTAAATAAATAAATAAAAATTATATTATAAATTATAATTATACAAATACATACATCTGTGGGTCTTTTAGCTAGAATCCTGTGTGCAGCTCTGGTTGTCTGGCTTGAAAAGGAAACAATAGATGAAAAAGGATTCAGAGGATTAAAAGGCTGATAAGAAGTACATAACTACTCAATGCAAGGGAGAGCTAAATAAGTTATCTCTTCAATTTAAGAGATGGCCAGGATAAATCTATAACATCATGAACATCATGGAGAAGGTGAAGAGATTGAT
This sequence comes from Eopsaltria australis, assembly GCA_034509425.1. Taxonomy (NCBI): domain Eukaryota; kingdom Metazoa; phylum Chordata; class Aves; order Passeriformes; family Petroicidae; genus Eopsaltria; species Eopsaltria australis. Next base: position 2,588,998 of record JAVTVJ010000117.1, read on the forward strand.
TTTTTTCATTGCACTTTCCAATAAAAGAAGAAGGAAGCGGTGATTTTAAGTGGGAGAGGACAAGCTCAAAGGAAACGGAAGGAAATGACTCTTCATGCCTGTAGTTAAACTTTGGAACTTCCTGCCACAGGGTGTTGTGGGAACTAAAAGCTGATGTGGCTTCAAAAGCACCCCTTCAAGCAGGCTCTTCGAGGAAGAGTGGTATTGAGGGTTATTAATATACCAAGTCCACCTTTTCAGGAAGTCCCTGAACTGCACATGTTTGCAAAATGGGAGTCTGCTTTTTACTCTCTTCCCAAAGCATCTGCCTTGGCTGATATCAGAGAAGCTAATCTTAGAGACAACAACTGGTTCTTGGGATCAAGAAATCAGGGAATAAGCTCATGCACTGACCATCAGCACCTTCACAGTGGTCAGACTGTTGCACATTTTTCTCAGTGTTGCTGTGCATTTAAAATCTTGCAGTGGTTTAATCCCAGTCAGCAACTCAGCCCTACACAGCCTCTCACTCACTCCTCCCTGGTGGGATGACAGAGAGAATTGGAAAAGTGAGAAAACTTGTGTTGAGACAGAGACAGTTTAATAGGGGAAGCAAAAGCTGTGCATGCAAGCAAAGCAAAACAAGGAATTAATTCCCCACTTCCCATGGGCAGGTGTTTGGCCATGCCCAGGAAAACTGGGCTCCAGCACATGTAACAGTGACTTGGGAAGTTAAACACTACTGCCCTGAATGTACCCCTCTTCCTTCTTCACCCAGCTTGCTGACAATGATGTCCTATGGTATGGGATGTCCCTTGGTCACTCAGGGTCAGCTGTCCCACCTGTGTCCCCTCCCAACTCCTTGTGCACCCCCAGTCCACTCACTGGTGGTGTGAGGTGAGGAGCAGAAAAGGCCCTGACTCAGCCTAAGCTCTGCTCAGCAATAATGAAAACATCCCTGAGTTATCAACACTGTTCTCATCACAAATCCAAAACACAGCCCCATAATCGCTATTCTGAAGAAAATTCCCCCAGGCAAAACCAGCACAGACCTCAAGGACCTGGCCTGCGAAGCAGACAAAGCAATGATCTCAGACATTCAGGTGCTATTTTCCTTTCAGCTCATTTCCATCAGCCTGTGCTCACCATTCCATCCTTTGGCCTATTATTTCCAAATTTTCATTTCTCTTATGGGAACACCATTTGCAGTCATTAGAAGATTGAGGATTTTCCTCCCATCCACTGCATAAGAAAGGTAGAATGATCACAAAAGATGTGAATTCTTAGTATATTATTTCAAGTGCTATATTTAACTAAATTATCCCTCTTTTGGAATTGTTTGTTATTCCTTTGGTGATAGAACAGCATCCTGTTTGCCTGCACATACTGCAGCTGCAAATTTTTAGTGAAATCCTCTTGGGTTTCTTGAAATAGCTTTAGAACTGAAACCTCCCAAACACTGCAATGCACTTCCAATTTATTTAACCAGATCCTAGCATGAACCCACTGCTCCTATCACATTGTTGTCCTTCAGGACGCATGGCCATGGTGTTTGTTTAGTGCAAGGGCTTAAAAATACCCCTAAGTTACACAATTTTATCTTTACCAAACTATGTGACTCAGCTTGGGCAAATTCCAAAGGTGTGTTTGCTCCCTAACCTTAACTCAATTATGCTGCACATCCTACATGAATAATCCATTGTCAACCACAGGAAATGGGGATCTTGTTGAACTACCACAACCTGATTGCAGACAATGATCCATAAACTGGTAATTCTGAGTAATATTAATCACTTTCCTGAACACTTGAGTTTAGATTCATGGATAAGTAATTAATTAATTCAGCACTATAAATTTGGAGAGCTTGTGAGAGCTAGGTTGTGGTGCTGTTAGAACAAACAGCTACGTGTCCTAGCAATATTCCTTGCTTTCCATATTCTTACGAGTATTTCTCTTCCTCATAGGGAAAGCCTATGAAAGTAGCTGGGATTTCTAATTGCTTTTTGAAGAAGTGATCTTCACATGAAGGTTTTATTTTGTAAACAGAATAAGACTGAGTCCAACCTAAAAGAGGCTTCTGGATTAAGGATGTTGGTGTTAATTATACCTAATAACAATTGGGTAGCTTTGGAAAATCAGAATCTGAATGTCTGCAGCTAAATTACAGTGGAAAGCAGAGTTGAAAACCTGGCTGTTAAAAGATCCTGGTGAAGTAGCCTCCAGTTAATCCCTGGGAGATGAGAGGCAGATTGGACAAACTGCCAGTGCCAGAGGCTTCAGTCTTCCTAGACACATATCCACTGTCCTCTCCAGCAAACAAGGTTCTGCCATCTCTAACTTGACACTTCAGTTTCAGTTTAAACTCACTACACCTGACCCACTCCCAGGGGACATGAGGAGCAGTTTACAATCTCCCTTTCCACAGCCACCTTGCCCACACTCATATACAAGTCTCTGAGCAGCTCTGGGCAGGAGAAACTGCCTTCTTTATAAAAAGAGAAATGAGGATAAAAATACTGGCTTCCATATACTGTCCAGCATGTTACACAGATCTGCACAATATCACCTTCTTGCTCTTTGGTAATGATGTAAACCCAAAATTAGAAGCACAGGTATGGCATATCTTTAATCCAGCCTACTCTCCTCACCCAAGATGATGTTTTTCAAAGGTATCTGGACACTGGAATGATCTCCGTGCAGAGGCTTAAAATTGCATCGAGAATGAAATTAATAAAATAGCAACGTTCTCTACCTGAAGTCCAGAAAAATGAATAGGAGCACTTGAATTTTAAAAGTCACCAAAGAGCCCATTCCATAGTGGCACCATCATAGCAAATCAACACGTTGGGGTCAGTGACAGTGTATTTCACCTAGGAGAGCAGGAAGACTTCCTAGAAAGGGAACTAATGATGGTGCCTTCTGCATGACAGATGATCTCACATATGGAATCCATTTGGCCACAGGCAGAACCACCCATCGAGAAGATTACAATGATCCTGGGCTCTGTGGCTCTGTGCAGCTCCAGCCGCTCCGCCAGGACAGACGGGTTTACACCGAGTACTTAAATATTCATTACTTCCATCCAGCAGATTAAAGAAAAAAGAGCAAACTGTGGAGATACAAGACTCTAAAGCAACAGCTGACAATATAGGAGATGCTTTGCTTGGTGCATCTGTTGCACAGATTATGGATAAGGAGTTGTGCTGCTGAGCCACAGCTTTTCTAGAAATTCTGTGTTGGAGGACACATTTCCCATGTGACAGGCTCAAATCCTGCTTCTCTTTCAGGGTATGAGGGAGCAGCCTCTGTTCCTTCTGGCACCTTTTTTCAGTGCTTAAAGATGTTGTTTGGGGAGCAACAGTGGAAACCAGAATGGCTGAGAAGGGTTTTAGATTTCTGCCTGGATACAATTAAGACACTGTATATATATATATGATCAGGGCACTGTATGTATGGTATATATCCAATCTATATACAATCAGGGCACTGTACATATGATTAAGGCACTGTACCTGGTCGAGATGGGCTTCTCTGTGTTTTCATATAGAAATCCCTTTACCTTATTGCTCATTTTATGCTTCCCCTTGTTTTTCTCAGTGACGCTGAGTTGAACTTTGTGCTTCTTGTGCAGCTGATACTTGGGGTTTTCCCCCGTGTTGATGGTTATCACCACTGACACCAGAGCTGCAGAGCAGGAAACCCCAGTGAGTGCTGACTGATCAGGATTAGGTGGCACCTTAAAGTGGCTGGCAGAGACAAAGCTCAGACCAAACAATCTGCTCAACAATTCACCCTGCACACAAGTGCTGCCCTTGCAGGCTGAACTTCTAATGAACTGCAAATTACAAAAAAGGTTACCAGCAGCTTATCACTTGCTTCAAGCGCTGAGGATAAAGAAAGGTTGCAAGGAGTTGCTAAAAAACACAGGAAGAGGCAGGAAAAGTGTTCCATTAAAACAAATTAAGGGCAAGAAGAGATTGGTGGTTTCTGGGGTTACACTGAAGGGCTTTGATGAACTGCAGCTCTCAAAGGATGGTATCAATTATCTACTTCAAGCCTGGGCAAACTGGTTGCTGTGTAAGCATCAATGCACAGACAGTTTTTCTGACGTCATCCTAATTCATAATAGAACAGTCATCCATTCCTTCTCTCCTCAGCCTCATTCCTCCTCTCCTCTCTTCTCCTCTCACCAGCGCAAACCTTTATTTACAACCTATTTTTTTGACTTATCTGTGACATTTTTCTCTTTTCTGATCCTCCCCTTCCATTACCTCTGAATACTCTCACTCCTTTCAACCATCTTCGTCCTTGTCCTCATCTTTTGGTCGTGCTGTCCCTGGAATCCTTCTTCTATCACAGACAAGATCACAGCTATCCAAGGTATTTTTCCAGCTCTTTGGGTTTTTAAGACTGCATCACCTCAGGGAAATCTGCCATTTGTCAAAAAGGGAGAGGGCAGCAGGTGAAATTTCAGGGTTGTGCTATATAGGACATAAAATCTAGCGGTCACATCAGGCTCTATTTCTGGCACTTTCCTTCCTCCACCTTCTCAGAGGTCTTGTCCTCTTCATCTCACACTTTTTTGTCTTACAGGGTACTTCCTGCTGGCACTCCCATCTTGTACCAGAAAGAAAAATATTGAACTTATTCTCCACCTGCTGCCTTGAACCCTCTTCTTTTGAACAGCTCCTTCCCTTGATACTCTTCTTCCCTCTTCTCTACAGATACTCCTTATCTGTAACTGCCCAGCTTCCCTCCATCATACTTTTTTTATTTTAATTTATTTTCTTTCAATTTTATTTTATTTTCAATTTTTTCCTTTGTTTCTTTCTTCACCATCTCCCCACTTGATTCTTAATTAGTTTGTTAATGTAGATGGGGGTTTTAGGTCCAGATTTTCCAGGGGTACCAAAACCAGGGCAGTCACAATCTATTTTTTCTTTTTCTGACCATTTGCAGAATAGATGTTCAGTTCACTGTTTTCTCATATTGATTTCCTCAGCAGCTATTCACAGGGTTTATTCTGTGAATTGATTCAACATTAGGGCTGTGTTATTTCCACCTAGTTGGAGAAGTAATGTGATGCTGTTTTCATTCCCTGCATATTCAAGGGCATGAAAGATCAAGCATGAATATCTGTCTGATCTTAGCCATTCATCCTGAATGTGGAATGTGCTCCCTATCAATGCTTTTACCTGCAAATAACTTCATAATTTGCAGAGTTATGAACTTAGACATTGCATATAAACACTGACTTTTCCACTGTTATATCTAACATTGATTAAAATTGGAAAGGAATATTCAGAAGCACTTATTTTTCATACCATTCCCTTAACTGTAATTGCTTCTTTCTCTACCCAGACAATAAATCCACAGCAGAGAAGACAGTTTCATGATTTTTAATCCACAGATCTTCCTCCCATGTATGTAAAAGAATTAATAGAAATGGAAGAAATTCTGTGGCTTTCTAGACTAAATGAGGCAGATATGGGCTACTGTTTGAATCTCTAATTTTTTTACCTCATACATAATAATGTTAATTATCCTGACATATTCATTGGTTACTAAGGGAACAACTGCAAGTCCCACATTGGATTGGACAGGTTGAGAAAACAAAAAAGCTTGTGTTTAGTCCTAATGACTACTTGGTCTGAATGCATTTACCAGAAACATCTCTGTGGAAACCTTGCCCGCAGACAGTCTCCAATTCCACTTTGCCTCTGGGTGGCCTCAGGCTGGTGCACCACTGGGGTGGCCTGACAGCAAGTAAGGAGAACAGTCAAGCCTCTCACTTTGGTGCTTTCCTCTACCTCTATTTCCCCCATGATTCTCTTTACTCAGATACTGATATGGTCTACATCTTCTTCTAAGTTGAATATCCCACAATCTTGAATCCTCCTGCCAGTGAAACAAGATGTTCTTCTTAATCTCAATGTGGAAGTTAATGTGACTCGCCATGGTCACAGGTATCAAGTACCTCACAGAGCAGGGCCATCAATTAAACCAGTGCAGAAAAACCATTTGGAAATTCTGGAATAGAAGGTTCTCCAGAGAGAACAGTAATTATGATTGATTAAGGTGGTCATGTGGCAGGGTGCTGTGACTTTGCCAGCCTGACCAGTGAACATCCCTGTGGGAGTGTGCCTGGGTAGAGGGACACCCCAGAGACAGAGTGACAGAGCTCCGGGAGGAGTGGAGGAGCTTGAGGATTATCAGGGAGTCTGAGAGAGAAACACCACTGGAATCACACTCTGCCCTCCCTGGGACAGGCACAGAGGCAGACAGGACAGATGACACAGAGGATTACTTGTCCTCTCTCTGCCTGGCTGAACTGAGTGCCTTAAGGGAAAGGGAGCAGTGGCACTAAGCCCCTGCCTGGCACAGCAGAGGAGTCTCCTCTGTGACTGCCACACCTCCCCAGGTGCCCCAGTGTAACAGGTATGAGGCTGTCGTGGGTTGACCCCGGCCAGGGGCCAGGTGCCCACTCAGTCGCTCTATCACTCCCCCTCCCGCTGGGAGAGGGGAGAGGATAATATTGAAAAAGACTATCAGGGTGAGTAAAGGCAGGTTTATTACAGTGGGAAAAAAAATAGAACAAGCAAGTTGAAAGTTGCACGAGCAAGAAGGGAAAACAATCAATCTCTACTTCCCATCAGCAGCGATGTCCGGACACTTTCTGGGAAGCAGGGCTCCAGCACACGTGATGGTTGTTCGAGGAAGCAAACATGGACCAGCCCTGAGTGCCTCCTCCTCCTCCTCTCTTCCTTCCCTTATATATCTGAGCTGATGTCATATGGGATGGAATATCCCTTTGGCTGACTGGGCTCAGCTGGCCTGCTGGTGTCCCCTCCCAGGATCTTGCCCCTCCCCCATCCCCTTCAGTGAGAGAAGGAATGTCACAGGGACAGCACAGCTTGGCAGTAGCCAAAACACTGCTCTGTTATCAACGCCAGCTACCAAAGCAAAGTACAGCAGGGTAAGGCCTGGGAGCTTTACCCCAGTCAGACCCAATACAGAGGCTCTGCAAGTGGAACTGGACAATAGTGAGGATGATGGTTCCTCTGGCTGGGAGGTGTTGCTGAGGTTAATGGTTTCTCCAGGCTGGAAGTGCTGCCAAGGCTAAGTCACCCTATGCTGTGCATCAAAGCTGCTTCCATAAAGAAATTAAGATCATTGTCATACGAGTCTCCCTTCTGAGGGGAACAGAAGGCCCCAAATGAGGAGCCTGGTGGACACAGTCCCTTGGGAGACAGACCTGAAGGACAAAGGAGTCCAGGAAGGCTGGACATTCTTCAAGAAAATCTGAAAGGCACAGGAGCAGGCTGTCCCCATGTGCCAAATGACAAGACAGAAGGGAAGAACACCAGCCTGTCTGGACAGAGAGATTTGGCTGGAACTCAGGGGGGAAAAAAGAAGAGTTTATGAACTTTGGAAGAAGGGGCAGGCAGCTCCAGAGGACCACAAGGATGGTGTGATGTTATGCAAGGAGACAATTTCTAATCTGGGCCAAAGCCCAGCTAGAACTTAATCTGGTTGGTTCCATAAAAGACAATGAAAAATGTTTCTACAAATAAATTCATAACAAAAGGATGCCTAAGAAGAATCTCCATCTTTTACTGGATGCCAAGGGAAACATAAGTGACAAAGGATGAGGAAAAGGCTGAGGTATTTGATGCTTTCTACAAAAAGGCACTGAGGTGTTAGAACATGTCCAGAGAGGGGCAACAGAGCTGGGGAAGGTTCTGGAGCACAAGTCTGATGAGAAGTGGCTGAGAGAGCTGGGGGAGCTCAGCCTGGGGAAAAGGAAGCTCAGGGGAGATCTTATTGCTCTCTAAAATGACCAGAAAGGAAGTTGTAACCAGGTGGGGGTCAGCCTCTTTTCCCAAGTAACAAGTGACAGGACAAGAGGAAGTGGCCTCAAGTTGCACCAGGGGAGGTTTGCATTCAATATTAAGAAAGATTTCTTCTCTGAAAGGGTTGTTAAGCATTTGAACAGGCTGTCCAAGGAAGTGATGGGGTCACCATCTCTGGAGGTATTTAAAAGACATGTAGCCATGGCACTTAGGGACGTGGTTTGATGGTGGACTTGGCAGTGCTGGGTTAAAGGTTGGACTCAATTATCTCTTTTTTTCCCTAAGTGGTTCTGTGATTAACTCCTATAATGTCCCATAAGATAAGGATACAGATTCTAGCTGCATAACTTTGTCACTAGAATTTTGTAAAACCTTGGGATTGAGGAAGAAATTTGGCAACAAAATATCCTCTAGAGTAGGATAAAAGAGGGTCCTGGTCCAAGAGGCACTGAGCACACGTAAGTCCTAATGAAATCTGTGAATGCTGCAGTTTCTCAGCCTCATGTAGCACAGAGGTCAGGGGGCTGGGAAGATCAGGGGGAAACTGGTAACGGAGCTGAGCAGAGTCAGTCTGGCTCCATCTCACAATGCAACTGGAGAGCAGCTGTGTGTTTGGTAGCAGACTGTGATACAGTGGCCAGAGGGGTTTTCACCATTCACTTTCTTTTGGGATGGGTTTGAGCTGGCTGAGCTCCTTCTGCCACTTTGTCAGGGCAAATAAGAGACACCCACCTTGGGGAATGAGGAATCCAAAGTCAGGTGCAGCTGCCATATGGCACAGATGTGCACTTGAACCAAGAAAACTCATCTCAAAAGGTCTGGGCTGGATATGAACCAGTATTCATTCCAGGGAGGAGCAATCTGACCCACCCTGCAGCTGCTGAGTCAAACTGAAGTCAGTGTCCTGGAAAGTGCTGCAGACGCTGAGAAGAACCTCGGTGCTGAGCAAATCCCTTGGACAAAGCTGCCCTGAGATGAGGTGTCTTTAGCATCCCAGTGTTTCCAGGGCAACCAGAGCTGGAATTCAGTTCTGATGAAAGTTCACCAAATCCAAGCTCTTTCAGACATAATATTTTTCAGTGGCTGAACTGGCATCTTTGGAAGTTGTTTCTGAACAGTGGCTTTAGTGTGCATGGCCATGTCAAGCACCAGCAAGGGCACAATAGGCAGACGTTACACATTTCTGGAAATAAGAGGCAGCTCCTTTGCCTTCAGTGCTGTTTTTGTTCCTTGGGAACATAGACATCACTGTACTGCTGGATCCATGACAATTTGGTGGGATCACTTTTTTCTGAGAGTGTTTAGTAACGGAGACATCAGTAGAGGGTTGAAACAAGCCCTGATATCTCTTTTTTCCTGATGGTGTAATGTAATTCCCTATATAAAATAGATACCAAAGCATTTATCTCTCTTCTGGGTTTTGGGGGTCAAATTTTTTAGTTTTCGGTGTTGCAACTGTATATGTTCCTGTTACCACATCAAGATTTCTCATGTTTTGGGTTTTCAGTAAATTCCACTACTGTGTCATTTGTAACTATGTTGACCAAGTGCTGCTGTAAAATCATAATTTCCTATTTCTCATCTCTTTGAATGACACTTTTCTCTGTTATTATATGAAAGGGAAAACAGGCACTCTTAATCTATGTGTCCTAGACTGTTCATAGTTTGATTTATTACATCTTATCCTTCCTTCCCGGATAAATGATTCCAATCTTTTAGGATTTTTGTTCATCGCTGTGAGAACACTGCTCGTCCCTGAACTCCCCAATCCCGTTATTTATTTTTGAAACAGACTAACAAGCACTGAAGACTGTCTTCTGATGACAGCAATCACATACATTGTGTAACTGAATTATACAACCCTTCATCCCATCCTTTATATAGCCTCATCTATGTTTGCTTTTTGGATGTGGCCACACAGCGAACGAAATTCTCAACTGACCTTTCTCCAGTAATAGCCAAGGACTTTTCCTGAGTCAGTGCTTATCCTAATTTATCGTGGCACAAAGGCACACTGAACTGTGACAGCTCCGTGGTGTAACTCCCAGCTGTGCACACATGTGCCACAGCAAGGCTTTCCACAGAGAGGAGTTATCCCAAAATCTCTGGAATGGTCTCCCATGTAGATAAGTCCTAATTTAGGGCCACATTCCAGTCTCAAGAGTGAGTTTGGGAAGAATCACTGCTGCGTAAAGGAAAAATAAATGTGTGAGCCATGAATGTTGCCATGGATAGTGGAGCAGGGAGTGCACAAGGCTGGTGTGACAGGGTGGCTAAATAAAGTGGAAGTGACACAGTGAAAGACCTTGAAACATGCAGCACAAAATAAAATATTTCCCCAAAAGACAGATCACTCAATTAAAAAAGAAAAAAAGCCCCATTTCTAGGCAGAATGAGCTGTAAATCTCTGTGAGAATAGAGACAGTAACGTTCTTCTCAAGTTACAGTGAAGGGCAATAAATCTGCAGGTGATTCTCGGAGCGACCGTTCAGCACAATGATGGACAAAGGTCTGCAGGGCTCTGCAGCCTGGCTTGCGGCTCCTCCTGCTCATAGATTTAGCTTCGAGAATCATACACCAGGTCAGGCTACCGGGATTGCTTTTTGGGTATTGCAGCTAGAGACCACTGCCTCAGCAGGCAAGACCTGTGTGCTGAAGATACAGGTGATGATGAACGTTATGTGCCCTGCCAGTCCCAACAGACCACTTACCAGAAATTTAAGAACTGAAGGCTTGAGCTGAAGCTTCTCTGGTGAAACTCAAAAAAGCTTTGACAAGCAGTGAAGCTGCTTTCACAGCATGTTTAATTATCAGATGTAATATAAATGGCTGGGGAGCTGCAGTTAGGGGGGGAATCAGTGAATCTCAGGCAGACAATGGGGTGTTATTTCCTTCAGAGCTGCTCAGGACTGAATTTTTCTTAATATTATTGTTAAATGTGCCCAGGATTGGAATTTTGTGTGCTGCTCTCAGACTGACAGCCTTTCTTTCTGCTGTAATTTGGAACCTGTGTGGAAATTGTATTTTTTTTGGGAAGGTGCACATCGTGGGCTTGGTCTCTTACATTGTTCTCTGCCAGCAGTGGTCTCTGCAGTTGGGGAAACCACATGTCTGAGTCCAGAGGCCATGACAAAGAGAGAGGAGAAGAACTGATGAACTGGGGGGTTCCTTTGTGTGATGTCTATCGCTCGGCTTACTGGGAAGCTCTGGATACAGCAGCACTTCCCTCAGCAGCTGCAGTAATCCTGTCCCAGCCCATATCTCCAACACAATCTGCTCCTAAAATAGCCTGTTCCTCTGCACAGAAGTAGGAGATCTCATTTTCAAAGCATTTCCTCTGCTGGTAGTCTCCCAGCTTTTACTCACGGTGCTGGTATCCAGCACTGCTGCGGCGAACGGGCAGCAACGCCCACGCACAGGGAGGAAATGAAGGGACTCAAGGAGAGGAAAAAATCACCTCCCTCCACAGTGCAGGAAGCAGGGAGAGGCCACTGTCAAAGGGTCCACACACAAAAGGCAAGGTCTGGTGCTGCCTGGAGAAGGATGGAGATGGGGGCAGGTGGTCTGGCAGGTACCTCAGCCCAAGGTACGAGGTGCTCCTGCACATCTCATGTGGCAGCTCACAACCAGAAGCATCAGGTGCTGCATCTTGTCCAAAAGCCACTTGAGAGGTGATGCAGGATGCTACCAGCAGGGAATTGCTCATGGTGGACAGAAAGAAACACATTTGTCACCAGGAATGAGCCCCCATGCTTACAGCAACAGCTCAAGTAGGAGATTGCCATCTCAGCTGCAGTGGAAAGGACAGTCAGACATGGAATCTCCCAGGTCACAATCTCTTGTCCTGATCCGGTGTCTTCTAAGAAACTTTTGTTCAAATCCTTACTTTCATTTACCTTACTAAGACCCTTTGGTCCAGGGTAATTTTCCTCACCTCATATTTTCAGTCCACTATAAAGCTTAAGCAATTTAAAGCTTATTACAGACCATGCTTGACATCTCTCCAAAGTGAAAAACTGTATCTCTATATATCTATCTTTGAAGGTTCTCATATGTATGATCACAGTGTTTCTGATTTCAGTCTTGAATTTCAGGAGCAAATTCCCCGACACTGCACAAGACTCTGGTAAATGCATCTCAAATGGGATTTATCTCAAGCCCCTAAAAAGCATATGTACACAAATTAATATTCATTACTAAATTAATATTCATGTTCTTCCTCTGTGATGATTTATCTTCATAGACCTGGGTTTGGCACTGTCTGCTTCCTTCACGCTGGGATCCGTTCCTTTCTCCCTACCTGATTAATGTGTTGATATGAGGTTTCAGGTAAATGGCCAAACTTTAATTTATCTGTCCTTTAAACCACTTGTTCCTTCATGGCTACAATTCTGTCTTTGTTATGAAAATCTTGTGGTTTTCTGTGCTCTTAGGACATCACTGCTGGCTAAGCATTGCCTCCATGTACCATATAACACCAAAGGACTTCCTTCTGAGTCTGAACTTTCCTGTCCTGGTCCAGCAGAAGCTCATCTCCTCCCTTCCCATCCACCTGCACTGCGTGTGATAGACAGTGATGGATTATTCATGGGGAAGACAATGTGAAATGTTGAGCTGGCCTTTTTTTTCACTTCCTCTGCTAGAATGATAGTTTGAAATATTTGTATAAAACCCAGCCTATTTCCCCAGTGGGTTTTATTTTTTTTTTTAGCAGAAATCACTTTGTAGTAAAGCGTGTCTTTAAAACTAAGGTAAGGTTTTGCCAAGCTGTTTAAATGCAATCCAGCTGTCAGAAAACAAACTTCTCCCTTTTATAAAAATACCAAATCCACCACCTCCTTTCCTCCTTCACAGTCCTTCCCTGGGCCACATCTGGAAACAGTCTAATTAGTGGTCCTAAACATAACTCAGCAAAATCCTTTCTTGGCAGAGTACTAGAGCTGGACCATAAACCAAAGGCCCTATGATCTCCTTATTGTAGCCAGATCCTTGCTCATCCCACGGATCCTGCTGCCTGGGCAGGGTTGAGAGAGTTGCCCAGCAGCCTTTTGCTCCCTGTAAAACATGAGCAGCCTCAGCAGTGATGTAGCAGCTGCTGATGGCACAGGAGGGGGATGAGGAATTGCTTAGGAAGTGGTGGGGCTTTCTCATCACACCAGAGCCATCTGCATACTGGGTGAAATCCCACCAGGGGTGAGGAGGTGATGTCCTTCCTGGCAAAATATCCTGCTCCAGCTGCAGCAGGGCAGCACGAGTGGTGAGAGGTGGTCACGTCTGGCACTTGCATGTCTGTGTTCTGGCTTGGCTCCCAAGGGCTCCCCACAACCCGCAAAAGGGATATTTCCCTCCAGTTTTTCTTCTCTATTGTACCTTGGATGGTAAAAATTTCACAGCAAGGACTTTGTTGCAGGCCCTCACAGCAGGAAAATGTTTTAGTGATACAAATACAGATGGATGCAAAAAGAATTCCTTCAGATCCTTAAAGATTCCCTACATTAGAGGTAGACATGGGTTTGAAGTGAATTTTTCAGAAGAGAAGTGATTAGTGCAGAAATCATGGATAACAACTCAAGAGCTCCTAGTTGAAGGGAATATCCAGCAACTCTGGCTTTCAAAATGTAAATAGGAAACAGTCACAAAATCTTATCTGTACTTTGCAGCTAATGAAAACACTAGTCTCTCCTGGGAGCCAAGTCTTTGCTCTAATTTTAATGCATTTTCTTAGGTTTTCCTTAGCTGTGACTAATTTGTGCTGTCAGGTGTGCCTTTTTTGAAGTTAAAAAGCATATCTGAAGTGCTACAACCTCTAGCCAGAATATTTAAATGACTGAGTATCCACATCTCAGAGCCTGTCAAGTGAGGGGATGGCACTCAGCTGCCCTCATGCTCTGCTGAGCCATGGGTCCAAGCAACCTCTGCTCCCACGGGAGCCCTGAGGGAATTCTTCCTGGGTGAAGTGCTGTGCTGGCCCCTGGCACTATGTGGGCTGTGCACAAACAGCACTTGGACTGTCAAGCACAGAACATTTCAAAGCTGGATCTCTGCAACCTCTTAGGATGGGTCTAAATAGCTATAATTGTGTATATTTAATTGTAACTTTATTATCATATATAACTTGAAAGACTTCACCCTCCTGCTTATGCTGGCTGTGTCCATGTCGAAGATTAAACTCTGCTGATCATGCCATAAAACCTCTATCTGCAGGCCACAGAGCCTTTTAGCCAAGGGTCAAAGGCTTTAGGAGACCCTGGGGTTAGAACTTGGTGGAGTGGGGTGGGCTGGGATGGCACTGAACTGTTCCTGGTTGCTGTTCAGCTGCTGCTTCCTCTGGTTCAGCTGATCCCTGTGCTCAGCTCTGCTCAGTGATCCAGGGGACAGAGAAGAGAGGGCTGGAGGAACCCACAAGCAGAGACCAGCCCCAGCTGGGCAGCTCACCCTGCATGGCAGGTGTAATATAGAGCATGGACATACTTTGTGATGTCAGTGACAGATGGAACAACAGGGCACCCTGAGTTCAGGAGAGCAATTCAGGCCACCTGCTACCCACAGCTACCAAGCCATGGGGGCCAGGCTCTGCCAAGGCTGTGTAGGAAGTCTCTGAACTGTTGTTAGAAGTAAAGATGGAGTAGTAAAATGTTTAAGGGCACTTTCTTCTGCATGTAGTTTGGGATCCACATGGCTATTCCTACCAGTGGGCCTGTAAAGACCAAAGGAACTATGGTCTGTTACTCCAATAAAACCAAGGAGAGTTTCAGTTGAGGTGTTCAGTGCCACCTAATGCTGTACATTCAGATATGGAAGGGTGAGCAGGGATCTGGACAAGGGCCAGAGATGAGATTGCACATGATTTACACTTAATGTCAGGCATGTGACTTGCTGCCTACAAGGCGAGGAGTTGTTTGCACATAACTGTGTCTGCATTGTCCCTGCAGCTGAGCAGAAACAAATGATTATGCACTTGTCTGCAGACATTAACTCTGCAGAGTAGGAAGGCTTGTTCCACCAGAACTGGATCTGAAACAGCCAGCATTAACTCCTGGAAAAGCACAAAATGTGTGGATGTGTGTGACACAATTAATATCATGACAGTGAATGTTTTTCTACTGGGAATGCAGCCAAAGGAGGCTTTTGTGTGTCTCCACAAAGGTGTCAGCCCTTCTCTCTATGCCCCTTCACCAGAATTTATTTTCTCTAAGCAGGAAAATAAAATTTTGCAAATTTACCCGTTCTTGCTTTTTGACATAAGAGCAGATAAAGACATAGGTGTTTCCTGAGTACAGCAGCAGCACATGCAAGCTGAGCAAAAAATCCATTCATGGATTCCAGAGGAAAAGGTTTGGATGTTCTGTTCTGCTTAGAAAGAAACCTGCACAGAGTGAAACAGTTGTTATTTTGTACTGCCAGAGCATTTTCATTCTGTCTAATGACAGCTGTGTCTTCCTGTCTTTCTCTGATGCTGGCTGTAGCTAAATTCCTTATTTTCTGATTGATTTTCTGTGGAGACTTGCAGAACCATGGCACCTGATGGGTTTTCCCATCCTTCCTCTTCTTGCTAATAATATTTACATCTGTTTTCAGTCAAATAAGACAAAAGAGCAAAATGCTGAGCAGAAGTCATGCCACCTCTGTGAAACAGGCAGATGGGTAGAAAAACAAAGCATCTGTAAGCTTAACTATTAAAGACTGCAAACTCATGTATCATTAGAGAATCCAGGAGAGAAGGATGTCTTGTAGGTGCTGCTATTATGAGAAAACCTTAACCTGGTGATTTTCCTTGGAAGTCAGGGCACAAATCTTCATGAAACCAGGATTCACTGGTGCTGGTGCTCAAAAATTACTTGTGCAAGTACATTACAGGTTTTGCAGGTTGCTATGAAGACTTCTCTTTGTAGCTGGTTTAGAAAAACTTGGTGCACAGCCATGTCACTGCTTCTTTTTAGAAAAGGCCATCAGTGTGTCCACACCCCATGCTGCAAATGCAGTCTGGTCTTTGAAATAATTCATGTACTACTTAACAAAACATCCAAATTTACCCCTCTAGTCAGAGGTTTGCAAAGCACTTCGATTCAAACCCATATCCAAACAGCACACAGTGGTCACTCTCTTCCACACCCTTCACTAAAGATGCCTCCAGTGCTGCTGCTTCTCATACCTGTGATTGTTGCAAGTGGTGTTTGGCTCATACCTGTTGAACTCTAAATCTCATGGGACCAAATTTCATCTGTAGGTTATCCACATGTTCACTGAGTGCTCCTTCTCTATGTGAGGACTGCAAAGCTCTGCAATTCTGTTGAATCACACAGAAATTAACTCTCAAAGTGTCGACTAATCAGTGGTCCTCATTCACATTTGTAGTTGGCTGGGACATATGAGATGATGGGTTTCAGATTCCAGGGAGGTGGCCAGTGCAGCAAGGCTGTGGAAGTTGCTATGATAAATTATGCCCATAATATCTAAAAATTGGTATATTATTGACTTCCTCGAATAGTGAAAAATTCAACAAAAAGTTTGGCTTCTAAATAATTCTCTGAAAATTTAAATTCTGTACTAGCTTGTGAACTGTCCTGCAGACTTGTGTGTGTGTGAATTGGCCACGCTGGACAGAATTTTATTGAGGAAAGTGGCAGAGATCGGGATTTTTTTCATAAAGCTTCTCATATTTTCAAGCCTGTTTGGTAACCAGGCAGTGGATAGAGAGATTCCAGTCATTCTGCAGGTGACCTGGCATACTTTTCAAAAGTTATTTGGGATGTCTGAGCTTTGAAATGCTGAATATCACAGGAGTGCAAAATCCCCCAAGGGGGACATTCCAAGCTTTGCAAGAACAAGTATTGAAAACAATCAAATGCCAAATGTCATCAGGTTTTCAGGCAAACAGAAGGCAAAACGTGTATATTAACACACAGCAATTAACAATCCCAGCCAAGTCATGTTTGCCACCACTTCAGAGTGTTGTGAAAAGAGGATGTGTGAAAATGAAATGGACCTTTTAGCTGAAGTGACATCCTGAAAAGAGTTATAGCTACAAACCCCTCCAGAACCAGAAATGCCTACAACCCTCCTTAAAAACATTGCCTAAAGTTTTTGTGTGAGATTCAGCAGAACCACTTCCCCTCCCCTTCAGCTCTGCCACTACTGGCTGTCTGTGCTGGGTGTGATGGGATTGTGCTGGGACGTCGAGGAAATCTAGACTAAAAGTAGAGCATAAGCTCCAGACTCGGGTCAGGCTGGGACGTGTTGAGCTTTCCTGGGCAATCCCAGACACACGGATGAATGAGGTGTAGGTGATTACAGCATCTGGCAGCCCTGCATGGTGGAAGCTCTTCCACTGCATGGTGGAAGCTCTCCAAGATCTCTCAGTGATCTTGGAGATCTTTTCCAATCTAAACGATTCTCTGATTCTATGATTCTATTCCCCTGACCTAAATGCTAAAATTTGCCAATCTGTTACAGGCGGGAGATGGTCTGAATACGGCTCCTAGTGGTTAAAGACACCCATGACACGTTTTATAGGAGCTTTGCTCGTGTTTACGAGCTCTTGGGAAATTGGCTGAGTAGCTCTTCCCTTTCCCTTATCCATTGTAATCTTCCTTTTGTTTTTTTTTTTTTTTTAATTTGATTTTTCATCCTTGCTAGAATGCCTGGACTTCCTCTATGATGAGAAGGATGACAGCTGTGAGAAAAAGGATGCAAACACAGAAAGATTAATAATGCCCTGACTCCCAGCTTTCACAGGATATTTTAAGCAAGCCATTTTTGCCTTTCCCCATGTCTTCCCCACTTGTTCACTGCTGTGCATGTTGCATGTTGGAATTTCTGTCACAGAAAATGATCCCATTGTGACTGAAGCAATAAAAATCTGAAATGAAAAGCTAATCCTGCCCCAAATTGCTTTTGAGGTGTAAGACATGAAACAACAGATGGGTACAGTCACGGAGGGGAATTTAAGGCAACGGTGAAGCAATCCTGATGAGTGTGATAGGCAGCCAGCACAGGGTATGAGCTGTTGCCAAGGCTTCTCTATTGTTGCAAAAGAAATTTTAATGAAGGATTTGAGAAAAGCTAATGAGAGAGCTCTGTAAATATTTTTGTAAGCCCAAAGCATGAGAGAAAGCGTGAAATTGATTGTTTGAACATCTAACAGTAACTAATTTGTGTAGTAAGTATGATACCCATGAATTCGTAATGGAGGTTATGAAGGTTAATTCATGACCATGTCTAAGTTGTTTAAATACCATTGAAGAGTATTGCTAAATGAATCAAGCCAGGGAAAAGTCTTAGAATAATTTTTTTACAAAGGCAGCATGATTTTAGCCAGGCAATGAGTGCAGAAATTGGAAGCTGCTAGGCCTTAACCTTTTGATATCAGCAAAGGAAATCATTAAGATGAAAATTACCAAAGAGATTTTTTAGCAACTGCAGCTTCTGCTGTATCAGATTGGGCTTTATTTTCATTTTCAGGTGCTAAAATAGTGGTGGCTCTGACTTCAGTACAGTGTGTGTTGATTTCAGGAAGTAAAAGACGTCTCACTGGGGGTGAGAGAACTACTTATGTGTGTTGGCATGGAAGAACTAAAATACCCAACAAGACTTAGAGCCAGCACATTCCTGTCAGAGCAGTAAGCCCATTTCAGCACAAGGGAGGAACTCTAATGAAGGAAGCATCATAGCTAAACCCACATAAAATTTGGTTTTGAAACTATTATTTGGAACAGAAAATAACCGTCAAAGAACTCCAACTTTTAATCTCATAAAGCTCCTCAAAGGCAATTCCTGACATGGCCCCCTGACCCTGAACACTGCTGTCTGTAGTGAAGACAACTGTAGGAACCACTCTGAAAAAGACTTTGTATGAAGTTACAGTTATTTGTGACATGCAACAGCAGCTTGAATAAATTTCCCAGAAAACAGACCCTCCAGGTTTTATATCCTTTTGAATTACTGCAAAGATTTGTCTATTACTATTTCTTAAACTTATGAGATTTTCTCTGTCCTAGTTTAAAGAGTTGAATTTGAGGTTGTCAAAACTGATCTCTTTCAAGAAGCCTTTAGAAAAATCTTTCTAATGTGATTTGTCCAAGATAATTCAGGCCTGAGCAAATGTGACCCCTTTGTGCCCTATTTCTGCCTAGACAGAAGCAGTTGCCTGCAGCTGTGTCCATCTTGCCCTCAAAGGATTTTTAAAGTGCCACTTGACACACTGAATGTATTTGAATGAATATTTTCTGTCATTACCAATTGAAATGACTCCTGCCTTCTCCTCATGACCTTCAGAGCTGGAGCTCATAGAAGAAAAGCATTCTTCTTCTTCCAGACAATTATGTGTCTGATCACCCTATACCAAAATGGAAGTTTATGACATAGGAAATATTTCCCTGTCCTTGAAGGGAGGTGTGGTGGGTTAGATGATCTGTGTAGGCCGATGTTAAATTAATTTAACAAGTCCTGAGCTCTAGTTTCAGGCAAGCTCAGACAGGAGCTCACTCTGTGACTGCAGACACATATGCTGCGGTATTTTATCAAGTCAATTTCTTTTAAAGTCTCTGTGAAACCTAAAGCAGGATTGCTGAGTCCCAGTGAAAATCAAATAGGCAGTTTTCCAGGGGAATCTGAGACTAGGTCTACCAAGAGTTAAGTGGCTGTGCACAAAAGGACCTGGGATTTTCTCAGCTGGAAGACACTGCACATAAAAAGGAAGGTAAAAGGAGTACTTTGTGGTGGGGGAAACCCCAAGAGCTCAGTTATAGGAAACAGTTCACTCCACGTAGATCCTTCGGAGAAAACAGGTCTGTGATTTCACACACTGGCAGGAATGAATAATTGTAGGTTTTTCTCTTCTGGTAGCAGCAGAGAAAGAGAGGGGATGGGAAGCCCACAGTTCAACCACATTTTATCTGATTTCTGGTTTTTAGAGAACTTTCCCTGAAGTTTCCTTAGAGATGTCCTCAGCTGCCAAGAAACCACGATGGCCATATGTATCCAATTTATATTGGCTGCAACCACAGTCACAGAGGCAGCCTTTCTGAAAATTTCTATTAAGCTACTTCAAACTCAATATAAAAAAACAGTCAAAATCAGTAGGTACTTTTGAAATTCCTTGCATCCTCCATTTAGGATGTGCTTACACTCCAAAGAAAGAATAAAAGAAAGTACACTCTTCATCTGTGCCTGAAAGATCTCCTTGTTTATTAAATTTGAAGAGCACTAGCTGAATAAAATATAACAAAGGTAATTACCTCTGTACATCTAGTTCAGCCTTTTACCTGCCCTGTTCACAGTGTTTGTTTGCTTTGAACAGATGGAGCAAAGTAAATAAGCACGATAAAATAAATCCTGTGGAGCTACTGTACCTGCTTTATCTGCACAGATGTGAAACAAAGAAAAAGGCAGCTCAGGTCCTGAATGTCAAGGCATGATGGCAACCAACACTGTTTGCCTGACAGAGAAGAAAGCTGCACACTGATTTTTCTCTTGTGATATTACAGACATGAGTCATGGTGAAGAGAGGTGCAGACAGCATTATTTTATTTCTAAACCAGAGGAACCAAATAACAGCATTACTGTGCATCATACACAAAATGCTGCTGGTACTACTCAACATGAGCGGGCTGGCAGGGAAGGAAAATCCAGCTTGTTAGTTTTTGTTCATCTGAACTATAAATTTTGACCTAACCTCTCAGGCAGAGTCATTTGCCAGTCTTGGTAATTGTTAGCAGTCAAAACAAAAGTGAAAAAACCCTCCATAATCATCTTCTTAGTCATTCCAATGACAGACTAAGCATTGAATCCACAGATGACTTGGAGCGTGGGATTTTTTTCCTCATCAGTTGTAGCTGGAAAGATGCAGACATGCAAATGTTTCTTGAGAAACTTACAGCTTCCCCATATCTACGTATTAGTTGTTCTTGTGTCTCTGTACCCTTATTAGAACAACTAATCTGAGATTTATCACATCAATCTTCAGGTACCATCTGAAGTATCCAAGCTGAATTCCAGTCAAAGATCCTTCTGTTCTCAATGGTCTCATCTCAATATCAGTTTGAATGCTGCTCCACAGTTGCTATAAGCAGGAAATACACTTTCAAAACCTACCAAGCATCTTTATATCCTGCTGGGTGTAAGCAGTGTCTACAGGCTTGAAGCATGACAGGCTGGAGGGAAGACTTGCTTTGGTCTGCTAACAAAAATACCTAGAGGCAGCAATGCTCAGAAATTCAACTGCTGTGGAACACCCTTACCTGTCACCAGCTTTTGCATAGTTGGTTACTTGTGGGCAGTCTTGAAAGATAGGTATTATATGGTTACAGAGTAACAACTATTTTCTTATACCACATTGGCCCACACCACCAGTCAAAAGTGGACCTTTGTTTACAGTTCCATGATCTGCATCCAGGATGTTTGCACACCCTTACAAAGGCAGGCACCTTCCAGGAAGAGCTTGCATGTTTACAGTGTGCCACAAACAGCTGTCATATCTGCCATATAAATGCATCAATAGTAATACAGCATTTCCCCTCTCTTCTCCAGGAAAATCATAGAATCATCATAGACTCACAGAATGGCTTGGGTTGAAAGGGACTGTAAAGATCATCTCATTCCAACCCCTTCCATGGGCAGGAATACCTTCCACTAGACCAGGTTGCTCAGAGCTCCATCCAACAAAGACTTGAACACTTCCAGGGATGGGGCATCCACAGCTTCTCTGGGCAACCTGTGCCAGGGCCTCACCACCCTCACAGTAAAGAATTTTTGCAAATCCACTGTGACATTCTTCACTTGGCATTGCTAATTCCTTAGCTGTCACTGAGCCTGTAACCGTTCTACAGCTGCTGAGGTTTGGGAGATTTGTTTCTGTTTGATCTGCAAGAACCTATCTTAAAACATTCCAAGCAGGTTTCATCAACACATGCAAGATAAACACTGCACAGTACTCACCAGTAAATGTGTGCACCCTTTTTCCAAGGCTGTACTTTCCTTATTCCTTTCAGTGCTACCAGAAGTAATTTTTTTCCTTCTGGAATAAAAGTGGACACTAGTGAGAGCAGAGGATTAAAACTTTAAAAGAAAATGCTGGAGTGGAGGAAGGGAGATAGCAATGACTCCTGCTCACCTTTGGATGTGAAATCAATCAGTCCTTCAGTTTGTAGTAACTCTGGCTTGCCAGCCTTTAGTACTGCCTTGCTACTGGGTTCTTGTTTTTCTTAACCTGTTGAGAAATCATCTGTGTTACATTTATGTATCAAGCTTGTATTTGTTCACCCAAAAAACAGCAATGAAAGCAAAGAACTTAAACTGACAATTGAAAGAATTTAATTGACAACTGAAAGTTTTATTGTTTCAGTCTCTGCAGTGGTGGATTTGACCTTGGCTGGCTTACAGATCCCACCCAGCTGCTCTCCCTCTCTTTCCTCAACAGGATGGGGGCAAGAATGAGATGGAAAAGCTCACAGGCCAAGATAAAGACAGACAGATCCCTTACCAGTTACCATCACAGACTTGGGGAAAATGATTTTGATTTATTGCTGATTAAAAATAAAGCAGGATAGTGAGAAGAAAAGATACAGCTGAAAATACCTTTCTCCCACTCTCTCCTATTTCCTAGGCTCAACTTTGCTTTTTTCTTCCCAGCTCCTCTACACCTCTGCCTCTCTCTGTTCAATGCAGGGGGATGTGGAATAGGGGTTGTGGTCAGCCCATGACGCTTCCACTCTGCTGCTCCTTCTTCCTCACACTCTTCCCCTGCTGCAGTTGGAGTCCCTCTAACAGTATGGAGTCCTTCATGAACTTTTCCAGGGTGGGTTCCCCCACAGGCTGTAGATCTTCAAGAACTGCTCCAGTGTCTGTCCTTTTCATGGATACAGACCTTAAGGAACAGACTGTTCCAATAGAGGTCCCCCACGGGCCAAGGTCCTGCCAGAAAACTGCTCCTCAACGGGCTCCTCTCCACAGGCTGCAGAGTTCTCTGGTGTGGATTCTTCACAGGCTGCAGCTTCCTTCAGGGTACATCCACCTGCTCCAGGAGTCTTCTATGAGCTCCAGGGAGACAACCTGCACAGTCTTCTCCATGAGCTAAAAGGAAATCTGCTCTGGTGTCTGGACCACCTCCTCCCCTCTTTCTTCACTGACCTTGCTTCTGTAACATTTTTCTCACTCCTCTCAGCTGCTGTGCAGCTCTCTTTCTCCAGAGGTGCCACCAGGGTGGCTGATTGTCCCAGTTGTGTCTTGTGGTGAGTCCATTTTGGAGCTGGCTGGAGCTGGCTGGAGCTGGCTCTGACACAGTGGAGTCCTTTGCCTCTTCTCACAGAGACCACCCCTGCAGTTCCTCCACTGGCAACACCTGGACATGGACTCTCAATACATTATCTCTTATAAAATGTAGGATCAAAGGAAAACTCAAGTTGGAAGGGAGCTCTGGAGGTGTCCAGCTTAATGCCCTGCTCGAAGCCAGGCTAACAGAAATTAGATAGGGTGCTCGGAAATGGGAATTTCACCTCTCTTTATCAATTGGAAGGAATTAAAACTCGATGGGTAGATGATTTGCAGGAGGGAAGACTGGAGACGAATTTGCAATTCGGACTTAACCATTACTGAGGGCGGCTGAATGTCAAGAAATTGTAAATGTGAAGAGAAATCAGTACTGGCATCTCCACAGTTTGCAGTGAGAAGTGTTCACATGACAGCAGTCATGTTACAGCTACCACTAACTGCTTCCATTCTGCCTTGGGGCAGAATATACAATAAGTGTGAGGAAAGATGGAGAGAAAATGTTCCCTAGGGGAAAGACTTTGAGTTTATACTGCATTTAACAAAATCTGGATCCTGATGGCTGTAGACAACACTGGAATACAAGTTCTAATGACTTCTGTAGGAACCATTGTGAGCTCCATTTCCAAAGGTAAGGGTCAGGCAGTCTGTAAACTCTGTAAACTTTGTACAGCTGAAAAATCTGATGACCTTAGCCTCAATCCTGACCCTTCGATTTCACAGCAACCTTGCATGTTCCCTTGGGGCAAATCAGAAAAAGTCTCGTACATGACAAAGGACAAAATTATTCACTGGGCATTTCCATTATGCTTTTTAGTGGTACTTTACAGGGTGAGAACAGGCTTCACAAATATTGAGCGCTGAAACCAGAGGATACTTTAAAAGCCCCTATTTTTCAAGTGGGCATAGTTCAGGGTTACTGTGATCACAGGTGATCTGACCCCTGTCATCCTGGGGAGTGAGAGCAGGTGCCTGGCTGAGACTAAGCACTCCCTGGCACAGGAAACAGGATGAATGAGATGACCTGAGCTAGGAATCTCTGGGAAAACTCTGAAGAGCTGGGCATGCTCTGTCTATCTTGAACAGAATGGGAAAGCAGAAGTCAGTAGCTGTTGCTCATGCACTGGCAACCTTTGAATCTTCATCTCATGCACCTTCTCCTTTTCCTTGCGGACAGCTGGAGGGGTAAGCACACATTATCAGAGTTCTGCTATTGACTACAGAGGTAGCCATGGATGTTCTGTTATCATAGAGTTGGAATGTGTTGGAGTTGGCTTTGCTGTCTGAAATGAGACAGGTAGTGAAAGATAATAAGGAGAAAACCTTGCCTGATGATGTAAGTGAGATGCAGTTAAAATTAATATGAAAGCAAGGTCACAGATTTTGCATATTTATGCAATCACTTGTCTGGAGGATGTGGCTGTTATATTTAAATTCTGATATTTATTTTAACTTAGCAGAACTGAACGCCATCTGTACTCCGAGAATAAAGACAAAACAAGCCCATGTTGCTTGGCTGTGGGTTCTGTAAGCTCTTCAGAGTGTGCCATGGGGCTGTGGGGCACTGAGCATCAGTGGTGTTACAAGCCCCATGGGGTGTTTAGGTGCTAGGAAAAATAAATTCAATAGCTGGCTTAGTGCTGAATTACAAATTCCACTTAGTGCCAAAGCTTTAGTGCTGTTTATGTTTAAGGCTTGCTTTTTGGCTGTGCTGAAAAACAGAAGGCTGGGCTGTTGTTATTTGACAAGAATTAGAAAGGTCCGGATCACTTGGAAACTTGAGGATTGCTGTCTCCCAAACAAAGTTTGCTGCTTTTTAAAGATGTTAATATTGAAATAAATTCAGCCTTTATAGCATATTGTAACTATATACTGCAGCACAGTGCCCTGTAGCACTTCTCTTGGCACTGCTTTAATAATATTGTCTTTGATTCCTTCCTGGTTAGCTGATTGGTCTTGTTACACTTACTCTAAGGACTCCTATATTGAGATTCAGGCTCCACAAGAGACTGAATATTTCTGGACAGTGCATAAATAAATTACCTTCTTTCCTTTCAAATCTTTATCATAATTGCATGATTTGCAGGGGTAATCAAGCATGTCATTATGAAGAGGTGATCATATCTTGTTCAAGTCAGTCATCTCTCTAGTGGTGCTGCAATATATTGGCAGCACATTTCTGTAAGAAAGCTTCCATGAAAAATCTTGTTAAATCTAGGAGAAAACCCAGGGAAATATAAATTAAAGAAGAGACTTTTCAGGAAAATCTGTTTGTAGATTCATTTATGAACTCCACTAATGTGCTTTCTCA
The DNA here is from genome assembly GCA_034509425.1 of Eopsaltria australis. NCBI lineage: Eukaryota > Metazoa > Chordata > Aves > Passeriformes > Petroicidae > Eopsaltria > Eopsaltria australis. Next base: position 2,614,405 of record JAVTVJ010000117.1, read on the forward strand.
ATTAAACCATGCTGCTTTCTTATAATTATAGCCATGGAAAGACAGGAAAGCCACCAGACATTTTGTTGAACCAGCTTTTATGAGCAGCATGTACTATGGTCATCAAAGACACATGGATTCTATCAGTGTATGATTGGCTTTTTGACCTCTGAGCAATTTGCAGTGCCTGAAGAAAGGGCTGAAAGGGAATGCCTCATACGGCTGTGCCAAACTGGACATTCCTAACAAGCTCTAAAAATCACTTCTCCTTTGGTGCAATAGGGACAATGCAGAATGATGCATTTCACAATTTATATTAACGTCCCTTCCAGCCATGTTTGGTGAAGGGGCCAAAATGCAATCTGCTGAAAGACATAAACCAGCTTTCCTTTAAAACAATGGAGAACTTTAACAGAGATACCAGAAAGCAGTTGGTTATTGTTGTGCTGTTACCGCAGCCTTGGACCGGTGCCCTGCTCTGCAGGATGACTGAGCTCCACTCGGAGAAACGCCTCCCGCCCTCAGGCATTTCCAGTCTCAGGTTGCAAGGCGATAATGAGTTGTGTGGGATTGATCCTGAAGAGGAAAAAAAAAAAAAAAAAAAGAGGGCTGAAGGCTTAATTTTAGGAAAGATGCAGCAAGTGAACTTGCCAATACAAAAAATGTTGTTGGGAACAGGATTAATAAGAAAACGTTGTTGTTTATGCCTTCATTCTGCACAATGTGACAACTCAAAACAATCTGGGTTTTTTTTAGCCAGGACTTAAAAGTAGTACCATTCTCTGTAGAAGTACTAATAAATTTATTTCTAACTCTAGCTTGGGCTATATCTGGTTTTAGTTTTTCATACAAATTCATTTAATACAAACTATAATTCTGTATGTTTTTGTATTACATCACTTTTATTCTCAGTGGGTGAACAGCATTGGTGACAATATTACAAGAGCTATGAACAGTGTTTTCTGAGTCATTGCTTCTCAAAGGAGGAAGCTTTCCCAAATCATATGACAAAGTTCTTTTCCATGCCAGTAACTGCCTTTGCCCTCACAACAACTCTTGATAAAATAAAAGAACTCTCTTTTTTTTCCCACAGTCACCATGAACACTCCTGTAACATATTACAACTTGGCAGCTAACCAAGCTGAGCTCCTGGTGTTGTGTGTGCTCTGCAAATACAGGAAACTAAGAGCCACCCTTCAGGAGAATCATCCTGCATTAGGAAGGCCAGATGTCATAAATGGTTTGCTCTTTCTGACACTTGAAAATTAGACATAAGGTTAATCTTTGTGGCATATCAACCCACTTTAATAATTTTCAGTCATTTCCATTTGTCAGGTTATGTTACTTCCTCATGTAGAAGTGTTATATTTTGGTGGTTTTCCCTTATAGAAGATTACAGGTGCATCAACTCTGAAAAATTCTCCAACTGTCAAAGAACAATAACTTGAAACAAGGAAAACATTAGATTCAGCTGTTCCAGAAAAGGAAGCCTAAATTACTCTAAAAATTATTTCTTAAAATATCTTTGGTGAATAATTCACCCTGGTAGGTGAGATATTCTCTCTGCTGTTCAATTAACTGGATGCCCTACAGAAAACTGAAACAGCCATCATGGACGAATAAACAAGAGCCACAGAAACAAGTCAGTGGGGGACACACTGTCAGTTAAGGTTCCCAATATTTGACATTTTTTTAACATTAGAAGTGCAACATGGAAAGCAAGCACAGACTATTGGGTAGTGTTTTGTACAAATGCCCTTTTCTCTATATAGTCAGTTATGCAGAATCCTCCTTGCTCTCACTGTAGGAGTTGACACATGATTAACTAGGAGTTAATTATTTATGAGGTTCTGTTCTGCCCAGTTTCAGTCATACATGACACAGCAACACGTGCCTAATTTCTATATTTGATATGCCAGGCAATATTTAAATACACTCCTTTGATAGTGCTATAGCAGTACACCTAAAAGTAGACGATACATTTAGCCATGCAAATAGCTGAACTTTGTTCTCTATCTGCTGCACTGTTAAATCTCTAAGGAACCTGGGATGCAAATAAAGCAATATGGGCTAAATTAAATATAGAATCAAAGACAAATGTTGTTTAGAAGGGATCTTTGGAGGTCTCTAGTCCAGCCCTTTGCTCAAAGAAGCAACAACTTCAAAGTTAGATCCGGTTGCCCTGCTTCTTATCCAGTCAAGTTTCAAAAATCTCTAAAAGAGGTCACACTGGCTCCTTGGAGAACCTGCTGAAGTGCTTAATCATTCTCATGGTGAAACCCTTTTTCCTTGTACTCAATCAGAAATCCCTTGCTGCAACTTTCAACTGTTGCCTCTTGTGCTCCCACTGTGTGCCTCTGAGTTTGTGTTGCTCTTCTTTATGACCCCTCTTCAGGGGGATGGCACTTGGATTCTCCCCAGCCTTCTTTTATGGCCACTCTGCCCTTCAGCCTTCACCCACGTTGGCACCCCCAGCCTTGCTGAGGACATCTTTCACCCCATGGTCCACGTCCATGGTGAAGATGCCAAGTATTTTTAGCCCTGTATCAAACACTGAGGAACGCCACTCACTCAGCTGTTACATTTCAAGCTGTTCACCCCAACCCTTTGAAACTGATGGTCCAGCCAGTTTTCGACCACTTTGTGGTCCATCTATCTAGTCCACATCTTCCTAGCTTTGAATACCACGATGTGAGATTGTTCTGCCCCTTCTGTGCTTACAAAAGATTTTCATGAGGTTTAGTTCCACAACGTAGCACTGTCTGCTAGGAATGAGGAGGAGCAACAGTATGGAATGCTGACAAATTGGATGGTCCCACATTATCCATAGCCACACAGGCAAACACCTGTGAATTCTCTGTATTTGGCTGCTCTAAAGGATACTTGGTCTGTGCTGCCTTTTTGTGGTTCCTCTTAAAGCCTTTTTTGTCTGGAGATAAGCAGAGGTCACTTGGAAGCTGCTTATTTTACATGGAAAATATAATGGCTGTTCTGGTTGGATCCAAGCCTGGATTAATCTTCTTCAACGGCTTTGCTATGTGAATATTTAAAAATTAAAAACCTTTTCATATATAAGCAGTTCACCAGTTTAGAAGATTGTTTCTAATATAATAAAGGTCACTTTGTTAAGATACGCTGCTTTTTCATAAAGACAGTGATGTAAGGGCTGCTACAAAAAAATCAAGAGGGAAAGTGTTTGGCTTTTAATATACATTGAACTAAGCTAAAATTAATTAAGGGTGAAGTTTACTGTATGGTATTTTGTCCAGCAATGAACTGCTGATGGATCTTTTCTGAACACAGTAGAGTATCCCAAGAGACACCCCAGATTCCAGGGAGAAGAACCAAGTGTACTTTATTAAATTAAAAATAGCAAAAAGCGATTCATAGTTATGAATGATGATATCTACGCTGATGTATTTTAAGGTTTCTCACAGTGATGTATACAAGAAGCTATTACACAAAACCTGTTCTCTCTGAAATTTTATGTTCTGTATCTGACTGACAATCTCTGTGCACTAACTGACCTCTTCCCTCTCTTGTCCCACCACTTCATAGATTCTGAGTCTGCATTTCTCTTACAGCTATGCTGTAAAAGAACAAATGTTATGAAATCTTAATGCTACTATAAAAAGCAGCTGCAAAATCTCTTTGGCTGCCTGAGATTGTGCCAGATGGTAAAGAACTGGAAATATAATAAATGTCATATTAAGCCAGTCAGATTTGAGGGACATGTTATGCATCCCACATAAATAAAACACTGCTAAAACTGCCCCTGGAGTGATGAGATTCAGGAATAAGCTCTTCTGTAGCCTCAGGAATATCTCACAGTATCTACAATGCAAAGTGTTTCTAATATTCAGAGCACTCACGTTAGTCTGGTTCTTTGCCAAGGCCTGACAGCTCCGTGTTGCTACATCTCTCTAGATGCAGGGGCTGTGATAAAGCTAATCTCCTTTTTTTTTTCCTCCTAGGACTGTCACCATTTTTGTTTTCTCTAAAAAATAAAATTACAACCATCCTCCTTATCAGAAATATAGAGATGATGAGGAATAAGTGCTGCATTGACACCCAAAGCTATTTCCTTGGGACTCAGTTATCCCAGCACAGAAAAATTGTGTTCATTTGAAAGGTCATTGTACATCTGGCTGAGGATTTTCCCTATTTTGTTTGCTATAATTCTACCATCTTGTTTCCTTCATATACAAATTTTTAACCCTCCTGCTGTGTTAGTACACAGAGCCCCTGAGAATGGCAGAATCATCCATGTCAGAGAGAACCTCAGGAGATCTGTAGTCCAACCTCCTGCACAAGCAGGGTTAGATGTCAAGTCAGCCCTGTTTGCTCACAGCTTTATTTGGTCTCTTCTTGAAAACCTCTGAGGATGGAGACAGCACAGCTCCTGTGCTGTGCTGCCTGATTTTAGTACATGCTCTGCCTTTCTCTGAGGTGACAGAGAAGCTCAACAAAATCCTTTGGCATATGTGGATAAATCACAAGTATCTGAGCTTTAAGGGGTGTTTCCCCACAAAGAGTTGGATTGGGGGTGCATTTCCACAAGTCAACAGATGAGGAAATAGGAGGCCGTAGTTGATTTCTCCAGCACATGGGCGGGTGCAAGCTGAGAACAAACCCCACATGCTGACACATTGTAAAACCTGCTCCATGCTGGCATTTTTCTGTAATGCCAGTGAAACACATCCATGTATTCTTTAAGAGGTGCATGATAAACGACAGTCAATGTTGCAGAAAATTTGTACCCTGTAATACCATAAATGGTGAGAGCACAAACCAGACAAGCCAAGTAAAAAAGAAAGAATATGCAAATGGAACTGTTAATAAGTGCAGAGATCTCTGAACTATCCCCTCTGACATGTTTATGTTGAACCCGGTGATCTTTTACAGAATAATTTTAAAGCCAAAGTCATTGCACTCAGTTGGACAACACCTGCAACAATGAAGAATTCTCATAGTAGGTTTTTGTAGCAGTAATAAGAATGGGAATAAGTCTCTGAGGCAGTGAGAGAAGAAGTTTAAGTCTGTGCAGGGGTCTAATTTGAAAATCCTGATTTGATTTGCATAGTCAGTAGTTGCTTGGTTGCTAATTTCAGTGTAAATTTAGAAAGTGAACTGTCCTGAATGAAAGAAAAGTTATGTCTGTCAGTACAGATCTTTCACTGCAGATTCACAGAAGTCTCCTGCTTCATTATTCTGGAAGAAGGAGTATAAAATGAGAAATGCTGAAATTTGGAGAGAATATGTCAACCTGACTCCCTGAATTTTGTTCAAAATAAATCCCTCGCACTGTGGATGACCTTGATGATAAGAACTGTGTTTAGAAACAGGGAGTTTAAAATCCTGAGAAGTGGTGTTTTTAAATGAACTTCCAGACTGCAAAGAGTTGTCTGATATGTATAAGAGCAGCACAGGTCAAGCTGTGTGTCCTGCCTTCTCTTTGGCTAGAACACACAGTTCTTACTGGACAGAATAAGGATTTCTTATTTATGCAGTCGTGCTTAGAATAGACACAGAAATCAGAATCGTGGAATAGTTTGGGTTGGAAATTACCTTTAAAGGTCACCAAGTCCAACTCCCTGCAATGATCAGGGACATCTTCAAGTAGATGAGGTTGCTCAGAGCCCTGTCCAACCTGACCTGAATGTTTCCACGGATGGGGCACCCATCACCTCTCTGGACAATGTGTATACCAGAGAGGGAGGGAGGGAAGGGAAGGGAAGGGAAGGGAAGGGAAGGGAAGGGAAGGGAAGGGAAGGGAAGGGAAGGGAAGGGAAGGGAAGGGAAGGGAAGGGAAGGGAAGGGAAGGGTCTGAGCTTCATTTCTCACCCCCCAGATACTGCTGTGCCACAAATTTGATCACAAGCCAAAGAAGGTATTTAACTATCAATAAACCTGCAGAACACCAAGTGATGTCTGTATTCAGTTTCAAAATGAAAATTCTTGCAGACTTTACACCCATCCTGGTGAAACTCTGCAGGATGCACAAGCCCTGAATTAGTCAATGTTTGGAACGGGGTTTGTTCAGGTTCAGACTTCTTTGTGGTGGTTTTCTGCAGCTCTCCTGTCTTATTTATCTCTGTGTGTGGACTCTTCCTTTAATCTTCCAGTTTTGACCAACATACCTGTAAAATCCCTTGACAAATTCAGCTTCAGTTGTGCCTTTGGCTTTCCTGATCCCATCTCTACACATGTGGGCAGTGTGCCTGTATTCTTCCCAAGATACTTGTCTCTTGTTCTACTGTCTCTTGTTCTACTGCTTGTGCATTTCCTTCTTACACTTCAGGTGGACCAGAAGGTCCTGACTGACCCATGCCAGACTCCTGCCTTCCTTGCTTCAATTCTCAGACATGGGAATTAAGCGCTTTTGCACCCAAAGAATTTTACCCTCAGAGAGCTGCCAGCTCTTTTCAGTTCCCTGAGAGCAGTTTCCCAGGGGATGCCATTCACTAATTCCTTAAAGAGATGAAAATTTTCTCTCCTGAAATTCAGAGTCCTGACTCTTTGTCTGGCCCACATCCCTCAGGACTGAGGTGTTTGTAGTGTAGGCGTCTACGACTCAACAAGTCACTGTTATTTTATAAGCAAGATCACATCAAAGAAACACAACTTGTGAAATTATTTTCTCCCCTTAACAGAGGCAGTCTGGCTAAAACAGAAACACTGTATTTGGAAGGTAAATTAGATTCTATGCCAAGAGAATCTTTAAATTATTCAGATATGGCCCTGTAGGTCTGATAAAGCCTTTCCCATGTTGAAGACATATCAAGAACAGCAGTTTTTTCTGTATTCAGCAGCCCAGTACAACCTCAGGGAGTCAACAAACAAACAAACAAACATTTACTGTATTTGTGATCTTACAAAAAGAAAACACACATTAAAAGCTGGCATTTCTTCCTCAGTTGACAATTTTTCTTAGGAAAATTACTCAACTACCTAAATCTCTTTTAACACAGAAGGACTCTTCTCTATTGGAGTGATTTTGTCTCTTACCAGTGACCCCATACAGCAGGTTCCCTGCTTCCAGGGTTCTTGAGATTTTACCAGATTAACATCAGTACCTTTAATCTTGTACTTCTGTTCTGATAATAACATCACTGTATCTTTGCTTTGAGGGCTACATTAATTATGAACAAGAATCATCCAGTATTTATCATTGCAGATAGCAGAGAAATCAGAAGATAATCATGACGCAGATTAATTAACTACAGGGTGACCTGAATTGCTTAATAGCCTTGGTTCATTTGTAATTTTCTTTTAATATGGTCAAATGCTTGGTCATAGTCATAGGTCAAGCAGTGTAGGGTGTAGGATTGTCATGTTGGAAATAATAACCCTAAGAAAACTGCACCGAGTTGCAGTGGATAACTAATTAAACACTACACCCTTTCTGAATGATTCATGTATGTGTCTGTTTCTGTTTTAATTAGGTGGGGATATCAGTCAGAAACAGCAATGTGATTTACCACTGAGCATTCAGCAGTAATAAAGCTTTGGTTTTGGTGTTCATAATTCAAAAATAATACTGAGAAATTTTGAAATCTTTGAGAAAAGAAGCACACAAGTGATGAAGAATTTTAAAAGTATGAGTTGTACAATATTTTAGAAATAGAGATTAATGATCTTGAACTCTGCAGAGAGAAATCTTTTCACAGTAAAAAGTCTGTTCAAGCAGCAGTCAGTGTAACATGATGCAGAGACAAAGAGCTAAGCTAAAAAGTGAAACTAAAAATGAGATGCTCAACATTTAGCAGTGACTCTGATCCTGTGACTAAACAAGATTGTTTTAACAATCCCTCATGACCTCAGAATTCATGAACATAAATCTTTGAGCCTTGGGTCTTCTTCTACCACTTTGGAGAAGTGATCCGTGAACTTCCAGGTTTTCAAGAATTTTCTTCCTTCAGTCACTGCTATATGAACAGTTTCCTATATCCTGGATGTGTGTCTTCCTCATAATTTGAGACAACCAGAGGTCATATAATCCTGATCTTTAACACCACAAAAATTCAGATAATAAAACCCCCGCGAAATAATAAAATCCCCTCATTCTTTATACTTTTTGAGGAAACCTGTTTTGACCCTTGAACTGGCAAGAAGTTCATGGAATCCTGGAACCATTTAATCTAGGATTTTTTTTTTTTTTTTTTTTTCATTTAAAATACCTGAGCACTAGTCCACAAAAAAATGTTTGTGGTTGTGATGAAACTTTTTATCTCATACCTCCAGTTTCAGAGAAACCGATCTCTAGTTTCGGGTACTTTATGCTCCGGTCCCGAGGAATTACGTTCTCTCCGTGAAGATCTACACAGAGCCAATACATACAGAGTGACTCATGGTGTATTTAGATTTAACAGCTCAAGAAGAAACCTCGGAGTTCCCTGTGCTGCTCCAGAGGGGAAAGCGCCACGCAGCCTGCACCAGTTCTGTGCTTACAGTCCATTGAAACTGTGACCCGTGGTCACGTAAATAGAAGACTCTCGTGTAGTGGCAGTGACACGGTGCTGCTGGAGTGACACAGTCCTGCTGGAGTGACACAGTCCTGCTGAGTCACCCGGAGCAAACAGCAGGGAATGGCTGGGCTTCAGAAGGCGCCAGACCATGACATCACCCATGTCTGACAGGGTGACAGGCAGCCCTGAGGCACCTCGGGCCCTCTGGGCCAACAGCCCCACGAGGAAAACAGCCCGTGGAGAAAAATTAACTCGACCTTGACTCGGGAAGTGTCTTTCCCAGGGGCTGTCCCGGTGAAACAGCGAAATGAGGTGAGGAAAGAATCACGGAATGGTTTGGGTTGGAAGAGAATTTAAAGATCACCCAGTTGCCCGTGGCAGGGACACCTTCCACAAGGCCAGGCTGCTCAGAACCCCATCCAGCCTGGTCTAGAACACTCCCAGGGATGGAGGAACAAGAGGGGACGCCTCTAGTTCGAATTAGGTCCTCAACTTGTTGCTTAAGACTAGCAAATATTTTAGTCCTTGGTTATGCCAACCTGGAAATCGCATGACTGTATATCACAAACCCCATCACTAATTTTTAACGGGGCCAGTGGTATCTCAGCCCCTCAGCCCTGCGCCCTAAGCCCTCAGTCCCTCAGCCCTGAGCCCATCATCCTCCAGCACCTCATCCTTCCAACTCCCAGCATCTCAGCTCCCAGCCCTGATCTTTCATCCTTCAACACCTCAGACCGAAGCCACTCAGCTCCCAGCCCTGATCTTTCATCCCTCACCACCTGAGACCGGAGCCCCTCAGCTCCCGACCCCTCGTCTTCTCAGCAGCCCTTCAGCGCTCTCACCCCAAAGCCCCGCCCTCGCCCGGCCCGCCGCACCGCCTGCCGTTCTGATTGGTCACAGCTCTTAGAGTGACAGGGAAGAGAGCCAATCAAAGTGCTCGTAGTCGTGACGGGCGGGAGGGCTCCCGTGCGCGGCATCAGGCGCTCCCCCTCCCCGCGGGGCGGGCCCGGGCGGCGCTGAGGGCGGGAAGGCGCCGCTGTCCCGAGGGAAGGAGCCGCTGCCCGCAGGGAAGGAGCCGCCCTGGCCCCGCTGTGCCATGGAGGACGTGCTGCCCTCGGGCCTGCTGGAGATCTGTCTGCTGGTCGGTGCGCCCAGGGAGCGGGTGCGGGCGCTGCTCCAGGTGAGCGGGGTTCGGGAGGGCGGTGCCGGAGCGTGGGGCAGGGTTTGTCAGCGCATGGAGCTGAAATATCCCAACACAAAGTTGTTTTGACAGGCGAACGTCGGTAAAGCAGGGAGAGTTCGGTAGCGATGTGAGGTAGCTGCACTTTTCCAAGGGTCTGAGTTTAGATGGAGAACTCACTGTAGGTTTCTATAAGCAGGAACAGCAAAACGCTTTACGATGCGTATTCTTTCCTGGGTATTACTCCACGTCCTGTGTTCCGCTGGAGAGAAAAGCAAAAGAATAAAGGCTGGTAACCTGTATCCTCAGAAAAACACGAGATCTAAATCCCCGTGTGCTCAAGTGCTCTGAGTTTGGTGTAACCTGAACCACTTGGATACGGCAGGAGCTGGTGGGCTGGTTACTGCTTTGAATACGTGGTTTATAATTTGTTTATAATTATTCACATGTGGGCTCACAATGACAGCCCTCCTCCTGGTTCTGCTCGGTTCCAGTGTGCTGAGGGGTTTGTTCCATGCGAGCTGCCCCGCAGTGGGAAGAGCTCTGGTGCCAGCACGTGCAAAAAAAGCCAAGCAGCTCCCAGGGATCTCAATTGCTCTGCTTGAGCTTGAATTTGATTGCGCTCTAATAGCATTAGATAAAGAAGTCTTTGTTGGGCTTGTTGCTTGCTCACTCGCTCAGGAGTTTTTGCTGATGTCAGCTTCTTAAGTGATATCAGCCAAGCAGAGGTTCACATTCCCGGATCTCATTCATGTGTGCCTTCAGAACGGGAAAATAGTTCCTAAATGTCAGCACCAGAGTTTTGAAATCAGTGTGTACGTGGTGTTTTGTCAGAACTGTGAGAAGTGAACCAAGAGGAGGGGGAATTTCTTATTCATTCCAGTTTGCTTAGTTTGTTCTCTCTGCTTTCTAAAAAAAAACCCTGTGGAACAACAAATAAGAAATTGGCTACGGAAAGCAGAAGCCATTCTGATATTCCGATCTCACTGCAGGTTCTGAGCTGTTTCTTTGCTCAAGATACGAAAAGGTGTAAGAAAAGAAAGTAGTCCCTTCTTTTGTCAATATGAACTTCAGTAAAGTCCCTGTGAGCTGTTGCACCACAGGGATTTCAGTCACTGTAGGGCAAGCTTACAGATTTACTCCACTTCCTTTTCCTTCTGCAGCACTATCTGCATGAGGAGAGTGGAATACGTTTTATGGCTAATTTTAGTGACTGCAGGAAGAAAAGACTTTTGACAGGAGATAACATTCCAGTGGAAAGTAGGGGATCTCTGATGATATTTACAGATGAAACAGTGGGTAAAAATCCTGATAGTGCTTCAAATTGTGGTCTTTACAGTGTATTGGTGCATTCTTAACTGTACTGCAACATGGAGTGATAAAGCAAATGAAGTCAATGGGACTATGATATAACCCACCCCCAAACTAAGAAAAGTTTTATATGACTGACCTGTTGTTGATGGGGACTCCAGGAAAAAAAAAAGTAGTTTTCCATTGAAGCTCCTGAAACAGAAGTTTCTGGGCTGTCATCCATTTCTTATCCTTATTGCCAAGAAAATTGTCACTCTGAGATTTCAATTTGAAAAGATCAAGGCTGCTGTTTTCAGCTGGAGATTTCTTTCTTAGCACTGGAAGTGTGTATTTTGTAAGAGTGAAATGTACAGCAGTGATGCTTCTTTTGCCTAAGTGATCTACAGCTATAAAGCTGGATTTTGATTTGGCAAGTGTGTGCAAGCTGTCCCTGACATGTCTCAGATCTTTGCCAGGTTCCATCAGTGGGTTCTGTATCTGCCCACCACAGTCACTGGTACAGAGCTTGTCTCGTGCTTTCTGGCCCTGTTGCTGCAGACATAACCACCAAAACAATTTTTCCTGCTTCTGGAATACCTCCCTGGCTGTCAAGGTGCCTGGAAGAAATGAGGTGTGATCAGATTGAGCATCAGTCAGCAGCGTGTGCGTGTGGCAGTGAAAAGCATCTGGACAAGCACTAGAAGTGAATCCATGGGAACCTTGGGAGGAAGAGCAAAGCCAAATGCAAGGTGCTACACCTGAGTCAGGGCAATCCCTGCTGTTAGTACAGATTGGGTGATGAGGGGATCAAGAATAGCCCTGCTAAGAAGGACTTGGGGGTGCTGGTGGATGAGAGGTTGGATGTGCCCCAGCCATGTGCACTTGCAGCCCAGGAAGCCAAACCTGTCAAGGGCTGCATCCAGATCAGTGTGGGCAGCAGCTGAGGGAGGAGATTTGGCTCCTCTGCTCTACCTGGAGTGCTGCATCCACCTCTGGGGTCCTAAGCACAGGAAAGACATGGAGCTCTTGAGATTAGGTCTAGAGGAGGGCCACAAAGATTATTAGAGGAGCACCTCTCATATGAGGAGAGGCTGAGAGAGTTCAGGCTGTTCAGCCTGGAGGAAAGAAGGTTCTGGGGTCACCTTATTGCGGCTTTTCAGTACCTGAAGGGGCTCCAAGAGAGCTGGAGAGGGACTTGTGACAAGGGCATGGAGTGATAGAACAGAGGAATGGCTTCAACTGATGGAGTGCAGGGTTAGATTAGATATTAGGGAGAATTTTACTGTGAGGGTGGTGAGGCACTGGCACAGATTGCTCAGATAAGTTGTGGATGTGTCTTTCCTGGAGCATTCATGGTCAGATTGGATGGGGCTTTGGGCAGCTTGGTCTAGTGGAGGATGCCCCTGCCCATGCAGGAGGATTCAAATAAGATGGTATTTTGAGGCCCCTCCCAACCCAAGCTGTTGTTTGGTTGTCTGAAAAGTAACTGTGTAATGGCCTGCATCATCAGGACTGTGGCTCACAGGCAAAGGGAAGGGATTATTACTATTGTTGTTATTACTCAAAATCCTTGACTTTCCATCTGGAATACAGTCTCACATTTGGGTACCTTTATACTGGAGAACTGCTGGCAAAGAAGAGTGAGACCCAAAGAAGCTGAACTATCTGAGGACTGGGGCATAAGGGGGGAAGAATCTCCTTCCAAAAGGACTTCTGAAACTTGACTGGATGAAAGCCAGTGCAACCTGATCTAACTTCAGCCGTATCATTGGTTTGAGCAAAGAGCTGCACAAGAATCTGCAGAGATCATCCTACAGTTGTTTGGGTTGAAAGATCACCCAGTTCTGACTCCCCTGCCATGGGGCAGGGACACCTTCCACTAAATCAGGTTGCTCAGAGCTCCATCTAGCCTGACTGGCCATTTTCAGAGATGGATCATCCACAGCTTTTTTGGGCAACCTGTTTCAGTGCCTCACCACCCTCACCATAAAGAATTTCTTCCTAATACCTAATCTAAATCTGCCTTCTGTTGATTTAAAACCGTTCCCTTTTGTCCCATTACTACAATTGTCCAGCCCAATCTAATTTTTCTGAGGCTTCAGACTTTCCCTGCCTAATTATTAGTTGAAAAAGCCAGTTCTTTCATGACATTCAAAGTGAAATTAACTTCTTCAGTGATGGGAAGAGGAGAATGAGGTCAAGGAAACACCAGACAGCTGAAGTCATGCTCTGATTTGTGGTTTCAACACACTACTCTTTGTGTCTAAATAGTGCAGTCATTGTAAAAGTCTGTCTTGTATCAGTGTCCTTTACAGCAGCGCTGTTACAGGAACCCAGTCAGCAAATGGGGATGGAATAAAACCCCCCACTTCTGTTTGCACAAAGCTGTGTATGATGCAAGGAGATTTGGTTGTAAGAAGCTACAAAAGAGAAGTATTTCAAAGTGAAGAAGTAACAGTAGCCGCTGAAAAGATAAAATGTTCAAAGAACAGCACAAACAAGTGAATATTGTTCTGTTGCTGCCTATTCACCATCCCTGAGCTCAAGGAGTAAGAAAATGTGACTTTGACCAAGACATTGATATGAGCTGACTTGAATGCTGGGGTCTGAGTCACTGGGTCAGTGACAGTGCTGACAGTGCTGTTCTGTGGGGGGAAAATGGTGTTTAATGTCTCTGTAGTAGTTCAAGACATCAAGGATCTGCCATTTCAGGAGCTGTTAGGCTGTGAGGCCATTAAATCACTGGCTGCCATCCAGCACTTTGGAGCACAGAGATGCCTCAGTGTAAGTCAGGGATCTCCCTGTCAAAGCAACACTGTCTGAAAACCTCAGCAGGGCAAATCTGCCAAGTTGAGGTTGCTTCTGTTGGAGTATGTCTGTGTTTTTCTTGCGTAACAGCCTCAGGGCTGAGCCTTAATTCTTAATTTCCTCCTGAAATGTTTAGCTGCATGTTATTTTGACGGTGATCATGGTGAATTTGTCTGTGTTTCCAGTTTCTTCACTGCCTTTGTCAGCTACCAGCTCAGGAAATCACACTTGAAGTTCTTAGCTTGGGAGGATGTGGCACTCAGTACCTCAATTCGTGATGTGCTTTTTAAAGTCATTGCTATATTTTGACTATCCCAATGGGTATTTACCTGAACTTTTCTTTTCCACTCCAGTTTCTTTCTAGTTCAGGCTCTGTGTTCATTAAAAGAGTTTTTCCACTTCTTACTTTTAGTGAAGTAGTTTCTTTAGAGTATCCTGTTATAAATAGGGTGTAGTTTATGGAATTTAAGGTACCATAACTAATATATCATGAAACATTCCTTCCCATTTTTCCTATGATGCTTAAATATGTGAAAAAACTATTAGTGGATTTATCTGCTGGGATATAAGAGCTGAGACTTGTGTCTCAAAACCTGGACAATGGAACAGTGGCTTCGGTGAAGCAACAGAGTTTTCTATGTTGTAGCCATTTAAAAAAATAAGGAAATGATGGGTGAGGCCAGCAGTGGTTCTCAAGGAGCATCTTGCATCATATCTGATGATAAAAGCAGCATGTATGCTTCACCTCCTCTGACTTTGAGGCTGTTTACAAAAAGTTGAAAACGAAACAACTTTTTACCACAGTGGGGCTCGCCTTTCCTGTTTCCAAATATCCGTTGGTCAAACAAAGCTTTTACTTGTTTTTTTTTTAACCTTGCAGGAACAATTAAAATTGCAGTGAAGTAATTGGAAATGCAGCTACTAAGAATACAAAAAGTGCTCCCAAGTACAAGATGTCTCTGATCACTTCCTCCACAGGTTTTCATTGCAGGGCAGTGAGGGCTTTCAGGCCAGTTGTACTTTGCAAAGCTATCTGTGAAAAATGTTGTAATTTCATACATGCTCTTGGGATGCCTGTTCCACTTAGTCATCAGTATATGGAGGAATTCTCATGGCTTCAGTGTCCTAAAGTTATGTTTATTGTAACAGTGATTGTAGTTTTTAATTGTGCTTTGTTAATTGCCTTATAAAGTTAATTGTTGTCTTGTGAAAGTTTGTGGTTTTGTTGTTTGGAGTTTTTTTTGGTACACATTGTTTATTCTGAGTTGAAAGGAAGCTTTTCCTGAAGTTGAACAAAGACTTATCTAAGAGGCTCAGCTATTTTTCTTTCTTTTCATTTATTTGTTGCCTGGTTTCTCTTATTGCCAGTGTTTATTTTAAGTATAGCTTAAGTATATATTAACACTGAAAGGGAGGAAATATGGTGTTTGATACTTGTTAGTTTCTTTTGCCAAAGGCATAATATTGATATGATGCATTTTGGATGATGAAGGATTCCTTACCTGCTAAAAATGCCCTTTTTCCTTGCAATAACATGTATGAAACAAAAAATTAAAAGGAAAACTGAGTTTTTGAGGAAGAAGAAAAAATGTGTTGTAAACCCACGATTTTAGGGATACAGAAAAAGCAGGATTAAAAATCATTTTAGAAAACACATATCAGGATGAGTGTCAACTTAGTGTTTGTTTGGTTTGATTTTTTTCTACAGGGCACTCAAAGAAAACTCAGAAGTCTTCCTCCCCTTGATCCAGAAGTCCTTTCTGTGTTTGTGCCTCCGTTTATCAGCAGAGATGAAATTCAGGTGATTAATGCTGGTAATAACTTGAATAAAAGCAAACGCCGGTCCTTCCGAAAGAAGAAAGAAAGACCCAAGATTGAAAATGTCAAGAGCCTAAATGGGGAGCAGAAAGCACCTGACACAGAAGATGTGACAGTTCCAAAGGACATTGATCTCATTGCTTTGCCACAGCTCTGCTTCCCAGGTACATGATGGTTCACATTTCTTGTGTAGAACTGTTTTCATGTAAATATTTCTTGACCCATAGTGCAGCCCTTATTTTTTAGCCCTTGCTGGTAAACTTGAAGTGCACACATGCAAACATTTGAAAAATTATTTTTCCCCCCAAAATGGCTGAGTACTCTCTCACTTTTCATTTGGGGTTTTGATATACCTGAGGTAGTGAATAATTCCTCCAGGCTTATGGAGAAATTTTAGTATTAGTGTCATTATTGCAGACCTTTTTAATATCTTGGGAAAAAAAAGTGAATTTAACCCATTTATTGTATTTTGTCACTGAAAATGCAGAATAATTCCATTTTTGCTTCTTCTGTAATATGCAGCTTACAGCCTCTAACAGTCTTTAGTTCAAGTGGACTGTACATCACATTTTAATCCCTTAAAATGAAACGTTTCTCTTGAAATGAAGTGGCAATGTTCAGTATTTGTCATGAATTGCCTTTCACACAGCTGTAGTTAAACATGAAATTAAAAGTACTGTTGCTGCCTTCATTTCAGGAGGACTTTATCTAAGCTCGGAATCAAAAGATGACCACATCCATTTCCTGGTCTTCACTGATGTCTGTGGTAACAGAACATATGGTGTTGTTGCACAGTACCACCAGTCTATGCAAGTATGTTATTTAACTCATTCTTCTATTAACACATATTGAAATATATAAAAGCAAACCACTTTGAAAATAATGTGAGATTTGATTTATTAAATTAGTTAACAGGTGTGTTTTTATGTAAGAAGGAGGACAGGACAAATTATACTTTTATATTACCATTTTAAATTAAGTACTTTGGAACACATTGCATTAGGAAAATTGTTACAGATTTCATTTAGGAGATTTGGATATTTAGGACCAGACTTTATCCCTTGGATGTTTTTTTTTTGTAAAGATTGTTCTTTCCAAACAATGAAAGATGTTGTTTCTAAATACATTTGTACTGAAATTCTTTTCAATACATATGTTCAAATCTTGTAGGCTGACATTTTTTCCCAAGACCTAAAGGGAGATAGGATCCCAAATCCCTTTGAGACAGAGGGAATTGGGTATCACATCTCTAAGGTTCTCAAGAAAATATCAGCCATAAATTCATGATTAACATCAAGACATTAATGTGCAGTTTTCTTGCAGGATGGTTCCAGCTCCTCGAATGGGCAGGGCCCTTGGGAATCTGCACAGCCTGGGAAGGTGCCTGTCTGTTTTGTGCCCTTTGCTGTTTGTGTTATATCCAGATACCCGTACTTTAACGCCCTCAAGGACTGTCTCTCTTGGTAAGATTTGCTCCCTTGTGTGTTTCTGCTGGAAATGACTGCAGGTTTTTAATGCCTGAATTTGCATGATGTGGTCAGGAGAGCTGCGTGGTGCTGAAGCAGTGGTTAGTTTTATGTTAAGGTTGTGTGGGAAAGAAGAAATGCTATGTCAGTGTTGCCCAGACAGCAAGTTCAAATTCTGAATACCAAGGGAATTAGTTATGATGTTGCCTTCGTTTTCTTTGGGGTTTTTGCTAACGTGTAGGGAACACATTTTTCACAGATATTTCTGGTTTTTTTGGAAGAGGGTTGACTGTAATTTTGCCACTCTTATGAAAATCACTTTCAAAGCACAAAATGCTTTTTCTAATGCACCAAATTAATGTCATAAGAGCATGAATATATGTATTAATAAGCAGTTAATGACACTTTAGGGAAATAATCCAAGTCGCTTGAGGAAATACAGTGGTTCCTTGGCTGTTGTAGAGCTAGGAGAGAAATTCTTAGGATACACTGGTTAGAAACAATAAAATACTCTGCAGTATAGATTATTTAAAAGGTAAGTGAACATAGATCTATCTTGTTTTTAAGTAATTTCACGTATTTTGAGGTACTTCATTGTTAAATTGTTAGGTCTATTTGCATCTGTTATGGATTAAAACCTTACCACATCAGGGAACCTGTGTACATTGGACATTACTGGATGTCTTCACTTGCAGATTTGTGGTCCAAAGGTAGAAGAGGTTTTCTTCAGTAAATTTCAGTCAAGCTTTCTAGAGTCAAATCTGAAGCCAGTTGCAGGTATTTGCTTCTTGTGCATAACTTGAAAGATGTTGGGGTTTCAGGTTGGAGCTTGAGTCTTCCCCTTCATTCTGCTGGTGCTCCTATCCCGAGCAGATGAGCAAGGGAGCACTCCCTGGGCACCAGCTGAGGTGCATCACCAACTCCAGACCAAATGAGATTTGATTGATTTCCCCACCCCATGCGCCTCTTCTTCCCCATGCTGTGGATTTGGATCTTCTTGGAGCACTGACTTCCTATCTCTGGGTTACATGAAGAGAGCCCTGGAGGAGCAAAGCCGTGCCTTCCTCCTGGGCATTTGAGATGTTGGCTCAAAAAGGCTGTGCTATCAGAAATGAGTCACTCTGGCAGCCCTTGAAGGGAATGTACCTCTGCTCTGTCATTTTTAAAGCATCAGTAAAGAGGTTTAATGTGGACAAGGGACTTCAACATGATGGAAACAGGGTGTGGACAGGTCAGTGTGAAAGCAAAATGTTCAGTGAAATAAAAAGGAAATGTTTGTTTTCCATTATCCTTTCCCGCCTAGATCACTTCCCCCCCCCCCTCCCCCCCACCCCCCCTTATATTTAAGTAAATTACATCAGCCCTTGGTATTGCAGGAACTGATTCACTGCTGCATTTTATAAGTCTCAGA
Source organism: Eopsaltria australis (assembly GCA_034509425.1). Lineage (NCBI taxonomy): Eukaryota > Metazoa > Chordata > Aves > Passeriformes > Petroicidae > Eopsaltria > Eopsaltria australis. Next base: position 2,632,825 of record JAVTVJ010000117.1, read on the forward strand.
TCTAAAGTCACTGCTAATCTGCATATGGAACTCTTCCAGCTGTGACTACAGCTGTGGCTACTGTTTCCATCCAGCCTTTCTAGTGGGATTTCTGCTGCTTTTATACCCTGAGCTCAGCCTGTGAGGGGACTCGCCTCACACCAGCTTTCCACTGGGTGGCAGATAGTATGGATTCAGCTTGGCAGTTACAGTATTCATCAGTGGTTTATGTAGAGTATTCAGAAGTGAGTAATTTGTTCTCTGAAGTGAGGCATCTCTGAGCTGGGAGAAGCAGTGAGTTGGCAAATGGATTTTGAAAAAGCCCACTAAGGGAGAAGTGGGAAAATCTTCAGGCCAACCATGGAAAATTCCAGATGTTGTAAAAGTGTTTCTAGTTCTCATATCTGTTCAGAGGAGACAGTAGCCAGGTAGAATTAACTCTCTAGAGCTGCTTCTGCCTCTGGGTGGGTATTTTAAACTTTATTTAAACATTATAATTAAACACCTCTGCCTTGATCACGTATAGTAGGGGTTGGCACCTATTTAAAGCATTAATGTCCACAGATGGCTTTTCTCTTTTGAGTCTGTACTGGTTTCTGAGAGGAGTTCAGATTGATCAATACCCTACAACCTGAGCTTTTAGTGATTTGTAAACATGTGAATAATTTTGGGCAAGTTCAACAGGACAATAACCTTTCATGTTAGTCTTGTGTGTTGTCCTGGTTTTTTAACAGGGGAGTTTTTCACACAGCTGCACAGCTCTTCTCCTTTTTGCTGCTGCATCTGTGAGATGGGACTGTGTGTAACTGGAAGGAGGGGGGGGGGGATGCCAGTAACAGGGCTGAATTTGGTGTTGGCATTTCCCACTGTGCTGGAAACTCAACTGATGAGATTTCCATTAAATTTCATTCTGTAATTTTTTTAAATTTCCTTTTTCTTGGTAGCATTTAATGGCTCATTTCAGAATGTCTGCCCCTTCTGGTTTTGGTCTCTTGGTTTGTTTTTTTTTAGAAAACATTTCACTGTGGCAGAATACACTTGGGTGGAGGGAAGGGAAGGGGTGGAGAGGTACCTGACTGAAATGTTTCCAGGTGGCATGAAACATCTGCTGGGATGTGTGACAGTTCTGAATGCAACAGAAACAATTACAGCCAAGACCTCTTGATGTATTATGAGTGTAGTACCCTGTACAGCTGGAGATGTTCTGACTTTTTGTGACATTACAAAGCATTGACATTGTGTTTCTGTAAAGCAGAAAGGGAGTTATTGTGTGTCATCGGGTGACCAATGGGTTAAAAATGTAATTAGGTGTTTTCATTGCTTGAATGTACTCAGGTAGCAGTGCCTCTTGTACTTAACAAATAATAACACCCTCAACAGCACACTTGTGTCCTTGGTATGCTGCAGAGGTGCTTTGCAGGATGCTTCAACTGATTAATCATTCTCCAGTCAGGAGATTTGAAAGCACTTGCTGGTGGACCTGAAACCATCTATTTCTAGTGTGTGGCCCTTTCATTGTGAGAATTAGTGCAAGAATGCTATTGCTCCTGAAGAGCTGATGTTGACATAGCATCTAAAGGAGTTCTGCTTCCATTCAGGATGTTGTTTTGCAGCAAAAGGTTTCCTTTTCCTGCAGAATTCTGTGCACAGATTATTTTCTTCAGTACCTAAGTGCACAGAATTGCCTGTAGGTGAGGTGGTATTTGTTTTCAGTCAGAACAATCATCAAAGGTATTTTTTTACATAAGTATTCCCAGATAAAATCCAGGTTCCTAAACTTTTTCAAGTTGCAGAGTAGAAATAACAACTGAAAGCTGAACCAAGCTGAGATGCACAGGCAACATCAAGCTATAAATTCGTGTAGGTGCTTTGAGCTGCAAGGGAATCTGCAAACTGTCATCATAGTAATGAAGGTCTTTGTATTCTGTGCCAATAATTTTATAACTGATTTCCATATTGCTAGCACACAGTGCTTCCAAATCCAGAACATTTTGTGTGGAGTGTGTCTGCCTTTCTCCAAAGCAAGCAGATGTGCACCTAAACGGTTTCACAGCATGGTGGCTGTTGGATTATTCTACATTTTTTGAAAAGGTTCAGTTTTAACTTGAGAGGTTTGGGCACTTTGCACATGTTGTATTACCTCAATCTGTTATACTGCATGAAAAGTGAAATATTCCTGGCAGTAATCTCCTGGATGAACTCCTGTCTTGGATGGATGAATAGGCTCCATTCAAACAGTAAATCTTCCAACCTGTGTATTCATCCTTTCAGCTGCCTTGAGAAAGGTGGGAGTGTGCAAATAGCTCCCAGCACTGAGGCAGCACAAAGGACCTATTCTGAGCTGCTCTTGATTTCTGAAACACCTGTCTGTGGACAGTTAATAGCAGTAATGAAAGGTTCATAAACTCCTTAGCTCTCCACTTGACTGTTTCGGAGATTACTTCATTTATTTCTGCAGACGTTTGCAGTGCAGAGCTGTCAGCTGCTGTTAGGCTGCATTAATGGGCACCATGGCCTGATTAGGGAGCTCTTACTGTCCTCTCTGTACATCTGCTGCTTTCTCAGTCACGTTGTTTCTGTTGTGACATTTACTGGATGTCTTGATAAGAGCTTTTTGTCTCAAAGGAAAGAAAAAAAAAGACAGGTCTGCTTACTCTGTTAGGCCAAATCTGAGGCATTACTAAGTGTGACAGAGTATTTGTTTAAATTGATGGCTCTACTGTCTGGTTTTCTGTGATAATTCTTAAATTCCCCTCTCTCTGCATCCCTGAAGAGCTGATGGACTTTTTGGGAATTTATATAACAGCCCAGGGCTTTCTTCAAATAGGAATACAGCGAATTTCAGTATTTCTTTTAAAAGTACAGTAATATATGACAGAATATGGGTTTTTTTCTGGAATTAAAATGCTGTACACAAATATGATATCCTGAGTCCTTATAAATCTCTTGACCTATTCAGTTGCTTCCTTCCTGAAGAGCAAGTATTCTTCTGCAGGAAACCAGTAAAACTGCAAACTGAAGTAAAACTTCGAAGGAGAAGACTACCATATTCAGTTCCTAGTTTCTGTATATAGATTTGCAGGCCTAGATTTCTGATTTTGTAAAGATTGGGGGTTTTGGCTATAAACGTGCAAGTGAGAATCTTCTATTGAATAAAATGCCCTTTGTGACCACAAATATCTAACTTGGTAATTGTTACATTTCAGAAATGCTGTGGGAGTGAATAGCTAGCAGTCTTGATAGTGTGTATGTTCCAATGTGCAAGAATTGATTTGGTGTATAATGGAAATCATGTAACCTTTGTTAGGGTGATACAGTTTTAAAACAGCAACATTTGGCAGGTTTGCACAAACGTTCTTGTTCTTTGTGTGGGCAGGAATGACAGCAAAGAGCAGTGTCCCTGCAGGCCTAAGCCTAGTGCTAAATACAGCTCTTGCTTCACATTCCTCTGCAGCCAAACCCAGATCTACGACCTCTCCTTTCCTCTGGTGCTGTTTTCCATCTCAGAGCTGGTGTCTGATGCTTGGGATGGGAGGAGCACCAAGGCAGTGTTGCAGCTGTGGGTGTTGCTTCCTCAAGCAGTCTCTGTAAGACACTTGCTGTAGCTGCACCTCACCATCTCACCTCACACCTGGTTTCCTTTGGCCATCAAACCACTGTGCTGTGTCCTCTGATGGATATAATGCAGCAATATTTTATGCATGGGAGTACAAAAAAAAACACTGCTTCTGACACAGCAGCATCATTAAAATTTAATGAAGTAGCTCAAGTATCTAATAAATTAGGAATTAATTAGCTGAAATAATAGCTTCATTACTCCTAATAATTTTTTTCTAGATTATCAGCAGAAAGAGTTTTTTGTGTTTGCATGTTACTATTGATAAGTAATTTCCTATCATTTAATTACAGCTTACTAGTGCAGCTACGACCTTTCAGGGATTTAGATGTCGAGGAGCACATAAAAGAATTTGCAGCAAAGCTGTTTTTAATCCCCAGCCCGCCACCAGGACCACTCCACCTGGTAATTACTCCTCCTGAATTTCATAATGATTTTAACATTATGTCTTCTAAGATACTGAGATGCTGTTTTCAATAGACTGGGTGACATTCATGAGTGTCAAGTCAGAGATTGTACATGGTGATGTGGAACTGATGTCAATACCTGTGCTTTAAAAAACAGGCCATGCATTATTAGTAGAGAAAATAACAATGTGACCAAGGTTCAGGCTGGAGTGCTGGCATACCAGTCATGTTCTTCAGTTTTCAATACTCCTCTGGGAGGGATTTGGCTCATGCCAACTATTTATGGTCTGAGATGATGCCTGGGCAGGTCTGGGAGCAGCAGAACAGTGTGCAGTGGGTGAAATACTGAGTTGGCTGCTGCCTGGATAAGACCAAGCTGAGAGGGGAAACTCACATCAACATTTGTATGCAGTGCTGTGTATTTGCTCCTTTCTGACCCTTCCCAAGTCAAGCCAGATGTCAGCTGGGTCAGTGAATTCAGCACACACTCTGTTATCTACTGCAGTGGCTTCTAGGGAAGCAGAGCTTCAGCCTTGGCCTTCTCCTTAGCTGCTTTCCTTGACCCTGGGATGAGGGGTTAGGAATGGAGGAAAAATAGCATAGCTGGAAAATATCTGAGTGATTGCCTAAACCAGCTGTGAGTGCTGAAATATGCAGCACGTGCAGGACCCAACCCCCAGAGATTTGAGCTGAAACACTGAGAGACCTTTTCCTTTTGGCTTGTTTTATTTTCTTAGCATGACAACCTATGCTCACTTATTTTGTCCGTATTTTTTCTGTTTCCTGTATGAATTTTATCAGTAGTTTGGATTTCCCAGTTGTATCTACAAATATAAGTTCAATTATTTTGTTACACTTATAATAAATATAGATTATATATAAAGCAAGTTTTAATTCTGTTAAAAGATATTTTAAAAAAATGTACTGGCCAATCACCCTATGAGAATGAGAGGAGACAAGTCCATGTTAATCTTTCAAGCTAGTTATTATGTCTTCTAATATTTCTCTCTCTTTTTATTTCACTTTTCTGCAGTATGCAAATGCCTGTCTTCTTGCTCTCAATAAAATGTTTTGTAGTTGGAACTAAAAGCCTGAATTAAATGTACTGTGGGAGCATTTTCATTAAGGAGTAAACAGAAACCATCTGTTATTACAGGTATTTCATATGAAACCCCTTCAAATAATAATTCCTTCACGAGAGGATCCAGACAGTCCAATTATTGACTTGGATCTCCATCTTCCATTGCTGTGTTTCAAGCCAGAGCAGGTGCTGCAGGTAAAACTAACTCATAATTTTAAATGTTTTAGAGATTGACAGTACTGGTAATTTGTAGTTTAGGAAGAAATCAAGATGTTTATTCACTCAAAAAACTTTATAAACCCAGGAATTCAGAAGAATGTTAGTTCTGAATATTACAGCTATGGCACAATAAAATATACTTCTTCTTAAGATATTTTGTTATTGATAGACCAGCTTAGTTAAGGCATATTGCATTTCTACACTGTGGTTTAGAAATACGTGCTAAATTTCTTAAAAATATATTTTGAAATTATTTTTTTCATGTTTAAGAAAGAGGCCTCTCATACAAATAAGGTGTGAATGATGTAGAAAGACAGGAAAATACAAAAGGCTGTTGGAATTTTTTCAGTGCTTCACAAAATCTTACAGTTAAACTGACTGGAGTGTCCTTTGTAGGTTTCCTGATCCAATTCCCTGCTCAAAGGCCACCTGTGAAGAGAAATTAGATTGTTTAAGGTCATCAGTATTATCTGAGCCACTTCCTCTAGGAAACCTCCTCAATCATGAGAGTTGGCAGTTCTGCCTTTTTTTTTGAGGGGCTTTTCCCACATGTGCACGTTATGAATAAAAGTGTCTCAAATATTAAATGGTCCTATGCAGCTGATGCATCTTGAAGTGGATGTTATTTCATTCTAGAAATCTGTAAGGTGGCTACTAAGAATGAGAATTTTGAGGTTGAGTCTCACAAACAGGTGAAATATTTGCATTTCTAGCATGTTCTAGATACCTCTTTGCAAATGCTTACCATTCTGGGTTTGTTTTCCAGATCATGACCTGTATTTTGACTGAGCAGAGAATCGTTTTCTTCTCTTCTGACTGGGCTCTGCTGACACTTGTGGCTGAGTGCTTTATGTTGTACCTTCACCCTCTTCAGTGGCAGCACACTTTTGTGCCCATTCTGTCCCGGCAGATGCTGGATTTTGTGATGGCTCCAACGTCTTTCCTCATGGGATGTCATATTGATCATTTTGATGAAGTGAGCACGGTATGTTTTACACCATTACCACTCTTGATTTTTACTTGCAGTGCATTTGTCCCCTTCAATATTAGAGCATATTAGATTACTAAGTGTTTATGTACTGGGATTAACAACTTTTAAGGCAATTACGTTTATTTGTCTTGAATATAATTGTTTAATTATCCATACAATTTTCTACTTGTGGAAAAAAATTCAGTCCTTTTCTAGTTTACCTTCTTGGTGAAATTAATTGTCTGAGCAGTATGTAAATAAGAAGTAAATATTTTTACAATATAAGTATATGTACAATCATTCTATTTTCTTTTGTTAAAAGGAAGGTGAAGATTTAATTCTAATTAATATAGATAATGGAGATATTTCACATTCAAAAATGGTCGAAGAGGAACTTGAGATTCCAGATGTTCCAGCACAAGCAGCAGAAACTTTCATAAAAAGGTGACAAGATCTTGAAGATGTGTTTATCATAGTGCATAAAACATGCTAATGCTCCAAGTTTTATTTTGTATTATTTATTAATATTATAATATTATTTCATTCATGTAAACCCCAGTGTATTTTAAAAAGGGCAAATTGAAAATTTCAATTAATTTGTACAGAAGTGGCTTTAAGCAGTCATAATCACCAAATTATTTTGCAACAGCTGGAATGCTTGGTTCTTTTTTATTATTGACACAGATTATACTCTGAATTTTACAAAGAAGACAGAGTGCTCTGTGATTTAATTGAGTGGGGATCCCTGGAATCTTGTTAGCTTGTCAACACTTGTAAATCAATCTTGTGCTTCTCTAGCTGTAAGATACACAGGCTTAAATGACTTTTTTTTGTTGTTGGTGGTGTTAGGATGTAAGTTAATAATTTTCTTCTGTGTGTAGAGTGGAGGGTCTGCAGCTGCACTTTGATCTGGAGCTCTGCCATCTCCGAGCCAGCACAGACCTTGGTGAGCTCCAAACCCGCAGGAGGGCTTGGCAGCAGAAACTGAACATGGATGTGCAGCAAACCATGTTGCAGTTAATTGTTAATATCTTCAGGTAAGTGGATGTAGTATTTTCTATTGTAAGAGCATGTGGTACTGGTTAAGACACTTCAAGCATTAGTGACAGTATTCTCATTTTGTCTTACTTTGTAGATATTTTGTGGAGCTTAGGTTTTGTTAGGGAATTTGAGAAGGAGGTCCTGTAGCCTGCTGGAATATGAGTCATTGATGTTTTGATGTACATATACATTGCTAGAACATCTTAGATAAAACTCTTCTGATTTTGAGCTTGTCTTTTGTAAGAAGGTTTCAGGAAGAGAAATGCAGTCCTTGGAAAAGCTTAGAGCCCAGCAGGGATATCAGTCAAGTTTTGGTCACTCTTGTTAGAGGAACCTGAATTCAGACTAGGACAGGGTAGAAGAGCTGAAAGCAGGAACAAGAAGACCTGGGTGTGTTTTGACTGAGATACTTGGAGAGTGCAACCACCTGAGAATGAAACAGGGAGAAGAGCTGTTTAAGCTCAAGGACAAGGTGTTGGCACAAGAAGGGACAATTGGCCAGGAACTGGACTTGATGATCCTTGTAGGTCCCTTCCTACTCAGGGTATTCCATAATTCTGTGGTAAGAAATGTGGGGAATTGGGACTGGCATTTTAACAATGATGTAGCCTCTTCCTGGAGATGGTTTTTCCCTTTGGATCAGCTACTGAATTGCTCATGGGGATTCTCCTTGACACTTTCTGTCAGAAGGTGCTGGGTTAATTTAGAGTCCAAATGCCAGGTGTCTATTATTGGATCAGCTTAAGGAGTGTTCCTGCAAGTGTCTGGACCCTCCAAGAAGGAGAGTAGCTTCTGGGTGTGGGGAGTAGAACAAACTTTACAGATAGCTGGTGATGGAAACTGAAATGCATTTATTTCCACAGTGGGATTTTGTGGATTTCAGTGTTTGGCAACAATAATTCCAGGCAAAGATGAGGAGAAACGCATTTTTTCTTGTTACAGCTTGAACTCTTTAACGCACTAAACATTTGTCTGCAAAAAATGAACAGATGCTTTGCTCTCTCAGAGATATGTGTCTCAAAGGGGTTGATTCTCCTCTTGCTTTCTTTCTCCTTTCCTTCAAACTTTTTCTTTGTTCTTTTTTTCAGCCTTGTTTCTTCTAACTCTGCCAGCATCCAGGAGTGAAGGAAAGTAACTCTCTGATGCAGTTGTGCTGCAAGTCATTCTGTCTTCAGCAAAGCATTGTCGTGATTTTGTGTGTGTGGAGGGTCCATGATTAGGGCAGACAGTTCTAAATTATATAGAATTATGTAGAACTACGTACTTCTATTGACCATACTCTTCCCTGACCCCGTATGGTTGGTTAAAATGTTATGAGATGTAATAATAGGGAGCCTGTTTTTCATGTGCCTGTTACAGATGCAATGTGATGGGACAGTGTGAGGCCAGGTCACATCTTTCAAACTGCCCATGAGAGGTGCACTTGTCTTTTGTGCTCCAGTAGGTTGTGTGTGATTCAGGAACTGTGTGTGTAAAATTAATTCCAGGATTGGAGCCTAAGTCATGATTTACACAGATTCTCCTTCATGGTTTACTAAATCTCACAGAGTGTAAGTGAATTTGGCAGCAGATAGCCTACCTTACTCCTTCTGAAAATTTGATTTTTTTTCTATGATTCAGTAGCTCAGACTTGTTCATTAAAACTGAGTTTGCCTTCTGATGCTGCAGCATATTTCTGTTTTGTCTCCTGATGCTGCAGCATATTTCCAGTAGTACCAGTGGGCTGCTGCTGTTGCAAAAGTACAGCTTGCTTACAAATCTCCAAGCAGATTTATCTATTTATTGTTTATTTATTTTTGTCTCCAGGGAGGTAAAAGACCATCTAAATTACGAACACAGAGTGTTTAACAGTGAAGAATTTCTGAAAACAAGGGCAACTGGAGACCAGCCATTCTACAAAAAGGTAAATTCAGGGTTGTGATTATCTATTATTAATAAATCTGTATTTTAGGATTAAAGCCTACATCTGGCAATTTAAAGGTAACAAAGTGATGAATCCTACACGAGAAACAGTGTTTGTTGGATAAAGCTTCCAACACATGCAAACATTTCTAAAAACAAACAGACTAAAAGGAGAAATTAAAAGAAATCTATTAATGTGTCCACAGGAGAGAAATTAACTGGAAGTGTTCTGAGCAAGATTTCAGATGAAAAGACATAATTAAAATATTTTCAGCAGCAATTTCTAATGTTAAAATTAAATAGTAGTAATTTTATGAACTGAAATTTAATATTAGTTTCAAACTCAGATGTACATATTTAAGAAGAGCTTTGAGCAGCTGACTCACTTAATTACCAAATAGCAAAGTGGCAGGTTTGCTTTCAAGTGAGTCTTAGAAAATAACACACTATGGAGTAGTTACTAGTGTTCTCTGGAATTATATGAAGAAAGCTAAAAAAAATCCATGAGAAAGGACTAAAATTTGGAATCTCCTGGACATACAATTATTAGCAAAGTGTGCCACCTACTGGAAATGGGAATCCTAATGCTTTTGGAGTTGCTGTTTTACACTGTACATTGCAAGTGGATTGGTAAGAGGCATTTGAACGCTTATATAATAGACATGTTGTATTGCCTCAAATCCCAGATTTCACCTTGTTTGACTGTGCAGTGAGCAGAGATGATGGCTTTCCCTCTTTTTAATTCACACTTGGCATTTTTTGTGGTGTCCTCTCTCCTAAAAGTAGCAATTTGACCTTGTAGAAGTTATTTCTGGGTGACACCACAATAATTACCTGAGCAGAGAACAATTTTGTGGGTTACCAGAAGAAAAGATAATTAACTTGCCTTTTCAGTATGATGACATAATGTTAATTTAGAGTGCCTCAAAATTCTTATTCCAAACCATAGACAGTATTATCAGCACTTGGTTTAGGTAGAAAAGAGAATAGTAAACTTGTAGCTCTGTTTTGCTCAGTATTTCTCATTTTTGTTTGGTTTCATCTCTTGGAGGGCAGTCTGAGATTACTGTTTGCCACTAAGCAAACATCATAAAAGTCCAGAAGGTGAATGCAAACTTATTGAGTTTTCTCTTGAAGATTTCAATCTTTTTATTTTTGTGATTGCTAAATTGGAAGGTCTCAGTTTTGCATATGTAAGGGTAATAAAAAGGAGCAAAACATGCTAATAAAAATGTCAATTTATAAATGATCCACAGTTAACTCTTTTGTGTCTCACAGGTTTTAGAGACCTACATGTTCCACTCTTTCCTTAAAGCTCGTCTGAACAGAAAGATGGATGCTTTTGCTCGACTTGACTTGAGTACCCAGTCTGAAGAGGACAGGTAAAGTTTTTTCATTTCTTACCCTGGTTTTGAATCTTCTGTTGGCATCAGTGATAAAAGTCCTTCTGACTCTATTGGTATGAGATCAAGTCATCTGAAAATAAGATTCTGATTCATTGTTCACTCATTTAATTAAAATTATTGCAAAAGGGTTACATGAACTGTTGAAGGTTACATGAAAGCTGTTAAAACTGTAGATTTAGTACTAGAATACAAAAAAAATCAAAACTAACAGTAGTTCAGTGTGTATGTGCACTGAGTTCTGAAGGTAGTAATGTGTTACTTTTATTTTCCTCAGGTTGGATTTGATGTTTCTCACCCCCAGAAGGCTGACCATAGAGAAAATGGCTTCCAAGCGGGTCAGTGCTGCGCGCAAGGCCAGCCGGCGCATGGTGATCAGCATGCCCAACCTGCAGGACATCAAACTGCCAGAGGGCCCCCCCAGGAACTCCTCACTTCGGAAAGTGGAAACAGGTGTTGGTAAGGGAAGACTGTGATAGACAAATACACTTCTGGTGTCTTTTGGGGTGGCATCGCTGAGTAATTGTCACAGAAACAGTGTCAGCTGCTGGGGGGAATTGATGGGCTGAGTCACTTTGAGGTGGGGCCTGTCTGTGCTTCCCCTTGCTTGTGAAGTCAGTCTGTAGGCTGCTCTAAGTTTTGCTGGACCCCAAAAGAGTGATTGGTCTCAATGGGATTGATACTGGAGAATTGATTGCTGAGTCCTCACCCACCTTTTGTCCAGTACCTTTAATTTAAACACAGGCTTAAGCTTATCACAGTTTAGAAATAACTCCATGAGAGTTTTTTTTCCTTTTTTTTAACTTTCCTAGAATTGATGTTATCTGATTAGGGAATATTCTGATAATAGGGGTGATAGGTACAGAAATGTATTTGTGTGACTAGCATATCTGTGATCCTTCTTGTTTCTTGTAATTGCTTGTTGCTGTGATGGGGATTCTGGTTGTTCTTTTTAGTATTGCTGGTTGTGAAGATATTTACACTTCTTTGTCTGATCAATGTACTCTCTTGGTGTTTGTTTCTAGCAATGAGAACGCCCTCCAAATCCATCACCACATTCAAAATCCCTGAAATTCACTTTCCTCTGATGTTCCAGTGTGTTCACTCCTACTACACAGACTTCTTCAACCACCTCAGCAAAGCTATCAGTACCTTACCCCCCGAGAACTCTGCGTTGCTGGCAAGGTACTTCTACCTCCGGGGCCTTGTTAGCTTGATGCAAGGAAAACTACTAAATGCACTTTCTGACTTTCAGAACCTAGAAAAAACAGACTTAAGAATTTTCCCTACTGATCTTGTAAGAAAAATAGTGGAGACCCTGCCTCGCTCGGAGCGCTTGCAGGCAGACCGCAAACCTGAGCTCAAGAGGCTGATAAGTCGAGTGATGGAAAAACAAAGGGAAGTTCTGAAAATAGATGACCACGTAAAAAATTTTGAATTGCCAAAAACACACATGCAGCTGGATGATTTTGTGAAAAGAATTCAGGAGTCTGGGATTGTCAGGGATATAGACACTATCCACCGGTTATTCGATGCCCTGACAGTAGGTGAGTATAAGATTGTTGGGGGTTTTTTGGTTATTATTTAGCATTGTCACATGGAAAAGGGAGATTTACTCAAACCCTTAGTGTTGGTTGGTCTCTCAGTGCCCTGGGAAAGCTGAGCCCCTTGTGTCTGACCAGTCAGTGTTCCATTTTGGGGACCCTTCATTGAGTAGCTGCTGGATGGAGGGAGGTTCCACTGTCTTGTCCAGGGTCACCTACCAAGCAGAGAGATCCCTCCTGGGTGTCCTTTACCCACTGCCAGCACCCTTGCAGGACTCACATTAACAGCTTAAAGAGGAACATTCTTTATTAGTAAAATTGTCAGAAGTTAAACTTTAAGAATTGCTGATTGTAGTATCTGACTACAAAATTACGTTTAAAGCAATATATTAATTCACATCAATATATGGACAAGCTCTAATCCCCAATAAGAGCCAGCTTGAGATAATGATTCAGTGTGCCTAGAGTATGGTTCTTGCCCAGAAGACAGGTTCAGCCTGTTAACTGATCCCAGAATTTATAAGGAGTCTTCTCTGAATTTTTCTCATTCTTGACTCATTTGTATACCATTCCTTTATGTTTAGGTGCAGCTGGAGTGACTTTAGTTACACATCTCACTCAGTGAGGGGTGGTTGTACCTTGGGGGGTGTATCTCAGGATAGTGCCTTAGATAATCTTGGGATGGGTACATGTGCCTAGAATGTCTATACTTGTATGCACAATAAAGAGGCACAATTTGACAGTAACCATCTTTTTAAACCCACCTTCCTGTACAAATCTGTATAATAGTTTCTTGCACTAAAGAGGTTTCAAAAAATTTTTAGGACAGCAGAAGCAAATTGATCCTGAAACATTCAGAGATTTCTACAACTACTGGAAAGAAACTGAAGCAGAAGCTCAAGAGGTGAATCTTCCACCAGCAGTAATCGAGCATCTAGATAAAAATGAATGTGTCTACAAGTTATCCTGCTCAGTTAAAACCAACTGTGGTGTAGGGAAAATAGCTCTGACCCAGAAGCGCTTGTTCCTGCTGACTGAAGGAGGCCGCCCTGGCTATGTCCCAATTGCTACTTTCAGGGACATAGAGGTGAGCATCAACTTCCCATCCTCTGGCATGCCTGTGGATATAGGTTGTGTTCCACTCTCCAGAATGAGCTGGCTCTCAACATAAAGTTTCAGTAAGGAGAGTAGAAAACAGTGCTGAAGTCACTACATGAATGATTAGGTGAAATTCTGGGGGTTTGGACCAAAAATTTCATGACTGAAAATCAAGAGGTTGTAATCTCAGAAATGTGCAGAGTTCAGCATATGGGATATGGAATAGAGAATTTAATAACATGAACATTAAATGTGCTCATGTGACTGAGGTGTCAGTGGGTCAGCTTATATTCATAGTGGAGCCAAGGCTGTGTGATGATGTTTAAACTTTCATAAATCCAACTCTCCTTAATGGTGTGTGTGGACAACTGAAATAATTAGCTGTAATTAGAGAAAGCTGCCTTGTGGGCTGAGTGCTGAACCTTATCTGTTATTTTGGGTACATTCTCCTTGTTTTCTCTTTCCTGTAACTTTCCAGGATGTTAAGAGCACAACTGTAGCTTTCCTTCTTTTGAGAATACCTACTCTGAGGATTAAAACATTATCTAAAAAAGAAGTCTTTGAAGCCAACCTTAAAACTGAGTGTGATCTCTGGTACCTGATAGTGAAAGAAATGTGGGCTGGAAAGAAAATGGCATATGATCACAAGGTATAAATAGGGGAATTTGTAACCAAATGATATGAAGAATATGCTTTCTGTCTCTGTTCTAAATAATTCATGCACTAATCTTAGAATTTCATGGTGACTCTCTCCCATGAAGAAAGATTCAGCTTGGAAATGGGTATCCATCCTGTGCCTGCTGTATATTTTCATATGGTTTTGTTTGCACATCCTGTAATAAGGTTGTGTCAGACCTGAAGTATTCCTGTAATGAAATAACTCTGGCTTCTGATTCCCTGCTCCAAGACCCAGCTTGGAATATGGATGTGGGAATGGGGTCTGACAGCAAGTGGCAGGAATTGTGCTGCAGGGCAGCAACTGCCTAAGCATGACACGTGATTTTGAGCACAGTGTCTTGTAAGAATAATGAGCAATACACAAACTACAGTAAGATTTCTGTCTTTAGGATCCTCAGTATATCCAGCAAGCACTGACAAATGTTCTCCTGATGGATGCTGTGGTTGGTGCCCTGCAGTCCTCCAAAAGCATCTATGCAGCCTCTAAACTGTCTTATTTTGACAGGATGAAAAATGAAGGTCAGTCACAGCAATGCTACAAAGCCTGCTGGTGTTGCATCATCTCTTTCTGCTCTTGCAGTGTTTATTCTGTTTTTCAAACTGGTGATGTGTAGAAATACAAAAAGACCTTAGCCTGATTGCAGGTTCACAAATGCAATTTATTTAATAGCAAGTAGAAAGATTAGGGTTTGTTCTTTCTTTTTTTTTTTTTCCCTTTTTATTCCCCCTCCACACTTTTTTTTTGGTTTGGTTTCTTTTTGTTTCTGTCTCCATGCTTTTGCTACTGTCTCCATCTTGGATGCTGTGTTTTTGTCTTGGTTTTTAAGACTCCTTGGGTGCTGGATGTCTCTGCTACCAGAATTCATATAAATGATGTTTGGGCTCTCAGCTAAAGCTAGAGGGAAAGAATAATGAGAAATGTGAATGAATGGTGTAGAATTGCTATCTCATAAGAATTGTCGTTCTTTCAGGCTTAAATGTGCACTTCATAACCTTCTAAAAATCTATTTTAGTGCCTATGATGGTCCCCAAGACAACTTCAGAGACACTAAAACACAAGATCAACCCCTCAGCTGGTGAGACATTTCCACAGGCAATAGATGTCTTGCTTTATACTCCAGGTAAGGTGATGTATTGCTCTCTTTAGGTTAGCCCAGCTTTAATTAGCCTATAAAGCACATAATCTTATAACACCTGGTATTATGCCTGCCTGATGTGTTCACATTCTGACATGGATTGGTTGTGTGTTGAATACTAAACCAGAAAAATAATTTAAAAGAGCAGTAATGTTGCATATTAAGATACTCCAAGGCATAGTTTTCATTGTCTTAATTTGCCTTTCTCTGCATTTGTGCCTTATCACAGACTTCAATTCTGTGTTAATGGGCTGATTTCTCATTAAGATTTCTGGCTCACTTTACTGAGCAGGGTGGGTGGATGGATGATGCTCCCCCATTGATCAATATTCATTGTTATGTTCTTATTTTTCAGCAGAGTCGTGTGGGGGTGTTGGTTGAACCCCAGTGCAAGGAATAGTGTGGAAGGTGTTGGATTCAGTGGTGCTTTTCTTTCTTCATAGTATGAGGCTTCTAAGAGAGGCCTTAATGGAGTAGACAAGAGTGAATGGATTTATTCGTTGTATTTATAGGGCTTAAAAGCCTTCCTGCAATCCCAGTGAGCTCAGCTCCTAGTCATCAATGAAAGAGATTATCTCTGATCTGAGCATCTTTGGAGTGTGAGATTAAATCATTGGGTGGACTCAACAAATAGATGATAACAAGCACAAAATCATTGTGAGATCTGTGTCAGTCAATAACTGATGATGTAAATTCCAGAAGATGCATTTCATTACAAACATGCTCTGCCTAATAATGCCTTTCCCACAGCTCCAAAAGTAGTTTGTCTTCTTTTACCTCTCTCATCTTCTCTGCTTTGTTTCTAGGGCATCTTGACCCTTCAGAAAGACTGGACAATGCTCATCCAAAACTCTGGTGTGCTTTAAATGAAGGGAAGGTGGTGGTCTTTGATGCCTCTACCTGGTCTATCCAGCAGCACTGCTTCAAAATGGGCCGCTCTAAACTGGTAAGACTGGCACAGGATCACAGCTCCTGCTTCAGCTGGGTGTGGTTTTGTTGTTGTAGTCTGACCCTGAATCACATAATTCCTTATAAGTTGTTGTTTGGGCTTCAGTTAGCCTGGAAAAATGGAGATTTTTGAGAAAAGGGAAAAGGAGGCTAAATGGATTAATAATAAAACAAGTCAGCTGGTGAGAAGGGATGGATTGGATTTAGGAGGGCCTGATGGGTTCTTGGTGTAAGAGAGCAGGGTTGAAACAGTTGAGGAGAAAGAATAAGATAATCAGCCCAAAGAGAAGATGAGAAAGGGAATCCTAGGAATAGATAAAAATTCACCCATGCTGAAGAACTGGAGATTGGGGAAAGGTGTAAGGAAACCAGGTAGATGCTGTTGAAAGAGATAGAGCTCTAAAAGGTGTCTCAACTAGCAGTTGAAAGAGAGTTGTTTGTGGAAGAGCACCTGAAAGAGTAACTGTGTCTGTGAAAAGGGATTCTGAACCAGGAGTGCAGCCTGGCTGAAAAACACACAATAGAGAGAACACACAGGAAGAGGAACTGAACATGTCACTAGTGTGAAAGATAAGAGAGATCCCTGTGGATGAGTGTGGGAGAGAGTCAGAAAGGGAGGGGTAAAGCTGATGGGGAAGAGCTGGGTGGAGGACCAATGGAATTCCAGAAGAGTCAGATACTGACCTAAAAGAAGACAAAAAAAAAAGTTGTCAACTGATGGGACTCTGGAGGGAGATAAATGAAGTGTGTGTGTGATGGAGGGGAAGGACATTCCAGAGACAGTAGAGGACACAGTATTTTCCTATACACTGCTTTTAGCTTAAGTAGGAAGTGTGGATGTGTTGGATAGTTAGGTTGGCTTCCAATCCAGAGGAAAGGATCACACTTAACTTCTGAGGTTCCCCTGATGCCCTCTGTAACTTCTACTTTGTTTGGGCCAGGAAGCACACCTTTAATCAGTCCCTAAGATAAATTATTAATCCAATTTACTGAAGGGTGAACTTTGCAAAGAGGTCTGTCCTCTCATTATTTAGAGAGCAGAGCAAAGGATAGAACAATGGAGAGCCAAGTGTTCATCTCCTACAGTGATCACCAGCAAACTGTAGCATCTGAATACAGCCTTTTCCATGTTACATTAAAGAGTGATTTTTCTTCTAGGCTTTATTTAACCCAGCTTTTTCTCCATAGACTTGCATGGTCATGGTGGAACAGAGTCAAGTGTGGATTGGTTCTCAAGACTCCATGATTTATATCATCAACACCCACAGTATGTCCTGTAATAAGCAACTGAACGATCATCGCTCTGATGTTACAGACATCATTGTAGAGAAGAAGAATGGAACACCCAGGTAGATCTAATTTGATTTTCCTGGATGTTGAAAGAATTTGTTGTTTTAAATGGGAGGGTTTATCTTGCTAATAAAGGCTTCATTTAGCCCATTTTTGTAGCTCCCATATTGTGTATGGTCAACTGAGAATTTCCTTTTTAAATAAAGAGCACTGTGTAGTTTGGAGCAAAGAGGATAAAGGAATGCTCTTTTGGATGAGGATGAGAACAGCCAGGAATTGGCAGCATCCAGAGTGGAATTGATACAGATCCAGCTTAAAGACCACTTCACTTTTGCTTTGAGTACGTCATTGACCAAATGTTTACAGCAAGCTTCTGGATTTTTCCTGCCTGTTTGTAAAAGAAAAAATACAGTTATTGTTTTGTTCAGGCAAAATGCTTTTGATCTTTCGGTAGCACTGGGAAGAAAGTTGGTTGAAGGTCTTAACCTGCTGTCTTCCCATGGGAAAGGCAACTCCAGGGTCAATAGGTTTGCCAGTGGTGCAGCAGGTGTAACTGGGTTTCAGGAAGAATTTGTTTAAGTGTTGTTGGAACCTTCTGAAAAAGGTTTTCTCATTCTAAGACAACAAATGCTAAAGGTAAAAAGAAAAGGGATTGTATAATTTGTTTTCTCAGGTGCAGTAACAAAGAAAAACAGTTTGAGATACTTCTGTTCTAACTTGAGAGAAAATCCATCAGGCAACATTGTAATTCAAAGAATTACAGGGGATGTTTTGTTGTGTTCTGCTCCTCATGTATGATGTAACATTTGCTCTCATTCCCTGGGAGCTCTGAGTTAGCCTGCAGTGTTTTCAGTGATATAGAATTTGTAAAGGATAATTGTGAAGATAATTTAAAAATTAGTAATTATTTGGCTTACTGTAAAATTGGTTATTTTGCAAGTAAGTCTCTTCTTTGTGTGCACTATTTTCTGAACATGAGTGCATACTATACTTCTCTATTTTTAAATCTGTGCCAACAGTGAAGCATATTCCAGCAGTTTAGATGGAATGGTGATTGCTTGGAACATCAGCACTCTGAAAGTGAATCGTGTCTTTCAGCTGCCCTGCCAAAATCTCACCTCCATGAAGCTTCATAATGACCAGCTGTGGTGCTGTAAGTCCCTTCCTCAAATAGCAATAATTTTAAAAATCATCTTCACATAAAGTAACAAGACAGTTCTTGGATGTTCCATTTTATTTTGCTTTTTCCCTCCATGTTTTGTAGAGATGGAAGAAGTGGGCACCTGTTACTAACCCTGTATCTTTCATATTGAAGGTACCAGAAGTTGCATTCTTGTAGTGTCAACTCACGAGTTTCAACCACAGATGAAAATCGAGCACCACCTGAAGGATGTGTGTTCCTCTTTTCTTGCCTTCCAGCTCTTTCCCGAGGTATTGCACTTTGTGGATAGAGTTTAAAGCAGTCAGGGCCGTGTGGCATTACAAGCCCTGGTTATCTTGATACATTTTCTGTCAGCAGTGCTTAAATGTATCTTTCTGTGCTTCAGAGAGATGAAGTGTGGGCGTCTTACTCGGGGAGTAGTGACCTGTATGTTTGGAACACCAAAGACCTTTCAAGTCCACCTCAAAAGATTCATCTTCAGGATTGCTCTGAGATTACTTGTATGATAAGAGTTAAAAATCAGGTGAGAGACATCTGGGCTTGTTTTGCCTCTTGTGGATTTCTTTACTGAGGTTTTGTTTGTTTGCAGCTGTCATTGCTTCCTCGCTGGGTGTGTGCATCACTACAGGTTTGGAATGTTGATTCCTTATTTGAAATCAGAGAAGCTAAACAACACAAATGGCTGTTGCAGGTGTACCCCAAAATGCACAGCAAGCCAAACCCCTCATCAGTAACGAAATGTGTGGTGACATTTATTAGCTATTGACATTTCCAGGGAACTGTAGAAACTGAAAGTTTAGGCCCTTTGATATTTTATCTCAGGGCTTCTCAGACTAAGCCTTGCAAAAAGGTTACCAGGCAAACAACAAATGCCAATTAATTGGCCTGTTTTTGTAGCTGACCTTTTTCTTGATTAGTTACCATATTCCTAATTCAGGACAGACCAAAGGAGCCAATGGATTCCTGCTGGCATCTTGTGTCCATGTCACTATTGGCCTCTGTGTACCTGCTTTTATGTGGTATCAGTAGCTGTGCAAATTTTTGTAGTTGTGCTACCACAGGGGCTCATTCAGGGTTACTTTGCAAATAAATAGCTAATGTGTATCTACTGGGAAAGCAACTTTTGGAATCTTTTTCTCAGATTTTCCCTCCTTTCTTCCTCAAAAATGATTTTTTTAAAATGGAATAGGGAAGTTTTCTCTGTACTCAGCCTCTGGTTAGACTTTTGTACTGAAATGGAAAATCATTTTAAGATATTCTTCCCCAAGGCAGAGATTGATATATTTAACCTCTGCTTCAAGGGAGTGAGAGGATTGTTTGGAACCCCCAAGGCATTAAGCTCTCTTTTGTTCTTTTGAAGAACTTTGTTCCTTTCTCTTCACTTCTTTTAGTAATCTATGAATAAGTTAAAAAAAACAGAGCCCAGTACTGACCCTTGGGGGACACCACCAGTGACAGGCTCCCCTCTACCACTGTTCTGGACTGAATGAGACTGTTCCCTCTACACAGCAATGAGTTATGGACAGTGAACTTGCAGCCTGGTAAAGGCTGACAACAGCACTGGTAGGGCTGTCAGTCACAGGCTTTAATTAAAAACAAGCCATTGCTTTTCTTTAAGAAACTGGAGAGAAACCCAGCTGCCTACTGTGTCTGTCTGAAATAGGATGTGTTCTGTCTGGCACCTTGGCCTATGTCTTTTATTACCTATTATTTGACCCAGTCTCTGTGGCTCTGATTTCATTTTGAACTTGCTGGTGCCACAGTTCTCTGGAGAGCAGCAGGTTCATGAATTTCACTGCCAGCCCTGTACAGAGAAGTACTTTCTTCTCAGTGAAACTGAACTATTACTGGTTCCCACATGTCCCTGACTTCCTTAATTTCAGAGTGGAACAGTGGTTCAGCTTATCTGCATTCTGTTAGTTTGTAAACCTTTTGTAAAGGCTCTTTAGCTGCCTTCTCTCCTACTTAAGGAGTCTTGGCTTTTCCATCTTCCCTGTGAGGGTGGTGAGGCCCTGGCACAGATTGCCCAGAGGAGTTGTGGCTGCCCCATCCCATTCAAGGCCAGTTTGGATGGAGCTCTGAGCAGCCTGGTCCTGTGGAAGCTGTCCCTGACCACGGCAGGGGGTTGAAATGAGATCTTTAAAGTCCCCTTCAACCCAAGCCATTTTCTGATCTTTGCTCATATGACAGCTGTTCCTTTCTCTTGGCAGTTTTATTGACTCTTCCCTGGATTTCCTCTGCTCTTGCAGTGCAAGGGCACTCTGTGCCTCACACAGGAGTAAGGGAGAGCAGCCCCAGTGCTGGCACGATCAGCAGCTGGATGTTGCAGCGTGGGGCACAGGGGGTTTCCTGAACTGAGGGAACCACAGAGGAGTAGAGACACCCACCAAGAGCCCTCAGCTCATGCCACAGCAGCTGAGGAGACCTGGAGGGGCCAGGAGCAATGGTGGCCAAGCCCCTTATTTATATTGATGAGGAAATTTTCAGTGTTTCCCTTTTCCAGCCAAGCTGAGGGAACTCTCACTGTACCAATATGCCACATAAACCTCCTTGACTGTGTCCTGGACTGAAATGTGAAATAGTGAAAATGCCTGTGTGCTTGTTTTATTCCCTCAGCTGTGGGTTGGCAGCAGTGGGAGGCTGCAGGGCAAGAGCAAAGGGAAGATCTACGTGGTCAGTGCTGAGAGGAAGAGTGTGGAGAAGGAGCTGGTCGGCCACGCTGATGCGGTGAAGGCGCTGTGCTCGGCAGAGGACAGGTACGTCCTCAGCGGCTCTGGGAAGGAAGAAGGGAAGATTGCCATTTGGAAAGCTGGATAGTCAAGCTACTCCAAATGTGTCTGCCTCCTCTGGGAAAAGGCAAACACCTGGGGCTGTGTTTACTTCAGCGTTTTGCATCTATTTCAACCACCTGCCAGTGTTACCGTCTTGTATTTATTGGGTTTCCGTCCCTACGTTGTAGAAAATGGAAATCAAAGCAAATCTCCTCTCACACCTTGTCCTGCTCCTGCACGTTTGGTAAAGGAACAGAAATTGGAGAAGATGGGTCTTCAAACTGGATGTGAGGTGGTGTGGAGGGTTGGGGTTACCAGCCTGCCTGGCGTAGGTCACGCTGGGAGCAAAGCCAGAGCCAGCTCAGTAATTCCATGGGAGCTCTCTCTCAGCAGTGAAAGGTTGCTTAAAAATAGGATTTGATGTCTTTACAACCTGTAATAGGTGGAAAAGAGCACTGAAAGGAAAAAACCCAAGTGCACTTGGACTTACAGAGTTGTCACTGTGATCGTCTTTCTGAGTTCAGAGCTGTAGGTGGGCAGTGTCCCTTACCCTTGGTGGAATTTTTGGGGCTGTTTTGTTTAAAATGCAGGCACAGACAGGCTCTCCCCAACAGCACTGAAAGCTTCTCCAACTGAAACAAGGTATTTTCAGTGAATAGTTTAGTTTTTAAACTTGTTTTTTCTTTGAAAACAACGCACAGCACTTGGCATTTGGAGCAGTTTGTGAAACTGATTATTTTTTATCTGAAGCATTAATTTATTTAATTCCTGTATATAGTATTCTTGCTTTTGGAAGCACCTCTCAGTCCCTCTGCAGACCAACCTCTGCCCCTCCTCCCTCAGTTCCTGTTTCTGCAATCAGAGGAACTGCTATTATTTTGGGTAGAATCTGCTTCATTTTTAAGTTCTGCACAGTCCTGAAACCCCTCCTCAATCCCTGGAGCAAGCACCAGGGGCTGCAGCCTGGAGGAATCTCCAGAGCAGCGTTCCCTGCTCAGTGGTTTTTCCACTAGTGATATTTATGTAGAAGTAAAACAATAAATCCATGCAGAACAGTTTTATCTGCATCAGTGCAGAGTGGGAAACAGTGTCTAAAAGACTGTAAATAGAAGGACAAAATGAGCTGCTACTTTTTTTAATAAATACAGACCAGTGTAGGGCTAAACAAAAAGGTGTAAACAACTGGAAAATATTATGACTAGAAATTTTACGTCTGTATAGTATTTCTGCTGATAAAAGTTTTTATCATATCATGGTAACAGAAATTTTACCTTTTTAGCTTTTGTATTAATTTAAGGATATTAAACACTATATTGATACGCTGGCTCCTGTATTTGGTTCTTTTTTCCTGTGTAACTTGATACTTGAGAATGATGATTTTAGCACTGACTTGCATCCTATCTGTGTGCTGTAAAGAATAACTGCCTGGGGTTTTCTCTGCATGTTTTCCTTTCTGAAACAGTTTCTGCTGTAATGTGTGTCCCCCTTTGAGCTCCATATCTGTGACTTTCAGGTTCCTTCTTTCCTCCCCTGGCTCAGTCATGCTGCTTGGGGTAAGTGACAGGAGTTATTTACTGAATTCAAAGACACACAAGGGCTGTTAATGGACTTGCCCTGGCTGCAGAGATGAACCAGCTGCACCCAACCTGCTGCCCACCTGTTGCTGTCTTCATTGATTTTCATTCCTGACAGACTTCTTAAACCTGGTTTTGTCTTCTCAGCTGGTTTTTAGGTGCTCACTGACCATCTCAGCTTTGCTCCAGGATTTCAGCTGTGGGAATGCACCTGCAGTCACAGCACTGTGAGGTTCTGTTCAGTTCTCAGTAGAGTTTCAGGTACTTCCCGTGGGCTCCTTGGTGGCGGAAGGCACAGGGGAAGGACCTTCTGAGCTCCTCAGAGCCCCTCTTTGCCCCGGTGCCAGCTGAGAGCTTGCAGGTGCAGCTGTCTGTGTGAGTCACTGTCCCCAGTGAAGGGACAACGGGAGCAGGAGCTGCCCCTGGCAGGAGAAGGGAGGCCGTGAGTGACCGGGCTGAGCACACCCATCCCTCTCTGGCCCTAAAGCTGTGCTGCTGTGGGGGTTGCTCAGCCTCTGTCTGAGACTGAGTCCAGCTTGTCCCCTTCTGCTCTCCCTCAGGGAAATGTTGCCTGTTTCTTGGAAACCTCAAGGTGTTCATTCAGCTCCTTTTTGCTGTTGATTTTTTTCCTGCTCTACCGACCTGAAAAACCTGAGGAGAGCAGAGAGACCTGCCAGGAGCCCGTGGTGCTCTTGGTCCTGTGGTCCAGTTTTCAGAAGCTGCATGGAGCAGGGAGTTGGACTCGATGATCCCTATGGATCACTTCCAAATTGTGCTGTTCTGTGATTCTCTGATCAAACCAAGGGGTGGCAGTGTCTGCTTCCAGAAATAACCTGGGTGTGGAGATGGGAGCCTCGTGGAAATTCAGGCTGTTGTGTGCTGGCTGTGATCTCCCCAACAGGGCCATGCAGGGAGGGAGGAAACAGCCCTGTCCTCTGCCTCCCAGCCCGTGCTTACAGGCTGCTGGGGGGCTTTGAGGGACCAGGGCCTGTTTTCCTTCAGTGCCAGCTGCATCCTTTCGGAAACAAATGGAACTAAACCCCATCCACATCCCCTGATGTGCATTCCTTACCCCTCTGCATCTATTTAATCTACCACTGTAACCTGCAGGATTCCTCCTGGCATCTTGCTTCCCTCTCCATGGTGAGTTCCTGGTTTCTTGGCACAGGTCCTCTGCTGTCAGGAGCAGTTGGTGACCTTGTGCCACCCCAGCTGCCAGGACAGGGACAGTGCTGCACAAATGCACGAAATGCTGCCACCAGCCACCCTTGTCCCCAGGATTTGGGGCACTGTCCTGCTGGAACTCATCTCTGGCTGGGTGGCTGCCCCAGCCCCTTTTTGGGATGTGAAGGGCTGCCGAGCACATGGGATCCCAGTGTGAGGGGGTGTGGGATGTCACCTGGAAGACTGTGAAATCCCAGAGCCACATCCCATGTCCCCAGTGAGCTCTGTGTGCAGTGAGTGTCACACAGCTGGGCTGGCACTGCTGGGGCCTGGGTGGTACTGGGGGGTCTGGGGGTGCACGAGGTCTCAGCTGGCAGTGGACATGGGGACCATGTGCCAGTGGATGTGGGGACAACCCCCAGGGTGGGAGACACCCCGGCTGCTGCAGAGCCTGGAGAATGCAGGGACTGGCCCCACTGAGGCAGAATGGGCTGGGGAGGCAGGATACTGGTTTGTTGGTTGTTCTTGGTCCAGACTGGGAAGTGGAGGCAGTTCTGGAGCAGCTCCTCTCAGGGCTGTTCCAAACCAGTCCAAGGCCACTGTGAGTTATTCTGTAACGAGCATCAGCTGAGGGAGTGACCCAGCTGCACTGTCCTCACCCCCACCACAGCACACTGTGGCCAGCCCAGACCCAGCACCCCACTCCCAGCCTCAGCAGGGACCTGCTTCTCTTGAGCAAGGATCACAAAGTCCCGCTCACAGGGCCAGGGATGTCACATGTCCTGAGTGGAGCACGGGGATCACCCTAAAGAAACAGCAGCACCCACGAGGTTTCTGCTTGTTGTTCCTCTCTCCAGGCCTCATCCTGCTCTGGTGCTGGAAGGGCTCAAGAAGGCTTCCCCTCCTCCCACACTTGGCCCAGGGCCCCTTCACTTGTCATTGCACCAGGAGAAGACAAGGATGTGGGATAATCCCTGCCACTTAATCCCCCCTCACTTTGGGCTCTCCAGGTAGAGTCCCCCAAGGTGAGGATAAGCCCAAGGCTCTGCAGGGCAGAGTGGAGCCAGGAGGGGAGGCTCTTGCCCTCATTATTTCCTCACATACTTCGTAGTAGCTACTAGGAAGCAACTCAGCTCTATCCCACCCAAACCCAGCACAGCCCTTCTCTGTGTGTCCTGTAGTATCTGGAGAGGCTCCTGCACCAGTGAGGAAGGTCCTCGTTCTCCTCTCTGTACTGGTGAAAAAGCAACCACGTATGCCAGGCCTGATGTACAATTTATTGTGTTTTATGTTTTCACTTCTTCCTTAACCTCATGTCTAGGGAAAAGTGTGTGGATGAGTTTTGTTTAGGCAAAAGGGAAAGCAGCTCAGTTGCCAGAGTTCTCATTTGGCATGTGAGAGGCAGTAGCATTAGTGGCAGCATTTCCGAGTGTTTTTAAGGCCAAGGGCTGGGTAGTGCCCTTTAGTGACGACACCACGTGGGGTGGGGATGTCAATGTGCTGCAGGGTTGGAAGGCTCTGCAGGGGGATGGGGACTGGCTGGCTGCATGGTGTGAGGCCAGCAGAGTGAGGTTCAAGAAGAGCAAGGCCTGGGTCCTGCCCTCGTGTCCCAACAAGGCCCTGCAGTGCTCCAGGCTGGGGCCAGAGTGGCTGCAAAGCTGCCCAGCAGGAAAGGCCCTGGGGCTGCCAGCGGCCAAACATGAGCAGGCGTGTGCCCAGGTGGGCAAGGAGGCCGGTGGCATCCTGGCCTTGTGTGTCAGCAATAGAGGGGCCAGCAGGAGCAGGGCAGTGACTGTCCCTCTGTGCTGGTGTAGTGGTTTTAGTTCGCTTATTTAGGTTTGTGGCTAAATGCTAGTACACTTACTTAAATTTACTTGATTGCTTGTTGTGAGATGAGGATTAGGAGTAGGCAAAGCAGGCTCAAACTTTATAAAGTACAAAGAAGTTTTATTAATATACTTAAGACAAAGGGAAAAAGAAAAAAAAAAACTAAGAAAAACCAGAACAAACTCTTCAGACCACCCCTCCTTCCCCCACCTCTCTATTTTATTCACCCTGACAATATACAAAAGACAACACTTCGACCTCCAGTCAGTTTACCACCTCAGAAACAGCTCTTGTTCCAGTTCATTTAGGGAGAGAAGTCTCTTTTGCTTACACCATGGATTTTCTGTAAGAAAAATATAGTTTTTATGGGTTTTCTGCCTCACTATTAGCCGCCACCCGGAGCAAAGTCCAGCTTAATGGTGGATCCCTCCCACACCAGTAGCCTTCCCACAGCCACTATGGTGGGTTATGAACAGTCCACAGGGTACCTGTTTTAAGGATGCACAGTTCAATTGCAGCAACAAAGAAAATTTCTGTGCTTAGCAACACAGGTTCTCCTGACAACTCAGGTTCTCTAGCATTCTCCCCGGGACCAGGGCTCTGGGTCACAGCCTCTCCTCTCTCTTGGTTCTAGTTTCTCATCAGGCTGTACTTTTTTAACACTTACTTGTCTTTATCCAGGTGTTTCAGTTCACTGGCTGCAATAAGAACTTCACATCTTCCTTTGGACTATATCTTCATATATTACAGAGAATTTATTAGCTCTGTCCCCAACTGTAGTTCTCTAAAAGAGTTTTTAGCTTCACTTTTAAAGCACTTCTCATGCACCTCTCTGTAAGTATCAGTTCTGCTTTCCTCACTGACTGTAAAGTCTTTATGTTGCATTTCTGTAGATGTCCTCACTCGTTCTTCTCTCTGCGAGGAAAGATGGATGTCTGTGAGTTTAGTCCAGGCATGGAGAGAGTTAATCTCTGTCTCTCTCTCTCTCTCTGGCAGTGTGACAATCACGTGCTCCCTGCCGGGCTGTTTGAACAGGTCCGAGCTGGATGGCAGAAGCTCTCAGAGTCTCTGTGCCTGGCTCTGCCAAGCTGGCTCAGCCTGGTGGGGCCATCTGGGCCCGGGGTGACAGGGCAGGGCCTGGCCCGAGCTGGATAGAGTCTGGCCTGGAGCAGGGCCTGGCCCTGTCCTGTGTAGCTGACACACCGGCTGAGCTGGATCTGTTGAAAATTCTAACCGTTTCCTCCCCCATTCCCGGCTGCAGCGCACGGCCGCCCTAAACCTCCCTTCCCCCCCCCGCCCCCCATCCCTCCTTTGGGGGGCTGGGGCCTTACCAGCGAGAGAAGTAAGAGATGCCCCTCTCTACACAGCAGCCAGTCCAAAAAGAGGAAGAGCTTTAGAGAGTCTCTGCTTATATATGGTTTTTCCATGAAGGCGGATCAACTTTCTAATTGGTTCACCTACACATCAATCTTTAAAACTACCTGATTATTGGCTCTCTCTTCCAGGAAGGAAGTTGTATTCCTTCCTGCAGCACAGATCACTTCTTAGATTTTGACCCCTCTGGCCTTAACCCAGGACAGCTGGGCAATGGGGAGGCCACACCTTGAGTGCTGTGTGCAGATGTGGATGTGTGCCCCTGTTGAGATGTGATTAGTGAGAGATGCCTGTGCACCAATTAAGTGCCAAGGAGACCATCTAGCAAAGCCAACAATGGGGATTTATTGAACAATAAATGTGGGAGAGAGGTAGAAAGGGATAGGAAAGGGGAGGGTGAGAAGGAAAGAGGGGAAAAGCAGAGCTGGGGTGGGGAAGATCGGGGATGGGGTTGAGTGGCAAAGAGAAGGGCTGGGATGGGATGAGGAAGAGATCAGACAGAGCACAGTCCAAAAGACTTGGCTCCAGCAGTGTCCCGTTGGTCCTTCATCACCCTGAGCTTCTCTGCACTGCAGGTCCCATTGATTCTGTGGAGATGAGGACCCCGAGTCATTCATTTGGGGTTAACACTATTCTCCAGTCCATGTTGCAGGTATCCAGGGAAGCCTTTTCCTATTTGCTATGTGAAAGGAGGATTGGCCTTCATTTACCTGCAATGCTGAGGCCCAAGGAGCATTTCTCCACTCCGGGTGCAGCCTGGGGCAGGGCGGGGATGCAGCCTGGGCCCAAAGTCAGCTTCTGTGGGATTCTACAAGGCAGAGCTGTCATCCTTCCTCAGCCGCCTCTCCCTGACCAGCCTGCCTTGCTGCTGGCAGGGGCTGAGGGGCTGGGGCCGGCAGCAGGACCTACCTTGGGCACCATCCCTCCATCCGTGCATGGCTGCTTCCCGTGTTTGTGTCCCGCGGGTGCCGTCGCCTCCGGGAGCTGCCGCTGCCGCTGGGAGCTGGGCGTGCTCAGGGTGAGGCGGCATCTTTGGGGTTGGTGGCGGTGGCGGCAGCCGGGCTCAGTCCTCTCGCTGCCCCCTGAGGCAGCTGAAGGACAAAAGGCGGCGCAGAGCCCGCCGGGCCGTGTGGACCATGGAGCGCCATGGCCCTGGGGCCGGGGGCTGCGGGACGGCTGCGCTGCCAGCGGGGGAAGCAGCAACGCTGCGGGCCAGGGGCTGGGCAGGCACCGGGCGAGCCCCTGCCGGCGCCGCAACCCCGCAGGGCTTCTCCTGGGGAGGGGCGGCCTGGGCACCGCCAGCCTCCATCCCTGCTGCTTCTGCCTCATCCACGGCATCGGCAGGCAAGGCACAAGCCACAAACATCTTTGTGTCTTCGGGCAGTGCCGTGGGGAGAGGCTCGCTGTGCTCCTCGTCGCAGAGACCGCTGAGCAGGGCAGAAGCTGCTGGCTCTGCTGCTTCACCTTGGAGTGGGAGAGACAACGCTCTCTCTGCCTCGCTGTCCCACTCCCCTAACACTTCCTTTTCAAGGAGCTCTTCTGCCTCCCACTTTTCCAGGAGCTCGTTCAGAAGAGCATCGCAGGACGGCGACTCCCCAGAGGCAGAGCACACGTGTGCCAGCTGGTCAGCACCTGCAATCTCGGTGCTGTTTTGTGTCTCATCTGCAGAGTCTTTGCTCACACTGGAAGTGCTGTGCAGCTCCTGGGAGCCTTCAGCAAGTTCCGGGGTGACAGATGGCAGATTCCTGGTGACACCTCCTTCTTTGTCTTCTGGTGGGAGACACAATGCACTCTCTGGCTCTCTGTCCCTCTCTCCTGCTGCCTCTCTGTCAGGGAGCTCTTCTTGCTCCCAGTTTTCCAGGAGCTCCTTGACAAAAGCATGGCAGGACAGCGAGTTGTCAGAGACAGGGTGCAGGTCGGCCAAGAGCTGGTCAAGAGACGCAAGCTCTGGGTGCTTTTGTGCCTCTCCTGCGGCGTCTCTGCTCGCGCTGCCAGCGCTGTGCGGCACCGAGGGGCCTGCAGCTGGCTCCAGGCTGGGAATTGGAGGATCCTTGAGGACACAGGAGGACGTCATGGATCTTTCTTTGTCGTCCAGGGAGGAGATGGCGGCTCTAAACATCTCTTCATACACTTTGTCTTCCAACTCCTCCAGCTGCTCTATCTTTTTCTGCAGCCGATGCATCAAAGCCTCCTCATCCTCTGGGCACAGCCGCTTGCGACGCGCTGTTTTCTCGGCTGGCCGACGAATTCCCTCTGTCTTTTGGAGGGCTCTTAACAACTTGGGGGATCTGAGGGTGGACTTGACAGACCTGTTCTCACGCAGATACGGGGCCAGGCCTCTAAGCCGGCCGCTGCAGGTGTATCCACCCTTTCCATCCTGCACCTTGGTGATCTCCTCTGTCTCAGAGGGCCCCAGGTGCTTCCAAGCTGTCTGGGTCCCAGTGCAGAGCCCCACACCAGGTGTGGGTTGCACGGGAGAAAAGCAATGGCCCTGCCTTGCTGCTGAGCCATGCTGTTTGTACAGCAGGAGCTGCCCCTCACGGGGCTGCCTGTGGGCATTCGCCTCCTGCTGCTTCACCATCTCGAGGGTGCTTTGCCAGACACTGGCCACAAACACCCAGGGGAGCTGCTGCCTCCTGAGAAGCTGCTGCCTGCAGACGAGCTGCTGCCTCCTCAGAGCGCTGCTCTCCTGGGAGTGGCCACTGCAGGGCTTTGTGGCCCCCATGGTCAGGACACGGAGCCGCGTCACAAAGGCCTCTGGGCACGATGTCACCACGGGTCACAAAGGCCTGGTGGGCACGGCTGGTCCTTTTTCCAGAGGCCTGGCAGTTTCTATGGAGCCAGCCCTGGACACAAAGGCCTTTTTTAGGCCTTTGCCCCTCCACTTTTTCTAAGTTTGTTCCTGTCCCAAAGACCTTCAGCTCTCTCTTGTCCCACCTTGTGTTCCTCCCCTGAACATCCACAAACAAGCCCTTTGCTGTGACAAATGCTTTTCCCACCCAGCCCACCACATGACCCAAGCCTGATCCCAGGTAGAAAGATCATCAGAAAGGCAAGAAACCTGTTTGAATTGAATCAGGCCACTACTGTAAAAGACAATAAAAAGTCTTAAAAAGATCAGGAACACAGGAACACCAAGGAAAATCTCTCTTCTCTAATTTACGCAGGGGTGAGGGAAATATGGTCACAGGGGACGAGGAAAAGGCTGAGGTACGGAATGCCTTCTTTGCCTCAGCCTTCAACAGTCAGATGGGTTATCTGGAGGACAAGCAGTGCCATGAGCTGGCACACCGGGATAGAGAGGCACCAGAGCCCCTGCAATCCCAGAGGAAATTGATAGTGTCCTGTGGAGCCACTGAGACACTGACAAGTCTATGGGGCTGGCTGGGAGTCCCCCAGGGGTGCTGAGGGAGCTGCAGAAGAGCTCGCTAAGCAGCTTGCTGTCCTTTGTTATCATCACTCCTGGCCTGTTGGGGATGTCCCCCATGAGTTTTGGTGCCAGTGTGACAGCCACGGCCAAGAAGGGCCCCAGGGAGGATGAGGGGAACTGCAGGCCTGGCAGCCTGACCTCGGGGCCTGGAGCAGATGGTTGTGAGTGGGATCACAGGGCCCTTAGAGGACAACTGAGGGATCAGGCCCAGTCAGCGTGGGTTTAGGAAAGGCAGGTCCTGCCTGAGCAGCCTGATGTCCTTTGATGAGCAGGTGACCCGCCTCTGGGCGGAGGGAAAAGTTGTGGATGGAGTCTCCCTGAACTTGAGGAAAGCCTTTGACTCCATCTGGCCCAGCACAGTCCTGGAAAAGCCATGAGCTCAGGGCTTGGGCAGGGGCACTCTGCTGTCTTTAGAACTGTCAGCATGGCCGGGCCCAGAGAGTGGTGGGGAATGGTGCTGCATGGAGTTGGCTTCTGGTCAGCAGCGGTGTCCCCTGGGCCTGGTCCTCTTCACCATCTGTCCTGCTGATGTGGGCAAGGGCATCGAGTAGGAGATTCACCCTCAGCAGTAAATTTGTAACAAGTCCACCTTGCGTGGGAGTGCCTACATGCTGGAGGGTTGGAAGGCTCTGCAGGGGGATGGGGACTGGCTGGCTGCATGGTGTGAGGCCAGCAGAGTGAGGTTCAAGAAGAGCAAGGCCTGGGTCCTGCCCTCGTGTCCCAACAAGGCCCTGCAGTGCTCCAGGCTGGGGCCAGAGGGGCTGCAAAGCTGCCCAGCAGGAAAGGCCCTGGGGCTGCCAGCGGCCAAACATGAGCAGGCGTGTGCCCAGGTGGGCAAGGAGGCCGGTGGCATCCTGGCCTTGTGTGTCAGCAATAGAGGGGCCAGCAGGAGCAGGGCAGTGATTGTCCCTCTGTGCTGGGCACTGGGGAGGCCACACCTTGAGTGCTGTGTGCAGATGAGTTCCCATGTTGAGATGTGATTAGTGAGAGATGCCTGTGCACCAATTAAGTGCCAAGGAGACCATCTACCAAAGCCAACAATGGGGATTTATTGAACAATAAATGTGGGAGAGAGGTAGAAAGGGATAGGAAAGGGGAGGGTGAGAAGGAAAGAGGGGAAAAGCAGAGCTGGGGTTGGGAAGATCGGGGATGGGGTTGAGTGGCAAAGAGAAGGGCTGGGATGGGATGAGGAAGAGATCACACAGAACACAGTCCAAAACACTTGGCTCCAGCAGTGTCCCGTTGGTCCTTCATCACCCTGAGCTTCTCTGCACTGCAGGTCCTGTTGGTTCTGTGGAGATGAGGACCCTGGGTCATTCATTTGGGGTTAACACTGTTCTCCAGTCCATGTTGCAGGTAGCCAGGGAAGCCTTTTCCTATTTGCTATGTGAAAGGAGGATTGGCCTTCATTTACCTGCAATGCTGAGGCCCAAGGAGCATTTCTCCACTCCTGGTGCAGCCTGGGGCAGGGCGGGGATGCAGCCTGGGCCCAAAGTCAGCTTCTGTGGGATTCTACAAGGCAGAGCTGTCATCCTTCCTCAGCCGCCTCTCCCTGACCAGCCTGCCTTGCTGCTGGCAGGGGCTGAGGGGCTGGGGCCGGCAGCAGGACCTACCTTTGGCAAGTGCTTGCCTTGGGCACCATCCCTCCATCCGTGCATGGCTGCTTCCCGTGTTTGTGTCCTGCGGGTGCCGTCGCCCCCGGGAGCTGCCGCTGCCCCTGGGAGCTGGGCGTGCTCAGGGTGAGGCGGCATCTTTGGGGTTGGTGGCGGTGGCGGCAGCCGGGCTCAGTCCTCTCGCTGCCCCCTGAGGCAGCTGAAGGACAAAAGGCGGCGCAGAGCCCGCCGGGCCGTGTGGACCATGGAGCGCCATGGCCCTGGGGCCGGGGGCTGCGGGACGGCTGCGCTGCCAGCGGGGGAAGCAGCAACGCTGCGGGCCAGGGGCTGGGCAGGCACCGGGCGAGCCCCTGCCGGCGCCGCAGCCCCGCAGGGCTTCTCCTGGGGAGGGGCGGCCTGGGCACCTCCAGCCTCCATCCCTGCTGCTTCTGCCTCATCCACGGCATCGGCAGGAAAGGCACAAGCCACAAACATCTTTGTGTCTTCGGGCAGTGCCGTGGGGAGAGGCTCGCTGTGCTCCTCGTCGCAGAGACCGCTGAGCAGGGCAGAAGCTGCTGGCTCTGCTTCTTGGTCTTGGAGTGGGAGAGACAACGCTCTCTCTGCCTCGCTGTCCCACTCCCCTAACACTTCCTTTTCAAGGAGCTCTTCTGCCTCCCACTTTTCCAGGAGCTCGTTCAGAAGAGCATCGCAGGACGGCGACTCCCCAGAGGCAGAGCACACGTGTGCCAGCTGGTCAGCACCTGCAATCTCGGTGCTGTTTTCTGTCTCACCTGCAGAGTCTTTGCTCACACTGGAAGTGCTGTGCAGCTCCTGGGAGCCTTCAGCAAGTTCCGGGGTGACAGATGGCAGATTCCTGGTGACACCTCCTTCTTTGTCTTCTGGTGGGAGACACAATGCACTCTCTGGCTCTCTGTCCCTCTCCTCTGCTGCCTCTCTGTCAGGGAGCTCTTCTTGCTCCCAGTTTTCCAGGAGCTCCTTGACAAAAGCATGGCAGGACAGCGAGTTGTCAGAGACAGGGCGCAGGTCGGCCAAGAGCTGGTCAAGAGACGCAAGCTCTGGGTGCTTTTGTGCCTCTCCTGCGGCGTCTCTGCTCGCGCTGCCAGCGCTGTGCGGCACCGAGGGGCCTGCAGCTGGCTCCAGGCTGGGAATTGGAGGATCCTTGAGGACACAGGAGGACGTCATGGATGTTTCTTTGTTGTCCAGGGAGGAGATGGCGGCTCTAAACATCTCTTCATACACTTTGTCTTCCAACTCCTCCAGCTGCTCTATCTTTTTCTGCAGCCGATGCATCAAAGCCTCCTCATCCTCTGGGCACAGCCGCTTGCGACGCGCTGTTTTCTCGGCTGGCCGACGAATTCCCTCTGTCTTTCGGAGGGCATTTAACAACTTGGGGGATCTGAGGGTGGACTTGACAGACCTGTTCTCACGCAGATACGGGGCCAGGCCTCTAAGCCGGCCGCTGCAGGTGTATCCACCCTTTCCATCCTGCACCTTGGTGATCTCCTCTGTCTCAGAGGGCCCCAGGTGCTTCCAAGCTGTCTGGGTCCCAGTGCAGAGCCCCACACCAGGTGTGGGTTGCACGGGAGAAAAGCAATGGCCCTGCCTTGCTGCTGGGCCATGCTGTTTGTACAGCAGGGGCTGCCCCTCACGGGGCTGCCTGTGGGCATTCGCCTCCTGCTGCTTCACCATCTCGAGGGTGCTTTGCCAGACACTGGCTACAAACACCCAGGGGAGCTGCTGCCTCCTGAGAAGCTGCTGCCTGCAGACGAGCTGCTGCCTCCTCAGAGCGCTGCTCTCCTGGGAGTGGCCACTGCAGGGCTTTGTGGCCCCTATGGTCAGGACACGGAGCCGCGTCACAATGGCCTCTGGGCACGATGTCACCGCGGGTCACAAAGGCCTGGTGGGCACGGCTGGTCCTTTTTCCAGAGGCCTGGCAGTTTCTATGGAGCCAGCCCTTGACACAAAGGCCTTTTTTAGGCCTTTGCCCCTCCACTTTTCCTAAGTTTGTTCCTGTCCCAAAGACCTTCAGCTCTCTCTTGTCCCACCTTG
The DNA here is from genome assembly GCA_034509425.1 of Eopsaltria australis. NCBI lineage: Eukaryota > Metazoa > Chordata > Aves > Passeriformes > Petroicidae > Eopsaltria > Eopsaltria australis. The sequence continues at coordinate 2,667,101 of JAVTVJ010000117.1, forward strand.
TGTTCCTCCCATGAACATCCACAAACAAGCCCTTTGCTGTGACAAAATGCTTTTCCCACCCAGCCCACCACATGACCCAAGCCTGATCCCCGGTAGAAAGATCATCAGAAAGGCAAGAAACCTGTTTGAATTGAATCAGGCCACTACTGTAAAAGACAATAAAAAGTCTTAAAAAGATTAGGAACACAGGAGCACCAAGGAAAATCTCCCTTCTCTAATTTACGCAGGGGTGAGGGAAATATGGTCACAGGGGACGAGGAAAAGGCTGAGGTATGGAATGCCTTCTTTGCCTCAGCCTTCAACAGTCAGATGGGTTATCTGGAGGACAAGCAGTGCCATGAGCTGGCACACCGGGATAGAGAGGCACCAGAGCCCCTGCAATCCCAGAGGAAATTGATAGTGTCCTGTGGAGCCACTGAGACACTGACAAGTCTATGGGGCTGGCTGGGAGTCCCCCAGGGGTGCTGAGGGAGCTGCAGAAGAGCTCGCTAAGCTTGCTGTCCTTTATTATCATCATCCTGTCGGGGATGTCCCCCATGAGTTTTGGTGCCAGTGTGACAGCCACAGCCAAGAAGGGCCCCAGGGAAGATGAGGGGAACTGCAGGCCTGGCAGCCTGACCTCGGGGCCTGGAGCAGATGGTTGTGAGTGGGATCACAGGGCCCTTAGAGGACAACTGAGGGATCAGGCCCAGTCAGCGTGGGTTTAGGAAAGGCAGGTCCTGCCTGAGCAGCCTGATGTCCTTTGATGAGCAGGTGACCCGCCTCAAGGCGGAGGGAAAAGTTGTGGATGGAGTCTCCCTGAACTTGAGGAAAGCCTTTGACTCCATCTGGCCCAGCACAGTCCTGGAAAAGCCATGAGCTCAGGGCTTGGGCAGGGGCACTCTGCTGTCTTTAGAACTGTCAGCATGGCCGGGCCCAGAGAGTGGTGGGGAATGGTGCTGCATGGAGTTGGCTTCTGGTCAGCAGCGGTGTCCCCTGGGCCTGGTCCTCTTCACCATCTGTCCTGCTGATGTGGGCAAGGGCATCGAGTAGGAGATTCACCCTCAGCAGTAAATTTGTAACAAGTCCACCTTGCGTGGGAGTGCCTACATGCTGGAGGGTTGGAAGGCTCTGCAGGGGGATGGGGACTGGCTGGCTGCATGGTGTGAGGCCAGCAGAGTGAGGTTCAAGAAGAGCAAGGCCTGGGTCCTGCCCTCGTGTCCCAACAAGGCCCTGCAGTGCTCCAGGCTGGGGCCAGAGTGGCTGCAAAGCTGCCCAGCAGGAAAGGCCCTGGGGCTGCCAGTGGCCAAACATGAGCAGGCGTGTGCCCAGGTGGGCAAGGAGGCCGGTGGCATCCTGGCCTTGTGTGTCAGCAATAGAGGGGCCAGCAGGAGCAGGGCAGTGATTGTCCCTCTATGCTGGGCACTGCAGGGCAATGCCTTGAGTGCTGTGTGCAGATGTGTGCCCCTTATGACAAGAAGGACCTTGAGGTGCTGTCCCGCAACAGCACTGGGAAGGGCTCTGGAGCACAAGGCTGGTGAGAAGCAGCTGAGGGAGCTGTGGGGTCTCAGTCTGAAGGAACGGAGGCTCAGGGGGGACCTCTCTACAACTGCCCTGACAGGGCAGTTCGGTCTCTTCTCTCAAGTCACAAGCACAGAATCACAGAATCAGCTACACTGGAAAAGACTTTGGAAATCATCAAGTCTATCTTATGAACAGGACCAGCTGAAACAGCCTCAATTAGCACCAGGGGAAGTTTAGATTGGTTATTAGGAAGAATTTCTCCATGGAAAGGGTTGTCAAGCATTGGAAGGGGCTGCTCAGGGAGCTGGTGGAGTCACCATTCCTGGAGATGTTTAAAGAGGGACCGGATGTGGCACCCAGTGCTCTGGCCTACTTTACAAATGTGGTGATCAGTGATAGACTGAACTCGATCCTGGAGGTATTTCCCAGTGTAATTGTGTGATTCTGTGATGATTCTATGAAAAATGAACCAAACCTCTGGTGGGCATTGACTTCTCAGAGCTGCCGATACTCGTTCCGAGGAATTTCCTTTAGGAAGAATCATGGATCAAACCTGCCAAGGAAACTTGAACTCAAATGGGACAAGTGAGATCTTTGCTGCAAGTTTACCCATCAGCTGGTGTTTGTGATCTGGCTTCAGCTTTCCCTTCTTGTTCCCAATGGCCCAGGTCACTGATGAGTTTGGATGGGAACTTATTTCTTTAGAAGCTGCTTCACAAAGAGGTGACTGGGGAGACCCTCAGCTCCTCAGCCCTGGTGATGGCATGAGAGGTGACAGATTCTGTGTGACAACCCTTTGTCAGAGCAGAGCCTGGAGCTGGGGACACACACCTGCCCTAGGTATCCCCATTTTGCTCCACCTGTGCTCTCTCCTGGGTTACACCTGAACCCTGCAAGTGTCAGGTGAGTTTAGAGCTATCTCTAAATTGTAACACCTGGATTTTTGCCAGGCAATGTTTGGCAGTGGCATTTTTGGAAATATTAATGAAGCTCTGGGGTGCAGGTGAGTGTTATTTGCCTTGCCCAGCTCAGGGACCAGGTGTCCCTCTGCTCACCTTCCCTACAAACACCACAGCGACACGAGCCACCAACTCTTACTGAAATGTTTATTAAGATTGAACTTCGGAACAATGGATTGGAACACAATGTCTCGTGGAGTAGAATATTTCTAAACTGATTTTTTTCTTTTCTATGCATAAATGAAAAAAAAAATCAAGATTATACAAAAAGAACAGAAAGTGCAGAACACAATAAAACAGTTCTCATGCAACAATTTTTTTTAACCTTTAAACAGAAAATAAGCTCAACAGTGTAGAAATAAAAATCATACATACATTATGCCGTCTACGCACTCAAACATTCATCTGTGACATCACTTTTCTTTATCCCTTTTTCCTCATAAAACAACATTATGTGTTTAACACATGCTTATAAACATTGCTAAACTCAGCAAGAGCTATTATAGTGCCCCAACTTAATAAGTTGATAAAAAAGTAGTTGTCATATGGCCAGTTCACAAAGGAACTAAATATTCTCTTTTTTTTCTTTTTTTTTTTTCTTTTTCCCCGCTATGAGATGCCTATATGCAGCTTTTCTAGTAATACGAGGCATTTAAAATAAGCTGGTCATTTGGCTACTTAAAGGGCTTAGTGTTCATGTTACATCAGGCAAAACAAATTCACATTGGGAACCGCCAATTTGTTGAGAGAAAAGTCTGGATTTTGGGGTTATTTATTACAATTTGGCTGTTGCTAAGGTCTGAGTAGGTGCAGAGTAAACAAGGTGACACCAAGTTTGACTAAATAGCTCCCAGAGCTTCACCTCATACTTCCAAATTTAAGAATAAATGTGCCAGAGCAGGTCAAATTGAACCATGCCCTGTGTTTTCCCTAAAATTTTAGCAGGTCGCAAAGGCATCAAAAGCCCTTTAAAATGCAGCAGATGCTGTCTTTTGGTGGGGGATGTATTTGTCCCTCCTTGGCATCCCTTGTGCTCTCTGGGGCAAGGGAAGCTGAGAGGGAAATTCAGGTGAAGCTGCTCAGGTTGAGGAACCAAACCAAATCGGTTTTCCAGGAGGTGATTTTAATTTAAATGTCAGGAAAACCTGGAACACCTTAATGAGCAGATCGGTGGGTGCGAGTGCCATGTCAGGAAAAGGAATCGAGCCTTTTCGGTGTTTTCTAAGGCAGTTTCTGAACTGCTGAGCCTCAAATTCAAACCCCAGTTGGTGTCTGAGGTGCTGCAGCTCCTTTGAATGCAACATGACAAAGAGAAAACTTTGGGTAGCTCCACTTTTTCCAAATGACCATTTTTTGACGTGCTTTACAAACGTCCAGCTTTGTCATTTAGGGAAGGAAAACAGCTAAAGGACTCTCTGGAACCATAAAGTTTCTGCAAAGAAAAATAAAATTTGGTATTTCTTCCACACAGTCATCAATAACATTTCTGTGCAACATTTGGTGTCCATTACATTTATTTGGCCTATTCAAAGGAAACGAGGACAAAACAGCTGCAAAGAAAACCAACTTCTCTTTCACGACAGACACTTCAGATGCCGAAGCTGCTACATGTGCTTGGAGTATCATGCAGGAGTTAATTTGTTCATTTGAATAGGATACATATTTATAGCTGAGCTTGTCTCACATCTGACTAGGATGAGGGAAACCTGGAAGAACTCAGTTGAAAATGTTGTGGAGTGCAGTGACACAACTCCCAAAGGTATTTTGGCCCGAGCAGTGTGTCTGGAAATGTACAAACACAGAGGTACAGACACACACACACACACATCCCTAAAAGCCCCGAATATCAGCACCTGCCTCCTGCACTTCCCTCCTGCCCAGATGTCCCAGCTCTCTCAGGAACAAAGTGTGACTTTCTCTACCTTTACTCATAGATGTGACCTCAACCTGCATGGCTGTGACCTGGCAGCCAGGAAAATCCTGCTTTTCATGGTGGATGCTGGAGGAAGCCAAGCTCACCCCAGACCAAGGGCAGGGGACGTGTTCTTAACGATGGAAGTGAGGTTTTAATGAGTACCTGGCAAAAAGCACTGTGGCTGCTGCTGTCATTCCAAGTGCTGGGGGGTTCAGAGCAGGTGGGAGAGATATAAGAAAGACTCAGTCCTTGCCTCTGAGGAAAACCTCACGCAGCCTGTTCCATCCTGGGATCTGAGTGCCACCACTGGCATCAGCAAGAAAATCAGGAGGGTAAATTTGCAGCTACCTCCTTTTCAGACTGATGTGCTGCGAATATTTCTGAGCCTAGAAAAAGGCTCCAAATGAAAGGGGAAAAGACATTGTGTGTTTCAAGAGCACAAACCTCCACTGGATTTACTGGCCTCCTCCCTCCTGATGATGAACAACCTCGATCTTTCCACAACTGCTCACAGCCAGAGCCAGCAAACCACCAGATTCGTGTTATTAAAAGGCTGTTTAGGCAATAAATCTCTATGAAAGTCATCAAACCAGCAGGAAGAGAAACATTCTCAAGAAATTATTGCTTCTGGAGTCTGAGATGGCCATCCACCAACAGCACAGATCTCACTGGACTCTTGGAATAACCCAACAGGGCCAAACCCACACTATGTCTTTCCGAGGGGTGAAAGTTAAAGCTTCTCTGCTCTCACGTGAAACATCTCGAGATGTGCAGCTGTTCAACCACAGCCCTCAAGGTCTGAGCACCAGCAGAGCTTGTGTCACACACTGCAGCAGAACAGGTTAAAACTGTTTATAGTATTGAACACATAACTGAACCACTAAACCTTAGTCCTACTACACTGAAGGTCCAGTGGGATGACTTCAACTAGACAGGAATACAAACAAAAAAAAAAGATGCTCATTGTCACCAGGAATAACAAAAAAACAAACTTCTCTTTCTGCAAGTTCTGCAACAAACACATAAAACTGTACTACTTTATCTTTAATTGTGGCAAATAAAAAAAAAATCTGTATCAAAAGATCCGGTAAGGGACAGTTGAAGAAATAAATCCTTGCCCACTCTACCCTGAGAAGTGCTGGGGCTAGGAAGAAAACTCTCACATCCAAGGAAAAGCCCTCGGGAGACCTCAGCGGGTGAAGCCAGCGCAGGGGTTTCCCAGGCTGGCCCAAGGACAGGAGGAGATGCTTTGGCTGGGGCTCCCCAAGTTAATTCTTCTGGCAGCACTACAAAAACTTCAGCATGTTTACAATGAATAATTATTTCCTTTGCCTTTACCAGGGAGTGAAATCAGCTTCCTGCCGTGGCAGCGTGCGTATTCCTGCGTTATAAGCCTCATGAACAACTCCAAACATGGATTTTAACATCCAGTTCTTAGAAATGAGGCCATGCTAAATGCTGTCCGTGACAAAACTGGCCCTGCCCTGCCCTTGCTTGAAGCCTCCGAGTTCGAAATGAAAAGTCCTTCCTCCCTCCTTGCCCTTCCCTGGCTGAGAAAGCTCCATAAACATGGGTGAGCTCACCCCCAAAGTGGTTTCATGTTCCCTCTGTGGGATATGAAGTCAGAGGGAGCTTCAGCCTCTCCTCCCTCTCTGCAGCTACTTGGTCAGTGTGATGGTGCAGTGAAAGAGACCTTGGCTTACAAAGTGCAATGTGGAGTAATGAAGATCTGATCCACGCTGGTCCATGGAATCCTTGGGAAAAGGGTAAGGCTGGCACTGGTCAGAAGATGCAAGTTTTTAACCTGGTGAAGAACCTTTCCAGCAGTAGAGATTAAAATAAGGAGTACTTGACAGCAGTTATTTAACGAAAAGCAGAATCTCCAAGGAGCTTCAAAACTAAAATATTAAAGCCATTTTAAAATGTGTAACTCAGCATGTAACTTACATGAATGCCAGTTCTAGGGTGAAACACAACACTTGTCTCTCACACATGAACATCACCAGAATATACTAAATGTAACTGAGATTATAAAATTCACAGCGGAATTTCTCACAACTGCTTTCTTCAGTAAGGTCTCACACTCTTCAGTAGTATCCCTCCCCGGGCTGAACACAGCTCACAGTACATGTTCTAAATCAAAATATATTCACCATAGAAAATAAAGACTTCCTCAAGACATTTGGAAAAACAAATACAACCCCTAAGTCCCGTGTGATTACATGTACTTCAGTGCTCTGTGGTGTCACCAGCCTAAAAACATCATCACCCTTGATAGCAGAGCCCATAGGCATTGACTGGAAACCTTCAGAGGAACCCACGGATGCCACCTTCAAATACACCCAAACATCCATTTCTCAAATACACTGACAATTCAAGTAATTCATTAAAATATGCTTTTCATATTGAAATATAGCTTCTTTGTCTGAATGTGTGGATTGCAGCGTGATTGACGCAGGCATTTGCAAGTCTTGGAGGAGTTTGAGGCAGCAGAAATCTCACATTGCACTGTGTCTGCCTGTCCAGCACAAGGATTGACGGCAGCCCGAGGGGCCCAAGCCAAAATGAGTCAACAGCATCACAAACACATCTTACAAATGACAAACGGAAGTTTGGTTTCAAAAGTTGCTTTAAATGGCTGCTGGATAATGATCCAAACCTATTTTAAATCAAGTTAGCACAACTCTTTCAAGCTCTTTCCAGAAAAGTATCTTTGCACTGCAGCTGCGTCCTGAATCACAGAAGGGGACATGGAGGATGTGCTGACATTGGTACGGCAGCTCGGCCTACAGTTCCTCCAAGACAGGGACTGGAACAGCAACATTTGAATTTTAAGGCCTAAAAACTGTTTCTGACACAGATTTTTATACACCCAGACTATGCCATAAAGTGACGGAGGTAGGCCTTGGGTTCTCCTTGTTGTACTGACCCCGTGCCTTTACCTCGGCTGCTGCGTTCCCAGCCAGGAGGTTAAAGGATCGTAAAAAGTGCAATTAATCAATTACTTCCTTTCCTTACGGAAGAGAATCTGCACGCCCCCTCCCACGAAGCTGACCCCAGAGATGCCCTTTCTCCACGGCAGCTTCATCCAGAGATGATCAGGTATAAACGCCAGGAAAACCCCCGAGTTCACCAGCACGTGAAACTCTCAGCTAAAAATTGTCACAGCGTATTCCAACGACATTCATAAAATGCAGCACTTGTGATAAAAAACCTGTGAGTGCTGGTCACCTCTCCCAGCTGCTGCTCCTTCCATCTACAGCTGACATCCAGCACCTAGTGTCACCCTCTCCTGACAAGCAGCAGATTTGGGAGCGGTTGTGAATAGTATGACTAAAAGAATTCACGGCAGTTTCTTAGAAACCGCAGTAATTGCTTTTTTTTCCTTGAAAATAATTGCAAATAAAAGGATTCTGCAGTAATTGCACTAACAAAAACATGAAGTCTAAAATTAAAGTAGCTGTCAGACCAGTAATACCATGCTCGTGAAAAAAATCGATTGATGTCTAAGCATTTGATTCAGTTATTATGCTAGTGAAACCTGAAATGTTCAGACAAAAAAATGGCAAGAGACTATAGGTCGAGATAGCTTCCATTTTCCATTAGTTTAAAAACAGCTGAAAACTTAATTTTTCTAACTGCTAATTGTATACACTGTGAGTCTCATGCAGATTAATAAAACTTATTTGAAATCTAAATGTATTCTTAATAAAAAAGTGTTCAGAAATGACGTTTCTAAGTTGTAGGGAAAGCAATTAGCATCAGAGCGACCTGCTCAAACCTAGAGGAAGGACTACAGAATTTCATTTACATTTTTGCATGAAACTGCCTTTTCTTCTGCAAATTTTAGCTACAAGTAGTGAAGGTCCTAATTTGCTTTCCTGGAAAAAAAAAATAAACCAGAACCACAACAAAAGTTCTTGATCCTGCACCTGCACTCCTTGGAATGTGGGTGAACAAGCGGCGGTGGCCTCACACGGCTGACTCGCCCTCCGGCTCTGCCGCCGCGGCTCCTTTGCGCGTCAGCTTCAGCACCGTCGGCTTCTCCGCGCCCGCGCCGCTGCCCTCGCCTGTCTCGGGAGGACCCAGTCCCTTCTGCTCTTCCTTTGGCTCTTCATTCACTTCGGGGTAAATCACCAAGAAAGTCGCTGTCAGAAAACCCAGGAAGGATCCCACAGAGGCCACCATGGGGATGACCCTGACCGTGCCGACCATGTCCACCACGCCGCCGAGCGCAGAGGCCACCAGGATCTGGGAGATGTAAACCTGGCACGACAGGATGGCGCAGTCGATGCCGAACCCTCGCTTCGAGTTCCCAGGGCTGTGGTGAATGTACTGCGAAAAGACAAGAAGTGTGGTAGGAGGTGAAACAATGGACGAAACCAATACTTGAACACTAGAACTTCCCTTGAATTTTTCAGCCCTGTGATCAACTTTACATCATCTTTGTGCATCACTACGACACAACTCCAGAGCAACAGCTCAGCCTCCTCACCCTGCAGCACGAGGCAGGTATTGACTGGGGTCACTTCTAGTCCAAATCAGCTCCAAGATTAGGTTTTGTAAAAACAATTTTACATGGAACATTTGGTGTTACGTGAAACATTAATTTTATGATCATAAAAAGGAATCACCCTCCCAATTGCAATGCAGGAACTTGTAATAAATGATCCTCCTGTAATTTGTAATCCAAATGAAACACTGGAATGACACTGTTGGGAAGTAAAATCATCGTCGTTGTTTCCAGCAGAATTGGTTTACCTTATGCATCCCCAAAATTACAGCTGCATTTCCAGACTCACTTCAGAATCTAAGACTGTAAAAACCTGAGTAACACTACCATACCACAATCAAGACAGGAGTAACAATGAGATATATAGTAAATACTCCAATAATAATTTAATTTCTCTTTATCTGCCATATGCACCCAGATCCTTTTATACCTCAACATCGAGAAAAGCAATCATGACCCCCTCTGAGCCAACTCAATGCCAAGACTATCTAACTTCAGCACCAGCTCCTGCTATTTACTATCCATTCAAGCTTTGGCGCACATCCAACAAAATAGGTATCTCCAATAATGGGATTTAACAAATCCATTTTGCCACCGTGACCTTGGAAGAAACACGAATGCTCTGTCTTGATTCACATACATGCTCCAAATATTCCACATACCTGTTTAATCTCGTGGTATTGTCCCAGAAGCGCGTAGGGGCAGTAGGAGATGCTCATGGAGACTATTCCCATCGTGCTGATCATTATCATGGTGACGTACACGTTGGGGAACATGGCCATCACTGCAGTGCCAAGGGAAAAACCCAGCGTCCCCAGGATGTAGATCACTTTTATGCTGAGGTCGTAGTTGTCCAAGTATTTCTGCAACAAGGCTGCAGAGATAAAGAATAAAACAGGAATCACAGAATTGTTTGGGTTGGAAGGGGCCTTAAAAGACCATCCAGTTCCAACTACCCCTGCCAGTTCCACTATCCCAGGTTGCTCCAAGCCCCATCCAACCTGGCTTTGAACACTTCCAAGGATGGGGCAACCATAGCTTCTCTGGGCAACTTGTTCCAGTGCCTCATCACCCTCATAGGGAAGAATATTTTCCTAATATCCAATCTAAACGTACTTTTTTCAGTTTGAAGTCATTTCCCCTTAAATATCAGTTTACTCACTAAAGTTTGAGGGGATTGATGTAGCCATGGCAGCTCGATACCCTGTTTAGAACGCGGATGCTCAGTGCATATTTGGGCTTTCTGAGCAGCACAGCCCAGTCCTTACTGGGAATAGGATGTGCTCCTGCTTCAGAAAGAGCCCATCCCCACAGTACTGAGCTGTGCTGACGTGCTTGCAATGTGCTGCAAAAGGCAGAATTTAAGTTTGGCAAAACCTCTCAATTTCAGAGCCTATTCCAAGCCCAAATTATCTGCAGAATGACTTTCAGAAATACATATTTATAATTTTGATTTAAAAACAGTCTTTGCAAAAACCCTCTTGCATATGCTTAAATCTTCCACCAAGCATGATTTTAGTTTCCTGAAGGGTTGTTAAATGCCACTCAATATCCTTTGATTTCATTTTGTGCTTTATGTCACTTCACCATCTGTTCATATTTCCACCTCTACATTTGGAGGAACTTTTCAATATTGATTCTTAAAGAAGCCCTTCCCCTTATGACCACAAGAAATGCTTTTCCGAAATATCCTTTACCCCAAACAAGGAGGTGGATGCCAACTGCAGCAACATTATTCCAGGAGGACCAGGAGTTGGATGATCCTAGTGGGTCACTTCCAACTCAGAATATTCAATGATTCTACTTTTACTTTACAAATACGTGCATGAGGTGCATTCTACTGTGTGACTGCACAGTCTCTTACCTGAACAAACAGCAGCAGTAGCAGCATAAATCACCAGCCCCCAGCATCCCATCTGAACCCCAGCATTGTAAGCATGCAGCTCAGTCGAGTTTGAAGGGGCCTGCAACAGACACAAACACCAACACCGCTTTGTCGTACTGAGCACATCTCAGAAACGAGGGGCTCTGAGCACGTCTGCCCATGGGAACTGCTCTCCTACCTTTGGATCGCCCTGGAAGATGACCTGTCCCATGAAATCCGTGTAGAACACAGCTTCAGCAATGATGGAAAACCAAGTCAGGAGGTGGCAAACGCAGAGCCTCAGCAGCTCCTTGGGCATCTTTAGCATGGACAGCCACAAGAGTCTGACGGTGGTTTCGGTCTCGCCCTCCTCGCTCTCCGTGTCGCCGCTGGAGTTGGTGGTGCCGCTCTGGTTGCGGTGCCGGCAGCGCTGCCGCTGCCGTTTCTGCATGTCGTAGATGTCATTCATGCTGCGCGAGGACTTGATCAGCACGATGGCGTTGGCCCGGCGGAAGCGGTACCGGTGCGAGCCAATCTTGCCGTAGTAGGAGAAGGTGTAGGACGGCTGCCGGTAGAACATGTGCCTCCGCCGCCGCATGGAGTTGGAAGTGCTGGATTGCTTCATGCCTATTCTGGCGTGTCCGTTGAGGAACTCTTTTGGTAGGGAGCCGTTGATGTTTGGGACTTTATCTTCATTTAAACGATTATCAAGCAACATGTCCTCCTCCTTCTCATTCTCCCTGAGGAAAGCGGACAGGTGGTTGAGTTTGGACTTCATGATCTCCTGGCTCGTGTTGTGGGGAGTGTTTGGATATGAAGCATCCTGAAAAATGGAGGGTTCGATGTCATGCAGGAAAAGTAGCTCCGATTCAATTTCCAGTGTGGCATCGGGCATGTGCAGAACTGAGTCACTCTTGCTCCTCACAATGTTCACCTCAAGGAACTCCATATTGAGGTCATGCTCTGACTGAACCTCATCATGGAACATGGAAGCTCCATACGGCTCTTCCTCACTAATTACATTCAGCCGATTCAGAGGGGGGAGACTGCCACTGAATTTGGCACTGGAAAGCGTGTCTCCTTCGTCATCGATCCTGTCCTGCTGAGGGTTATACTGCTCTTCTTCAATGCTAAAAAGGTGGAGAGCAACGGAGACAGAGAAAATAATGGCTGCAAAGAAGAAAAGGACTTGCTCTTGAGATTTAAAAATGCTACCCAAGAAGGTCTGTGTCCAGTCCAGCCCTCCTAACATATAACCAATCGCTCCTCCAAGACCTGCAGAACAGAAAAAAGGGAGAAGTGAGTTCAGAAAAAATCAATTCAGCCACAACCTGGTCTTCAGGAAGACTGAACAGCTGCCAAAAACATCTCAGCTAAGTCCATACCAGCTGAAAACGCGTGAATGTTCAGAGCCATGTCTTGCTCTTCACTGTCCACCACGTCCAACAAGTAGGCCCGAATTGGCCCTTCCGTTGCATCGGCGCAGAAGTCCAACACCACAACCCCGAGCACCGTGAGAACTATTCCAATGGGCTGCTTGTCTGGGACATCACCGATAGCCAGACCTGGGAAGAAACGAGAGAGAATCTGAGCATCTCATTCAAAAAGGGCAAACTCCTCCGAACAAGCTTAACACCTTAAGAGAGAGGTGGCCAACATGCTCAATGCAAACATTCCTTTATGCAGCAAAATGGCAATTTCAGCTCTGTGGCACAGCATCATGGAAGGTCTGGAACAAGGATGGTTTTTATGTTCTTAAGACTGACATTTATCAAAATGTGATTTTATAAAGCATCTCTTAAACCTCTTCAAGCACTGGATATTATTTTGTATTCCTGCCATGTATTTTCCTTCGGATGCTGAAGGCTGTTTTTATAAAAGACAGCCATGGTGGGAGTGGGGAGCATCCAAAATTACATATTTCATCTGTCAGATACATCCAGAGGTAACTGCACTGCTGGCAGCATTCCTGACATCGTGCTTAATGTGCAGTGGTCACACTATACCAGGATAAAGTGAAATTTAACCCTTTCATCTCTCTCTTTGCTTTTCTTAAATGTTCTTATTTTCTAGATCACTTTTTATAAGCAAAATATTTCAGGATGAAGCAACATGGGTGTGTTTTGCATTGCAAAAAGCATCAGTCAGCTTCTGTTGACAGCACAGGATGAAATGCTTTTTGTCTGCAGAGCAGAAAGGCAGCATTAGTGCAGAGCTGGATAATTTGTCGTGAGATGAACCAGTGACAAAAGCACGAATTACTCGAATCACAGAGATTTAGAAGTTACACATGCAAGGCCGATAAAACCATTAATGCAACTGATTAAAATGTCTATGGAAGGAGATGAACTGGCTAAGCCACCAAAAATCATCTAAATCTCAAGCGCTGATTCCTGCATATTGAATCCTCATTTATACCAAGCCCTTTGAAGGCTAAAGAAGTTTATAAGTGTTCCACACTCAGCGGAACCCTACAGCAGAAAACACCAACAGTGCTTTAGAGCTGCTGGAAACCTGAACAGTGCAGGAGAGAACAGGAATTGGGTAACCTGTTCTCCTGGGACATGGCTGTATCATGATTGGGATTAGCCAACCTCTGTGCTCCTGGTTCCCCTCCCTATGACTCCTACTGCCAGAGGCCACATTATGAAAGAGGGTCTGATACAGTTTTTGCAGCCTCTCCTGCTGTCCCAAATTGCAATTAGGATTGCAAATAACAGGAGGCTGAGGATAGGAAAGCAAAGAAGAAAAATCGACAATATTTTGTACTGATTTATTAGAAGGCTTCAAAATAAGCCTATAAACTGAACATGAGAGCTTTGCTTGCCAGTATCAATGGCTCCTAACCTAAACTACTGTATGGAAATGAGAGCTTCTTATCACTTAGAATCATGTAACAGGGTTGCAATCCAACATCCTAGAAACATCTGGAGGAAGAGGAATAAGTCTTGGGGACATAACAACTAAATACAATTGATGCCATATGATAACAATTTAAATGACTAATATTTATTGTTTGGACAAATTAAAAAAGCGTAAGCTAAATGTCATCTATTTGAATAGTTTGTCCACTGCAGTTTGCAGAGAAGTGAAGCCAATCATATGGCATTCCAGTCTGGCTTTAACAAGCTGAGCCAAGGTTACATTTCACTCATTTCCCTCAATTAGTAGACCTGTTTCACAATACAGCTGCATCTAACCCCAAAAAAGAGAGCCAAGAGGATGTTATTAGGTGCTAAGTTCCTTCCATTTGCATCGGTCCAACCATTTTGTAAACATTTTCCCAAACGTACTTGCTGTCACCTCTCCTACAATAAATTTACAAAGAGATTGTAGATTAAATTTGTAGTAAACTATGTTCAAGGGAAACTATTTTTACCAGCTTCGATGGGGGCTCAGGAAAAATTATTTTCCCACATAGTTTTTGATAAACAAATATTAACCATGTTCTGGACTTTTTCAATACTGGTTCTAAGAAAAGCACAAGAAAAAGTGAAAAGATAATTTTTGAAATAATGCTGGAAACAGGATGTGTTGCCAGATATGCATTAAAGGGAAAATGGATCACAACAGGAAACATTTCCCTGTGAACAGGTTGCTACAATTTTCCCATGTCAAGGTTCGACCAAATTCGTCTCAGGGACTGCAAACATTATGCTGGCAACCATTGTATTAGTAACATTGTTATTAATACCAGTTACAGCCACGATTGCACAATGCTCAGCACAGTGCTGTAACTTGAGAGTTCAAATAATAACAGGCAAGATGGACAGAGCTCAAGTGCAGGGCTGTGGAGATTTCTAACAAGTTTAACATTAAATCTGAGTTAAACCAACTGCAGAACACTACTTCCGACATTAAAATCTTAAAGCAGGTACATTAGCAGGGGATCCATGTAAGGGATTTCTTTTATATTTACCTATCACAGAGCCATTGAGGAAAAGTGCAACTCCAAAGAGGACACCAATGCAGAGAGCAAGGATAAAAGGCCGCCGGCGGCCCCAGCTCAGCGTGCAGCGGTCACTGGCTGAACCTATGAGCGGAGTGAAGATCAAGCCCAGGATAGGGCTGAGGAACCAAGTGAGGCTGTAGTATTGTTCAGGAAGACCTAAAACAAAGACAAAAACGATGCAAAGCTCATGTGGTACACACCAAACATTCCACTCTATACATGAAATTTTGTTACAGCATTGAAAACTGTAAATTAGGGTAATTTACCTACAGTGAGTTCTCTCCCAAATAAAAAACTCATTTAAGATTCTTTAGCAATGGTTAAAAAAACAGCTAAGGAAAGCACAGATCGTTTACCTTTCAAATACCACGGCAATAAGAAGGTAACAATTGGAGTACTTCTGCTACTGAATCCTCTATCCATTTGTGGAACACAGACTTAGAGACTTTGGGGTGCTTGGAAGCTGCCTGGCTGTCACATACACAGATCCCCTACTCAACAAAGCTTTTAAGATTCAAAATTGAACATTATACTGGTGCTGTTTTAATCTAAGACCACCCCCATAAAAGGTTTATTAAAGATACAATGAACTGAGAATGAAGAACAGAATTTGAATGTCTTAGGAAATGTCCAATTTCTAAGTACAAAAGTGTCTACTTACAAAAATGAACAACAGATAATAAAAACAGCAATTAGCAATTATTTATCAATTTATATATAAATTTAATATATATATAAATAAATATATATATAAGCTTATATATAAATCTAAGGCTTGCTCATCCCCACTGTCTGCTTTCTTTAAGAACAGAAATGATTATTCATAGGATCAGATGGGAAAACGTTTAAATTTACCACACAGCACTTATTAGAAAACAACAACTTGATAGACATAATAATTTCTGGAGAAGAAAGAGCTCCCAAGCCCTGCTCTCCACATCCCCAGCACGGAGCAGTGGCCTGCAGATGGCAGACTGGCCACAGCAGCAGCCATGCCGGCTCCTTTGGGATCTGCCTCTGGCTCGTTTATCAGCACGGGCCAGGTAACACTCAGACATGGTTCTTAGAAAAACATTAAAAACAAAACCATCTATTTCTTGCAGTCCAACTGATGCCAAGACAGAAAAACTCAATGGCTTTATCCCAGGAAGGAAAAACTGTTTATTATCCAAACCCATATATGGTGAGTGTGAGCAGCATTTGACCTTTGCTGGCGAGATCAACCTGTACCTTGTGCTCCCTGTTCAGCACATAGAGGCATCCATGACCAAGCAGGATTATACCAATCCCTGCCCAAAATAACCTCTGATGCAAATTTGGAAGTGTAATCTGTTGCTGTTAAAAGTAGCACCAAATCTTGACTAGCAACACTGACTTCTTCCATAAGACAGATCAGATTTTCCCAAGAATGTTGCACACTCTGTGGTGATGCACAGATTATATTACGGAAAATAAGCTACTTTTGGCATAAATAACCAATTTCATCATCAGGATTCAAAATCCAGGTCTGAGGCCAAGGTCTGTGTGATTTGACTCAACTTTGGCTAATGAACAAGCTAACAGTGAGAGCTGCCCTGATGAATCCAGAGTTACTGGAAAAGACCTGCCCCTGCTGAAACTTCCCAACCTGTGTTTGCCATGAATCTCCTGCCACAGGGAATGGCATCATGGCTCAGCCACCTCTCCTTGTTACAGGCAGCTGCAGGTCTGTCCTGAGGCCAATACTCCACATCATTACTTACCATGGAACTGCTGATTCCCTCTGCACAGGATTTAGATCTTTAGGAAAGGGCTGTTTGTTCAGGTGGCCCTGTGTCCACATCATGATTCAAATCACTACCTCCTGCTCAGCTTTTCCTGCTGTTTGGTGATGTCTTGGCTGACATGGAAGTTTTAGCTGAGACATAACTCCTGTGTGTTTTTGCATATTAGACCTAAAGCTCTTGTTCAAGAAGCCACAGGTGTCGCGGCATTGTCCCTCCAGACCCCAACATTTATTTGCACCATCCAGCTTTTCTTCATGAACTCTACCCTCATCAAAGATGCAAGTTAGGAAGCCAGCAATTCAAGCAGAAGTGCAAGGAAAACTTCCACCTCCCTGTGGTTTTAACTCTCTTTAACTTCACCAGGTTCAACAGCTTCTCAAGCACACAAGCCGGTTCAGGCACCTCACGTTTAACTGGCACCTCACCTGCTCCAGGATGTTGACACTTACTAGTGCCTGAGCTGGCTTAAAAATAATTAATCATGGGGAAGAGGAAACATTTGGTTCAAGGCAAGTAAAACTAAAGGCTGGGCATGATTCATTTAGAGTGAATGATTTTTCTGCACGACACACAAGAAATGGCAGTGTGTAAATGCTCATCCCACTCTGCCTGCACAGAGCCATCATGGGAGCAATGGTTAAGCACCCAAGGTTGCTACTGTGTGAGGCCAAGTCCCTGCAGAGTCTGTGTCAGACACAGTGAGAGGCAGCAGCTTAACCAATGTCATGGATCTGTATTGCAGCCATCACCAACATCTGGAATAACTCGATGGTGTTTCACTGCACGAGGGCTGTGTGTTGAAAGCAGACATTTCTTTTCTGAATTATGTTGTGACTTGTGAATTACGAGCTGGGACGTCTCAATCGAGCTCATCCATCACTAAACACTTGCGAGATGCTGGGAAGGTTTTGCAGTAAATCATACAGAGACTTTAAATAAACACAGGGGTGAAGGCTGGCAAGAGCTCTGTCCTCAGCCTAACAAGCCTCATCACATCCTATGTGAACAAACAATCAAATAGACATATTTAAGTAAAATGGACACAATTAAGAGATTCTCTTTTAATACTCCAACATCCATTGAGACAAACAATTTGTTTTAATGGAGACTGTGAGCAGAAAGAACAAGGGGACACGGGTATATCAGGGACAAGCAATAGGAGTGCAAATCAGGGACACCAGGGGTTGGCACAGCTCACTGTCCCTCCGTCCTTGAGGCCACCACTTTGTCTCCAGTCTGCAATGACACTTCTCTGTGCTGTATACAGATCTTAATAACAAAAAAAAAAAGTTCTGGGAACACAGAAACCATTTGAAATGATGATTTGGAAGGACTTCTGCAGAGAACTAAAAACTGTTTATAACTATTTCTCCTTCAACTGTAAAACTTGCACATTTCTAAACTGGACAGATAGGTATTTTTTATGCTTTATAGCCACAGCTAACTGTCATAAAAATGTCCTAAAATTATTAAAAAACATTCAGTACTTGACTTCAAGTACTTTCAAGATCAACTTTGCATGCAATAACTGAAAATCAGATTAAGGTCGGGTTTGATTTTACAGGTCAGTAAAAGGAAGGAAAAAAGGTTTTTTACCCGACCTTTGATACATGACTAAAATTAATGAGTTTTATCTTTTCATGTGTGAGTCAGAGGAGAGACACTGAAATGCTTTCTTGGGAAGAATTTATTTTTACTTATTGCAAAGGGTGATCTTCCTAACATCTAAGTATTATAAATAAAAGCCTAAATCTAAATATTTACAGTGAAAATGGCTTACTTTGCTGAAGACATGAATCTCAATGATTTCAGAACAGAGCCATGGATGAAGTTTTTATGGAAGGGTAAAAAGGACTTGAAACCCCAAGAACATTATGTTTCAAGATTCTTCTTCAGAAAAACCACTTTGATATTTTTTTATCGAACTACTCATTAGCAGCCAAAATATCTATCTTTAGAAAAAGAGGCCACGATAAAAATCTATACAAGAATTAATAGCCCCATGCCAAGAAAAATGGAAGAATTTCTAAAAAGCTTTGAGTGCTCCCCCAAGTAAACAGGAAAGGGATAACTTTCAAGTGAAACACGAGCCATTCCCACAGACTGGGTAATGGCAGGAATCACTGACATGAGCACAACCTGCTTTCTGTCTTCCTGGAGAAGCCATGCCACGGGACTGCTTCCATAAGCTAAGTGGCAGGGCCCTGATAAATTGCATTCCAAGAGTAAGCCAGCAGTTTATAAAATCATCATGTGTGTTTTACATACAGTAAAGCAGAATTCCAAACTGTTACCATTTATTAAGTGACGTGTATGGCTTTACTGTAAGTATGTAAACTGTGAGATTGTCACATTAGAATTTAGTTGGTTACTCAAGTGGAAAACAACTGCGTGAGATTAGAGAAAACTCCTGGCGGAGAGTGGGTGCACATGAAAACTAGACTAAAGCAGTACAGAAAAAAATTAATCTGCTGTTGGGAGAATTCCCTCTGAACCTGACTGACTCCCCACCTGAGTAATGCATGGGCAAACAGCGCTGTAGCAATAGGGAGCAAAATGAGTTATCCACAACTTCCTTTTGTGTTTGTTTTCTAGATCTAAAAGGTGAGATGTGTTATTGGTAAGCTCAGTCTGCCCAGTCAACCAAAACTCTGAAGAATTCTGGTGCTCAGAAGAGTCTTCTCTCTCTGTACAGATTTAGGTGTCACCTCTGATGTCTGTGCTCAGCACTGTTGCTGAGAAATCAGACTTTTGTAGAGCTCACAGACATTTTCTACCAGGAATTTTGCAGGAAAGAGCTTTCTGAGGCACAGAGCATGACCTCCACTGTCCCATGAAGTGAGACTTCAAAAGGTACCTCACAGATGCTCTTCCTACAATTCACCCTTCATGCTGGCAGAGTCTGCAGGACTATCATCATTTCAACAGTAGCTTGCTTTAGTGCTAGACATTTTCATATAAATGAGAACATTCCAGACAGACAAGGAGAACTCCAACCCCAAAATACTTTTCTTCCCTTAAAAGAGGCTGTTCTGGCTTTAGTATCTTGAATGTCTGCATACATGATATGCATATTTAGGTTGGCGTGTGTGATTTGGCAGGAGAAGCAAAAAAAAAATAAGACTGAAAATTGAAATACTTAAAGAAATTGTGTGTTTATATATGTGTGTGTGTGTGTATAAACAACAGAAACCCCCTAAGTCTTCCAGAGGTTTTCTGCCTCACAAGAATGAGCTCCAATAATGAAACCTTGTAAAAATTCTGTCTGCAAGGGCATTAGAAAATTGAGGATGGTAGTTACATATCCTAACGGTTCCCTTCTCTGTATATGTATGCTGCTAAACCTACAGAATGTCACCATTTAATGCAATATTTTAAAATGGAAAGACAGTTCAGAAGGCAGCTGAGGCAGGAAAGACAACAATAAGCAGAAATGTAGAGACAGAGGGAATGTTTTGACACCGAGAAGTTCCTTCTGACGCCCCCATTCAGTGGCAAGGACTCAGCTGGGGGGTGTATTTTAAATAAACTTGGCTTTGGTTACGTGCTGGGCCAGCAGCCCTGCAGCATCCAGTCTCTGACGTGCACAACAGATGCACGGATGCTGGCTTGGACTGGATTTCAAGGCAGCACAACTGTGAGATTGTCATCCATGTGACAGCCTGTCCACAACCTCTTACAGCCAAAAGTGAAATGTCCCAACTGCTGAGAGCTGCTGCACCCTCCTAGAACAGGCTATGGCTTGGCTGGGACTGATTTTGTATGGCCAAGAGTGGTTCCATGCAGCACATGCCTTCACTAAAGGCTGCTGAGACTCACATGCAGGCTCAAAGGCCAAGGCAGCTGCATCCCATTACCAATTTGATGCTGTTCCTTTATTTTGTCTGGAATTTTCCACCTCCACACTTGCCTTGCCAGGTAGCAGCTCTTAGAGCAAACTGCCATCCGCCAACTTGGAAAAGCAGCCTGGTGGCCTCACAGGGGAGGAATAATAACTGGAGGATTATTATTTAGCCTTTTACTGACAGCTAATCTGAGGAAACACCAAGGAGGGAAAAAACATATTGGATAAACAAGGTTAGTATTTGTGGCGTGAACTGAATGTGGAGCAGGTCACAAGGCAGACTCAGAAGTCTCATACAAATCAGTGAGAAAAAGAGCAAAACACAACAACAGCTTCTGTTAGGAGCGACGACTGCCACTGAGACCCTTGTAATATGGCATTTCCCAGCCAGCTACAAACAAACAGGACACTGGCTTCTAGTAAATAAGGGTTTGTTTTTTCCCAGACAAAAAAAGTGCCCAACAATAGTGGGACCAGCACTGCTCACGGTTCACAGGAAATGCTCACTGTGTCACCATCAGTCTAAGGGCTGCGTGAGGTCACGAGTTACATGGAAGAAAGATTAAGTCACATGCAGCAGTTTCTATTCAAAACCTCTTTTTGATAAGTTCTATTGGGGGAAAAATAGTTCTTTATAAGCTTAACAATAAGATCTGATATGGGAATAGGATGCTAAGGTCCTATTTTCATTTGTTAGAAATCATCACCTAGAGACTTGTTTATACACTTTAAATAAACACCATACAAATTTCTGAACGAACACAAGAAGCTGTCATGCCCTGCAAATGCTTTCTATTCCACAATTTCATCCTTGTATAAAATACTGCATGCTGCTAAAAATATTTCACATTGATCTGTTTAAAACTGCATTGCTTATACAAGCTGCTTTGTTTAGACTGTATTTTTAAGGAGTGTAGCAAGCAGAACCAATGCTTGTCAAAAAGCTGTGAAAAAGTTCAAACTCTGGTATCTGTTTTTCATCTTCTACATCAAAATTGTAGGAACCACTGCAAACTCAAGCAGTTTAGCTTTGGAGGATCTATATGAGGAGTAGGGGGTTCAGAATAATTTCATAAATTCAGCCAAATATCCATTCACTTGTATTTAAAATAAAAATACAGACTTGCCACACATTTGTGTCTCTCAGAGAAACTGCAAACAAGCAGCAATGCCTGTTTTGACAACTGCACCACCACGAAACTTCGACCATACATTCTTTGCTTCTTGCTATTTCTCCTAAGACTTTAGGACTTTTAATGGCTTAGAGTGGGACCCTGAGGTGCCAAAGAAACTGTATCTGAGCCAACAGATGATGAACCAATGCACTGGAATAGGCCTGACTGGTGGTCTGAGCACTGCTGAGGTACAGTCAGCACTTGCACATCGAGCTTGTTGCACCCATGAGAAATCACCTTCTAACTTCTGGATTGAAATAGGAACTCTGACCAACAGGGAAGGGCTAAGAAAAAACACAGTAATTTCTCCTGGTGCCCATTACCATGATCTGAGCAGTGAGAGTACAAGCTTTTAAGAAGGAAATAATTTTAATGACTTCTTGAAATCAGAGTCTGGTGGCACATGAGATGAGACAGACTCTAATCTGCACTCCTAATGCTACAGTACCTTACAGCTGCTGGGGTGAGAAGAAATAAAGCCCTATACAGGACTTGATTTTTAGGTGAAAATTTTGCTTTTCATTCAATGACTCCTGCCCAGCCTGTATAAGGCACTTGCTCAAGCCAAGCGCTTGTTCAGAAGCAGCAAACAGCACAACACTGGTGAAAAATTGACCAATATTTGGGATCACTAGGCTCAGTTTAGTTGCAAGAGTGCAGGCAGAACTCAGAACAAAACTGAGGTTTTTTATTGCTGCTTAGCTTCCTACATTAAAATGATTTGCCCATCAAGCTGTCAGGCATCTTGATTCACTCAGTGTCTCAGGAACAACGTACTGCATAAACAGCATCTCAAAACTGTGGCTTCAATCTTCCCACTGGTAAAATTCACATCCTGAAATTCCTCTTGTGCCTGTCGAATCAGAGCTCTTGTGCTTAGCCTGCAACATTCACGAGCTGTCAGCACATTACCCACATCTCACAGGCAGGAGTACGTGCGCTCTGCAAGCCGAACGCTGCGGGAACACAAACATCACCCACTTGCAAGAAGTCTCTCCTCTCCCTCATCCTCCTCCTGGTCAGCTCTTGTCAGCAGGGAAGGCTGCACAAGGGCTGGGATGCCTGGCTCTCAGCTCATTCTGCTGCTCTGTTGTTGCTCTGGATGATATACAGGGCTGCCTCCTCTGTGCAAACAAGGAATTTTTAGTGGGACACAAGACTGGAAGGATAAAGCACAATTCCTCTATTTGAATGGGGTTATGGGTACTGAGTGGAGTGATAAGCAAGAGACATAAAGTGATATTGCAGAGACATAAAAAACATGGTACTGCAAAAACCTGCCATCCAAGAGCAAAAACCAGAAAAGTCCTTCCAAAACTACCAGCAGAAGCCAGCTGCAGTCACCCTGGAATGGTCAAGAAAAATCCACAGGACCAAAGAGACACTTTGCAGGGGAGAGGGCTGGGACACTGTCTGTCTTCCAGGACAGCAACCTGCTTTCAAACATTCTACAGCACATTCAGGCCTTTAAAATGCACCCACACTTCTGCTTTAGTCACTCCCTATCATAAAAACAGGATTCTAGACAAAATCTGCATCTACATCAGAGATACAAATAATTAATAGGAAAACTAAAATGACATTAGGTTAGAGATGTAGGAAATCCATCTGACATTTCCTTAAAACTTGTATTTCAAATTTTAGATTTCCTTAGGAGTTGGATGCAAACAAGTCAACACTGTTAAAGCAGAAATAATTTCCAAAAATTTGGAAACTATTTCACACCACATCTGCACCTAGACTACAGCCACCCATTTTGAAAGACCAGCTAAACTGGTAATAAAACAAAGCCCTTGCTCTCCAACAGCTACAGTACAGAAACATTAGTGTGGTGTTTCACGTACAGAGTTCTGGAGGCGTTTTTAAGCTGCAGAAGAGTAATATCTCCTTCTGGCAAAGTTATTCTGCCTTTTGAAACTCCCTATGCAACAGCATGCCAGCAGCACCACGGTGGGTTTAATAACACTTCTGGAAAATGGAATTAAGGAAATAAGTGACAGGCCTCTTAGAGGATTTCATCATCCAGCTCTCCCATTTTCTGTCTCTGCTCAATTATTGCTTCTCAACCTCCTACAACTGTCCTCCCCTTCTCATATTTGGCAACTGTGGGAGTTGTCAGTGTTTCATTAAGCTCTGCTGCTGCACGGCTGTTCTGCCAAAGTTGTAGAAAGGTTTATGTGGCTTTCCTGACAATTTCTGGTTTATAACCCAGTTTTATGGTGCTGTGTCAGGAAAGAGAAGCGTATGTTAAGAGAAGTGAGCCAAAGGTATGTGTGGAAGTGGGAGAGGGGAAGCAAAAGCCTGGGAACAGCTGAGGTTTGAGGCATCAGAGAGAGAACACATGGGCTGATCTGCAGGCAGGCAAATGTGATTTTCCTTTTAGCATGATCACAAATGCTGTCAAGCAAAGCTTTTAAAGCTTCCATTATTTATTTTAAAGTTTCTAACCCTCCTACTAACCTACTTCCACAGGGGTAAGCTATGGTAATTCAGGTAGAAGACTATTTCTAGCTTGCTGCCTTTTTAACAATCCAGTTTTCTACTTCCTTATCCAATATTGACATGTATGTCTATTACTTGATTTATTTGCCACTCCTGCTGCTGCTGAGGTGGAGGAATTAAAGGAATGCATATGACCTGCCCTGCTCAAGGAAAGGCCAAAGAATCAACTGCTGTTCTAGATTCTTTTTTTACTATAGCTAATTAATAATTCCTATAGGTTCCACTGAATTATATCCTTATCAAACCCACGGTATTTATTTTTGCCGGGGTACAGTGTAAGTGCCAGCTTTACTTAAGATAGAAGCTGAACCTTTTATGCTCAAACACTGAGAATGCCAAACAAGCTTTCCCCATTCTGCAGCAGGAAAATAAGCTGCAGAGAGAGCAAGGAAACACAATATTGCGAAGGACCCAATCTATTGCTGAATCTGATTCACTCAGGTTTTCCAGATTATCTGTGCCGTCCTTTTTGGCTCTTGGGAAACTTGTTTTTAACTTTTCTTGCTCTCTCACTTCTTAACCAATATTTAGAAATATATCACTTTGACACTAATAAGAAATTTGCATCACAGCGTTTAACAAGCTGAAATGGAATATAGATTAAATCTGATGCAACTTCCAGTGTGCTGAACCAGCACTAATACAAAATTTCTTTTTAACCACCACTGTAGGGCACTTTTAAGGGTATAACAGAGGTATTAACATCAAGTAAGAAACTGAAAACTCTCTTCACTGTTCTAGAAAACCCCAGGTTGCGTTCTGTATCATAGAACCACCCAAGGCTGACTTCACAATGTCAGGGTATTTATTCCCAGCCTGTCTCCTGTTGCTGGCCAGTTAAGCAAGCTGCAGACACAGAAGGACTCGAAGGTCACAGACACAACATCTGCACCCATTTCCCTTCACTCCTAAGTGTCTAAATGCATGCAGGCCCGTGTATGAATGCAGCAATCAATAAGCTGTTTCAGCACACTGATCCTTCCCTTGCCCTTATGGGATGTAATTAAAAGGCAGCAGCTGTACGTGATGCCCCACTTGGGCTCGGCGCATTACGTAACGCTGCAGCACTTCCCGCTCCTCTGGCTGCAAGATTACACATCAATTACTGTGACATGTGTTGCCTGAAGAGATGCAGCATCCCAGTTTATCCAAAGCTCAATAGGGTTTTTCGTCACCGCTTGTAGAATATCGACAAATTTATAAACAAAGGACTTTGGCTTGAATTCCTTGAAAATTCCTAAACGCAAGAGGTTCTTGCACACACAACTGAAAATCTTCCAGCAACCTGTTCCGTTAATCAACACTGGAGCTTTTGTTGCAGTGATTAACACACTAATACCCTGGAATATGACGATCTACTTACATGGCTGAGTCAAATCCTAACCAAAAACTCTTGTTAACCCCTAGTTTTAACTCCAAGTAGAGTCAAAGCTGAACTGTTAACTCTGGGTATTCAACCCAGATTGGAGCAACTCTCCCACCTCCTACAAAAGTCTGGTCAACGAACAACTTTTCACCTTATGAACAAATTTTTAATTAAAATCATACTGGCAACTTATTAAATATGGGGCTGCCCAGCAGCACCATGAGGCAGCAGTAGGTGCAGCCTGAGCCCTCCTTGCTCTGGTCCTGTTCTGCTCTGCAGGGCAAGGAATTTATGCCCAAAGGAAGCTTTGAGTACCATTCCACACTGCTCTACCCAAACCTCA
This sequence comes from Eopsaltria australis, assembly GCA_034509425.1. Taxonomy (NCBI): domain Eukaryota; kingdom Metazoa; phylum Chordata; class Aves; order Passeriformes; family Petroicidae; genus Eopsaltria; species Eopsaltria australis. The sequence continues at coordinate 2,692,803 of JAVTVJ010000117.1, forward strand.
AGGGAAGGTGAAAGCCTGACTGACATAACTAAGCAAGGGCAAGAGGAAGAGCAGGGCTAGGACATCCCAAATATTCTGGGAAGTGCTCATAGTCAAGACTTTTAAACCACCATTGTAGCAAACACTGGGCAAGAAGGCATCACCAAGATATTAATTCCCGTTCACTGCAGCAGAAGTTCCCCCTGATGTGTCCATTCTACCCCACAAACCCCCAAGCCCTAGGCAATCATAAAGGATCTGGTTCACCCTGCCAAACAAATGACTGGCATATACATAGTCCAGCACGGCATCTGCTCAGTGTATCCAGGAACAGAACTTGAAAAAGGAAAGCAAGCAGACTTGAGGGTAGCCAAAAAAGTAATTTTTTGTTGAGCAGGCAGCCAGACAGAGTCTGGTCAGAGCAATATTTGCGCCCTTGAATTGCAAGCAGCAAAGAAAATAGTTCATTTCCAGCCTCAAGAGTAAAATGCAAGGACCTTGTCTCTGCACATTGATAAAAATCATTCTTTCCTTCCCCAGTTTTTGGACTTAACTACATGCTTGGAAGTCACATGAAAACAGTGACTTAAGGGGGTGGTTTTTGGCCTGTGTACCCCTGCAGACACCATCTGAGAACCTTTTTCTTCCTGGGGATTAGTGACCAGACAGTTGCTCTTTACATTTCAAGCTGGGATCACATTTTCATAGTCCTTTTAAGGGTCAGAAGGTAGCGCAGGCAGCTCCTTCTATAATTACCCTGGTTGATCCAAGAAAAAAAACGAATACCTAATAAACATTATAGCTACCCAATATACACTTCATATTCAAAAGCCATTTTTCTCCCAAACTGCTGGGAAAAAAAAAGAGCTGAATTGATCCTACCTACATTCCTTAGGCCATTGATATCATGCAGTCTCAAAGCACTTTACTTCCCTTTTCAATACTCAAAGCCTCCCAAAAAGGCACCATTCCCATGACAGGCTTACAAAAAGTGTATTGTTAATTGTTACCACGCTGAAAAATCAATCTTCTGGCCTTTCTAAAAGCTTTTGGACCACAGGTTTGTTTATGACAGGAATAAACACTCTGCCTGGGATCATTTTGGTTTCAGCTGTGCTACTGGGAAGCTCTACCAGAAAGTCAGTAGACAGCGGTACCACAGCATTTGCTTGTAAATTATTTGCTGTTTTAGAAGTGTTGCTGAATTATATGAATGAATATATAAAGAAACACGCTGATTCTTCTAACTCATTATTCATTGTTTGCTTTAAAAAAACCCCAAACAGGCGAATTTTGCAAATAACCCATCCTAAGCTCCAAAAGAGAGACTGCATTCCTCTATGCAGTTGCCTTTATTGAGGTTAATTCCTCATGTGGCTCTATCAAGCGGAACAGAAATCCTATTAGTGCTTTCCCCGTTTGCTGCAATAAATGAACAGCATGTTGGACTTTGCAGGCACAGTTTTCCATGGACATTGCTCCAGGAAAAACATTGCAGCTCACCAGTGGTTGTAACAATCTCTAGATGTAAGCAGGAGGACTATCAAACAGAGAGCTTTAATCAACTGAGGGTTTTCCCTGCTAAAAAATGTGGGTTTTCTCTGTAGCTATTCATGTCATCAACCACCTGCCTTGTGGTAAAGCATCATAGAAAACCATCCTCTCAGATGTAATTTTGGGGCTGATTAAAGACAGCGTTGGAGCCCGCGTCAAACTTTCACACTTTCCAAACTTTTCACTTGAACATTAACTTACATGAAACAAGTTCTATACATGTACAGGGGAGATTTAAAAGCAGAGCTTTTAAAGTCTTCTAAATTCTAGTTAATGAAACCCTTGATCTTAGTATTTTGAGCTTGCAGGGTCATACTACAGGGTTGCTCTCATAGGAAATTCTGGTAACTAGAGCAGAGTCTCAGGCATCACTCCAAATAATTCACTGTGTCCCAGAGAAGTGGCTCCCCCACCCTCACTCAGCTGTTTAAAAATTATACAACTGCATTTCTACATGAAGGATAATGAGATCCATGGAGTCCCTTTGCACCAAATAAGTGGAATTGATAGTCTGGAATAAAATGCAATAAAACAAGATGAATAAGACTTCTTACTGCAGACCCTTAAATGTGATCTTTACTCACATGTTTTATGTTGCACAATCAGTGAAGCTACACGTGGAAGGATAAATTTACCAATAAAACCTGAAATTAAAGAAGCAGAGCATACCAGCACGTAAGACAGCAAACATTTCCTTTCCAAATGTGCAAATTATGAGAGTTAGACCCCCACTGGGGAGGAAGCAGAACAGAACTCTCTTCCAACACCCAGACAAGTATTTTTATTATATTGTGAAAAACAGTTTTCTTTTATATCACTCTGCATGTGTTTTTTTGGTGCCATTTGAAGATATAACAGAATGGAATAAGTTATATAATATAAACATATGTATATATTATTATATGTTATAGATATATATATACAAGTTATATATTAGTTACAGGTGTAGCAACACAGCATTATTCAGTCATCCAACAAAGAACCTGAATAATTTTTAAGATTGAAACCTAAATAATCTGCAAGATTTGGCAATCCTTTCATACCTGACAAAGTTGCACCAAACTCCTCTCCTGAAGGTTAGAGCTTAAAAAACATTTGAAAACCTATTTTAAACACATTTGCCACATCAACAGGGTAGGAATACGCAGTGCAGAAAAATAACCTTCCTCTCCATTTATCTCCATAACCTCCAGCACATGCTGACTGCTCTCCAGACTGATGGAGTCCCTGGCACAAAATTCATGACGCATGACTTTGACTACCTCAGAGAAGGGGGAGCACTTGTTAGACTATTGCTTAATTAAATTACAGAAAAAGAACCACCCTCAGCCTTTTAACTGATTACATAATCTTATTTTCTCATGCCAACCCCAAATATCTTGAAGGCTCCCCCATGCACTTCTTGAGCTTCTCCAGTATTACACAGCATGTCAGTATTGGGGGGACCCAGCAAGTCACTGGGGAAGGAGTGTCAACACTGCTGCTCACCACAGATCTTGCCGTGACCTCTGAGAGGTCAGCCAGTTTGGGTTCGAAAACTGTTTCTGGCATAATTTCTGTTTGTTGCAATGGAAAGGAAAGAAAAGAAAAAAAATCAAAGTTCTTTTTAATTTCTTACAGATGACAGAGTTTCCTTCTGCTCTTATTTAAGTTAGTAAGTAAGCATTATTTGCTTTGTGTTAGAGGGTATGTTTAGACTAGATATTAGGAAGAAATTATTCCCTGTGAGGGTGGGGAGGCCCTGGCACAGGTTATGCAGAGAAGTTGTGGCTGCCCCATCCCTGGAAGTGTCCAAGGCCAGGCTGGACAGGGCTTGGAGCAACCTGGGATAGTGGAAGGTTCCCTGGCCATGGCAAGGGATGGAACTGGATGGTCTTGAGGGTTCCTTGCAGCCCAAGCCATTCTATGATTCCATGATTCTATGATACAAAGGCATTAATATCAGGAACACCCAAACCCTTTTTTCTAAAACAGCACATGTAGTGCAGAGCCACTGTAGAGATCTGACTGACACCAAATTGACACCAAAGTCTAGCAACCAGAAATTAATTTTATTAAAGTTTTACAGAATAATGACTTAAGGGGAAGAAAAAAAGAGCAGAGCACAGTGCATCTGCTCTTCTTTTCTGCTGCAGCTTGGAAGAAAACAGCAGATCAGATATTTCAGTGACATCCAATCGCTGCATAAATTGTTTAAATTGCAGCTGAGTATGACAAACAATCATTTTGAAGTCACCTGATGCAGTCCATATAAGACAGCAGGTATGCCTGTAATGACTCTTCCTTGCCAGAAAATGTCTGGCGTGGTAGGACACTGACACTGACTTTCCAAATCAGGCAAAGAAAACATAGTGAATACCACAACTGTCTCCACTACAACTAATTAACCCCAGTAAACAATCATTTATCTGAATACCTGAGACACTTTGGTTTAAATTCAAGAAGATTTTTCCCAGAGTGTCCAAGTTTAACACTAATTTTAGAATATGTAATTTAATATTTATTTTCCTGACACCTACATGAACTCTTAAGGGCATGAACTTGATTTCTATTCTCCAAAGAAATACTTTAATTTCCAGAAGTGTCCAGATATAACATTCATAAGAGGTATTAAAACACTTCCAGATCAAGAGCCCATTTAAAGCAGAGTATTTTTGGAATTTGTAGATTATCCTGGGGTGTGGGGGTAAACTCAGTTCTGATAGACTGAATTATTGAAAGACCATTTTTGTGTTTTCATACAGCCAATACAGAGAACACACAGAAAATGATCCCGCTCAGTTTATCCCTTGAGCCAGAAAGAACAGACACTGGAATTCAGGGGAGGATAGAAATCCAAGGTGAAGATGATCTGAGCAGAAGTTATACAAAATTTATTGGCATAATAAAAGCAATTGCACTGCCTCATGATGGGACACTTGGCAGAGACAAAGCTGATACCAAGGACAGAACGAAGCCACTGTAAAGACTGAGCCTTTCTTTTGATCCTTCCCCATATCAGCACCTTCATGGGGAAAAGTATTCTTGCTCAGGAAGTGTGTTAAGACATTTTTGAGCCAAATGTGGCAGGTCTCTCCTCACATGGAGCACTCCCAAAAACTTGGAAAGATGGCACCTAACTTTGCTGTAGAAAACTGTAACCCAGCAGCCACCATTCCCTACAAATAATAGAAACTCAGATTCAAATTCTTCAGTTTAGATGTTCTGCATCTACTACACCGCAAAAAATTCACCCGGAGGCTCTAACTGAAGATCACCAAATGTTAACAGAGTTGGGTTCATCTAATCTTGGAAAAATCTGCATCTGTACCCAGTGACTCAAGACTTCAAGGAGAGGAAGATGTTTATGGAGTAACATGAGCTACAGGAGATTTATCCAAACCAATGCAGACATAATCCATAACATAGATTTTCCCTATTTTGTTAAACGGACTTGTATTAAATATTATCAAACTGAATCAGTGGCACAAAACATTTCCAATAATTTCTTGCAAAATAGCCTGCAGGAAGTACATCTGAAACCTCTTCAACTGTTGTTTGGTGAAAAGAGGATGATTAAATGGGGTCCCAGAGGGGCACCACAACAGAAAGACTCTTGCAATAAGCACACAGGAGACTGAGGGGAACAGAGCTCAAGGGGCTGCAGCTCTGAAAATTCTATATTAAAACATTACATGAGTTGGGCTGTTAACACTCTTTTCATTTCCAAAGTGACTTTAATTCTATTTCCTTGAAAAGTAAGGCTCCTGTTCACTAAGGAGTTCCCAGCTATTCCCTCTTCATAACCTGTCTCACTGTCCACATTCAACAGAAACCCACTGATGTGAGCTGTGGAGTGGCCAGTTCTAATGCTGGGCATCCAAATCTCAGTTCTGCATTTGAAAGTCTGTGCCTCCAGAGCCCCATCCAAGAGCTGAAAGGTTTCTTTTTACAGTAAAGAACAGGCAATTGCCTGCTGGAAAATTGCCCTGGTGGCAATTACTTTGTAATAAAGAGCATGGAAGCACTATAGTGTTTCACCTGTTATCACTATGACAAAGTTACCTCTCGGCCAGAGTTGAGGGTCAAACTCAAATTCTGTGCAAAAAAACTCATGCATGTATATTCATGACATCTTCTCCTGACTTCTTGTTCCAGATAAGGGTGTTTAGACAGAAGTATAAAGAGATGTTGGGCATGTGGGTGGAAAGCAGATTAAGAGGAAGGGTTTAGGCTAAGAAAGACATTGTATAAATGTGTGTCTAAACTCACTCAATTTTAGTGCATTTCCAGGAGGCCAAAGTCTGCCCCCACTTCTCTCATCTCTTCCCCACTACTCACAGGAAATCTTAATAAAAATCCAGGGATCTTGCAGTTCCTTGATTCCCATCTGTGCCCATTTCTACTCTAGATCTGCTCTTGAAAGCAGCAGAAAGGCTTGCCTTGAGTCTCACAACAAGGTGGGTCTGGTACATATGAGAGAAAATAATTTCAAGTCAATTTAGTGACCCAATGATAAGAGAGATGTAAAACCCCTATTTACAATAGACTGAAAGAAGATTTTAATGCTATTGGCTGACATGAAAATTAAAATTTAAAAAATATGCTTTAATTTAATATGGTCCCATACCCAGTTCACCATGATTAGCTCCTAGCAGTGTTATTAATTAGTCCTTATTTCTGCTGCTTTAGTAGATCTTCAGGCAGGAGAAAAGGAATTTGGGAAAGAAGGGGAACAGAGATCTCTAAGTACACCTAAGTCATACCAAACAGTTGAGCCTCTCTTAACCCTTGGCTACTCCAGATAAAAGGGAGGCAGCATGCTGGACAGGAAATATTTACAGGTAGGAAGACGCAGCTACATAAGGATACAGATGTGCATTTCCTTCTTAGAGAGTGATTATTTTTGGAGGCTTCAAGCTCTTCTGACAAATCACAGACTAAAATGTCTATTGCTGGAGAAAAAAAAAGTATTTGAAGAACAGAGGCAATAATGAAATCAAAAATTGCTTTTAAACCTCCATCCTTTGCTGACAGCCTGCGTTTTTACACAGTTTGCTTTGCCCTGCACTGTGCTGCTTCTATCAGCCCACAGTTTTCAGACCTGTTCCTATTTCTTGTGTCACAAACTGGTCACTTGTTCTAACCTCAGACCACACAAACCCTTAAAAGGAAAACTTCTGAGGATTCAAGGAGTGTTCACACAACAATTTTTACTGTAAACACTCTTTATGCTAGGGGGAAAAAACCAACAACCACATTAACATTTCCACAGCACACAACTAAAAGCCCAAGGAATTTTGTTAAAGAATGGGAAAAAGCAACACCGTAGTAAGTATGAATCTTATTTTAGAAGTAGCTTCTCCAGCAAGCCTTATTCAGAAAAAAAAAAAAAAAAAACAAAAAACAAGGAACAAAAAGCTACCTACTAGTAAGTAATAGGAAACATATTTCATCCTATGGGAGAAGCCTCTGAAGCCATTTGCATTCAACTTCCCTCTCCCAGAAAGGCTTTTCATCCAAGCTCACAGTCTGTAGGACCCTAGAGCCAGCAGGAATCCTCATATTACCCAGCTGAAAATCTGCCATGTGTTATCAGTGGTGCCTCTGAAGGCCAGATTCAGTGTTACTTAAAGAAAAACAGAACATTGATATAAAAAAAGCTGTAAGGAACAGCTATTGCACAACTGCCAAACCACATGGCATTTGCCTTGATATGAAAATACAGCACATGCTCCTAACTGCCCCCAGGATTAAAAATCTTAACAGTTCCATAGCATCTTTCTTTTAAAAGGGTTTTAAATATACATTTAACCCAACCTTCCACTAAAGACTATCTGTGTTCAAAATCTATGCTACTATTGCTTCGAGGTCAAAAGATATTTTATGTAAGAGTGATACATGATATGAAAGCCTGACTTGCTTGTTAGTTAAAAAAATTACAATAAAATTAGTCTTACACAACGCCTTAGTGGCGTAAAATTAGTCAATAAGTAAAAAAAGATGGGTGGGGAGGTTTTATAGGGCAATTAACATGTGCCTCAGGCACAATATTTGCAGTCTTATACATTCCACCACATGAGATGTGAATACAAACGTTACATGATCTTACAGACTAACTCTAAAGCTAACAAGGCTGAAAAAAGCATTTAATTGTTTTGTATTCCAGGTTTTCTGCATCCACTGTATATTCAATTCTTGCCCTCAGGTTAGCTCTGTTACAGTCCTCTCTTGGGACAGGTCAGCTCTCAAGCCATTAATTCTTCCAAAAAGAAATTCACTCCCAGCATCAAATGCAGCCAGGCCAGGGAGCACGGATGCAGCTGGATTGATCAGGAATTTAACTTTGGGAGTCAAAGGACAGGTTATAGCAACTCAGATTGTTCCTGGTAAGACAAGGTAAGGTAGGCCACAGCTGAAATGGAAGATGCAGCTTTGCAGAAAGGCAGTTAAAAATACATAACCTTAATGTAACCTCTGGCAGAGATGAGGAATAAACTCAACTACTGGAGCTGGGCTGAAATAGACTCAGTGCTGCTTTGTGTTGAAGAGCTTCCTCCATGTACAAGAGGCTTTCCAGCCACTCAGCCCTTTTTCACTTGAATTACAGCCTTTAACAGCCCATCCAACCCTTTGCTCCCTTCTTCCCCAAGAGATCTTTCAGGTTTTTAGATTTCCTTTGATCTCAGGCTTAGCCTTAGGAAGGCTATCTGCTTCCACACTGAATTGAGTCAGCAATTGATACCTTAATTCCTTTGAAGAAACAGACCTAGAAGCCAATTCATCTGTAACATTTCATGCTTGGTTTCTAAACACATCTCCATAATCTCTCTTTACCTACAAGCATTCTGCTCAGGCAGGTATCAACACTACACTTCAATGGGGAGAGTCACTACTGCACACTAAAAGAGTTCACTTTGGAACATTGAATCTCCTCAGCATAATGAGTTCTCAGCTACCACAGAGATTTCTCAGAATCAGCAGTTTGAATTATTGCTTAACACACTTTTTCCATACTGGCAATTTCACATGAACTAGATTTCAAGACCCTTTCAGCACAGTCTGCTAAGCTTTAGGCTGGATGAATTTCGAATGTTAGCTAATTATTTTTTTTGAGATATTCTATCTAAATGCTTTAGCTGTAAAATAACAACCCAAACCCCTGAACAGCTCCCGTGCATATATGAGACACGAGCAACTACAGCATTTTGCTGATTTGAAAGGATCTAATGAGAGAAATAATTTATTTTCCAAACAAAAATAATCTATGGTATTCTGCTCTGTGTAGCTCAGCCTTTCTTTTTAGTAAAATCTAATAATTAGAATTTCTGGAAACTGAGTATTTCACTGCTATTCTTCAGCGTTATTGTGTAAAAACAACACCAATGCTCAGGGTTAAGCTTAAAATGACCAACTTCAATATTTAATGTTAGATTAGCCAATGTTTACAAGAACTCATTAACTGTCACAGTAAAACAAAGTGATGCCATCACAGAGAGGCACTCAGAAATGAAATGCATAAAACCACAGCTATTCCTGTATCACACCAGACAAATATCCCTAAATTTAAGTGGCATTATAAAGGTAAGCAGCACATGTAAACTCATTCTCCTTTTATTTCCTTATGAAACTATGTAAATGTACATAGATACTTCTAAAGAGCACCAGTGTAATATATTTAATTTATGCAGGGGAATGAGGAACAGCTCTGGTGCTGACAGTCACTTCTGTGCCTATTAACTATTCATAAAACACTTGACAGCATTGAAAGAGCCTTTGAAGCAACAGTAAAGGCTTGACACAGCTTTTATCATATTAAATATAAAATGTGAAATTTCATGTTTACAGCTACCACTACTCATTAGTCAGACACTGAGTTTTTCATGCTGAAAGCAGCAGCCACCCCAAGCCACAAAATACAGATTTTCTTTTTTTGTCCATAGTCCTAATGAAACAGGCACATGGATCCCACCTTTCAGAAGAGCTACAAGGGATTTACAGCTTGCATTTAAACCAAAGTTTTGTTTGAATTAAAATAGAAATAATCTGAAACTACCAAAGTTATGTATTTATTAATGGTTTAAAGTGTTATCAACAGAAGTCATGTATTGTGATTTCACTGAACATGTTTCTTCAAAACAGCAGTTTGTCCAAGTTTACAACACACCAGTCTTTGGTTACTCCTTCTTTTGCTTTTTTAAGCAAAATCCCGTGCAAAATAATGTTATCATGTATCCAAATCTTCCATGAACTTATGAACTGGAAGTAATCTTAGAGATTTAATCCTAATGATGGAAGAAAATACACTGTCATTTATAAACAATAGTGGGGATTTTAATTCCCTCTCACAGATAAGCAGCATTAAGTACCAGATGTTTCAGAAGACAAAGGCCTCATCCTGCTCCTATGGAATTTGTAGTTTATGTGCAGGGGAAGCAAACAGCAGTGTTGATACTCAAGGATAACACAAATCACTCAGTTTCTCAAAACCTTTGGACAAATGAAGAAGTAAAACTTAAAATTCTGAAGGTGCTGAAAGCTTATTTTCAGGTAGAATTTAATGCTGGCTGGGAGAAACTACTTATTGAACAGGTCTCAAAAAGGTTAATGGAGATTTTTAGAAACTATAACTTCTGCAAGTGTCAACTAGTATAATTTCATCTGGACTCTTGACTGGAATTCTCATATTTGGTGGTTTTTTACATTGCTTGAATTCTCAACCAGTTCACGGCTTCATTTTGAATTCTTAAGCTGCAGATACTAAGAAACCAAAGAGCAAGCTGGAATTAAAAATAACATGTAATATATATTTGGCTTGTATTTGTTGCTAAGCTACTAAAGCCCAGTTATGACTACAAGGCTGTTATAAATTTGTAGCTGCATTTCTGACACAGCAATGTAACATCAATTATAGCAATAAAGACAATGAATAAAGTCAGAAATCAGAACTTATTTCAGTAGGGGTAGTGTAACTTGGGTGCTTCAGCACCTTTCCAATTCACAGTATCCATTGAGTCGAGCAACTTTCACTGATGCTTTCAAGTTCTTTTGTTAAGATTTCAAAACTTCAGGAAACTTAAACACAATGAGTTCAACTACCACTGAAGTGGACAGGGACCATCCAAGTGACCATCTCCTTTGGCTGATAAAATCTCCTGGGTTACAGAACAAGTAGGACAAGTTGGTCATCTGCTAAATTGTAACTGCACCTCTGATCCAGGGTACTCAAACTGCAAGGAAAGTCAAATACTTGCAAGCAGAAAGTGTGTAACACCATACTAATGCGCCTAAGGTTTTCATGGTGGTATCTGATAAGAATCTCAGATTATTTCAGTGACCAAAGTTTTCCCAGGTCCAGAAAAGCACAAGCACACATTGTAAAGTTTATTTGTTAATATTCAACACACTCTGTGAAGAGTCATCTTTTCTTGGATACCCAAAAGGCTTCTTGCTCTTCAGTGCATTATAAGCAAAATTGGTTGAGTCACCACACTTCCCCAGGTGCCAATTCTCAAATATAGTTTCTCGAGCCAATTTAATCTCATAGAAACAGATCTTTTCTTTTACCGAAACAAGACGCAAAGGGAATATTACAGCAGTTCGACAGCTATACTGCAAACCCCTCCAGTGAGGAATAAATATAGCTCATGCTGAGGCAGACAGATGTTGAGGTTGATAAAGGTAAACAGAACCATGTAAGAGGTAATTAACAAAGAGGCCAGATAAGTCACCCGTGAATAACTTAACCCTTCAGTGAATCCAACATTGTTTTTAGCCCTGCTGAGGGCACAGGAGCCAAGCAGAAAGATTTCAATTAGCTCCCAAAGCACAGACAATTGTAACTGCTACCTCCATTTCTTATCTCTGTGGTTTGAAACATCATCGACTTTGACACTGCTTTGTAGATTTGCAGCTTTTCTAGAACCGGGAGCCCTCTTCTTCCCTTCCCCCGAATCCCAATGTTATTTTGATCACTGGGGTTAGGGAAGGAAGGGAAGAGATATTTCTCAATTATCTGGAGGAAACAGCTAGAAAAGCTCACAAAAGAAATGTAAACTGGAAGACCAGTCAGTAATTAAGAGGATGGTTTATTTATGCTGTCTGACCTTACCCTATGGTAAGGTAAAGTCAGTTTAGCCAGCCATACATTTTAATCATCCAAGTGCCAGCACAAACAGAGCAAACCAAAACGTACAGGTCACTTACAAAACCAGGGACCTTCTCCATGCAATGCAGGATGCAAGTTTTTGAGTTTATGGTAGACAGTTACTGAATCAATGCTGCCAATACAAGGGACTGAAGTCTCTAAATCTCAACTTACACAAAAGACAAAACCTCAGAACAAGTTATGAACATTCCCAGATGAAGTTGCATGTGTTTATTTAGCAAGTCAGGTCGATCAGAAAAAGCTCTTTTTTGAAACTTTTTAGAATCTGTTTTAACTATGGAAACAATAGATCTATGAAAACCATCTGAAGAGCTCTGAAAATGAGAATTTTCAGGAAAACATGGAGGCTTAACTCATCAGCATCTCCCATGGCACTGATTATTCGCTCCATTCATTCAAGATAAACCAACTAGCAATTTCATATTTTTAACTGCAGGAAGACTGCATGAAAGGACTTGTACATCACGTGCTTGGAAGTTGAATCTAAGATTCCTTTTTCTCATATCAAACAAACAAAAAAAAAACCCCATGTGTTTCATTCAAGATGCTAATCTGGAAATTTTTAAACAGTGTTGTAAATAGTATTCAGTGAACATTATTATTTAGTTGGTTGAGTGCTCCTGTTTGGCCACAGCTGAGCAAGCTCTAAGGCACACCTGCACAGGTAAGCCAAAGCAAACATATAATATACAAATATAGAGACAATTATACAGTGCACACACATGGTTGGTTTATTCCCCACTCAGTCTGGCATTTCCATTCCATGTCATGTAATATTTTCTGATATCTGATAGACAAGTTTCTGTATTTGATAAAGGTAATACCAGATACTCTTAATACTGTAAACAGTTTATTTGAAACCTTATGACAGCGCTCATCATGAAATTTAACACTGATTACCCCTATTCTAAACCCCACCAGTCCCCCCATTATCATCTAAGGCTATTGGTATCATGGTTTATTCATGTGTATTCATGTGCTATGAACTGCAGATTAATCACACAAAACAAGACTCTCTAGTGGTTAGAAATAAATGCAATAGTTCACTGGAAAAAACAATTTATTTAACTGTTTACTCTAAAGTACTTTAACCTGAAGCATTTCTCCATAAATTAAAAAAATGCTTTGCTGCAATCCTTTATAGCCTAATATTGTCTCTAGTTTCTAGGACACTTACCTTGTAGTAGAGAATTTCAGAATTAAATCAGGTAATATTTTTTACAGAGGGAAATAATATTAGACAGAAGATGAATGCATATAGAAATCCTTCCCACTGTTTTTTTTTTAAGCATGATTACACAATTGAATCTGTGCTACAGACACTAAGGAAAAAACCAAAATCCTTTTTACCTTGTGTACCTTTAGTTGGCAGATGCATCTTCCCTCTTTGCCTGGCTTCAATCAATGCAAAAATACATAGAAAGCTTTGACTCACAGAAATGAGAACTACTTACCAATTTGTAACAATACAGGTGTTACCAAAGCTGTCTCCATGGCATAACAAAATTCCCTGCCAAACATTACTGCACCATGCATCACCCACAGGCGTATCGGTATCCGGTCTATGGATCCTTCACTAATGGTCTCCTCCCTACTTTCATTCTCCTTGTTTTCTGGTTTCTGAAGCTGTGCCACAGGTAGATCTTGAACTTGCATAGATTCCGAGTCAGCATTCTGAGGAGCCATTTTCATCACCATAAAAAATATATATATTTGTTATATCTATATAAATAACACTACCATAACTCCACGAACAGATTAGGGTGTCTTCTCTTTCAGCTTCTGTTCCTCAGGCAAGTAATGCTTATATTCCTCTTTTACAAACAGGTATCTTGCAACTTCTTGTATAGATACGAGACATTAAGAATGAAAAGCTATTTGGTAGGAATTTCAACATATGGCTTGCTGGTTTACTGTGAGTTAGAGTTAAAAATCCATAATTGCCATTCAGTTAATACCAGTTTCATAATTATTATTGAAGAAGTGCTGAAGTTGTTATTCGTGCTACACAGAGGTGGAAAGGCGACACAAAGAGGTGCTCCACTGTTAATCCCCATCGAGTGGCTGATTAATCTGCAACAAAAAGCAAGCATTTAAAAATTTCAATAGGATTTTTCAGGATATTGTGTCCCCCCCCTTAACCATATAACCTATTTCCTGCTTCATGCCTTCCATTGTCCTTGCCTAGTGTAGGGTCCTTTATTCCCCGTTCCCTCCTACCTCTGCACTTTCCATTGAAAAGCAGTTGTGCCTTGTATTTAAATGATGCTTTACTGTACTCCAGTTCCTCTGGTTTGTGGTCCTACACAAAGCCACAGAAGAATGTCAGGGTACTTGTCCAAGATCCTCAGAACACCGAGCACAAGACTAAAATTCTGGGAAATTTAAAGCAGGTTGCATTTCAGAAACAGCATAGGACATTCCAGTTCTATGCCAGGAAGATGATTCATCAATTACCATGGTCACACAGACATCTCCATTTAGACTTTTGGAAGTTGCAAGTTACTCTGCAGTAACTATCACACCATTTTATACTGAAGATATTTCTCAAGAAGCACGAGGAAAATAAGTCATGATGAATATAGCTGAGGATTGATATTTAAATATTTAAACTTTAATGAAGATAAACACATAAACACAGCATATGAATTCATCTTCTTTCTGCACAGAAGACCGGAGCATCTTACTCCCACATCCTGTAAAGCTGCTGAAATTTGTGAAAGCAGAATGGTACAATATATTCCACATTAAAATTATTAGAATATATTCTAACCAGGTAAGACAAGCTTCTTCTGTACCTTCCCTTCCTTTGTGCCACAGACAAAATCTAAGCAGATGTACAAATACTGCACCATGCCAATCAAAAGTGTTTAAGCACTTAGGAGAACACAACAAAAAGTCAGATTACATAATGTTTGTACTAGAAGGATGCATATTTACATCTCTGCACACAGGGTGACTGAGCTGTGACCCCAGCACAAAACCCCTCAGGGATATGGTTCCATGAAATGCTGGCTCTGGCAGCAAAGCTGGCCTCAGTAGAGGTACCCATGCTGCAATTCCCTGTCTCTTCAGTTGTGGCAACAAAAACTCTTTGTGGGCTTGAGCACACACCAGGTCATTAAGTGGTGAGCCTAAAACTGAGCCTTAGGAAACAGATGACATGTTTGGTGTTTAAAGCACATCACAAGAGCAGCTCTGTTTCAGTGTGACCTGAGACACAGTTCTACTAAAAGTGCATCACAAGAACGCCCTTGAGCACTCCCTCCTGCTGACACTCTCCTTCGAGCTGTTTGCTGCATATATTTTGTTCTTCCATTCAAAAGCATATTTTTTGGTCCATGTCTTTTCTTCTTCCAGACTCCCCAAGGTTACTGGAATTCTCATATTTGATCACCTCAACAACAAACTAATACTAAAATTTTGAGCTGGACAAACCTTTAAATCCCATGAGAAAGTTAAAATAACTTACTGAACTAGTTCTATAAAGCAAGTTTTAAGTTCAGGTTTTTTCTGTAAGCATTACATAGCTCAAAACAAAAAGGACGCAGAAAGCATTTCTCTACTCACTCAGAATTAACAGAAATTAAGATGTAAAGTAGTTTATCATAAATGTAAAGTACCCTGCCTATTAAAAAAACACATCCACTTTACATAACACAAGTTCTGAGTGAGTAAAGCCTACAAAATACATGCTCTGGAGTAGGAGCAATTATTTTAATTACAGACTAGTCATAAAATGTTTAACTGCTGGCAGACTCAGGCAACATGACATTAAGAAGAATTTGAAAGCATACATGTTAGCTCTTATTATTCAAAAATCAGCAGAACACGTATGTTGTATTACAGACAGGGTCATGGATTACTCTCCTGCACAATCTGGCTTTAAAATCTCTACTATTTTCTGCCTGAGATCCCCTCCTGTGAAGGATTTAATTCCCCTTCCCTGAACACCTCCTTCCATCTGCAGGTCTGGGGTGAGGCACTGAGAGGAAGGCAGTTCATCACTCCAGAATACTCTGTGATGCACTGGGCCAGCCTGCATATGGCAAGGAGGATGACACCAAGCCAGGAGCATTTGTCCTGGGAAAGGACAAAGAGGCAGGACAAAAGATATCTGAGATTTAGCCCATTTGAGCAAGGCTCTTAAGGGATGACTGAAAAAGTTATTTCTGAAGTGGAAGATGATGGGGAGTGATCAGATGATTTAAGAGCCAGGAATAATGGGTGGTAGATGGAGGTAGACTTTGAAGCTGTAATTGACACAGATAAGAACAGCACATTTTAAACATGCCAGAAAAAGCAGTTACAGTATTCAAGTGCAATAGCAAGAGGCACAATGGACAGGTTTTATCTAAAAGAACAGAGAATTATTGTTCCATTATGTCAATTTTGTGGTAAGCATAATGCTAGACTTCCTGCAGCACTTTCATCTGACTCCAAGTGCACGTCTAGCACAAGAGCCAGAGAATAACAAGAGCCTCTCAGAATGGTCTTCAGTTCTTTCCTAAGCCCTGCTCGGTTGTGTTCATATTCACTTTAGACTGATATATATTCTGCTACTGCTTTTTCCAAGTTCATTTTGAATTTGGCAAGTTTGAGTAGTGGTATTCTTTCTTCTCAAAGAGGGAGACAAATTCATTTACCTGATGGAAGTAAATATAACAGAGGCTTTTATGCAGCAAAGAACTCCAAAGTAAATGGCACCTGAAGAGAAGCTGGATTAAAATACCAGTGCAGAATTCTCTGATGTCTGCATCCAGCACAAATTGTTTTTCATGGCTGGTTTTCAAGGGCATTTTCATAACTAACAACAAAGCAGTAGAATGAAGAATTTCATCCATGGGAAGAGATTCATGTTCGGCATTGTACACAGGTTGGGTGTGAAGAGAACTTTAGATATAGAAATATTTCTGATCTTGCTGAGTGTTTATGAGAGGAGGGGACTGATGACACTGGCTGTTCAGCAGCTTAAGGCACGTTTTACTTTGACCTTTGGCCATGCTTTAGCCATGACAAAAACTTATAAAGCAAAAGTTAATACGTCAACAAAACAGGCGAGTAATATATTCTAAAAACTAATCTGTAAGCAAAATTTTATAAAGCCTCTCTAACTGCTTGTAATCTTATCTGTTATACTTTTACTACCTACCTTCCACTGAGGTATAATATGACTGTGTCAAACACAAAATGTGTTACAGTCTTGACAAGTCAATAATCCTGTCCTCAAATAGGTACTGTTCACAGACAGAGCCTGTGAACCATCAAAGAACCAAAGGAAAATCACTGCCTTTCCTCGGGGTTTGCCAAAGAAGAGGAAGTGTTATATAGGTCATATCTGTGGACCACAAAATTCCACAGTTTTCTTTTCCCTAGGGAGCACCACGATGCTTAAGATGCACAAAGAGCTCGTGCTACACAATTATACAACACGATGCCTCAGGCAAATGACTTCTATCACACATCTCAGTGCGTTTTAAAGTTCAGGACTTGGGGGTTTGATAAGCAGTGTTCCTGCATTTGTGATGCCACCATCTGGAGGTCAGCAGATTGGTAGTACACCCATCAATACCAAAATGAATGAGGTTAACAGTGATCCTGCCCAAATCTTTTAAGACTGAACTATTTTTGATGCACGTTTCCAGATCTCTCTTGCTAACAAGGAACAGGAATGCACTGTTTGACAAGTAACTAGAATTTCTGAACCAGTGCCAAAGCATATGACTGTAAGCTGTGGAGTACACAGCACGTTTCAGGTAATCACACATGTATCTTTTTTTTGAGCTGTAATAAAACTTGGCAAGTAGAAAACAGTAAAATGGGCCCAACTGGATACCATGAGAAGATTTCAAGTATTTTGGAAGGTTTTCTTCCTATAAGGCCAGTGGGCATTCCCTCAGCCATTTATTGATGTAAGAAACAATCTCAGAAGAGTTGGTATGTGCTACTTATAAAAGCCCAAGACAATGAGAAAAATAAACACAGCCTATGAAAAACTGGAATGAGCAAACTGAAAACTATGAAAACAGTTCTGTCCAAGCACTACTGAGTATCTAAGGAAAAAAGGAAAGGATTGAACAGAGGCAAACTACCCCTTATCTCATCCTCTTCTTTGAAGTTTATTGCATTAACTTCCAGTCATTTATGTAGTTATCTCCCGTCTTCAAGATCTGCCTCTTACATTATCATGACTTTCTTTTATATGCAAGGATACAGACTGACCAAAGTTGTCTCAAATCATGAAGAGCTGTGTTTAGTTTTGCTCACAGGAATTATTTTCTAATGATGTAGAAAATACTCTCAAAGATTCTGTGGTTTAAATGAATTCTAACTTCTTGGTGCTGAAAGGAAGGATGAAGACACCTTAAGCCATCATTGCATACCATGTTTTTTCATTGTTTACCACTACCTCCAAAAGGGAAAATAGCTAAGAATCAGTTAATCAATTATTACAGAATTTAAATAGGCTTTAATATTTTGGTCACAGCTGTCATCATCGCATTAGGACCCGTCAGTGATCCGTTCTGTTCAACACATCAAAAAATCCCTAAACAACAAAAAAAACCCCAAGTAAGTGTACTTCTTCTTGAATATTCAAATGCTTACCTCGAAAAAAAGTGTGATACTGCAGAAGCTGCCAGTCTAATAGGAGAAGATTTTTGTTCCTCCCAGAGCCTTACAACTTATCCACCTCCAATGCTTCAATGAGTGCATCCCACAGACATCCATGCTAGCAACCACTCTATTTCACCTGTGAATCATGTCAGGCTGACAAGCCTGTAAGTGCCCAGTCATTCCATTAATTTGTCAAATACATGTCTGCCAAGTTGGTTTATGCACAGGTTTTCAAGTAATCTGGCCATATCTTGAAAAGTTATCTAGACTGATTTAAGTTTAGCTTTAATATTAGCATTAGAAAGAAAGGCATTCTGAGTTTATCTGTCTTTTCCTCAGGCTAAATAAATGTTTGGCTGAGCACTTCTACCTCCATATTGCAGACAAACATCACTTATTACACCTTCCACAATTCAATGCAAAGTGGGCAATGGGTTCTGCTTCAGCATCTGAAGCTTGTGAGAGGACACACGGTTTGGGCTTGTGCCTTTTCAAGAGTAAAGTGGCTTTTATCCAACCATAATTGCTGGTGTTTTGAGTTGAAATGCTCTGTGCTCCACCACACCTACAGACAAAGAGAATGCTGCTGTAAAAGAGCAGTTCTTAAAGGCAAGGCTGACCTTCAATCCCTCTGCAAGCATGGCTACACCACCTTACAAAGCCTTGCCTGTTCTCAAAATACATTAAAAATTAGTCTGGAAGATCAGGCAATTAATTTTGTAAAGAAGTACCACTTAAAATACATTACCAGCTTATTCTACTGCTCACACTCTAGGTTTCTCAATCACTTTAAGCTGGTATAAACAAGTACTTCCTCTAAGAGCACCAGCCTGTTCTTCCTTTTCTTTGCCCCTGGTTCCTTACTCCCACTGCTTCCTGCACAGCCACACCAGCAGCACAGCAGCGAACCAGACACTGTAACTGATCCAGGCTGAAAACTAAGCTGACAAAAACATGGCCAAGCAGCTAAAGAAACCCTTTAAAAAATCAGGCTGGCTGCAGGGATCCACACCATCATAACAGGGAGGCACAGGAGCAGCTGGAAGCCCCTTTGGGCAGCAATACCCAAAGCCAGCGTGAAATTGCAGCTCACAGAGGAAAGGAGCTGTCGGTGGATCCCTGTGGCTACAAGGTCAAAAAGCAAACTCATCTGCCCAGCTCCAGACATCTGCTGTGCAGAAGGATCCTCAGGCATGCTGGGAGAGCTCTCATGTATTCTCCTTGTACTTGCCAGATGCAAGGCAGAACACCACTTGCTTGGCCAACAGGCAGCTATTTTCTCCCTGGCTGTTTTGCGGCTCTGTTGCTAATTAATAGCAGCTGTTTATAGTAACAGAACTGGCCACAAGGGATGTTTTTTTGGCCCATGTCAATACTCAAGTGTTCAGTCACTGTACTAGGAAGAAAAACATCTAGAACACATACCTGGAGGTTTTGGTCCTGCTGGATAAATGTGCTCAACTACCCTACCCGAAGTTCAGAGGAAGGGCTGTATCCTTCTGTGATCTGATGAAGCTGTTCCATCATAAAGGTGTAGACAAACCCTGTGACTTTCTACATAGGTGAGTCATAAGGCCTTTGGTTCAAAAGGGCAGCAATTACAGGCGGGCAGTTGTTTCAATTCCCATTAAGACTTCTGGCAGCTAAATGCAAACATTGAAAACTTTTTAGCTACTACTTTCTAAAAACAGAACTGTATTAACCCTATCAGAGGGGGAAGACTACACTCTTTTAGGAATAATTAAAAAAAAAAAATCAATTATATCATGTATTACTTAACAACATTCTGATACATGAGCTATGTTACCTCCAGATCATGAAAGTCAACCTCTATTTTAAAACACTCTTGCATTACACTGGACTGGCCTGTTGTGAATCACGAAAACCCTGCCAAAGGAAAAAGTTTAAGGCTAACTGGGTGCAATAAAGAACCACATTTGACATGTCTTAACATCTAATTCATCATTCAGGTAATCAAAGGCATTGAAACACAACAGCATAAACCAGCTTCTCCTACAAGGACATCGTGCTTAAACAACCCTATGACTAACACTGACTGCAGGTCAGACTCTTAGCAAGTTCGTCTTGAAACCTGAGATTTAAAAAACAAAAAAAAAAAGAGCCACTGGAAACAGCAGAGTGCTTTTGCATCATGACCTACTTTTCGAAACTACCACACAATTTAGGCCACAGAAGCAAGGTCTGGGCAGGGGTAAGTCATTCTGCAGCACGTTGTGAATTAAAACGATATGGAGCAATCCACCTCACACGGAGAAACAGCATTTTCCCCACTTCTTCCAACACAAACTTTTGCCTGCCCTCAGGACTCTTCAGACACAGTCAGTTGATGTCTTTTACAACCTCTGTCTTGCTGTTTAAGCCAGAACATGATGTTTGAAATACAAATTCATCTAAGAGAAGCAGATGATGCTGGAAGCTTTTCTACTCTTAACACCGAACATCTGACATCCTCTATTCCCCCAACAAATAAATATCCAAACCACAATCCAAAACATAAAAAGAAGGGTGTGAACAGCTTGATTTTGGAGGGTTAATGAAGACTTGTTGCACCCTTTCCTCGGTATGTATACAAAATTCCAGAAATTATTAAAGCCTGACATACACAGGCTTACAAATCCAGCCATGCCCAAGTTAAATCTTCTATAGGGTTTCCTGCTTCATTCTTTCCATAAAGCACAGCCTTGACTAGAACCCCCTTGGCTTTCTTGGGGCCCTCTTTCCACCCCCTTGCAGCTTATTCAGAAAATGACCAAGAGGAAGATTTTGGCTCCTGCTGGAAGATGTGGTGATGCAGTCACACATGGCATCTGGGCATGACAAACTCCCCTGATGGGAATTTTCCTGCGCAGGCACACAAGGAAGAATAGAAAGCTCAAGAGGTAAGGTGGAGAGGTGAAGGTGCTTGTGACATCAGGGTGAACAGCTTTGTAAGACAGCACTGTTTCATCATTCTCTGTATTTTGGGGGCCAACATAATTTCTCCATTCATTACTGGGAAAAATACATAGGAAATCATGGGTCTTTATGCAATTACTAAAACAATTCTGGGAAGCCATCTTTTTAAGAGGGATCCAGAATTTAATGTGAGACAGACTTTATTCAGTGGATTGGGTATTATACTGCTCCCCAAAGGCACAGCCTGTTACTAATATTAGATCAGATTACATTGTTAAATCACGGCTGCTGCTGTTTTTAGTAGGAAATACTTCATTTTGTTAAACTGCAAAGGTGGCATTATCTGATTTAACTTGTATTTTGATCTACAGATAAGTAAAAAAGTCATATATACTCATATTACCTTATTGTTTATTAATACAGATACATTAAACAAGTAAACAGCTAAGGGAGTATGTGCATAAACAGCACTAGAGAAGCCTTCAGAGCTAATGGAAAACACAACAGCTGGGACCAGGGATGCTGGGAAGAAAACAGGCACTAAGAAGCAGTTCCACAGCACAGCAAAGGCATAGGCATGCCTGACTTGTGATGGCTGGATCTCCAATTAGCAGGCTCTACATCCAAAATTAGGTAAAGGGCAAGACAGCAAGCATTAAAAACTTTTGAAACCAAAAGCTAGCAACCAAGTCACCACAAAAGCACAGCACTCAAAACCTCATGGGGACAGAGATCACTCAGGCCAGTGTGCACATATGCTGTTATGGGCTGACACTGCTGCAAGTAATGACTTTCACTAAGAAAACTCACTGATTTGGTCAGATAGCCACAAACTTCAGCCTGGCCTGAGCTACAAGTATGGTCCAGCTTGGAATGTCCTACTAAAAGATCCTCAAGTTTTTGAACTGTGTTGACCCTGAATGTTATCTCCCATCAGAATTAAATGGATTCGTTCCCTCTGTCTCTATGAAGTAGAACAACAGAGGAAAACAAAATTAAGGCTATCATCAGCAAACATCTTAATACATAACCAAGTGGATTAACTGCACCAATCCCACCTTCCTGCAGAAGGAAGGGCAATGTCTAACCCAGCGGGGCTGGTGGTGCAAGAATAATCCTATCAGGACGTCATTGCCAGTAGCATTCTTTTTCCCCTGCAAGTTCTTTTTGCCAAGGCTGTCCTGATTGCAGTGGGGAAAATGGAATGCACTAGAGCAACCTTTGCAAATTCTCCAGAATAAGAAATACTTTCTGTGATAGGTTGAGACTAGAGTTTTGCATGAATATTCATCCATAAAAATAGTCAAGCCAGGACTGATTACTTAGTCTGTACCTGCAAAGTTAGACATTCCTTGCAGATGCTACTGTACCTACTATGAAAAGCACATTATTTTCATGTACTGGCATTTAAATGAACCATATTCACTGCCTGAAAATTCACAGGCTGGTTTCTTCAGGCTGCGAATGCTTAAGAAACCCAAATACTGCCAGAATATGTATTAGACAATTACAGAAGCTATTCAATAGATCAAGACAAAAAAAGAGCACAGCATAGATCTTCATAAGCCGACTTCCTCTAGCATATCATTAACGTCTGCAAAGTCTAATTCATTGGAATTATCTCCAATTACCAGTCCCTAAACGCATTACCATCATTCAATCTCAGAAAACTCTGTTAAAGGAAGCTTTTGAAAACATCCCTAGAATTTTGTTCACCCTCCAACAAAGACACAGAAGACAGGTTTTGACCGGATTTTACTAACTCTGAGGAAATAATTACTCCCTCAGAGAAAAACCAAAACATCTCAGAAGAGGGTTTCTCACATTTCAGATTCTCCAAAAGGTTTGTAAACAAGTATATGTAACTGGTTAGATCATCTTGCACTAAGTGTTCTCATTTTGCCTTGTTTGAGCGGACTCGCAGATCAAAGGGGAATCTCATCACCGTGACTGCTTGGTAATAAACCAGCATTTACAGCCTAACCTGCAGTTTGAGCCCACACCGACTCATCACGATTGCTGGAAATTGCCTCCTGTCAGCACAAAGGAGAGAGATTCCTTCCCTTCCCCACCCAAGCTTCGCAGAGCTTCCCTCCATCTGAGCCAAGGAAAATACTCCAACATCCCCTGATGAAGTATTAAATGGAACTCATCACTACAGTACTGAAAGAAAGGAATAAAAGGTGTTTAGAGATAACATTTATTTCTTACTTACTTCCTGGCACCAAAATAATCCCACCTCCTCCTAAATCCGCCCTGCAAAGGGTGTGGTAAAAGAGCTGCTTTTCACCCCTCTGGCCCCACACCTGCGATGCATGAGGTGCTGCTAACAGAGGAAACTGCAGGTTTAGGGTGCAGCACCTTCGGTAAACATCTCCAGCGCCTCCCTTTAGCAGCACAAATAATTACAAACAAACGTTGAGAAAGCACACTCCATAAAAAGTATTGCTGGAGCACTTGAGCAGATCCTTGCTCCAGTTTTTAGGCTGTCCCAAATACCAGCGTGACAGACGTGTTTATGTACACTGCCATGAAGTAGAGCTATTTGATTTAGTTTCTCAATTATTTAAATAAACATTTGAACTGACCTGGCAGTGATGCACAGCCTGTATATTTTAAGTAAGGTGTAAGATAAACAAAATTAAGAATCCCCTCTTAACCCCAATAATTATTAATCCTTAAGGAAATCAGAGAATTACTGTTTGGTCAATAATATGGATAAATCAGCATTTAAAAGGGTTGCATCACCACACAGATTTCAGACCTTCTCTACAGCGTTTTGGATCAATCCAGTAAGAACTTCCACAACCAGTACTTTTAACAAAGTAGGGAACACACACCACATAAGAGTTATACTTTAGAAAGAAATACAGGTAATAAACTGACAATACTTTGGCCAAGTTACAAACCCCCCCTTCTAGACAATTTCAGTGCAAATAATACGTTTTAGACAGCCGGTTTATAAGCAGCCCCACAGAAAGCTGAGGGCCACATTTAAGAACAGCTTGATCAGGACATTTTGATTTTGGACGATGAACAAATGCTATTTTAGAATGTGTTTTGCCAAGCTCCAACCTTGTTAGAACTGGCAGGATAAGATATTTACTGCCATGTACACTGAAATAATAAGCGGTTACAAGTGCTTGGCAGTTGGACTTGATACATGAAGACCAGCTAGCAGGGCAGTATTTACAGGACACAAACCTCTTCCATTTGTGACTCTGGAGAGCTACAAAATACTTGGCAAAGGCTTGCCAGAATTTGGCATTTTTACCTAATTTGGGAATGACTGTCAGCTGTTCTCCTCTTGGAGGATGCACAAGCTCCAGCATCCAAGCCACTTCAACAACAGACATCTGGACCACTCTGGGATGAGACCTGCAGCACTTCTGCACCAGAGAAGTGTTTGTACCCTGCTGTCTCATCAGTGCAATCACTATAGAAGTTCTTGCAGGTGAAAATATTTGAAAGCAAACACATCTCCCAGTCTAGGTTTAGCCTTGTCACAGTCAGACAATTCAGTCATGTCCTGTCAGTCCCATCAACTTTTCCTGTATGCTTCCTGCAAAATACACAGCTGCCATCCTCCAAGGAAAACTCAACACATAATCCAAGGGACAAAGCTGCACTGTGAGATGGGGGCAGATCTCCTCCACGGATCTCTAAGCATCATCCTATCATCCAGATCATGGGTCTTGCACCCCTTTAAGTCTCCACAGAGACAAAATTCCAGGGCACAGTGGCTAAGAGGAATCAATGGTTTCAGCAGCTGCACTGTAACAATTTGTTACAAGGCAGCTGGGACTACCACAAGCAGGCCGTAAAGGCAGTAGAGATGCTAATGTACATTTAAATACCTTGAACACTGGTTGCCCTTGTGAGCTATTATTTCCCACCTCCCGCCAAAGAAAACCAAAACCGACCCACCCAAAACAACAAGCAAATGCCGTTTGAAAGGCATCTCGGCTCCCAAAAGAATTTTTTGTTGGAGGTTACTATCAGATAACACAGTTGGATTACCTGAAACATCCTCAGTGAATTAATCTTTCACAAGCTAAAGCAGCTTTTCTTGAATATCCATAAGAACAAAACGTTGTTGCAATAGTGTCTACAGGACTAGGCAGGCTTCTTCTAGGAAGGGAGAGTTTCTTGCATTAAAAAGGTATTTAAAGTCAACAAGTCATAGCCAATGTTAATTTAGCTGGAAGATTCAAAGTGATTGCACTTGAGTCATTCTATAGATCCAGGGCTGCTGACATAAAGAACAGGGCAGTGAGAGGTTCAGCCTATACAAGCATGATTGATTGTTTAGAAAACAAAGCTAATCTAGTGGTTGTTTCTTTATGCAAGGCTAATTGCATACCAGCTAGAGTGCCTTTCCAGATCATTCTCAGAGGTAGAATGAATTTGTGGTCAGATAATATCACAGGTATTTCTCTAAGTATGCAGAGCTGCTTTAATATGTGCAGGCACTGAAAGCAGCACACGTGAAGAGCAAAACAATGAAGGAAACACCAGAAGTGCAGTGCACAAAATAGCTTGATATTGAGGTGTAACAGCTTAGCTGGCAGGTTATCCTACTAGACATCTAATATCCTCAGAAAGGGATGGGATCCTCTCTGCAAAGTGCACTCAGAGAACAAGCAATCTCTTTTGCTCATTCTATTACCCTGGATAGATCCTGAAATCTCAAGCCAAGGGGGAAATCCAGAGAAAGAAGTAGTAACCTGAACACCTGACAAGATAAGTTTGGCTTTGTGCCTTTATTGTTTGAAGAGACACCAAAGTACACATGCAGTTAGTGTAAGCCATCTTCAGAGGAAGGAATATGAAAGGGACTCCACAGATTACAAATAGGTGCAAATAACAGCTACAGCTTCAATTCAGGACTGAGTATCTCTTTTAAATTTTAAAAGGTACACGAACTACAGCTTGGAGAGTAACAAGTGAAATTTGGTGATTTGAAGGATAAACAGGAACAGCAATGTCTTGCTCAGATAAACCTTTAGGATTAGCCTAACAAGCCCCTAACATTAAAGGGCCTCTCAGCTCAGGGGATGTCAGGCTGTTCACAGAACAGAGGAAGAACTGACCAAACTGGGAGCTGATCAGTGCACTGAGCATACTTGCTCATGCATCTCCACAGACTGTCAGGAGCACTCACTAAACTTCAGTAATAACATCTAGCAAGAGTGTGGGCTTCATAAAGAGAGTTCAGTTAAATAGCACTCATTCATCTTCTGTCATACACACACCTTTATTATAGTGCTTAAAGTTTGTTGTTGCATCACTGATATTTCCTCATCTTGCTTCACTCACCTTCAGTCTGGATTCATCTCTGCTGCTCTGCTCAGATGGCAGAAGAAATACCACAACAAGATTTTTAGTTTCTACTCTTTTCTGTGGTTTAGCAGCAGCTATTGGGAACAGGCACAGCACAAGATAGGGACTCAGCTCTGTAAGCTCTCAGAGCTTTCTGTTCTCTGATCCTAAAAGTACAAGGGATGCAGAGTCTTCTCAATGCTCCTCTGGAAAGCTGGCCTGACCTCACAATATTCCAGATGTTACATTTCCAGCTGCCTGATCTGTCACTCCTAATCAATTTGCAAGTTACTACTGCAAGATTCTACTCGCAATAATATATTAAATTTCTCCATTTTCAAAACTGTCTTGATGTTCATCTTCCAGGAGATGGCAACTGCCCATAGCAGCATCCCAAGCAAGGAGCATCACTAATTGCAGAAGTCAAAGGATGATGGGAACGCACGTACAACTGGCTGAAGCTTTTTGGTGTTTCTGACTAGTTTTATTTCAAAGGGATGTTCTCTTCCTGTGCTGCAGAAGAAATCATAGGCTTGCATCAGTGGGGGAAAGTGGGGGAGACCAGGACGATAGCTGCAATTTCTACAAGGGGAGGAGTTAAAGTTTCAAAACTAAAGTCAGGTACTTAAATGAATACTGCACATATTACCTAATCACAACTTTTCAAAGAGTTTTACGTCTTCAGACTATTTCTTTAAACAACTGCTCTACTTTTAACTGAACACATTCTCTTATCAGTTTATTCTGGTACAAGATAGTGGCTTGGCTTACACCCCAGTTCACATGAAGAGAGAGTTAACACAGATTCCTTTCTCCAACATCACAACCAGCTAAATCCATTTATCACACGTGGAGTTGATAAGGGATATGACATTCATTCCTGAATTATTTTGCCGTCTCACTGTCTGCAGGGTGTTTATAAGTAACAGTTTGTTTAAATTAACAGACTTGTCATTCAACCTTACCACCTACTTGGCAAAGTCCTTGAAAAGCAGACAAAAAGTTCCCTTCCCATAGTGATGCATACAGTCCTAAGTATCTGAAGTGCTACACCTGCTTAAAGTATACACCTGTTAAGAACAGGCAAACCAAAAATATGAAGGAGGCTTTGAGCAACTGGTGACACTGTAGCAACATTAAAGAATTTCTAAAAGCTTTATGTAAGCACTTTGGCATATTGGACAGCTTGTTATAGGCCTCTGGTTCAAGGAAGAGATTTTAGAATTGATTCTAAACAAGTAGAATTGCCTGAATTTGATCACTCAGGAAGTCTTCCAGGGAAAATCCTACGCTGAAACACTTGAAGGTTTTAATAAATTAGCAGTCATGTAGGATTTCACAAGTCTTACTAATAAGCAGTAGGATGTGCCATGCATCCCTGAATATATTCAGGCTCTGTCAAACTTAGATGAAACCATCAGTGAAGTGGGTGGGACACTCAGACTCAGAGGATATTACAACAGCTTACACAAATTTTGCTGTGAAGAGTAGCTGACTACAAAACAGTATTCCCAAGCAGGGTTCAGGAGGTCCAGATGTATTAGCCCATGCACTGAAAGCAGGTTTACTGAACAGGGATCTGTCTGTAAGGATTCAAAATATTTATTCAAACACTGCTCCTGCCAGAAGTTTAGAGAAGGGATTGCACATTTTTCAGGAAGACCTGTGGATTCCAGCAGAGAAGTACAACCCAAGTCAGTGCATCCTGTTGAAAGGAGATATTCTCACTTTTGTCCTAATGTTCTTTCAGAGGTGAGGATCACCTCCTATGACAAATGATTCCTCATCAAGCACAACAACATTCAAGCCAAACACTTCAGTGAGCAAAGCATGCTGTACATCAGATTGAACCAAGCAGAAAAATATGGGAGAGGAAATAATCAAAAGGACAGGAGCCAGAAGACACGACTACAAAGTCAGAAGGGCATGAGATTATTTTACATCTCTACACAAAGTCTTGACAGAGGGTTTCAAATGTAGGAACTGTTGAAAGAACAACATGAAGTGATCTCTCCATCAGAAAGGTAATGATTGGCCCAAGTTGTAACCAGAATTAGAGAATATTTTCTAGATGCTATGGATAACAGAAGTGCTCTTATCCATCATGGGGAGGACAACCAGCAGTTCACTCCAGCCTTGCCCCACTCATGCATCAGCTTCTCATGGCTCTACAAGCTGAGGTTGCTCCCTGCCGTGCTTTCATCTTCACTTGTGAGCACACACACAGTTTCATACTTCCCAGAGCCCACAAAGGCACAGACATTTGCATGTGCTGCATGTGTAGGTGTGAGTCTTCAGCAGCAGCACAGGAAGCTGAGGAAGAAAACCATTCATTTTTTGTAGCTTGTGAACAAGAAAGTACATAGAGTATTTGACTAACAAAATCTTGAGGTTAATGCAAGTCACTGGTCAGCACAGAGGCATTTGACATTTTACACTTTAGTCACTTGTCAGAGTGAGGAAGCCCTTAGGGTGATAAATTTCATGGTTACTGAACCTTATTTTAATGAAATGCGTGGCTTACCCTTCTGGGCTGTATTTTATTTTGGCAGCTTTACTGAGAACTTTGTGCTTAGTCATTTTACTTTTTCAATTACAGGACCAGCATATGCAATAAACTAATGTTTTTACCATTTGAATAATCACCTGCCAGATTTTCAGGAGGAACAAGATTTGATTAAAGCAATCAGCAGTTAACCATAACATATCCTTAAATGTTTTAGGTTTTAAGTGCCTAAATAGATTTGAAATAATTTAATGTTGCTTTGTACAGCAGTCAAGATTTAACAGATAAAATGG
This sequence comes from Eopsaltria australis, assembly GCA_034509425.1. Classification (NCBI taxonomy): domain Eukaryota; kingdom Metazoa; phylum Chordata; class Aves; order Passeriformes; family Petroicidae; genus Eopsaltria; species Eopsaltria australis. The sequence continues at coordinate 2,722,135 of JAVTVJ010000117.1, forward strand.
GGGCAGCTGTTATCTCATTTAAGTGAAATGCATTTATCATCCTGTAAAAGCTTTAAGTTTTTATTCTTCCAGTAACAAAATTCAAAGTTCAATTTATTACCTCTATATAAAGATTTCTGCAAAACACACGGGCAGACTTTTGACCCATAGACTTCTTCAGAAAAGTACAGAGGATCATATAGTAAAACAGTCATAATTCAAAAGGTCACTTCCATTTTGTTTTAAACCTTTCCTTTTAAGCAAAGAGATACTTAAATTTCAGTTTCAATTCCACATTAAAACAGCCATGATGTGACACATCACTATTCTTAACTTATATTCTGGTTTTCAATCCAGCTGAACTTAGTTTAAGTTAACTTAATTGGGGTAGAGAGTTAGGGGATTAAAAAAAAAAAAAAAAAAATCTTAGTTTATCAGGAAAAAATAAACCTGCAGAAAAAGAATTCACATGGTGCCTGTAAGATTCTTCCTACTTATCTGTAGTAATGTGAACAGCATTGTGTACAACTCAAACAAGTTTTTGCTAGGGAAGCTTTTTCACCTTCCTTTGAGGACTTTGCATGCCCTTGCTCACAATTCATACATGAAGTCTGGAAAAACAGAATGAATATAAAACGTGCAACTGTTTTCTGGATTTTATCCAATGAAAGAATACTTGTCATGTTACAATAAGCATCAGCCAGGCTTAAACCTTCACTGGCAAGGAGAGCAAAACTCAGCCTTCAAAACATGGAATTGAAATTAGCATAGACAAATTTCCCAGGTATGAAATGTTAATTCCTTCTGAAGAAGTGTAATCAAAACAGACTCCAGTTTACTTTAGGGCACATGGGCTAAATCAGCCATCTGGGTAGGATCTTGAGAGGCTTGATCCCAGATTTCTTTGCTGAACAGAAAAATTGCACACATGTATGTGCCTTCTCATATGCTTTTTATTAAATACTCCCTAGCACGAGGAGCAGGCCTGACAACCATTTGCTGAAATTAAACTATTTCAGAAGCACTGGTAGTTCTATGCTGCAGCCACAGCTGAATCCCACCAGTCTGTGAGCTGTGACACTTGTCTGTCACTCTGGATACATCCTCTCCACATATGCTGGGAGTGAAACCCTCCACCTACCTATGAAAAGAACTTCCCGGACTTTCAGGCTTTTCCTGCACAATCTATAGCTGAATTCTGTGCCTAAACCACTTAGAAGTCTTGGAAGTGCAGATCTAACATGAAATTACAGGCCTAGATATAAACAATGCAAGACATATTCACCACTCATGTAAGCCTGCTGTATTTTCATTATTCCCTGCGAGGTTGGAAGGGCCACAGCATTATTACAAGCCTAAGCCCTTTCAGATGCAAAAAGACAGACTTGTGTAGCTTTAGTCTTAGCTGCTCACATCAAGCAACTCAGAGCTCCAGTTTGTCCTGTGAGGCCAACAAATTAACGAAGGAAAATTCTAGGCTTTTGCTTGCTTTATCAGATAGGATGGATCAGAGAATTTTCCAGCCTTGGCTTCCTGCTTTCCTCTCAGTCCAGTCCAATATTTTAAAAATTTCTCTGGTGAAAGCCAAGAATTGGCCAGTGTTCTTGTTATTCTCATTCTTTGAAAAGATATGACTATTACCCAGACAATGAGAAAGGAAGTTATTTAATCCCTACATCAACAGTGAGTAAGAAAATGAAGTATTATAATGGCACGAGCATAACTACATCAGGTAAGAATTAAAAATTATGCTGGACAGTCAATGCAAAAATAAGAAACCCATTTTTATTTAATATTTTGACATATGCAGGCTTCCACTCATTTTCTAAGTTACAGGGAAATGCAATATTAATGAACTGAATGCTGCTACTGGAGATAAACCAAGTGTTGCTTTCATTTGCACAGTACTTCCACCCTGATCACACTCATTTAGATGCAAGAAGGAGAGTGCAGTGTATAGTGAAGGTGTTACAAATACAGAGCTGAAGTATTTAAACACATGCCCTTACTAGAAAATATATCTTTAGTATTAAAGCTTGGGGAACCACTACCAATACCTCTTTATTTCAGGCTATTTTTTTTCACAGAGAAAGCAATTTTACTGCGAATACCTGAACCACAGAACTGCAGCAGCTTTCTTACCTCCTGGGGCAAGATCTCCGAAACACTTGGATAATAGCAATTTCTGCATGTAAAGCTGAAATCTTACTCCCTACTTACAGCATTTTTCTTTTGTAAGCTATAGTGTATATATATATATATATATATATACTTCCAGTCAATACAGTAATTGCACGTAGGGACTTAAGTTTCGTCTGGTAGCAATGGTTGACCATGGGCCACTTACCAGCAGTGGCTTTGTCAGTGGGTAGCCCCTAAAACTTCAAAGGTCAGAAAAGGCCATCAGGGACACATCAGTTACTAAATTCCAAACAGGCAGAATGAGGCTGTGATCCACAATCAGGGTAACTTACCAGGTCCACTGAAGGATCCTGCAAGTGAGATACTCAGCAATACACAGACTCCTCACAGAGCCACTCAGACAGGGAGTCTGTTGACAAAGAGCTTCTGAAAGAGGCTGAAGTGAAGGGAACAGTGTAGCCAGTATTGTACCAGTGATAAAGTCAGGCATTAATTTCAACCAGTTATTCAGTAACCAGCCTTAACAAAGAACTGGAACCGATCTCTTAGAATGTGTTAATTTAGGAGCATATTTAATGAGGAAGAGAAAACTACTAAGTGCAGTTCAGGGAACAACCGTGCAGTGCTGGGCTGCTGGAATGAGCTGGAAGTTTGTAGTCTGATGAATGTACATGTTCCGTAGTTTGCAGTTATTGAGCACTGGGGTTTTTTTTTTGTTTAAGTGTATCTCTACCACGAAGAGGTAGGATGATGCACTGAAATCTGTTCAAGGAGCACAGAGTCAAATCTATACTGAACATCCCTGAGATTCATTAGGTTTTACTTTGACAAAGTGATGTTCCAGAAATCTAGCCATGAACAGGCTAAGAATACCCTGGGACAAAGTAGCGAGGCTTTATCTTAAGTCATCACACCAAGACTATTACTTGCCCACAAATACATCCTGCTGTTCCTAACCAGTAAAAAGACTAACAATGCAATACCCAACTCACTAGATACACAGGCATCTGATGTTAGCACAAAATTCACTGTATGGGAACCCAAACCCTTTTATACAGAGATTAATTGGGGGCTACTACACAATTAAAAGGCAGTGGTAGTGTCCAGGTCATATACATACAAAGAAGATTAGAGATCCCACTAGTGCTATAGGGTCAAAAGGCTTATTTTGAACTGGCACCCTGAATTGTCACGCAGACTGTTCCAGAGCAGTTGTCTGGAAGGGGACACACCTTATCTGATTCAATTCCATTTCTTCAGTAGACTGAAAGAACTACTATGCAGCTGCATAATGAGAGTTTTGAACAGATCCGTACCTGGAAGATGACAAATTGGAAAGGTGATTTGAAAACAAAGCAGCAGAAAAAGCTCCAACTGTAAGGCCAGAAATTACTGTAGGAGCATGAAGGGAACAGATAACTACCCATTCACTCTCTTTTTTCAGCCCATTGAATGGAATTTTTTGACTTTTAGGGAGGTGGAAGTGCTATGATGTTGGAAACAATGAGGGTACCTGTGCACTGAGAAGTGTAAGCCTTTTCCCTCTACAACAAAGTTAGAAGCAGAACAAGAGCCAAGAAAAAGAACAATCCTACATCACAAGCTGATTCCCCCAGATAGGAATCAGACAGCAAATGGGACATGTGCACTAGAAGTGCTGGTGTTAAAGCAAGCTGTGCATTTGTTTTGGGTTATTTTTTGAACTCTTGGGAGTTAGCTGGCGAGCCACACTACTCTAAGGAGCAATAGTTCAGACTGTCAAATCACTCCTCTGGGAGTACCCAGAGCCAGACTGCTCAGGCCAGTGTACTTGCTCAGATATTCCTCTCATAAAATGGGAGGAGTATTTTTTACCCTGCATTTCTGCCTTCTCCCTCCCCACAAAAAAAAAAAAACCCAAACAAAAAAACAAAAACAAAAAAAAAATTCAAATCCCTGAAACTCATTTTACCTGGAAGCAGACATCCAGCATCAAGACTATTTAAGAGTTGACTCCTGTTCCTGTTATTTGTACTTTCATGTGATTGATAAGAAAGTTGTAGGTTAAACAGTGCTCACATTAAATGTATTCTGGAAGAATGTTTGCTGTGTGTAAGTGATGATAGGAAATTAAGTGGCACAGAAATCTGACTGCTCTGCAGTCATCACTTGCTGGGTTAAGCCACTGGTTTCTGGATGTGGTCCAGAAAGATTGATCATATATTCAAGGACAGAATGCAGAAGATAAGAGTGACATGCAGTTGTGCTTTTGTAAAAGAACACTGGGTTCGGCCCCCAGTTAGATCATTTATTTATCTGGCACTGAAGGGTGATAATGGCTTGTTTTCAAGTCTCCAAAATAAATGAACTATACTGCATGCAGAAGTAGTCCAGGCCAGCCAGCAGAGGATAGAAAATATGCAGGGTCAGCATAACGCTGGTTTCAATTTCAGTTACGAAAACATCAGAGCTCTCATTTAAAACAAGATGAGGAAACTAGGTCCTCTCTCCACTCTGCTGAGACAACCAACCCTGCTCTCCCCAGAACACTGACAAAATCCACTTCAAACAGAGTTCAGCAAAACAATTCAGGGTAACACCTTCCTGCTGCCATTTACTTACACACTAGAATTTTCTTAAAAGCATCTCTGGCTTACTCCTCAGGACTAAGCTTTATCTCCTACCCTTTTATGCCTTGCTACATGAGCAGCAGCTATTGACGGACAATTTCAGTCGTGCAAGGAAAGTATGTCTCAGTCCACTCCTAGAACACCTCAGGCCACCAGATTAGTCAGTCTTCACATAACACTGCAAAAGAGATTGAGTCAAGCCTAACGTGTCAGGCCTGTCAGGTCTCCTAAAGCTAAAGTTTAATTGTCTTTATCCTCTATAAATGGCAGTCCTGGAAATCAAGTCTTCCCCAGCTTTAACAGGGTCTTAAGTTTTATTAGTGGTCCACATTGTGGAGACCAACTTCCCATCATCTATAGATTGAGATTCATGTTTTGAGCAGAATACATGCCAGCAAGAGCCAAACCAAGGTCAGCAGCAGCTCTTAAGCCAAACCCAATCATCACCCAACAAAAGCCTTGTGTCCTGATGCTTGCCAGAGTCACTTGCCAAGAGCAAGTTTGATGAGGAAACCTGGCTGCTTGTCCCGAGTTGTTACAAAGCCGTATGCCAGCTGCAGTCTAAATGACTGCACAGCACTTGTTGGAAGTACCAGCAAGAAGGGGCTTTAGTTAATAGCCACCGTGTGCCAGTTAGGTCACAGCACAAACCACTCCATGGCTCAGACACTGCAGTGCTCTGAACCCAGCTTTTAACTCAAGGCAAATTCAGTCTTGGGCAACTCTATTGGAGGTCTAGATTTACAAGTATGAAATCAGCTCTTTTTCATGCTGAGTATCTTGTTTCACTTGGAGGAATATTATGCTTCTTTACCACACTAAAGAGTAATCAGTTTATTTAGAACAGCAATAACTATTCAGTGTTTGGCTACAAGAGGCCCTCACAGTCCCAGATACAGGATATAATATCTGTTTACCAGTGGAAGCTTTGTGTAGTTTCTCTGGGCAGGGCTGTGACCCAACTGCAAGATGTGTGGGTAACTGATAAGCTGCTGACCGTAAAAGTCACCTGACAGCAGCAGCTCACTGAAAGCACGCAGTCCTTAGTCCACAACACTCCACAGCTTAACAGAGTCTGCTTCCATGCTTGGTTTCTGGGCTGTCCAGGATCTCCTGTCTGAAAGGTGACTCTCAGGGTGAAACATCAGCTGTCAAGCTACACACGTGGTATCACTCCTGACAGCATTCTGCTTCAACTCTGACAACTGGATTGTTTTCTGGTTTTGCACAGAGCCTTAAACACACAACAGCTAGAAAGTTTATTGGACTTGATACAACCATTATGGGCAGGTGTAATGCACTGCTTAGGAAAAGTATTGTTTCACTCATGCCAGTTTAGTGCTGGTATATTAAGCTAAGCAATGCCCGCTGCACTCAGTAATCCCCAAGTCAATGGGTTACTGTTGAATGAAAGTGTTCAGTAAGGCTGACACTAAGTTGAAGGACCAGGAGCTCCAATGGGATAGGTATCGGATCAGTTAACCCATCTCTGAGGGAAACAACTGCACACAAGGTTGTTCTGTTGGAGTTTTGGTGAATCTTATGCCTATAGTTGGAATAGGTCAGAGCACAGGTTCTTGCAAGTATTACAGATATAAAGGTCATGGGAGTGACCCTTGCAATACCAAAACTCATCACAAATAGTTCTTCATGTTACTCATTGCTCTGCAAGCTGCTAAAGCTTCCTCCTTCGTCACGATAGCCTTGCTACTTCCACAGGGCTCTCCTGGCAGCTCAGCTGGAAAGCTCCATTTCAACTCCAATAGCTTTGCCTCTGTGCAGCATGCTTTTACACGAATTAAAAGTAGCCCATAGCACTGCAGTCAGTTTGAAGGGCAAGTGAAGCTTGTTTTTAAGTCAAAAATGACACCAGCACACGTGCACTGTTGCTCAACACACAGTGCGATCATTTCATGCAATTATTTTAGGGTGGCTTGTGGTGTTAGAGGGGCAGGGGAGGTACAGACCACAATTAAGCTCAAAAGCAAATGCCAGCTCCAGCTTCTTGTGATGGGCAATGTGAAGGATTTCACTGGTTTTGCTTAACATGCAAGTATCAGTGCCCACATACTGCAAGTGGAACTGGCTTTCTACTCTAGAAATTGATGCTAGAAGTCAAAGTGCTCAACTAAAGATGACAGCAGTGCATCACAGGCACAGTTCACAGACTGAAGCTAGACAAATCAAATGCTCCTGTGTAAAGGAACTGTTTATAGCTTAAATCAGTGTCTGCTGAAAGCCCTGAAGTGTTACATGCAGCTGTGCTCACAACTGCAGGCACTACTTAACAGGTCATTCCAGCCATCCTCTTCCCACACAGGAATTCTTGACTCCTAAAGCTTCAACATCTTTTCTAAGCTGCTCAGTTGGCAACGTATTTTGACTGCAATAAAGTTTTTCAAATATTAGATGCAGGTTCATTGATGAATTACTCTGCAGGTACCATCCAATGTTAATATTCTCCTTGCTTTTATAAATGATCCATTTAAGTTTATACAGGGATAGAGGCAGAGTCCATGCATTCCTGCCTCAGCACATAACCAGAACAACATTATATTAGCAAACCTTAACTTTCCAGCTGCCAGAGAATCCAGAACTGGAGTGAGTTTAAAGGTAATTAACTTTCGGGGTCACAGCCCTATGAGACAGGTCCAACTTTCGCCTGCTCTCTCAGAGCCTGTATTTCCACCTGGAGCAATCACAGCAGTTCAGAAAGCTCCTCAAATAGGCTCTACACTTGCCTCAGTGTGAAAACTTAAGGTCACATGCACGTAGACATACAAACATGTGCATTGTTTCAGTCAGTTACACCACACTTCACTAGAAGCCACAAAAATACTCCACTTGTGTTGCCCCACTGAAAAGGCACATGAACAAAGTTGCACTTCATGAGTTTTGTTGTAACATGACACAGAAGGAGCAGCAGGCTCACCAGCTGTCAGTGTTCCTGTCACCTTCTCATAAGGACACCTCCAGCAGAAGACAACCTCCCCTGTCAGCTGGAGGCAGCACAATACAACTGTATCTAAAATAGATTGAATTTTTCAGGCACATTTCAGCTTGAAGGGAGATGATTGCCGTCGATTGCAGGCAGTCCCCACAGCATCCAAGCAAGAGCACATCAGCAGGCACTGCTCATTCCTTTCTCAGCAAGACTCCCAGAGAGCAGCAGGCTCCTGCACGAGTTAACCCACAGTTACATAGGAGGGATTATCTGTAGAACCACACGTTTTCCTTTGGCTGAAGATGCCTCAGTCATCCATAATTGAACAGAAGAACTGCTATCATTTACTTGCTCAGAGAGGCACGAGCCAACCCATGCAAACCTGCCTCTGACATTACAAATAGCTAACTAAAATAGAAGCTGTTCCACTGATCCCACCCATTACATCATGGAAATTATTATTTTGTCATGAAAACACTCTTAAGTATCCAATTTAACCTCATTAATAAAGGAATGAAGCTCTCACTTCCAAGACAGCAGCTGCCACTACCTTTGACATACACAGGAACTCACAGATGTTTTTGGATGTATCAGAGACTACTGGATGCATCTTTAGGAGTTTAAGGTAGTGTCAGCTTTTCAAACTTGCAGCAAAAAGCACTTCTGTAAGCATTTATAGGCAAGGTGTCAAGTAAATAGCTTAATCTCTTGTCTGAAACCTCTTCCCTTAATTAGGAAGGGAAAAATTAGGCATGTTGAACACTTCATCAATCTAGTAAAATCACTTAATAAACCAACTGAAGAAGACCTTATCTTTTGCAATACTGGTGGGAGGGAAGAAGTCACACAAGCCACGGCAGCGCAATCACACCAGCAACCCCCTCTGCCAGATATTTACAAAAAAGCCTGACTTGGGGAGGGAAGCAGGAAGTATTCACCAGCTCGCTCTTTGAGCTCAAGCACCTGCTCAAGCCATATTTCATTAAATATTTTAGTAGCACTGTCTGATCACAGCAGTGGAACATGACGCAGCTCACGCTGGAGCAGTTTTCACAGAGCAGAAAGGATACATGTTGTAACAGTGCAATTCCTTCCCACGGATGCTCATAATGCTGCAGTTATGTGTATGTGCTCTGTACCTAGTGCTGACTTTCTTTGTAGGTCCAATTCCTGTAACATCTCCTTTCCTGAAGGAGAAAACATCTCCTCTGTCCAACATTCAACATCCTGCAATATCTTTCCTATCCGTTCCCATTTGTAAGTCCCAGAATTAGCCAGGCACCAGCAACATTGATTCACTCACCGCACCCAGTGCCAAGTCAGAGCCTTGGCTAAATCTTTTCCTCCCCTCCTTTTTCCCTTCTATACATAGAGAGCACTGAAGGCAAAGCACTCCAACAGAAAACTGCCCCCATGGAGAGAGTATTTTTCAAGGTCAAGCAGAGTTTCTGCACCTGCCAAAGGTGCTAAATTAAGGCATGTTAAGAGTTGCAGATCACTGATAACATGATCTTAAGGAAAACTGCTGCATTCATGGGAGTTTTAAGTGCAAAGTTGGAAGTAATTTCTTCCCCCAGTACCCTCCCACCATTATATCAGGCAAGGAGAGACTCAATTGTTTTGTGATAAAGCTTTGAGATCAGGTTACAGATTAAGTGTGGAATTATTCAAATGGCAGACTACTGAAGTTTAATACTCTGAAAAGCTACACTAATTTCCATCTTTGGTCCCTTTGTCAAGTCTTCTTCCAGCACAATCTCCACCCAACACAATCCTAAAGAGGCACTTAATGAGTTTTGATGAGAAAGAAGTGGCTATCTCAGACACCCCAAAGAAGTCTCTCCAACACCACCTTGCTCATTCCTCCATTCATTCCTCATTCCTTCCCAACCTCTGTAGCCCAACATCTCCTTTGACCCGATTTCTCACCACAGCACATGGCATTTCTAATTTCCACCACTGCAGCCTCTCATGTCCCTCACCCCCAAAGATCCACATTATCTTCTCATCTTCATGACTTCACATACTCACACCCCAAAGCTGCTCAACCCTCTCACCTTTCCAGCCCCATAACTCCTTCACCCTAAAAGCTTCTCAGCCCCCAAACTTTTCTCATCTTCACTCCAACTCTTCCTCACCTTCATTAGCTCCTCACCTCCCTCACCCCAACTCTGCCTCACCTTCACCCGCCCCTCACCTCAAGCCCTTCCTCACCTTCACCCGCCCCTCACCTCAAGCCCTTCCTCACCTTCACCCGCCCTCACTTCCCTTACCACAAACCCTTCCTCACCGTCACGACCTTCTCACCCCAAGCCCTTCCTCGCCTTTACCAGCCCCGCAGCCCCCTCACCCTCACCCGCCTCTCATGCCCGTCACCCCACAGCTCCTCAACCGCCCCTCGCCTCCACACCCCCTCGTCACTCCGGACACCCCTCACAGCCCAAGCTCCCGCCGCCCCCCTTACCTGCCCCCGGGTCTCCCCCAGCACCCGGGACCTGCTCCGTGCGGCGGAGGGGGGAGGCGGCGGCGCCGGGGAGGGCGGGGGGGACGAGGGAGGGAAGGAGGGAAGGGACGAGGTCACTGACGGCGGCGCGAGCGCGGCAGCACCGGGCAGCGGCGGCCGCTTTATACCGGGTCCTCGGGAACCGGCACCCGCTTCCGCTTCCGCTTCCGCCCCCTCCCGCCCCCGGGGTCATGAATATGCAGCGAGAGAGGCGTGGCCTCCCCGGGGGTACGCGAGGTGCGGGTTATGAATATGCAGCAAGAGGCGTGGTGTCCGCAGGCTGTAGGGGTGTCGGTCATGAATATGCAACGAGGGGCGTGGCCTTGGGGCGGGGGGACGGGCGGGGGGCGTTGCTGGGTGACGGCAGGAGGGCTACGGGGGCGCCCAGGCGTCCGCCCCAGGGGCGCCCACCTGAGGGGAGGCGAGGCGGGCGATGGCGGGGCAGGTGTTGGGGAGAGCGAGCGTCACAGAGTGACACAGAATATTCGCATGGGACGCCGAATCCAACTCCTGACCCTGCACAGGACAGCCCCAACAATTCCACCATGTGCCTGAGAGAGTTGTCCAAATACACCCTGAGCTCTGCCACGCTTGGTGCTGTGACCACTTGCCTGGGAAACTTCCAGTGCCCAAGCACCCTCTGGGTGAAGAACCTTTTCATAATATCCAAAATGTCCCCAACACAACTTCAGGCCATTCCCTTGAGTCGTGTCATTGGTCACCACAGAGCAAAGATCAGCGTCTGCCTCTCCTCTTCCCCTCATGAGGAAGTTGTAACTGCAATGAGGTCTCCCCTCAGTCTCCTCCAGGCTGAACAGACCAAGTATCCTCAGCCATTCCTCGTATGGCTTCTCAAGGCCTTCACCATCTTCATTGCCCTCCTTTGGTTGCTCTCTAATAGCTTTCTATCTTATATTGAGGCACCCAAAACCGCACACAATATTCAAGGTGAGGCCACCCCAGTGCAGAGCAGAGCAGAACCATCCCCTCCCTTGCCCAGCTGGTGATGCTGTGCCTGATGGCCCCAGGGCAGGGTTGTCCCTCCTGGCTGCCAGGGCACTGCTGACTCACATTCAACTTGCCCTCAACCAGGACCCCCAGGTCCCTTTCTGCAATGCTTCTTTCCAGCACCTCATTCCCCAGTTTGTGTAGTGGGAGTTTTCCCAGCTGCCCAGGGATGGAGGATGAGCCTGTCAGCACCACTCCTGGGTTGAAGAGGAGCTCTTGGTTGGAAAGGGAGCGTGAGTGACAACCTGAGGGTGGATGGAAGCTGTACCTGCACCATTCCTGCCAAAGTACTGGGCGTTTGTACAGAAATAGTGCAGATCCCCCTGCCCCTCTCAGGAAAAGTTGTGCCAAGTACAGATCCAAACCAACAGCTTGGGAGGTGCAGGAGTGGGTGCTGTTCTCTGTCTAAGGTATTGCAAATGTGCTGGCCCCAAATTGCTAAAATTTGCCTTCATCATGAAGGAAAATAACACCTTTTCCCCATGTTTGCCCACAGTCAAGGTCCTATCCTGCCTCCCAACTTTGCCCCTACTGCTCTGCCCACCAGAGGCCATGAGCTGCCTCTCCTCATGTCCAGCCCAGCCCTGTGACAGGGTGTGTGCCAGGCCACCATGGAGAGGGTGACATGTGGCATTTATCATGTATTTGTCACATCTGCAGAGCACAACCCTCAACACGCAGCTCCCAGTGACCCTCAGGACATTAAAACACTTCATTCCCCATGGCAGCCAGAGCCCTGCCACATTGGAAGCACCCTCTGCAAACTTGCCATAAAAGACCGTGTTATTTTAGGGCTGGTGTGTGTTTTTTTTATTCCCAATTAAGGTCTCCTAGCCTTAATTGTGCTGATTGCATTGTGCAGGCTAGCGTGATATTTAATTTTCATTACTTACATAAACTGGGGATGCATAAAGCAGCCTGCGAGTGGCATGTAAAAATGCACGTTACGTTGCGTAAGTGTAATTGTTTTCTGTTTCTTGACACGCCATTAAGTATATATTCCAAAACAATTTTTTTTTTAATGGTGAACTTCTTTCTCTACAACTCATGAATAAATAAACCACAAAGCATACCAGACTTCAGAAAAGGAAAACCACAGAAGGCAAAATGGAAGAACTGTACACATCTATTAAAAAGCAGGATGAATCTTGAGTCTAACAGAGAGACTCTATTACAAGTCCTAAAGAAAAAAAAAAAGGCAGCAATATTTTGTTCTACAATGCTGTTATCGATATGTTTTTGGTTTTAGGCTAATTCAGACCGAGGGCTGAAAAGCATGCATGACCACAGCCATGCACAACTCACTAAATTAACCATCCTCTGGTGAGGATGTCCAAAGTCCATTCAACGAGTGATGGTTTTTAAGACATACTACTGATGTTTATAAACACAAAAAGAGGCAAAATAATTATCTTAAATAGCCAAGTGGTGAAGATAAAGGTTCCACACCCTTGACAGCAAAACAACATCCATTGTATCTAAACTGTGATACATCATAATAAAACATAGAGCTTCTTCCACAGAAGAAACAAAATATACCTATACTTATAAAAATGTCTAATGGTTCTGTGGTAAGAAAAAAGACTTGAATGACTTTAGTGGAAATTCTGAGACCCTAACACACCTAAAAACGCCAAGAAAGGATCTCAAGATATCATTACAGCTTCTAAAATGTGCTTCTTGTTACCCATGGGTTTGTGGCAGCCCCAGCTACCTGATGTTTTGACACCTCATTTAAAAATAACTGAAAAATATTATAAAGTACTTCTTTTTTAGTTCTTTTGTTGCCTGCTGTTGTGAAGTGTGATCCTTACCTCAGCCTGACATTTTAGACCCGTTCTGGCAATGTCCAGACATGTCCAGACGTGTCCAGATATTTCTCCATTGTATTTCCTCATGTTATTTTCACTCAGGAGTTGTTAATTCCCAGCCTTTAGCTGAGCCTAAAGTCAGAAAGGGGAATTTTCCATAAACCAAACATTTCAGTTTAAAAAATGTGACTTTTCATACCGAGTGAGGGGGAGGAAAAAAATCCAAGGAAACAGACCCACCTTTTCCCTCTGAGGTTCTTACTCAACTCCAAATATTTAACCCATAATAAATAAACGCACTCTCATGTCTTGGCAGGGGAGAAATGAGTGTCAGTCAGGAGCCTGATGTGCTGTCCAGACGTGTGCTACGTTTGCCCAGGAGAGGGACTGGGAGAAAAGCCCCTGGACTGTGCTTGAGAGTGGGGTTGGAGACAACCCCTGAGGGCTCCCCTCAGCTCCCTCCTCAGCAGGGTGGTGAATCCTGTTCCTTGGAGAGTCCCTAGGCAATGTGTAGGGATTTGAGGCACTTCAGGGAGAGCTTTTTCTAAAGAAAGCATCCAGAAGTCACCTTAAAATTTCTCTCTGGTTCTTGGTGTGCGTGTATGCACTTTGTTGAGTCACGTAGTTGGAGAACCACCCCCCCCCCCCCCCAAGGTACTGATCCCTTGCTTACCCTCACTTCCACTGGTTTGTTTGGCATGGAGTACCCGAGGACTTTTAAAGAGAAATAACCTATGGGACCTCAAAACACTTCAGAGCCACATCATGCTGTGAACACCTTGCTTTGTATCTTGGCATAGATGCTGGAGCAAGGGGTCTTCCCTATTTAATGAAATATGTTAATTAACCAGGTGGCAGGCTCATCAACAATCTGCTTGAGTTCCCTGTACTCCATTTCACAGGTACTTGGCTTACCAAATTGTTATGAAAACTCACCATCCAGCCAAGCCAAACAAACACCACCCCCAATATTATTTTACACGCGTGTCAAAAGAAATAACTTGCCGCAGGCCAAGCGGGTGAAGGAATTTTACGAGGCTGCGTCTGATCCTCCCTTCTCCCCTCCCTCAGACAGTTAAAGAAATGTTTGTATGATGAAAGGGGTAAGGGAGCAGAGGACAGCTGGTTAGGAATTAATGAAATGTTTGAGCATTATCATGCGATAATGGATTTAGCTGACTGTTTGCCAGTGTTCAGATCTAGTGTGAATTGCTTTATATGAAACGAGGCGATTCCTAGATTATAGAAACCTCCTGAGACTGCTGCTGCTCCTAAATCCTTTCAAAGCTGTGATTTAAAAAAAAAAAAAAAGGTAATTCTTCCTCTGGATGGACAGAAGCCCTTGGGATTGTTTTGACTTGCTTTCAGACTTAATGATGTTTGACGCAGCGGCTCTCTGAGGTGTTTCCTAATTGGGAGTGGCCGTGGGTTTGGGAAGCCTGAGGCTACGCTTGAAGCAAATCTGAGCACCCAGAAACCCAGGTGAGGTCTCCCAGCCAGGACATTTATAAACAGGACATGAAAAATGAGTCTCAACTTTTACACATTTGGCCTGTAACTCAGCCCCAGGGTATCTCTCACAAAGGGTGATATATCTGATGGGAGACCCAGGCTCTGCACTTGAAACTGCTGTTTATCCCTCTTCCCACCCTCCCCCAACACATGCTGTCATTACAATGGAACTTTAATGGCTGTGTAAAATGGTCCATGTCCCTTGATGCCTTTTTTTCCCCCCCTGAAAGCATTGGGATGTTTCTGTTTTTTTCAGATGAGGACTTGTGGCCGGTCAACCAAAGATATTTTGTCTGGACACAGACAAAGTCTCAGAAAGGTTTTATGAAGAAGAGCAGGAGATTGTGTGAATTTGTGACTGCCACCCAGACAGGCAGATTTTCAGGTCCATTCAGGTTGCCCATGTTAGCCAAAATCGACTTTTAATTCTGAGAGCCAAAGGGCTTCCAACGGAACCTGCAGGTATAGAGTCTGACTCAGCCCTTTGCCCTGTCGCCAGCCCAAAGTCCACCCATCTGGAGCCAGTTGGTTCATGCCACCCCAGAGCAATGTCAACAGTCCTGAGCAAACAGGGTGGTGCAGCTGTAGGGTCCCTTTGCCCTTGTCCTGCACTGAAACCTGGAGTCCCCCTGTGCTGGGCATTGGTGAGGTCGCACCTCAAATCCTTTGTTCAGTTTTGAACCCCTCACAACAAGGACATTGAGGTGCTGGGGCATGTCCAAAGAAGGGCAGTGGAGCTGGGGAAGGGTCTGGATGATGACTGGCTGAAGGAACAGGGGGTGTTTAGCCTGGAGAAAAGGAGGCTGAGAGGTGATCTCTGTCATTCTTGGGGAGATAGTTTAGTGGTGGACTTGGCAGTGCTGGGTTAATGGTTGGCTTTTACATTCTTAGAGGTCTTTTCCAATTGAAATGATTGTATGGCTCTAATAGCAGTAGCTATGACTTCTCACATCACCCTCATATTGAAAATTAAAAGGTCATGATAGCAGTCATGTTACAAAGTGCTCATACAGGCTGTAAGATGGGGTTTGCTGCTTCTGCCCCTTGTGAGGTCTCATCATGAGTTCATGCCTTGAAGAATGAGAGTTCCCTGTCATTATTTTCCTGGTTTGCACAGCTGAAACCTGGTATTAATGGCTGCAGAAATTATCCTGCCTCTTGAGTTTATGTGGTCTATAATTATCTTCACAATAAAACCGTGAGGAATTAAGCTTCAGAGCAGTTTATAGGTGTCAAGGACTTGACAGTCCTTCAAGAACTGTGGCTTTCAGTCCTGAAGTGACAAGAGCAGTTAAGATGCTGCTAGATAGCACTCAAGAACTGCAGGGCTTGTTCAGTTCAGTCACTGCTTCCCTTGTCTTGGAGAGATCACAGAGATCAGAACCTCTTTTTTTTTTTTGTTTACTTTTCTGAAGCTTTTCTGTTTCTCTGCACTTGGGCAATGAGCTGGGATTAGTCAGTTTTCCTTCTGAGCTGCCTCTTACGAAACCATGACTGTGATGTTTATGAGGTTTCCATTGCTGCACAGGGATATTTGTATTTTGGTTGCTCTATTTTTATTGAAAAATGGATATATTTTCATCATATTGGATGTGCACAGAACCAAAATCCTGAACCAAAACCTAAAGTACAGGAGATTGTTTAAGTCTGAGATGATTTTCAAGTGACTTCATTCATGTTAGCTTTACTCTGGTGAAAATTGACTGGTAGTATTTTCAGTTTACACTGGTGAATGTCTAAAAAAAGACCAGTTAGTCTTCTGCTTGCACAGACTCCTGCTGCCTGCCATACAGCCACATTTTCCAAAGTTTCACCTGAGAGATCTTGTGACCTTTCAGTACTTAATGGGAGCCTGTAACAAAGATGGAGAGGGACTTTTTATACAGCCAGAAAATGATAAAACAAGGGGGAACACTTTTAAACTAAAAGAGGGGATAGTTAAGATTAGAGATAAGAAGAAATTCTTTACTCAGAGGGCAGTGAAGCACTGGCATGGGTTACCCAGAGAAGCTGTGGATGCTCCATCCCTGGAAGTGTTCAAGACCAGGTTGGATGGGGGTTGGAACAACCTGGGATAGTGGAAGGTGTCCCTGCCCATAGGAGGGGAGTTGGAATGAGATGGGCTTCAAGGTCCCTTCCAGCATAAACCATTCTACAGTTCTTGGTTACTTAATGCTTTCTCATAACAACACAATATTTCATGGATTAATTAATAGATTATAGCCAGCTGGGCTAACCCAGAGACAAGAAAATAACATTATTTATCTGATCACCACACAAATGCTTAGTTTATAGCTCTAGACACTAAGTGATGAGCATTAACTGAGCATTTATCCCTGTTCCCACTGCTTGCTTGTTTTGCAGCCTTGTGGCTCCAGCTGGATTCAAACTGTGCAGGTGTTACTGGGCACGTCTGTTTTGATCACGAGGTGGGACCTGAAGCCTCTGTAACCTTCCTGGAGGATTCACTTCACTCTTTGCTCTGCTAAGGCCTGTTACAACCACGTGCTGTGATTTATCTCATCTCTCTCCTTGCCTAATCAGTCACATACCTAATTGGTGTTTGCAATATTTTGGGTCCCAGCATAAACAAATTGTTTAGCCCTGTGTCATCAAAACTGCATCTGAACAGCCATCAGCATTCTCCATATTTTTGGAAAATCCTAGGAAAGAACTCAGAAGCTACACCTGTGTTAGTGCCTTCTGCAGATATGACTCAGTGTTAGCAGAGGCCAACGAGCAGTCGTTAAAATAGACAGTGTTGTGCTGATTGTATTCAGAGTTTTGTCACATTTCCATGAAAACATGAGTAACACTCACCTGGGTGATGGAAAAGCGAATTGGATTGGCACTGGTTGGCAACGGTATGGAAAATTAGTATGTAAAGAACTTAGTGATTAAGATAATGAAAAACAATGTTAAGAGTCTTAAGTGAAGCCAAGTTTTGTAGCCCTCGAGCTTTGAGTTGTGAAATTGTTGGCTCCTGTGTTGTTTCTGAAATAGAAATCTATTTAAATGACTTAAGCAACCCAAGTTTCAAGAATAACCCCAAGCAGGCTGTTTTAGTTGTGACTGAGAAACCAAATTGGGTAAATAGTTTTTATTCTAATTGCTTGAATTTCCAAATACAACCAAAGAACCAAACAGCTGCAGACCCTGAAGTGTTTAATATGAAAGTAATTTTAAACTTTGAGGAAAAAACGAAATGCCAAAGTTGATTGGAGTGGAAATCCCCTACAAAATACTGGGATTATTTAAGGATTCTTTTATTCGCTCCCCCTGCCACCCCTGAAAGCTGAGTGTAAATTGAAACATTCACAGTTTTTAGAATAAACTCAATTGTTTTGAGTTAATTGTATTCAGCAATTTTTCCCTTTTCCTAGAACTGAATATCCCCTCAGTCATTGATTTGATGCAGTGTTGGATTTGTGGAAGCCCCTCTACCTAAAATACAGTGTGAATACTTCACACTGCTGGTCTTGGGCTCTAGTTTCACTTTTCAGCTTAAATGATTTCAAAGCCACTTCCTCCCAAAAGGAGCAACTTTTCCTTTGCTTTTCATCTCCTCATACTCTAGAGTCGTAGAATATCTCAAATTGGAGTGGACCCATAAGGATCATTTACTCCAACTCCGTGTTCCTCACAGGACCTAAAACTAAACCATATGACATTGCCCAGGCACTGCTTGAACTCTGTAGAGGCACTTACGAAGACCCCCACAAATACACTGCTTTCCATAAATGACTGCACTAGATAGAAGCCTTTTGGAATGTGGGATAGTTAATGCAATTTGCAGACCTTTTTGCGGGGATAAATACATGGCAATGCACTGTGGAACCCCAGAACTCTGCCTAAGGAATTTTAAGAGTTTAGGCTTGGGATGAGTCAGTTCATCTAGTTGATTTGGTGGGAAACCCTACCAAAGAATGTGTAATTTTCTGTTGAAGAAACCACTCACATTGATTCATACTACAGTCCAACACCTTGTGTGAAATTGCCAAGGCTGGCAGGCCACGGTCAGGCCCTTTCACAGAACAAATCAGCCTCCAGTTCTCACTTCTGACCCCTATAAAAGCAGCTTAATTTTCCAGTTCCTCCTCAAGCAATTTCGTAATTTTCCTCAGACACTTCCCAGACCTTCTGAGGGCTACAACGCAACCTGCCGGAGGGGAACCTGGAGGTGACCTGTGTGCACGGACACCGTACCAACAGCAGAGACCAGGAAGATTATAACGGGGTTTCATGCTGCTCTTCTTCCTTGGACAATCCTATTGGTTCAGCAGCTTCTTTCCTTATTTATATCAGGAGCCTGGCAACTAAGCTTCTGACTTAAGCACCTCAAAGACTCAAGGCTGCTTTGGCAGGACCAAAAGTTTTGTATTACTGTCTGAATAGGAATAAAGAACCTTTCTCCTTGAATGGGCTCCAGCCCATTTCTTTGGACTGGTGACGCATTTGCACTGGGCAGACGGATGCTCTCCATGGGGATTTCTGAGCCTTCACCTGGGCCAGAGCACAGAAGGACAACAGATGATTTGAATGGAGATAATTTGCAACCTGGAGAGCAGACTCAAGAGGTTACAGCTGAAGATAAAGAAGTTTGTAAAACTGAGAGAAAGTTCCTAGCAATGAGATTATTTGGGAGGTTTAATAAGTTCCCCAGGGAAGTACTGTTCCTGTGGATAACTTTGAGAAGAGACCGGGAGAGATATTTTTGAGGAGTTTAAGTTTTTCCTGTCAAGTCATCAGCTATATTTCTGCCAGAAAAGGCCTTCCGCAGTCCCAATTAAACAAGAACTGGCCTGAGTGGATTGCTCAAAATTTAAACAAAATGTTTTTCTTTTTTCCAGCTGGCAAAAATTTCATTTATTTTCCTTGCTCTTTTTTTACCCCCTGTTAGTGATTTTGTCAGACCATAAGCATATGTTGCAGAGTCTGCTAGAAAAAATGTTTTCACAATTGATATTTTCCTAAATGCCTTTAAAAAAATTTCAGTCAGTGCCCAGGTAGTTTCCTGCTAACCAAGTATTCTCCCAAACTATTTCTTCTTGAAGGACCATGCCTTGTTGTTGAATGCAAACTTGAACCTGTTTTCTTGTGGTTTGAACAGATACAAGGTCTCTCTACCACATGGATTTACTCACATCAAATACCACAAACTCCGTATTTTAGATGAGTTACAAATTTCCTCCTCTAAGAGCTTATTTTAACAAACTTGCAGCATTTCATCTTCTCTGTGGTTTTGATCTCCCTCTGAAATGCAGCTGAAGCCAAGATATTTAAAACTTCTTAGGAAAGGGGACACACTGTTGGACCAACGTCACCTCCTTAGAAAACTGGTGTAAAATTCAGAGACAGGGACAAGCCTATAAGTTGGAGTCCCCAATATTTCCAGGGCTTGAAGGCATTTGCACACCTGATGCTGAGTTTTGCCCCAGCTCCCTGAGCTCCATCTGAATTTTGCAAATGAAGCCAGCCCTAGAAAAACTTACAGCTCTTCAGACCTTTGCTTTCTACCTGTGGGTGACAAAAAACACAGAGCTGGTTGCAGCAGAGCTCTGGCAGCTGCGCTGTTAAGGACAGGAAGAAAGAAAGAGAAGCTTTTCAGCTGATCTATGACCATCTCCAACTCATCCTAAGATGTATTATTTGAACCACAAAAACCCTCCACACATTTCATGCCTTGCAGGGATGGATGTTCCACCACCTGTCTCACTGGTGGTTTGCAGGATTTACCTTGTTTATAAATCAGAAATAGTGCAGAGGTGCAGAAATATCCATTATTTTCAGAGTACAGAATATCTTCTGCGTGTGTGAGTGCATTTCATTCACAGACTTTACTTTCTCTCGAATGACCTATGAGTATCTCTTGTCTCATGGAATTGAGTGTTGTTTGCTTGTTCACAGCTTCCTTTCCTTCCGTTATCCAGCAAAGAAAGTTTGTTCAAGTGGCTTTTGTGAACTCTTTCAAGATCCCCAGAAGGATGATACAGGAAACAGAGAGTTTCCTTTCTATACAAACTTCTAGGGTGTTCCCATAATAGGCTGAAATTTATCTGCCCTCAGCAGCCTGCAATTGGACAAAAAATTAATGGACTGTCAAGGGATCAGGCCAAACACAATTAACATATCAGAGAGGAGAATTTGCAATAAGAAAAAATCCTCCACTTACACAGCACCTTTTATCCCATGTTGCCAAACATTTTCCTTTCTACGTTTCCAATTACTTTAGAAGTTGGCCATGCTTTAACCATCCAGTCTGAAATTTTCCATAATTGCTCCCTGCCTCACATTGAATACATTTTTCAGAGTGGTGAAGGGGGAAAAGCTTCAGAAAAAAAAAACCCTCTTAAAAAGGTGCAGCTATATTTCACTGAGCTTAAAGCCAATGAATTAGTTTTAGGGGTGTTTAAGCATTCTCCCTGTTTATTTTTCAAGAGCATGTTTGCTCTTCAAAGACAGCACAGCAGCAGCACTGAGGATGAGAATCTGTCACCATGGCTGTGAAAATGCATCTGGGTTTGTCCAAAAAATAAACCACAGACAAACCCCTATTTTGGTGTTTTAGAGGCAGGTTTGTACCTCAGTTTTATGCCTTCTGACTGCTGTGCCTGTGTTTTCTACAGCCCCCAAAAAGCAGCCCCTGTAACAGAACATCTGGACAGGGCACTGACAAAATGGATTCGCATCCTTCAGGGTTTCACCCGGTGTGACCTGGCACTGTGGGTGAGATCTGGGAGGATTGTAGCACTGGGAGGGAGGGCAGGGCCTGTGCTGACAGCTGACAAGGTAGAAATGTGAGTCATTAAAAGGCAAAGACCAATCTGTAAAGAAACAATTACTTACATATTTAAAAAAAAAAAAAAATCTGATCTGGAAGGCACGTTCGCCTGGTGGTTGACACTCCCTACAAAAGCACTGTGTTGTTCCAAAAGTCTCCCATGAGATGAACAAGCCTTGCCAGGAATAATTACAGATCTGGAGTTGTATAATTGCTCAACTAAAGGCAGGCAGGGAACAGATAGGGAACCTGTGCTTTGCTTTTCCTGCCCGCTTCCTTGCTTTCAGGGCTGTGTGCTGCTCCGGAGCACTGGGGCTTATATTGGCCAGAGCAGTCAGGACACCAGGGGTAAAAAAAAGGCTTCTAAGCAACAGCTTCATAGTGTGTGTTGTTTTTAACTCCATTCATAAAAGCGGTGAGCCGGGCTGGGCAAGGCAGGCCGGGGCTCTGAGCACTTGTGTCGGCTCAGAGCAGAAAGCTCTCGACGTGCTCGAGCTGAGCGCTGGCAGTTTCATACCCACCCAGCACTAATCCAGCAATAAGGAAAATGGCTTTAAGCCACTTCAGACCCATTAGTGCTCTCCAGAATGCTAATATAGCATAGAGATGAAAGGACTGCAGCAAAGAAATGAGGAGATGTGGGCAACAGCTTCACCTCCTCTCTTAGGGAGGTTTGGTTCATTCTCTCAAGGAGCAGAGGCCAAATTTGGGGAGCAGATGCCATGGCAGAGCAGCACAGCAGCACTCCCGAGTCATGGGACTCAGGCAGCACTAACGACAGGGCTGGGGTGCCTTTATTTTTAAGTGATAATTCATGGTTAACCAGAAATCTGATACTTGATCTGCTGCAGCCTGGAATGCCAAGTCCATTTGCATGACCCATATCTGTGTGGCCACAGGCGGGAGATGGTGCGAAAATCATTTGGTACTAGCAATTAGCACAGCAATAGTTTTTCTTTATATTCTAAATAGGCTTGGGAAAATTAATCTTTTTTTTAAAATTAAGACACAATGTTTGTCACTTTTAAAATCAAAAGCCTCATGTTTACTGATTAGTGAAAAGAGCCTATACTTTTTTTTCAACCCAAAAATTCAAACAACAGCACTATTTAAAAAGTCCCCGAGAAAAGGTAAAGAAATTCTACTAGAAAGCCTCATGATGCAGAGAAAGAAACTGAGGAAGATGGTTGATGGACCATCTGGGATTTCACAGGTTTGGAAACAGGAGTGTGGTGGAGCTCTGGGATGTTTACACTGCAGTAGGGAAAGTGAGAAGGGACTGTGCCCAGAAATACCTGCGGCAGAAGAAGGTGCCAGGTGAGAACAGGTTGTCTAATCTATGAGAGTCATTTGCTGGAGATGGGAACAAGAGATGTTCCTGCTGGAAATCAGGACCAGAGGTTAATTAACTATAGGAACATCCTACTGAGAAGCCATCCTGTGAGTTCCTATATGATGGCTGCGGGGCATTGCCATCAGATGCTTTAGGTGTCCCACTAAGCTGCTTACCACGTGGTTGTGGAGATAACCTGCTTTTCCACTGGTTCCACAGGGATGCCAGGGCTCCTGCTGCAGATCCCCAAACCTCAGGACTGTGGATACCCCTGGGTGCCTGCTGCAGGACTGTGCCCTACTTTTGTGTTTCTCAGTGAAAGAGCCACATCAAGCCTCTGGAAAAAAAAAAGCAAAACAAGGACAAAGTTCTGCCCTTCCACTACTCTGTTTTCATTTACAGCCAAATTCTGCCAGTCTTTTAGTGTCTATTTAAAACTTCTATTTCCTTCCCACCAGTCTGTTTCCGTGCTGGGGTGCACGTTCCTTTTCTTTTTCTTCTTCTTTTCTTTTTGTTTTGTCTCTTTTTCTTTCCCTTCCCCTTTTCCCCTGTTTTTTCACAGTCCACCTGATGATACTCATCACTCCAGACATGCCAGGACTCTGAGCTGAGCCCAGTCTATGTGCAGACACTGTTACATGAGGTGTCAGAGCCTGCTGCGTATTCAGGAGAGGAGACCGTGCCTGACTTTCCTTGAATGTGACACTGTAGCTCAGCCTGGAACTGACAGCTGTGGAAAATTAATGGATGGGCCCTGTTTCCAAGGAATGGCCATCAAGGTCACGGTTTTGAGGCTATAAAGGCACAGCCCTTTCCTACTTGCAGCCAGTCCACATGCCAGCTTTGCTGTCCCCTCTTCGGATGTCACCATGTCACCAGATCGCTGTCACATGAGGACACCGTGGGTGAGGGGGTGCCATTGGCTGCCCAGCCTGTTTTCATGCCTAGGGACTCTATGAATACAGCGTGACGATGCTCGAGGTGTAACTGAAACCTGCTCTGCAGACACAGCTCCTGGCTGGACTGTCCCTGCCCCTGGCAAGGCTGACCAGAGGAGTTTGTTCAGGACAGGGTCACCCCATGCAGCAGCGTGCAGGGAGGTACCTGGTGCTGCCTCTCTGCTGAGGGTGTTTAGTGCTCTTCTCCATCTGTTTGGTGGTTGGCTCACTTGAGTGGAGCCAATTTGGATGCAAAGAAATGGAATTTTTCACAAGCACAGAAGCCAGAGATGAATCCTTTTGGACACGGAGGGCCTGGGCTTGGAATAAATTAAGCTCTGTCTCTGGGCAGTTTAATCTCACCAGCCAGAAACCTGTATGGATTTACACTTCCATATGCAACTGTTTGATAATCATGTTGCCATGGCTACATTTGAATCCTGCAATAAATGTGTAATTTCACACAATTCACATCAAAAGGAGCTCCAGAACATACAGCTGTCTCACAAAGCAGCTGATCTCTCTCCATAAGCACTTTCCTTTTTTAACACCATGTCATTGTACTCACTGGTGTGCTTCTTTTGGGAGGGGGTGAGGTCTGTAGGGCAGGTTTGAGTCAGGTTCTCAAGGTCTGATCTACACTAAGGTTCCCTCAATGCTGGCACTGGGGCAGTTGCCCTGCTGGGGTCAGAGCAGCCATTTCCAGAACTGGTTCTGCAGCCACTCCAGCTGCAGGGGACTGAGATCCTTTGCAATTAAAGAAGGACAAAGTTAAACACAAGGTCCTGGTGTGCCCAAAATGCAAGGATAAGGACTGAGAAAGAGGAGTGGAGTGTGAGACTCTGTTCAGAGATGATGCCCACCTCTCTTAGCAGTTTGATCCTTTCATCCCCTTTTCATCTCAGTTCTCTCAGGTCTTCATCCCTGGTTCCCTGCCTCCTCTCTCCCACCCCCTGCCATCCTGATTGCTCCTTATCTCACCAGCCAGCTTGTCCCAGAGTTTTTCCCCCAGGCTACCTGTCCCTCCAGTGCTCTCTGAGTGCTGTCCTGTGATGGCTTCTTGTCCCACAGACACCCTCTGTTAATCCCATGGGCAGCTTTAACCTTGGTCCAAGCCTCTTTCTCTGTCTTCGACAAGAGGCAAAGAGCAGGGAAATGTTATTTAGAGAAGGGCAGGTCACAGGGGGAGCAGAGAAGATACCAGGATACAGCTTCAACCAGCAGCAGCTGAATGAAGTGGAAGATGACACTCACTGAGCATCAAATCTGGAGAGAAATTTGCATCCAGACTCTATTCCTGCTGATTTAAACAGATTTTTTTCAGGAACTCGAAACTTGGACAGTTCTGCCTTTGTTTTTTTTTCCTATAGCAACAGCAGCTGGAACAATGTTGGCACCAAGGCAGGGCTGCAGCTGGTTTCCTCCTTGCTCAGAGCAAAGAGATGCTGGAGAGTCTTCAGCACTCACAGAATATGGACAAAGCAAACATTTCACTTCACTCCATGAACTTACTGTTGTGTGGAGAGAAAGGAAATTTGATTGTGACCAGTGCCCGATACTGACAATTTCTTCGTGAGAAAAGGAAAAATATTGGAAAAGTCAAAGATTCCAATTTTTTCCTCAGCTGTTTATACAATTGGAAAAGTTAAGTAAGTCTAATTATTGAGGTTATTGGTTTTAATGAGTCACCACCTTGCTGTTATTATTCCTGGTTCCTGTTGCCATAGGACAAGGAGCTGCAGCTGGGCTGAGCCGTGCTACGCAACAAATCCTCACTCTTGCTATTCCAAGATTAAGACATAGGAAAATGGGTGGCTCAGACAAATGGGAACATGGAGAAGGAAAGTGATATTTGCCAATGTGTTGTGTGGCAACATGACCAGTATGCAGATACTGGGAGCAAAGATGGGTTTCTACCAGAGACTGAGTTTTGGATGTTTTTTGAGAAGCACTTCCAAGGATGTGATAGAAAGGAGGTTGGCCACTGTTGTGGGCTGGTTGTTGGTGGGAAGGACTAGGGACAGAGAAGTCACAGGGCTTCTCTGTTTGGTGTTATGGTAAGGGATGAACCAGTGAAGGGACACAGCATGAGAAACAAGACAAAAGGGAAAGAGTAGGAGAAAAATCTCCATGGCGGAATTGTGAATGGGTAAGAGCAAAGTGTAATCAGGGCCCACAAGAAGTGCTTTAGTAACAGACGAAGAAAGAGATATGCAAGAGGTTTACCTGCAGGGCTGGAGAAGCTGGGCCTGAAAAATTCTGTAAGGTTTAACTGCAGCCTAAATTCATGGGCTTTGAAGGAGAGGTGTGAAGTGGCATCAGGAGCAGTGCCTGCATGGCAGATAAACCATCATGTTGCCCACTGTGTTTTGAGAAGATTTAGGGAGAAGGTTTGGGAGGAAAGGGATGTCAAAAACTCTGTTTTATCCAGGCTGGGCTTTAGATAATAATTAGACATCCATGAGATACCCTGGAGGATCAGATGTCACTGGAGGATCTGTGCTTGCACGTGCATTAGTGTGGGAGCCAGCTCCGCGCTGCTGTTGGGATCAGGCAGAGCCTGCAGGGTGGAGGCAGGAACACTCCAACCCCCAGTGATTCATCGATTGGTTTCAATTGATCAGTTGTGTAGAAACAAAACAAATGAAGTTTCTGGTCTCTTGAATGTTGCAGAAGGTGTCGGGTTTGCTTGCAGCAAGTTCATCTTTTTCAGCTGATCCTGCACTTTCAGTTCTTCAGGATGGCAGAGAAGTCTTTTTTGAGCTGGGCTCAGAAACAAAAGGGAAGATCTGCTAGAGCAATGGGCCGTCAGACAGGTTTTCTTTCCCTCTCAAATGCATACAAGGGTGCCTACTGAAAATGCCATGGGAGCAAGCACAGGAAGAGCAGGCACTGAAGTGAGCTGCCCTGTGAGTGTGAAAGTCGTCTTCAAGGCATTGGCTTCTTCCCAATGTGGCCCCTCCCTGTAAGCCCCATGAGAAGAGTGGCACAGTCTTTTTTCCACCCAGTTGTGTCCATTCAGTTCTAGCATCCATAGCCTGGGAGCAGAGGGAAACCCTCCCCTTTATCTCTATGGCATGGGTAATGTGTGTCTCTCCTTTTCACAGCTACCAAAATCTGGCATTTCCTGTTCTATTATCCATTTCCTAATACTTCCCAGGGCTTGAATGCTGGACTCGGCCAAGACTCCAGAGAAGGATTAGCATGGACTTGCCTTGGCCGTGGATGACCTTCATTTCCTTCAGCATTTATTCTTTCTAGAGGACTGAGGAAGAGAAGGGGAGGGTGAGCCACAACTAAATCCTGTTCTTGGATCTCCCTTCAGCCACTGAAGAATGAGCGGAGTGCCTAAATGAACCCAAAAGGCACCGTGGGGTGAGGCACATCACATCCAAGCCGGATGTGGTGGCTTCTTCCCAAGTTCCTGAGCTGCCACACGCTCCAGCCATGCTTCAGCAGGCAGGACAGCCCAGGGACTCTGGGGATTGCGACAGGGCTGCTGCCAAGGCTCTGAGCTCCCCTCTGGGTGACTGGAAAACAGCAAAGACACAGGTCATGAATGCTGTCTGGAGTGAGTGACCTGGATGTGTCTGCCCAGACTCTGTACAAAGAGGCAACGTGGCCCTGGCCCCGTTGCTCCCAGGGCTTTGTGCCGGAGGCTGAAGTGGATCCTGTCCAACGTGTGAGGAGCCACATCTCTTGCCCAGTTGCAGGAGAGGCCTCTGTTCTCTCTGCTACTCCGAGAGGCTCTGCAGACCTGGCTGCACAATAGGCTGGTCAAAATGGATGCCAGGAACATCTCCGTCATCACTGCCAAACGTCCCAGTGACAGACTGCTCTGCAGCCTAATGCAGCTCACTGAGGGGCAATTCGGATGCTCAGATGAGAACTGCATAATATATTGGCAGTTGTCCATGTCTTTTCACTCTTGGGGCTACCTAATTTTTTGACATGTCATGCCAAGCCCTCAGTGCAGCATCACTGCTGTGAATTTCATAGGTTGCTAAAGTTAAGCTGTGTTTTTCTTTATGTGCTGATCACTGCTTTCTCTGTAGACTTATGTGTGTGAGAATTGTTTTCCTGAACTCCCCTGCCTCTCTTCCAAAGCACATTGAATCCTCTGACAGTGGCAAGAAGAACCTGGCTTACCACCCAGCTCATCCTCTCCCTCTCCCAACAGGTACTTGATTGAAGTTTGTGAACATGGGAATCAACCCCAGGAGTTCCCAGCTAATGCCACAGTCATTATCCCATCCCAGATCCTGTGCCTGATAATCAGGTAAGAATTATCTCAAATACCCTCAGTTAGGTCTGAAAGGACAAGTGCAGAGACATGGAAGGTTGGTCAGACTGCCTCCAGTATTGCACAGGGACAGGGCTCAATCCACTGTATCCACTGAGCCCATGACTGTTGGGTTTTCTTCTTCTCCCTCTTGTAAAATTATACAATGGAACTGTTTCCCCTGGGAATTTGCCACTTCTGAACATTACTTAGTGCATTGCATCACAAATAAAGGAAAATACTCAATTGCTGCTCTTTTTTTGTTTGTTTGAGGTTCAAGTTTTATGTACCCCAATCACTTTTTAGCAGGTCAAAATTAATGGACTTTTCAGGGTGACCAAGGGAGAAATAGAATATCAGTCTCTTACCAAATGAGACAACATGGGAAATGTTAATTAGATAATCTTAGATAAATTCCTTTTTTCCCCTGCTCTTCCCATCAGATCAGTATATGGGGTACCAGGGCCAGTCAAGTGGGAGAAGCACTGCTGCTTTTGCTTGTCCCTCCCTCCTGCATGCAGAAATGAGGGACCCGAGGAGATTGCAAGCTTGGATCAAAAAGTAGTGTCTGCCAAGGAGCAGAACTGCTCCTCTAGAAACATTCCCCCATCTCTGCCATGTGGGAGGAGAGGGACTTTGGCCATTTCTTTCTCTTAGTTAAGAACAAATAGCACATGGCCATCACTCACCACTAACCAAGAAGCCCAGTTAATGTATCTGGTGATACACCCTGGCTGCCCCGAGGTGCTGTTGTGCAAGGGAAGCTGATAAATTGGGCCAAAAATGCCTTAGAATCTTCCTGCTTTGACAGTAGCTCAAACTTCAGGTCAGAGTGGGCACAAAATACACTGGGCCAGAAATGAGACTTTACAGACACCATCCATTTCCCTCTACATTCCCTTTTTACAACCAAGATTTCAGCTAATTTAGGATATCACAAACAACAGTAGTTAGTGTCAGTGTTGAAGGATCAAAGCTGCTTCTGTAGCCAGTTTTTCCTCTGCATGCCAGCTGGGAAAAGTCAACATGTCCTTCCTGGGAAGGCTGTTGCACTGATGGGAAGATGAAGGTTGTGTTATTAGACCAGCGTGTGTGTGCCAGGTCCAAGATCTCAGATTTCTGCAGAAAGGTGTGACCTTGTCCAGCTTAAGGTTGGAAACAGATGAGCTTTAAGATCCCTTCCAACCCAAACCATCCTGTGATCCTATGACTTCAGCAGATCTGGTGACATGAAATGGTTTAGTGCTGGATTTTCCATGAGGATACACCCTTCAGACTCTGTGCCCACCAGCACAGACACACCAGTGAGATGTGAGAGCCCTCCCAACCCCTGCAATTAGGAAAAAAACAAGAGCTGGCATGAGATGGTAAATGCTGCCGTGCGGTGTTCAGAGAAAACCTGTTTGCGTGGGATGTGCTGGAAAAATTGCTCAAGAATGGTGCATTCTTATAAGAAAAATGATCTGGCTGCTGTTCAGGTCAGTGGTTTTGTATCAGGGCTGCAGGCTGTGTGGTTGCTTCAGTGTATGGTGCAGCCGCTGGCAAAGTGATCCAATCTCTCTCACTCTGGGGTGTTGGAGGTCCTTGCCCTCACCCAGTTTTGGGTCTGGGTCTGTGTTCTCAGAGCAGCTTGCACTGACACAGGGCTCCATGGCAGAGAGAGGCACCCTGTGGATGTCAGCCCAGGAGAACAGGGCACTCTGGATCAGTTTGCTGGGGGGGCTTCATCCTCTCATGGTGGGAAGATGGGAGGAATAAAATGCTGTGCCCATGTCAATAGCAAGAAATAACCAGGGTTCTGATCCCTGCCGAGCACAGCAGTGACCGGGCTTCACAGGTGGATGAAGATATTTCTGAGAACACAGATCATGAACCAGCATTAGTTGCTGGAAGAACTAAATTCCAGTAATGTCCAGGTATTAACCTCCTCCCAACCTCTACTTGACAAGCTGTCAACAAGCCACAAAGGGACACCCTTCACTCCATCTCCTTTTTCACCTTAGGTGAAGGGTGAAGGAAAAAGACATCTGAGAAGTCTCCTGCCAGTCAGAGAGCTGTAAGCCCTCTCTCCCTCACTGTTCTTGCTGTTATACCGGCAGACCCCCAGCCTTTGACAACAGCAACATTGGTCTATGCTTGATTCCTTTAACCTTCAAGACTAGAACCATCAGCAGGACTGCCAGCCAGTCCCTGTAGTTTCATGGGGTGAGGTTTAATAGGCATGTTTTAATAGGGTTGCTCAGTAGACAGGGCCTTTTTTCCTCAACAGCATTAAACAAAATAATACAAACAGGAAATTTAATGAAAGAAAATGAAGTAGCCCTCCAAGGCAGGCTGCTGCTTCTGCAGAGGATGTGCTCTTACACTGCTGAATGGTTTGGTTCTGCTCAGTCCTGAAGCAGCCACTGAGAATGAGACGAGAGTGAAGTTATGCCAGAGGAAGGTTGTGCTTTAGGTTTCTTGTGCTACTACTTTAAAAAAAAAAATAAGCCTTCACAGCAACTGCACTTTTCCCTCTGGAAGGAGAGCTGAGGCAGAGTTTCCAGTATAAAGTTTAACAGAGAAATGAGGAAGGAGCAAATTCCCCTTTTCTTGCAATATTTCTCATTTGTGGCTTTGTGCATTGCTGACAAGCACGGACAGGGATGGGTTAGTACAGGGAGCACTCCCTGCCATCACAAACCCTTGTTCCCTCCACATCCCAGACCTGTCCCAGCACACACCCATGCCATCTCTCCCTTTTGATCCCTGGTCACCTCCTCTCCAGGAACATGCACTGCTATTTGCCCCCTTTTCCAATCTCCATCCCGTCCAAATCAAGGCTGCCAAGTTGCCCTCCATGGCATTTTCACTATGCCACCCCAGCTGAAGCTGCAAATCAGCTCGGACCTCGTGTCCTTGCTGTGTCCATGCAGAAGGTCCCATGGAGGCCCTGAGCATTTGATACCAGCTTTTGAGGAACAGGCACCACTTTTAGCTATGAGATGCCCAAGACCATGAGCGCTGAAAGCTCCAGGAGGGATCGCCATGTTAAACACAGCCGGGCTCTCCTTTTAAAAGCACAGCCCTGCCTAACACCCATCATCACAGCTACAGTAATTCCTTGGCTGCACAGCCAGGTTTGGGGTACAACGAGCAGTTCATGCCTCTTCCCCCAAACACAGACACCCACACACAAAACCGGGGTGTTAAAAACTTCCCTGTGACAGATCTTTCACAAGCAGCATTTCTGGGAAGGCCTGGCATTCAGATGGCAGGCAGGACAGCTGGTATCAGCAGTGCCTGTCATTGTGGTGTCAGGGCTTTGCAAAACAGGGTCTGTCTTTGAAAATATTTTTAATTTTTTTTTTTAAATTTTATTTTATTAAGAGTAGCCCTCTAAGCTAAGGTGCCCCTGCTCCTGACTATCTCAGAAGATAAATCATATCAAACAATGTTCCCCTGCCTTGGGATTATTGTACCATTTCAAAACACCAGCCTGGTCTGATAATTCTGCATTTTAACCCCTCAGTCAGGCTGCCTCCTTTAGCTGCCAGCAAGCATCCTCTTCCCAAATTAACCCGACCACAATGAGCTGCAGCAGAACCCGCATAATTGCTCTCTTTTGCTCCAAACAGCCCGATTTACGAAGGGGACATTTCCTGCAGCAGCCAGCCCTGCAACACTCATTATTCCTGAATCAAGGGTTGTTGCGGTATCTTTATGCTCAGATACCGCCTTTAATCTCCCACGCTGCCCTCAGCAGCACCACCGGCTGCAGCAGTCCCGCAAGATGCCCTCTTTCCATCCTCTCCCAGGCAAGCAAGCCAAGAGGCTCCCGCTGGAGCCGGCAGTCACCCGGCGAGAGCTGCATCCCCCCTTGGAGACAGGCATGCAACTTCCACCTGCGCTGGCAGGCGCGGAGCACTCACGTTGGCGGCAGCGCGGATCCCTTTCAACAGCTTAAGTGCGGCTCATTTTTAACCCCGGCCAGCGGATCTAAGCTGCTCTCCGCAGGGCTCAGACGGAGCTGCCTGCATGACACTGAGGCATCCAGACGCCGGCTCGCCAGCTGACATGTCAAAGCAACGTCGTGGTTAGCAAGCACATCAACAAATCGACTGACAGCCCACTCATCGGCGGGAGCGAGTCCCTGCGCTCCGTGCCGCTGCCGCTGCTCCGGCGTTTGTGCAGCCCCGTCGAATTCGGTGTTGCTATCTGGCGTTTTCTGCCGGTGTCTAAAATAGCATCAGGAACGTTCCCTGTTGATTTTCCCCGGCAGTGCTTGCTGAGCCATGCCGGGGACCACGGCTCCCGCAACCTGCCTCCACACAGCACGTTAAAAACATTTTCTTGCCTTCTCCCTCCAAAGGAGGTGGAGAGGAGGGGGGAAAAAGCCCTGTTGATGTTTTTCTGCCCAGCTACCAGCAAATCCCGACCTGAGCTAATTCTGCTATGGCTGAAAGCAGAGGATGTCTGCAGTGCATGAAGCTGATTTGCTGACTTACCCTTCATCTCTCCCAGGAATGCCAGGTGAAGTAGCCGGCCTCTCGCTCCGGGGAAGAGCCACAAGAAACCGGGCAGCAGCCACTGCAGAGCCTGCTCAGAAGTTCGCTCCCTCTGTCACAGTGTGTGCAGCTTGCCAGGTATAGCCGGGATGAGAACACCCCGTGCTTTTCCCAGGATGAATGAGATCAGCACATATTCAGTCAAGGAAAAAAAAAATAAATATATCTGATGGTTTAGGACCCAGAGGAAAAGTGTTGGTCCACAAGTTGCTCTGCTTTACAACTCAGGATTTTCTGGGGTGAATTTCATAGGGAGAGGACTTTCTCCTCTGCACTTGGTGTTGTTAGATGTGTTAAAAAGCAAGCAAATGGTGGTGATATCCATGGGGTAGGCAGGAACCCATCCTTAGCCACATGAGATGGAGGGCACGTGAAGGGCACCCTTACAAGCAGCAGAGATGCCTTTATAACCTGCAGGCTGATGCCTTTTCACTCAAACCAGCACGTTGCTGTTACGGGCTCCACATGAGCTGTGCAGAGCCAGGCTCAACTGGTCCTGGCTTTCCTGAGTGAGGTTGTTTGGATCAAGCTCCCTTCCACCTGGCTGCTCTGTGACTTCCCAGGTGGACAAAGTCCTTTTCTGCTGCCAGGTCCTTCACATCAAGCACCTCTCAAAGCTCATCACCTGCCCGTGAGGCTGGGGGTGTCACTGAGCTGGAACCCTGGGGTGGCCGGGAGGCAGGGAAAGGGCATGAGGTACTTGGAGGAGTCAGGGGGGCTGAAATATTTTGGTGTCAGTGTTATGTCAAAGAGAATCTTGTATCTCTGGGTCTCTATTGTTGTGCTGTGGGGATCCTGTGCTTCAGAGGCCCATGGCATGGCACGAGTTTTGATGTCTGCCTTGGTCTTAGCTAATGGTTAGGAATCTGTGGGGCACAAGGAACATGGCATTTTCCTTTAGTCTTGGAACTAGAGTGACTGCACTGGAGGCAAATGAGATGATTTCCTCAGGATCAGGCCCCAAGGCTTGTGTAGCTGGGAACCCAGCTCAGCTCCCCAGCTCCCTGCAAACCCTTAGCTACTGCAAACCCGTTCCCTTTCCCTCTCCCAAAGTGCAGGGCTAGGAGTCACTGAGGCACTGACCTCTGCCACGGACTCTCTGTATAACCCTGGGTGTGTCCCTGCACCTCCCCATCCCACTCATCTGCACAAAGCTCCTGTGCAGCTCATCCATGCAAGGAACGGGTTCCCTGCCTCCCACACCTGGCCTCGTTCCTTGCTGACAGCGAGACTGGAACGTGGGGTTTGATGTGGCTGAGACAGTCCCTGTGATCAGGCTGTGGGGGAAACCTGGTTCCCCTGGGTGTCCTTTCAGCAGGATGCAGCAGGGCAGTGTGCTCTGCTCACCTGTCACCGTCCGAAGGCCAGGTTTGTTCTCCTGCACCAGCAGGACTCAGGGATGGCTGCCAGCCAGACCCCAGGGGAAGGTTTATCTCACCTGCACTCGAGGTCTGGCAGAGCCTCGGGCAACTTGCTGCTTGTCCGAGCAAGTTGGCTTCAGCTGCTGAATGTGCCCAGAGCCCCACTGGGTGGGAGAGCAGGGAATGAAGCAATCACGGAAGGCCAGAGAAGATGCAGGAGAAAAGGCCATTTGAGGGCAAGCTTGGCAAGAGTCCTGGGCTGGGGACATGGTCCCTTGGGCCCAGTGACCTCTGAAGTCACAGCACAGAAGGGCAGTGTTGGAAGGGTGGAAAGGTGGGCAGTGGGGATGGTGAACCTCCCATCACCTCTGCAGAGCTGCCTCTGCCTTTGACCAATGAGGTGGCCGTGGGCATGTTTGGAAGCTACACACAAGACTGAACTAACCTACCTCAGATAAGGCTTGGATTAATTAGTCAATACATGTTAAGTGCTGCAAAGATTTAAGGCTCTGCTTAATTGTTAAGTAACTCAATCATCAGTGGCTGCGTGGGATGCCTGAGGCAGAGAGTGGATGAATCAGCCGTTCTCTGGCAAGTGCAAGGTAATGAGGGAGAAAACTTTCCAAGGCTGGGTGACAGCAGGATGGGTTGGTTAGGGGACAGCAGCAGTTACTGAGGTCACTGGGACTGACACAGGTTGCCCTGAGAAGCTGTGGATGCCCCATCCCTGGAAGTGTTCCAGGCCAGACTGGATGGAGCCCTGAGCAACTTGGTCTGATGGAAGTTGCCCCTGCCCATGGCTTGGAATGAGATGATCTTGAAGGTCCCTTCCAACCCAAACCATTCTGTGATTCTATGACTGGGAGCACTTCGGACCTAAAAAAGAGTTCAGGTCCTGCATGGAGCAGCCGTCTCTAGGGAGGAGTCCCTTAGGCAATGGAGAGAAAGGCAATGATTTCATAGAAGAAAGAGGTAGAAAGACCGTGAAGAAGTTTATTGAGCTCTTCAGGCTTGTTATGGCCAAGCCCCTGTGAAAGAGGTGGGTTTGGGGCTGAACCAAAATGCTTTGGGGGATGTGAGAGTGGTTTGGGTGAAGTGGGAGCACTTAAGGTGCCAGGGACTCACCTGCCCTCCCTCCAGGGACTGGTGCCATGTTACAGGCTTGGGTGGGACATGAAGCTGCTGCTGAGGATCCAGCCTGTGTCCTTCAGGTCAGTTCTCTATGCAGTGATTACAAGCTGAGAGGGTTCTCAACAGGAATGTTGAGATGATGCAGTCCATCAGCCTGAGACATCTCTTCTGCTGCCACCATACAACATGTCCCATCACTCAGGGGTGGGTTTCAGACCTGGACCTGTTGCCTTGTTTCTGTGGCAGCAAATTGCATCTTCCACAGTCTTTCCATTTGCCCCTACCCCTCCTGCTGAGCTTTGCCCTCTGCTTCTCTCCATGTGGGAGCTTCCCAGGTATGTCATGGAGTCTGCTCCCAAAGACCTTTGAACAGGGTAGGAATGTCCTCAGAGTCAACCAGGGTGTTTCCACCTCCTTGTGAAAAAATGTCCCCCCTTGAAGGTGTAACTCACTGATACTGAGGCTTTAGTCCCAGGGCCAATCCCCATGCAGAGGTGACTTCCAGCCATCCATGATCATGGCACCTCGGCCAGGTAGGATGAGGGACTCCTTGGCATTGTGCCTCATCCTCACACATATTCCCAGGGCTTTCTGTGAGACTGGATGTGGGAAGGACCTGGCATGACTCTGGCTGGAAAAAGCCTCTGAGCGCTGCCCTGGTGAAACATTCGTATTTTCAGAAACAGGGAGCGGGCAGGAACAGCCTGTACTGTTGTGACAGAGCTGCTTGCACGAGATGAACCTCACTGCCAGGGCTGGAGTGGTTGCACGTGGCTCATGTGGGATAAAGGTGTGAGCTCTGGAAGGACACACAGCCAAACACAAGCCCCAGGAAGGGCCAGCAGGACAGCATGGAAGCACTGGCAAACAAGCCATAACTGCTTCCTCTCTTACCCTGCAGGCTCCCACGTCCCTGATCCCAATCCTTGCCCTTCAGCTCTCCGTACAGAGCAGCACTGCCACAGGCAAGCAGCCCAGATAGGTTGCCTGGGTCTTGGATTAGACCTGCCTTATTCTTGGAGAAGCTGGAGTCACCAGCAGGCAGCCCCCTGTCCCAGCACCAGCTGCGGGGCTTGGCGTAGGTTTTCAAGGCACCCCTTGACCTGAGCGTCGCCCACGTCCTTACAGCCTTGCTTTAATCCTTTTTTAATTAACTGCTGAGGGGTGTGATGGTATCAGAAGGGTGGGAGGGGGGTGGCCTGGGGTGTTTTGGGCTTGGTGTGTGTGCCAGCCAGCTGGGTTTGTTATGAGCCTGTCAGATCTCACAGGCTAGCGTTCCCTCTCCAGATCCGGCTGCAGCTCAGGCGTTGCGTGGATCATCCCTGCGGCTCTTGCGCTGCTCAGGGATCCTGCCGTGTCCCACCTGGCAGGTGCTGGCAAATCAAAGATTCGCGTGAAATTGGCTGCTGAAAGGCAAAGTGGCTTCTCTGACAGCACGGAATGCTGGGGAGGAGGTTTGATTTCAGTCAGAAAACCCTGGGGAGATAACCAGAGCAGAGATGGAGCGGCCACGGGGATATGCGAGATGGAAATGGGAGTGAGGTCAGCAGTTTGTTGGTCACTGAGGTCATGCAAAAGGCTCCTGAGGGGTTTGGGTTTATCAGCGCTTGGTGGTGATTTTCACTGGGGTTCAACAACCTGCTTGCCTGGGGTTTGACTCGAGGACAAGGCATATCCAGGCTTTCCACACCCTCTACACCTCCATCATGGGGCACCTCAGTTGCTCAGGGTGGCTCCAGGGATCTGACGCTCCTGGGGAGAAGGAGTTGCACACTGGACACGAATGCCATGAAAGTTGCTGAAAGCAGCCTCTGGCTGAAAGGATTACCTGCCTCTACCCATGGGCCTGCAAGAAGGCAGGATGACTGGAACTGAGATCCCAGGCTGCTGGCACTACCAGGATCACTGAAAATGTGTGTGCTGGGGGTCAGTGGAGGCTATGACAGCACATGATGTTGAGTCTTAATAAAAGTACACCCAAATAATAACATCCACAGGTCCTGTGTTTCCATCTTACACCCTCACTATGATTTCTCTGTGAGAAATTTGCCCAGCAGATGTTGATTTGGCCTTTCCTGGCCCTGACGTGGCTCTTGGTTTTTGAACATCTGAGATCTTGTGTGACATGACGTTGAGGGGAATTAAGGGGATCAGAGCGGGGAACAGAGCACACCTGTTATTGGCCATTGTGGGTGAGGAGACACAGCTGTGGCCAAAGCAGCAATGGAGTTCAGAAATGAAGGACCTGACCTGGATGAGGTGGATGCAAAGACTTTCCAAGGGGTGAATGATGCTTCAGCCCCACTGGGAAAACCAAACCACATCCAGTGATGTGGAGCAGAGGCCAGATGTGTTCAGTCAGTCTGATGCCCTCCTGGCTTTATCTGGTGGAGGCTGCAGACCACTGTGACCAGCCACCTGGGGTAGCTGGTGCACAGTAGGTTCTCCATTGCTGGAAATCTCCAAATCAACACAGCAAAATTATTGCTCAAAAGGAAATTGTGGGCTTGGCAGAAGTGGTCAGTGCTGGGTTTTGCAAGAGGGCGGCTTGCTGAGCACTGTTCACCCCATGTACCTTAAACCCTGTGACTCTGAACCAGCAGCTGGTCACTCTTAGCCAGAGTCATGAGAACTCTGGGTCTATCACATGGCCAGGAGGTGCTCTGCAGCATTGCTTACAAAATCTCTGCTTCCTCTGCACACAAATTTGAGGAGAGTTTGACTTTGAGGGAGCCCTTCTCATGCCTTGTCTTTGTGCTGACCATGAACAGCTGAGTGAAAGAGGTGCCTGAAATGAGGGAGACCTGTAGATGTGCAATGTCTCTGCCTGCAACACACGGATTTCCCTGCAAGGAAAGCTTGCAGGGGTCCTGTCCACCCCCTGTGTTTTCTGACCCTCTCACCAAGCTGCTCCCTTGGCACTGGGATGTGCACACACAGAGCACAGCACCAGAGAGGTGCTTGGTGAGAGAAATGTGGGCTTTGAGGAGACAATGCTTAATCAGAAGCATGACCAGAAGGTGGAGGGCAGGGAGATGGATGCATAAATTCTCCTTGATGCCTCAGACTGCTGTCCTCTGTCAAAGCTGGAAAGTTTGGCAGCAGCAGGAGCTTTGCCTCAGCAGAGGCTCCAGCTTGGGAAGAGATTGCTCACAGCTGGATCACCTGGGAATTCTCCTTGTCAGAAAGCTTTCAGAACTATTTGGCCAGATGAAGGTCCCCTCAACTGCTGAGATTCCTGCCCTCCTTGTGATTATGATAAGGTTTAAAAAAATCCTGTGAGTCAAGGCCTCATGAAACCTCCCTCCAACTATGGGAATGCTTCACACTGAACTTCTTTTGTTGGGTTGCTTTTTTCCCCTTCATGATCTGCTGGCTCTGGGGTTGGCATGAAGTCAAAAGCTCTTCACTGAAGTCAGCCTTTAGCTGGAAGCAAGTCCAGTTATTCATTCCTTTTTCCCCACTGCAGCCAGGTATGTGTTGCTCTCCGGAAGCAAAGCTGCTGGTTTTGCATTCTTGCCCCTCTCTGCTATTAGGGCATCCCTGCCCCACAGCCCTGCTGGTCTGCATCACAGAGGAGCCTCAGAGTCTGGCTCAGCACCCAGCAGCAGCTGGTTCAGCTGGTGGCAATGTGGAATTTTGCAGGCTTCAGGCTGGGTGAGGGATCAGCAGTAACTCAGAGCTAACCTGCCTCTTGTTCCTGGGGATGAATCATGGCAGTGTCTAAGCTTCAGGCAGCAAAGAGGGAGTGGAGCAGGCAAGTGCAGGGTCACAGAAAATGGGATTTCTTCATTCCTCAAACAGTAATTCAGTTGTGCAGTGCTGTGGTGCTGCTTGGCTGCTGTTTTTCTGCACTCACCATGGTTATTCCCCACGGGGCTCATTAAAAGCTCAGTGTTTGTCCCCATGGCAGTGCTGGCCTGGAGAAATGGCCACAGCTCTCTGCAGAGTGGAGCAGAGCACATGTGCTCACTTTAGCTCTATGGCTGGAGAAAGGGTGGAGCAAAGGAAAACATGAAAGGGTGTCAGCTGGGGAGATCAGGACGTGATGGGAGGGGAGGGTGTGCCAGGCATGGGCCACGGCCACAAACCCAGAGCTCCTGACATACCCCAGGGGCTGCGGGATTGACCAGCTTGGCTACACATGGTCTGTCTGTGTCATACCCTGACCTGTGCCCACACAGCAGAAGGGATCTGTGGGACACAGCAGCCCTGCTTCAGACTCTCTGCCAGCTCAGACCAGACCTGGAGGCCTCAGGAGATGCTCAGTGAATGCAGGCAGTGCTCAGCATGGGGAATGACAAACCAGCACAACCAGAGATGAGACAAACGGGGTGTCCCTGCCAGAGGCAGGTTGTGCCTTGGCTTCATGCTGTTGAGTTGGTGCAGCTCTTGGCTGGCCACCCCTGGGAGAAAGGCACCTGCATTGCAGAGTGTGCTCAGAGCAAGGCAGCCAGGCTGCTCTGCACCCTGGTGCGGCGGCACTGGGCTGTGTGTGTCACCTGTGGTTCTGTGTCACCACTTTCAGTTCCTCCACACAGTGTCTCAGACAAAGGGAATTGTGCTGCTTGCATTAGTATAGAGAGCTGAGGAAGGCAGGGAGAGCTGCAGGGGAACATTTTATACCCCAGAGTTGATGGCCAAGTCAGCTTTGTGGATGTTTCTCAGTTTGTCCAGAATGGAGCATGGGCCAAAAAGATGCTCTGAGGGATGGAGAACCTCTGCTATGGAGGGAAGCTGTTAGAGCTGGGGTTGTTCTGCCTGGAGAGGAGAAACTGGGGCTCTGGGGAAGCCTTAGAGACCCTGCCAGGACCTAAAAGGGCTACAAGAGAGTTGGAGAGGGAGTTTTGACAAAGGGGAATAGCTTCAAACTGACAGAGGGCAGATTTACATTAGATGTTAGGTAGAAATTCTTTACTGTGAGAGTGGTGAGGCCCTGGCACAGGTTGCCCAGAGAAGCTGTGGCTGCCCCATCCCTGGAAGTGTCCAAGGCCAGGCTGGATGAAGCCCTGAGCAACCTGGTTTAGTGGAAGGTGTCTCTGCCTATGGCAGAGGGTTCAGAGCAAGATGATTTTGAAGGTCCCTTCCAACCCAAACCATTCTATGATTCTGTGATGACACAAAAACAAAATGTGAGAGAGAAGGGCTTTTTAAGAGCCTTGATTTTTCCCATGGAAGGTTCCTGTTGTGCTGGGTGGGGAGGCTGTGCTCTGGGACCTTGTCCTGCAAGGGCCACAGGAGGGGAGGAGGCAAAGGCAAGCACAGGGATCCTGGCAGGCCTTGAAAACACGAGAGAGAATCACATCTGCCCAGTGAGAAGGAAGAGCTGGCAGGGAACCTTCCCCCTCCTTTTGCATCTGTCCAGCACTGAGCAAACACCAACTAATCTTCCTGACACTTCCAGAAGACAAGGAAGCATTACAGTGCCATAGTGGTCAGTCAGAGAAAACCACAGCTGCAGTGACATATGCTGCATAAACCCACCCCTCAGGCAGGCTCAGCCCATCAGGAGCAGGGCTGAGCTGTGTTTCCCACAGCAGGCCAGGGACAGAACCAGAAGGGAGCCCAGACATCCTGTCTTGCAGCCTCCTGCTCTCGCTTCTGGGCCACAATGAGCTCAACCAGCCGGGGCAATAACTTCCCAAGGGGGCTGTAGGGGTGAGGAAATAATTAAAAGCTGATCTGGGCTCCTGCTTTGGAGGAAGAAAACCCCCCTTAGTTATTTTCTTAATGATTGAAAAGCACCCTTTCATCTCCAAACTGGCAGGAACCTTCTATTGTTTGTTTCTCTTAGGTTTGCTCCTAATCAGTTTTTGCTCAGCAGAGATGGAGATGTGGGAGCCAATTTATCAAGCAGAGCAGAGGAGACACATGAAATGGAGTGGAGAAAGTTAGTTCTCATCAGCAAATACTTAAATATTTGCTGCCAAAGGTGCAGGAGCTTGTTCTTGCTGCTCACGCAGGTATTTGACAAATAACGGGAGCTATTTGTTGAGAGTTGATTAAATTTTAAACCCAAACCAAAACAAAAATTGTTGTCACTCATTGCATCCAGACTTTCGTGCCCACAGCAGCAGTGTGTACCCACCAGTTTGGCACCAAAACACTCAAGGCCAAGTCATCTGTCCAGGGTTCCCTGCAAAGCCATGGAGAACAAGGGATGTCACCAGTTGAACCTCTCCCTCCTGTCCCATCTCTGAAAGTCACCAGGGTTTACTCACTGGCCTTTGTGTCCTATCCTGAGTGTCCTGAGATGTGCTGGGATCTTGTTGGCTTGTCCTGCCAGGTGCCACCAGAACGTGCTGCTTGTGTAGCCCTTCCCTGCCATTTGTTCCTTCTGCATCCACACAGAACATCCACATTCCCTCCAGGCTGAACATTTCTGTTATGGAGCCCTGCACAGCAAAGGAAACCTTTTTCACTTGGAGAGGGGACAGGTGCTCAGGTTACAGTGTCATCTCCACACCTGGAAACAATCGGAAGTCAACTGGGTAAGATCCTGATCAAAGTTTGAAGATGACCCTTCTCAGAGCAGAAGATTGGACTGGAGATGCCCAGAGGACCTTTCTGACCTAAATTATCCCATTGTCCTCAGATAGCACATGAAAGAGAAGGTCTTTGTTTTGACAAGAAGAGGAAAGAGAAGGGGGAGCAATGACTTCATTGACCTTACTGATAGACTTTGAATCATCAGCAGCTGTGTACGTGGCACTGCTGGCTGCAGGAGAAGCTGTGCCCTGTCCCTTCTCAAGGGTCACGGGGACAGGCCTGGGATGGCTGATGAACAACCCCTGCCTCCTTCAGTTGATTTCAGAGCCCAGTGTGGGGGCAGAACTGTATCCCAGTTTCTGCCAGGAGCAGAGGCATTAGGGAACAGGCAGCTTGCCCAGCTCTGCAGTGACGCACTGGCAGCAGCCAGACTCCTGTCTCCCAGCCCTCTCCATCTCCAGCCAGGCTATCTCCAAGGGTAGCCCTGTGCCAGACCGCAGATGTGGTTTTCTCCAGGTCCCTCCTCTGCACAAGGCCTCAGAGTGCTCACCAAGGTCCCAGAGAAGGCCCAGCCCTGGCTGCAGGCAGGCAGAGATGGTCCCCACCAGATGGGAATGCTCTCCATCTCCTGTCCATCTCCACAATCTGAGGTGTGTTTGAAGGTGGGCATCCTCCAGCTTTTCTACAGGGATTTGTCCTTTCCTCTGGTATTATGGAGGGGACAGAGAGACTGTGATCCCGTGCTTTGCTTAAACTCTTTGGTCCCAAACACTTCGCTCTCCCCACCCACCCATTTTCACATCATGTGTTGAAAAAACCCTTTCTTTGGACTTTTGAAAGCTCTGCATCGGAAGGTAAAAATTGTTGGTCAGGAGCAGAATTACAGTCATGCACAGTGATTGCATAAGGGGATTTCCTGGCCACTTAGGAAACCTGACAGAAATACAGATCTGAGCAAAAAAATCCCTTCTTGAAATCTGGTTCCTAAAAGAGCTCAGGGATGTGGTGACTGGGCAGGACAGACACAGACACAGACCTGACCTTGCCCCAGCTCAGCCACCCGGTTCCCTCGCAGCCTGCCCTCCAGCACCAGCTGGGTCTCGGGTCACAGCAGGGATTTATCCCCCACCTGCTTCAGAAAGTTTTAGTCATCACCCAGCTGCTGAATAACCCTCTTGTCTGAATTCCCCTGAAGGCCCAGAAGGACTCTGCTTATCTAACACTCATTTGACCGGATAATTTGAAGGCAGCTCCAAGCACTGTGGAAGTGACCTGCTCTAAGTCAGTTCAGCTTTTCAATCCCCTCGCCTGCAGTATCAGCAGTTTTCCTTGTATTTTTTTCTTCTGCCTGGTGCAGGCTCTGACATTTCTGCTGTCCCAAGTGTCCTGTTTACCCTGCTGGGACTCAGAGGATGAATGGTGGCCCTGGTTCCCACCACCACCTGTGTGTTACCTTGCCCGAACCCCCTCCATCACAGGGGATCTTTTGCAAAGAGTAATTGATCATAAAAGCCTTTTTTTGTCTCGTCCTCGAATGCTTGAAAGTGGCTTCCCAGAGCAGGTCTGGCCTCTGAGTACAGTAGCAACAGCTTTTTCTTGCACTGACTCCTTTTTGGGTGTTAGTGATTAATCCTGCTGCTGTTTGCTGCTTTGTTGGCAGGGTTGTGTTGCTTCCTTGCTCTGGAGATAAGCTGCCGCCTTGCCATGGGCAGAGCACAACAGGTATTTAGTTCCAGTGCTAATACTTTCCAACAAAAACTTTTTTTTTCAGTGGCCAATCTCGTGCCCGGCTTTGAAACACTTTCAATGGGTCCATTCACTGCAGAGCCGCTTGTGCGAACGTACGTGAAAGTGACTCAGACAATCGCCTTGTGTTTGCTCTCCTCCTCCCACTGGGTGCCCAGCTTTTCCTGAAAATGCTAACGGGAAGTGGCAAAATCATCCTGAGCCTCTGAAATGACTGAGCCATCTTTTCATACCTTCAGAGGGCCAGTTCCTGCAATAGCAGGATGCCACAGTCACTAGCTAAGGATGTTGATTTCTGATATACTGGAGATGGGAAGCTAACACTGCCTCACTTTCTCTTGATGTGCTTTTCCTGCTTCATCTGCCATACCTTTGAATCCTTTCCCATTTCAGCGCAGTCTGGTGAAGTGCCAAAGATTGCAGATATCAAAATTCTTACCGCTTTTGCAAATACTAATTGCTGGATAAAGGAAAAGTCTCTCTCAGTGCCTCCACTATTGGAAATACAATGCTATGAGGACACTACATATTACCCCAGAGAAGAAGTTTCTAAAAATCTCCAAAATATCTCTGCAAAAGCCCTTCCAATCTCTTTAAAGCAGGTTCCATTGATCCATTTCTCCAAAGACTGCTTGTTCACTGCAGTGAATGATTTGTAGGGGTTTGTTAGGTCCTCTCCTGTGCCTTGTTGCCCTTGTAGTTCCCCAGTCCGTGAGTCTTGGACTGGATGAGCTGAGAGACCACAAAAACTGCAACTGCAGGAGGGTGGCTTTGTGGCCTGGGTCATGGTGGTGATGGGAGGGAGGACCACAGCAGTATCCTCCAGCCTTGATCTCTGTGCTGGTTAAATCAAGTCTTTTGCCACTCATGAGATCCAGCTGCAGCCTCAGAAGAAGGGATTTATTTTCTCAAGGAAAGTATTGAAGTTGGATGGGTTGTGGTGGGGGAACAGGGGGACAAGGGGCA
This sequence comes from Eopsaltria australis, assembly GCA_034509425.1. Classification (NCBI taxonomy): domain Eukaryota; kingdom Metazoa; phylum Chordata; class Aves; order Passeriformes; family Petroicidae; genus Eopsaltria; species Eopsaltria australis. The sequence continues at coordinate 2,766,217 of JAVTVJ010000117.1, forward strand.
ATGGCTTTAAACTGAAAGAGGGCAGGTTTAGATTAGCTATTAGAAAGAAATTTAATACTGTGAGGGTGGTGAGGCCCTGGCACAGGTTGCCCAGAGAAGTTGTGGCTGCCCCATCCCTGGAGGTGTTCAAGGCCAGTTTGGATGGGGCTTTGGGCAACCTGCGATAATGGAAAATGCCCCTACTCATGGCAGCGGTTTGGAATGAGATGATCTGGATGGTTCCTTTCAACCCAAACCATTCTGTGGTTTTATGACATTGCATTGTTTTAGCCTTGAAACCCAAGGGGCCTGAAGTGAAGCCAGAGAAATGTCAGTCAAAGATAATGTGGGACTTTTAGATCACAAGTGGATGAGCCTAAATATGAGGTGGGATCTTTTAAGAAATAAACTCATCTGGTTTCATATTTTTGCTCTGTAGGGAAGAGCCTTTAGGAGGCCCAGACACACCAGCAGGTCACAGCTGTGCTGTGTGTCTATTGTATGTCTGCTCCTGGTGGGGACTCTCTAGGGACACCCATGTCCTGCCCCTAGTTCCCTGTCCCAGTTATTCCTTGTTCCATCTCTTTTTCCTTGCGCTTGTTTCCCTTCCCTTTCCAGCTCACAACTGTCCTGAGCTGTCTTGCAGACTCTGACCTTGCCATCGTGGCCTTCTTCTCCTTGCTTCCCATTTGCCTTCATCCAATTATCATGTTACCTTCTGTGAGAGGAACTCTGTCAAAAATCCCCCCTCTGTGCTGTGTGCTTGCCAGGTCTGAGCAGGAAAACACTGTTTCCTGCCATTTCATTATCAGTCATCAGGAAAGTTTCTCCTGCTGAGGAAAGGCACTTCAGTAAATTATATCCCTCCTCAGCTGTCTCAGAGGAGATCATGTGTATTAAATCTGGTCCTTTCTGTCCCTAATTTTCCCCTTGTAGCTGCACCATAAATGGCAATAAGAACAGAGACATGAGGTTCATCCCAGCTCCTGGTGGGCATCCTCAGAGCCCCTGCACAACTTGGCTTTTTCTCCCTTGAGGACAATATATTTGCCCTAATCTGAGCTACCAGCTCAAGAGAAAGCCCCAGTGAGGGTAAGATCCCACAGCTTTCCTGTGAAGGAGCAATTCCAGGCTCTCCCAGAGTCCCTTGTTAGGGAGCAGACAGAAGGGATCTTTTATTCCAGGTTAGTTGGCACATTTGCTGGTTCTGTAACTGGACATGGTTCTTCAGGACACGTATATGGCTCTTAATGTGATTTTTCCTGGGACAGCTGCTATGTGTGGTACCAGGAGGTGGTGACAGAGCTGCCCATTGCTGTATCTGTTTGTAGAACTGATGCAGATTGCAACAGATTCACCCTCCATGGTCAGAGGGAAACAGGCTTGACTAAGAGATCTCATCCTGGGGAATGTCTCCTCATGGATGCTACAGAATCTGGATGAAAGGTCACCTGCAGACACCTGCTCCTGTCTGCTGTCACCTTAGGATTCAGACAAGAATTGCCCTAACTTTCAGATCTCACTGCAGTTTAGGATGAACTGGGAACTAAGGGACCCTCTGGCAGAGAAAGCAGCAGAACTACTAGTCCCTAAGGGAGCTCGGCTGAGCAGGATCAATTTTGGTAAACATCCGGTCAGGTTTCTTTGGCAGTTCTGCACCTGCAGGTCTTTCAGCCAGTCTTTCTCTGACCCATTCTCCTTTGCAGGCTCAACCCTTGTCTGTTATATAGGATGGGACATGTGTGGCTGTAAGCACAGTGTCTGGCATGTTGGGGTCTATGATTCATGAGTCAGAGCTAGAAATCAACCAAAGAGATTATAGCTACCAGGAGTGAGCCACTGCAGGGTTAAAATCCTCTTCCCAGGTCAGTCAGGCAATGCAATCCAGCCACCTTCCCTTCCTTCCCGTGGATGTGTGCTTGTGCACTTACACTACAGCATCTTGTTTAATGAAAAGGATTTATTTTGATAGATGGAAGATTTCTGGTTATGTAATTGCCCTTGTAAGGAAGCACAGAGGAGAATTTTAACCATATTGCTGGCTCTTATGCAAGAGTGTTGCCAGTGTTTACTCTGCAGACATGTGAATCTCCTCTGTCATTTGGGCAGAAAATGATGCCTTAATCTTCTAAGACATTTATGAAACATTGGATTACACCAGGATCAGTGTGCTATCATCTGTAAGAAATTTACTGGCTGATTGGATTGCACAGAACTTTTCAAGGCAGGTTTTATATTTAAACTTTGCATTTCCTTGCTGGAAGAACAGCAGATATCAAGCTCTTAAGAGCCTTGGATAAATCATGAGGTCCTAGTTCTCAGCAATTACTATCAGCGGAAAGCTGGGCTTGTGCATCTGTCAAGAATAGAATCTGTATGGCTGATTACTGGTCTCCTAGATACATTTTCATCATATTTCTCAGCTAAAGGGAATTAAACAGGCCTAAATTGCACAGTAATGCTGAGAGGCCATCCTGAATCTTATCTGTTCCCTGGAGAGCTGCGAGATGATTTAATGACACAGGTTTAGTGTATCAAGTCACTGGCTGAAGCAGTGACTTGAGAGCTAAATTAGGAACATAATAAGATACAGGACACCAAATCAACTTCAGCTAAGTTTGCTCTGGCAGGTGCCAGAACTATTGTTCAAATTTGAGAAAAAAATCCTGTTCGGTTTTGGTTTTTCTCCCCGCTCCTTTGTCATATTGGAGGTTTCTGGGATGTGTGTTGTAATGCTGTTATAGTGCAGGAAAGCATCTGGGGTTAAAAGCCTGGTTTTCAGCCTCCTTTTGTTCTTGGCTCCTCATGTTTTTCAGCAGAGGTGCAGCCCATCCATGGTTCCAGACAGCTGAAATAGGTTCCTGCCTCTGCATGAGCCCCAGCACCCAAAGGACATTGATACCCACAGCCCATGTTGGAGCCTTTGTCGCCTCCTGTCTCCAAACAGACTCTTCTTGACCAGAGACCTGGACCCACAACACCCAGTTTTGGAGGCTCAAGATATCTTTCAAGGCAGTAGAGTTCAAATTTTGAGGTTGTAAGTGCCATAAAAATGCTGCCCCTTTTAAAAACACCCTTTTGGGTGTACTTGGAATCACATGAGTGTCAGACACATGCAGAGTTGGGACACAAATAATGATCCTCTTGCCACTCTCCTGACTGCAGTAGGATGCTGGCCTAATCTACCAAATGTTGACCTTTCTTAGGAAGTCCAGCTCTGTGATCCCACACTTCTCCATGCCCAATAAAATAAAAAAGCAGGGCTTGCTACAAGTTAAAAGGACATACCTGGTATCCTTTGGAAATCTGGTCACAGTCCCTGCCCAAAGGTACACAACACTCCAGGCTTGTTTACTGCTTTTCACCAAATGTTTGGGATCATCAATCACCAGCTAAAGGTTTCCCTCCCCACTCTTTCCTCCCCAGTAACACAGAAAAGGATCCACTGGTTCTGGCCACTCCTCCTTTTAGAGGTGGGGAAACTGAGGCAAGGATTTGGCAGAGCTGGAGGCAACAAATGTTGTAGGCCTGGATGTTCCAAGGGCAGCTTAAACTGAGAGCTCTCAGGACTGGTTCAGGCACGCTTGATCTTGCCTTGGGGCAGAGGGAAGGACAAGGTCACCTCCTCATGTCCTTCCCAATCCTGCTCTCAGTGGTTTGAAGATCCACCCAGTTTGTTTGGAAACAAGGCCCTCCCATGAGTGACACACAGGTTTCTTACATCCTTCTTGTTTATATCTTACCGATGCTCTTGTTCCCACAGTGTTTGCAGTGCTTGGGGCTCTGGGGCTGTGAGTGGAGGATTCAGGCAATGACTCGCACAGAGATCCTCGAGCAAGGCACTCACCCACCAGGAATGTGAACACCCCCAAAGCATGGCAGTGGGGAAGGGAACTGCAGAGGTGCTCCTGACCCCAAGGGAGGGACTGGGATGCCCACTGGCACATTTTGGGGTTCAGAGTGAGTGTCAGCATTGTGGACAGAGACTGTGCCACCAGGAATGGCCAGAGCTCCCTGGGTGTGACAGGGAGCCTTGCTGTGGGTGGGAAGGAGTTAATTTCTCCTTGGGTGGGGAGGGCAAAGAACTGGGTGTGGGTCAAGTAGGCACATAGTGTGAAGCAAAAGAATGGCATTACCTGGGAGATCTGTGGCTGGATGTGGAGTAAACAGTGTTTTGAAACCCCCTTGAAATAACTCAGCCTTCCCAGAGAGCTCTGCCAGAGCAGGGGAGGAGTCCCCAGCTCAGCCCCGTGTCGGGTTGCAGGAGCAGGATGGTCAGGCTGGGAGACCCTGCAGTGTGACACCTCCCCAGGCACTGAGAGCCCGGGGACACCGTGCCTGCCCCACCTTTGCCTTGCTGTAAATGATTAAACAGCGTGCTGAGTAACAAAGAGTCCTTCCCTGGCCCTGGGCCAGGAGGAGGAAATCACAAGCTCCATCCAACAACCATCACCAATGTTAATTCCTGGGATGGGGATCCAGGCTGATTGTGTAGCCATAGCCCAGGGCTCAAAGTCACCAGCTTAATGAGGCACATAAGGAAAGGCAACTGAAATAGAACCAACAGAGTCATAGAGGTTAGAAAATACCTCTAAAATTATTGTGTCCAACCATTAACGCAGCACTGCCAACTCCACCACTAAATCATCTCCCCAAGTGCCACATCTGTGTGTCCTTTGAATCCCTTCAAGGACAGTGACTCCACCACTTCCCTGAGCAGCCTGTTCCAATGCCTGACTACCCCTTCTATGAAGAAATTTTGCATAATATCCACCTGATTGCTCCCCCAGTGCATCTTGAGGCCATTTCCTCTTGTCCTGTCATATGTTAGGAGAAGACACTCTTTTCAGGGAGTTGTAGAGACCAAGAAGATCACCCCTGAACCTCCTTTTCTCCAGGCCCCTACAGCTCCCTCCACTGTTCCTCACCAGACTTACGCTCCACACCCTTCCCCAGTTCTGTTGTCCTCTGGACGTGGGTTAGCTGCTCTTTATCCGTCTGACTCACAAATACTGATCATGGGTCTTGTTGCCAAAACCCCTGTTCAGAAGCAGGAAGGTCAATCACCTGCTGGAGGGGGGCCAAAGACAACGCTCTGGCCCTGCTGTGCTGTTGCTCGGAGCTGGACAGAGGCAGAGGTGTGCCCCAGCCACGCTGCCTTGGCAGGCTTTCCACAGCCAACTCTGCCCAGGGCAACCTGAGGTCTGCTGTCAGGGCAGGGCCCCCCAGGCCTCCTGACACAGAGGAGATATGAGAGAAGGACAAATGGCACAGCTGATGTTATTCCAGAATAACATCAGAGCCCCTTAAAGAACCCTTCCTGGCATGAGGCCACACTGGTGGGCACAACGTTCACATAGAGCATCCATGTTGCAGAGTTTGTGACTGCAGAATAATTCACGTTGGAGTGGACACTGGAAGGTCTCTAGTACAACCTGTGGCACACCTGGGGGAAGGACAGGGAACCTTGTTTGCCATGTGTCACTCCTGGGGAACAGAGGGTGGTCAGCAGGACTAACACTGGTTTCTGCAGCATTCCTGACTGGAACAGTGAATCACTGTTAATGATGTGGTCAGCACATGTAGCTGGGCTGTCTTCTCATTCAGAGATGCTATAAGCTTCCAGGATGGGTTGAACTATGTAAATATATTCAAAATATTGATGTAGAGTTTGGCTCATCTTGAGATTTCCATTCAGATGTGAGATTCAAATAGAAGCTCAGAACTGAGTTAATCAGGTGCTGAGCATTGTGGCCTTGCCACGAAGCAAAACTCTTGTACTGTTACAGATATAACTGATGTCTCTCAGTCAAGCACAGAGCTCTGAGCTCCTCTTGTCATGGGGGGTGGTGTGTCAGAACACTCAGCTGTAGAGGAGTGAGCTGTAACATCTCCATGTAACTGGTGGGGAGCTGCACCATGAAGAGATTCAGTGGGTTTCAGTCAGAGAGACATCCAAGCATCTCAGATAATGTGCTGTGCTTATGTTCAGGCAAATGGGTTATCTGTACATTCACTCAGTTAAATTGCTAATTAGTCTGTGCTGACAGTGCTGATGAGCTCCTTGGTGGCTGTAATGTGAGATCAGGCATTAACACATGTGAAGACACCTGCAATTAAGCATTGTAAGCTTTGTCTGCCTCTTGTCTTCAGTGGCTTTCCAAATACCTCCCTGGAGGTCATGCGGAAGTTTGTGATGGAGATGGGGAATGCTTCTGGATCTCCCAACTCCTCGACTTGCATGTTTTTACCGTGCCAGGGTGCTGACATGTCTCATGTCCCCATTTCTTCACCTCCCTCTAGCACCTCCCCAAGCAGCCTCTTGGCTTTGCTTTGAGGCACTATGGCTGGCTCAGCTCAGAGGAAGCCTAGAACAGGGGTATCCTCACGCATGATAAGCACTTTGAGGTGCTTCAGGGTTACAGGTCAATGACAACAGCATAAAATATCAGCAATAACTCTATTATTCTTCTAATTGACAGAGGAATAACAACTAATATAATTAATATTAATCACAATGGAAGTAAAATTAGGTATTAATATCTACTGTTAATTACCATTACCATGAGAACTCATGAAGTTCAACAAGGCCAAGTGCACAGTTCTGCACATCCATTGGGGCATTCCCAAACACAAATACAGGCTGGGCATAGAACGGATTGAGAGCAGCCCTTGAGGAGAAGGGCTTGGTGCTGGTGCTGGTGGATGAGAGGCTGGACATGAGCTGTCAATGTGCACTGGCAGCCCAGAAATCCAATTGTGTCCCAGGCAGCTACAAAAGCAATGAGGGCAGCACATGAGGGAAGGGATTTTGTCCTCTGCTCTGCTCTGGTGAGATTTTGCCTACAGTATGCATCCACCCCTGGTGTCCCCAACATTAGAAGGATGTGGACCTGTTGCATGAGTCCAGAGGAGGCCATGAAGACGCTCAGAAGACTGAAGTCCTCTGGGGACAGGCTGAGAGAGTTGGGGTTTTTCAGCCTGGAGAAGGCTCCAGGGTGACCTTACAGCAGCCTGCCAGTACCTAAAGGGGCTACAAGAGAGTTGGAGAGGGACTTTTGACAAAGGCAGTGGTGGGACAAGAGGGAATGGCTTTAAGATGAAAGATTATATATTAGGTAGAAATTCTTTACTGTGAGGGTGGTGAGGCCCTGGCACAGGCTGCCCAGAGCAGCTGCGGCTCTCCCATTCCTGGAAGTGTTCAAGGCCAGGCTGGATAGGGTTTTGAACAACATGGTCTGACCAGGGTGGTCAGGCATCAGAACAGGCTGCCCCTGGAAGTGGTGGAGTCATCATATCTGGAAGTATTTAAAAGACGTGCAGATGTAGCACTCAGGGACATTGTTAATGATGGACTTGGCAGTGCTGGGTTAATGCCAGTAAATGACTCTAGAGGTAATTTTCAGCCTAAAAGATTCTGCGATTCAATGATTCTCTATGCAGGGGTAGCAGGGATATGATAACAGGGGCAACTTTACCCACAGTGGGAGACAAGGCTTCTCTGGGTCCTGTTGCCTGAAGGATTTTTTCTGCTTTTCTCCTGAATATTTCTTACACTGTTCCCTGCATTCACAAGTATCAGCATGCACACTTGTGATGCTTTAGGTGATAGTTTAGCCTGGTTTCATGGTGTTTAGTAGGCCGGTAGACTAAACACCCCTGAAACCACGTAGAGTTAGAGACCAAACACCCTGTTTTCGTGAGCCCTCAAGGTCTCCTCGTAGGACAGATTTTGTAAACTAGAAGTTAGCCCACCCTGGCCCCTTATTGGGCCCTCCTGGTAGATATGCTAATGTGTAGAGTCTTTAATTGCACACTCGATTGGGGGGACGGGGCTTTTGCGGCGTGTTCTACCTGGACGGCAGAAGCCATCGAATGGGATCCTATTAAAATACCGAGGTAAACAACCCCCAACCCTTCCACCGTGTCTGAGCCTTTATTTCCTAAGACCAGAAAAAGGCATCAGTCCCCATTAGCAGGTGGGTCCTGCAGGTGCAGGAGAGTCACTACTGTGGCCATATCCCACCCTGATTAATGTTCTGTCACCAGTAACTCATATCCTGGGTGCTTTGGAAACTGAGCACTGAAGATCCGTTTTTAATTGTTTGGACATTATGCCAGCTCTGGGATTGTGTCTGAAGCTCAGCAACGTTGCAGCTTCTAAGCTGCACTACTGACATCTGCCGCTTGCTGCTTTGTTTCCTGAACAGGCTTTGGACAGTGCTGCAGAAAGGACTGGATGTGAAAGGAAATAGCCTCAATTCTCATTGCCCTGATGTAGCTTGAGCACTCAGTACTGACAGGCTGGTTGCTCACTATGGATAATTCATCACTACAGCATAAGGATGCCCTTAACCATGCTCCCACTCCACAAACTGCCCAGCAGTGCCGTGTGCTGTAAAACTGGTGGATATGGAGCATGCTACAGACCTCCCCAGGATGGGGCAGAGAGAGCTTCTGCTCTGTGGAATGGTGCTGGAGGGGAGGAAGGCAGGGTTACTGTTGTCTTAGCCCTCCCTGGGATAAATTCACACCAATCTCTGCCAGCAAAGAGAAGTGTTCCCCCAAGCAGCTTGGTGTGAACATGCAACCCTTGGCTCAGGGTGTTTCTTGGCTGATTACACCAGAGTGGCTAAAAGTTTGCAGTTGTCTCTTGCAAAGGGATTTGAAGAGTAGTAGCCTGAATTTGTTGATCCTGAAGTATTTCCCACAGGAACTTGGGACTGTGTTTGAAATGTCTCAGATGCTGAGGTCTGTGTGGGCAGATTCCTGTGTGGCAGCATCTTGTCACATCATGAGGGCGTTGTTATGCTGTCAGCGGGAGAAGGGGTTTTGTGTGTATTGGGGAATTATACTGGAAATGTTGGGTCTGGAAAGAATGGAAAATTGGATGAGGATTGGTGTAGAAGCAACAGAATGGACAAACAGCAGAGGGCTGCAAAAATGGCACGTGTAGATGGCCACTAGAGGAACAAATCAGGAAGATCCAGCACAGCTACGTGCAATGTTTCAGGATACCCAGACTGGGAAAGAAAAGCCAGTTAGTAAATCCTGGTGGCTCACAAAGGTAGGTCAGGGTGGAGAGACCAATCACTGGCAGCTCCTTCAGGGATAAATAGGTAAATCCAAACCCAGCACACTGTCACCAGCCTGGGAGAAACCCAAGAAATGTGCTGAGGGCTTGACAGTCATTGCCCCCAGTGCCTGGAGCAGAGAAATGCTGAAGGGTGATGGATACTCATGGCTTAGGATGTGACAAGATCCCAAGAGGATGCTGCAGTGGGAGTAAGCCTCATCCATTCATATCTCTGTAACCAGTGAAAAGCTGTCCTTGGATATAAAATTGGATGTGAAATTGCCTTTGCCTCTGAGTCATTCCTGAAATGTCTCCCCATTGCTATTTGTCAGATGCAATCACTCCACAAATAGCAAGTAGTGGCAGAAGCAGCAGCTGTGGCCCAGGGAATACACTGTAGACTTCAGGAAAATGGTGTCTGTAATGTGCCCAGCTGATGCAGAATTAATCAGGTTTGAAAAAAGAACACGGCGCTCGCACCCTGGGGGACTGTACCTAAAAATTCCTGCCTATGTGGATCTTCCCATCGTGCTCCTTGACATAACTTCTAAGAGAAATAAATGAGTTTATCTCCCACATTGCCTGCAGACCTTTCACATGGAAATAGTGGGATTAAGGAGATTAAGATTTAGCTTCAACTTGGATAAAGAACAACAAAGAACGATTAACACTTGAAATGGTTCCCAGTCATTAGATCTGAACTCCAGTCTCCTTGTATTTCCTCCAGTGAAGAGCTTTTCTGTTGTGTTCACTGCTGTCACATCTGATCCCATAAGACAGCAGGAGTAAACCAAATTGTTCCCTATGTTGGGATGGGCTGCCCCTAAAACACCCAAGGTTTGGGCCATGGAAGATGTAGAAGCCATGGAAGAGAAAAAGAAGAAAGGTTTATGGGATGGATGTAGAGAAGGCTGCTCTGGAAAAGGACCAGGAATCAGGGAGAACAGGGTAAAGGAGGGGGAGAGTAGGGTCCAAGTGTTGGGGTCTTGGTTTCAGGTGAGAAGGAAGAAGAAGGTTGGAGGCCATGGGCTTGGAGAGGATCTGAGCGATTGCTGGGAATTTTACCATTCAGAGGAGATCCTACTCCTGCAGGATTCAACCCTTCCTACAGAATCCAGGCTTCCTCCCTGAGCAGCTGGCTGCTCACAAATGGTGATGCTCAGTATCTTAACTGGATGCAGCATGTGAGGTCAGGAAAGGGCACGCGAACTCCGTTCCAGTCCTTGCACATGCTCGTACATTTAACAGTGCTCTGGAGACTGCTGAGCAGTGCAGACCAGCTTGAAGCCTTCCTTGTCTTGGCCTGATCATCAGGCTTCTTTGCAGAATAACTTGGTCCCTTTTTGTGCTGCCCCATATGTTAGATGAGATGCAGATATTTGCTCTGACAACAAGTCATTGCCACAGCTGTAGCTGTCAAGAAGGCTGGTGTTTCTTGCATCTGGACCAGGGAAAGTCAAAGTCTTCAGCATACTTCAAACCACAGAAGTTCATGTGCTCTTTTGGGAGTCTGGGATCAGCCAGACAGATCAGTCCCAGCGAAGAAATCTCTCCCTGTGACTAGTGCAATCATAAATTTAGAGTGAAGGGGCTTTGAATCCCTTCTTCTCCTGCCCAGCAATGCCTGTGCCTGCTTTGTCCTCTCCAGTTTATCCTGCCTGGGGTCAGGGATTCACCTCATGTCCATAGGGCACTACAGCAGGGCCTTGCTGGCAGCTGATGTTTTCAGGTGTCACTGCAATGGCAGTTCTAGGGTCACCCCATGTGTGTGAGAGTTGTATTTTCAAACACATTGGGAAAAGGGACTCGGATTCTTTCTAGAAAAACAATTTGTGCTAATGGCTTTTATGATACAGTGACTTATCTGCAGGGCCTGACCTTCACAAAGGTCCCTGGATACACCTCTTTCTCACTCTCAACCCAGCTGGATTCTCATATCCCATTCTTGTCTCCTCTAATACTCACTGTGGTTCTGTAAATTATAACCGTTTGTCAAAAACAAATAATGTTTATAGACCATCAGAAATAACTCATGAGCTTTTAAGCCAGTGCAGAGAGGAAGTGTCTGCATTTGCCACTCAGAGACAGAGCCAGGTGAAGGCAGTGACAGACAGCATGGGAAGAAATGGGAAAGTGAAAGGAAGAAGCAGAAAAATTAGATCTCTTGAGCAGAAGTAATTTTTCCTGGTCCATTGCTGTCATGCTGTCTAGGCAGTGCTGCTGTGGTTTTCTCTTAGGGAACAAATGCAACTCCTGGAACGCTTCCTTTTCTTTACAAGGAAAGTAAAAAAGAGCCTCTGGGACTTTCAGGGGTTTCGTGTGTTTCATTTAGAGGAACAATAGAGGACACAAGCAATGTCGCTGCTCTCTGCCATGGGTGTGCACTGAGAGCTCACACCTTCATACAAGTATTAAAAGTGCTAAAGTAAGAGGATAAGTCTGAGGATGCTGGAAAAAAGGAAGGCAAAAGTATTGAGTTAAAGCTGTGTACATGTAAATAGGAATCAGAGAAGTGAGGGAGAGTGATTTCTTGCCCTCATAAGGAGGACATGGAGATCTCCAGGGTGAAAGCAGAGGAAAACGGTACATGCCCCAAGGGAGACTTGTATTTGGCTCTCCTGGAGAAATAGCCACTGCAAACCTAAAGAAGGGAAGTTATCCATAACCTAGAAAATACAGGGAAATATTTTCCATGCCGCTCTGGGAGACCAGGAAGTTATTTTTGGTATCTGTAGCACAGCGAGTGTCGTTGGGAGCATGTGCAACAACACAGTTTTCAGCAGCTCCCATTGTAATTGCTCCCATTGACCTTATCACTAATAAGTGCAGGATGTGAATTATAACGGCAAAGATGTAATCGGAGAGGCCTGGAGACAGCTCGTCTGCAAGGGACGAGCAGTTGCCATGACAGAGCCTCTCACACTGCTCCCTCTCAAGTGGAACATCAGGTAAAACAAGGACTCTGCCACTTCTGTTGATTTCTGTGAAATTTAGGGGATAAGTGACTTCGCTGTTTCCCTGGATGTGGGAGGCGAGGACATTTTTGTGATCGTGAAGGACAGAAGAAAGTCATGTTGTTGCACTCCTGGTGAATTACTTTGATATTCTGCACAGCGCTCAGGCTGGGAGGCTAAATGTTATTCTTAGTTATTGCTCATAAAGCCACGACACATGCAGGGATGTACCAGAGGCAAAGGATCCAGATCCTTCCTGATTTACAGCAGCTTAAACACCTTTGATGGTGCTATAGCCATTTGTACCAGCTCAGAGTCTGGGCCAAAGTTTCCATGAGGTGTAGCACCAGGGCTTTAGGAGGGGAAAACCAGGCAGTCTGTGATCCAGCACCTTCCCTGTGCTGAGCAGCCCAGCCAAGTGAGTGAGGAGTGCCTGACACTGACATCCTTTCTTATAAACAGGCCAGGGGAAAAAGATCTGGAGCTGTGCAATGTGTGCTTTATGTCTGCCAGAGGAGCAGTACATTCATTCAGTCCCTCATGGCCCAAGGTGTGGTGACAATGCTCAACCAGGAAGAGATGTTCCACAGGGTTTCTGAAGGGCTGGGAGGCACAGGTGTCTTCCAGATGCCTCTGCTTGGTCCTAAGGGCTGTGGTCTTGGAAGCTGTTAGGGAAACGAGTCTCTGAAAGTTTCTGTGAGCATCTTCCTTCCTCCTGTTTTGCCTCTGCTGTGAAAGCACCTTTGAAACAACAAGAGCAGCCACTCTTCTGGCTGTGGAGCCACAGGGCAGGCTAAGGGCTGGTGGGAACCTGCAGTCTCTAGAGAGAACCAAGAAAGATGGCCTGAAATTTAGCAGCAGTGATGGATGGAGATATTTTTCCAGGGCATAATGGTTTGAAAAGAAAGAAGAGGTAGAAAACACTCCTTGAAATGATACATGTGGGTACCTGACTGACTCTGGGAGGATTTATCAGAAGATAGGAAAACAGGATTATGCAAGTGTCCATGTGTCCAGAAGGATAGTGGGAAAGGGGAAAGATTGAAGGGGAATGGGATCAGCAGGCAGTAATATTGTAACTGTCAAATATAGCAATGCCAATGATTCTTGGTTTAAAAGCAAGGGACACATTGTCATTTTAAGAGGACGGATTGTTATTCCTTGAGAGCATCTGAGTCACATCGCAGCACCTGAATCCAAAATTGAAAGCTTTCAGATGGAAATGAAAAACCAGCACAAAGGAAGAGCTAAACAAACAGAAATGAAGGTGTCTGGGGATTTCAGACCTTATGCACTTGGAATAAAAAAGGCTTAGCCTCTCCTTTTGATCTTAGAAATGCTGTTGAACTACCACATGCATGGACCAGGTAAACAAGTCCCAGGCACCTCACTGTGTCTGTTGCCAAGACCCCACAGTATTCCAGGAACATCAAAAGATCTTGATGTTTATCTGACTCTGGTTTTGTAAGGAAAGAGACAAAAGAGGATTTTGTCTAACTGGTGTCTACGCAGACATCTGCTGTAGCTCAGCCTGTGCTATCCTCTGAGACAGATTTCTGCCACCTCCTCCAGCCATCATTCAGTTTGTATCACTTTTATGGACTGCTCAAATTCACTGAGTGGGTGTTATCCCCAAAAGAGGAGAATGAAGGCTGGTATCTTTCAGCAGAACTTGTTTCCCATGTAGGCCACCTTCCATTTTTGTCCTGTGTCTGCATTCCTTTAGCCTGATCCCAAGGAGCCTTGCCACTTGCTGAAGTTTTGTAGCACATCCCTGGTGATTGCTGTGGTGAAGCACAGGGTGTTGTGCTGAACAACATCCTGGAGATCTGGGAAGGCATAGGGCACGACTCTGTCTTTGTCTGCTTTGTCATTTTCTCTGTGTGTTTTCGTACATCTGCACATCTCAGCAAGGTATTGCTGCCAGTTTTAGTGCAGCCCATACAGATGTGGCCATGATACACCCATAGCTTTATTTTGCAAGAATGAAGAGTTGCTGACATTGCTATAAACAAACTGCATCACCAGCTCCTGCACCTGGTTGCAATGAACCAAACTCCCAGGCTCCCCAGAGTATCACTGAATTTTCCAACTGCCTGTGTCTCTCAGAGGGGAAAGCAGTGGGACTCAGCGGGTAAAACTAAATCTCTGAAGGCAGCCCCAGTGACCTCTGTGCCATAGAATGCTGGGAATGATGAGGGTGAAGGGAACAATTTGCAAGCATTCTAATTCTCCACCTGTAGTAATGATGTGTCACATGTGAATACAATCTCTATGCACAGTGAAGTCTTGTGCTGTGTGTGGAGGGGCTTGCATGGAATCATAGAATAGTTTGGGTCAGAAGGGACCTCTGAAGGTCATGATTTAATGTAGGCTGAATCTGAGCTTTACAGCTCAGTAGCAGGCTCTTATTTTTATTCCTATAGCTTTAGTAGTCTATAAATACCATACCTATTTAATTTGACCATTTGGGCTTTAAAAGCCTGTCAGAAACTCTCCTTGCCAATTTGCTGTGGAAATAGGAAGAAGGAAGGGAAGCTGATGGTAAATGCTTATATATGCCTGTTGTCTGCATAAATGTTATGTGGAGTATGAGCTAAAACTCAAATGCAAATCCATGGTGCTTGATACAGTGCCAAGGGAAAGCTTGAGTTCAATTGCTTCAAGGCATGTCTGTGTAGACAGAGGCAATTTGAGGTTAACTGAGATGAAGCCACTGCTAATTTCATTTATTGGTTATAACCTTGGGCAGACTTGAACCTTCTCCCAGAACCAGAATGTCAGCTGAAACACTGTGGCTGCCTGTACTGCAGCAGAAGGGTGAAGTCTCAGAGCAGTTTATCTCAACTGGGGGTGATTTTGGAGAAGTTTGTGTCTGGAGTGCACAAAGGCTTCCTTCAAATGATGTATTTCCTTGGTTTAATGAAGACTAAGCTTTTAGGGAGATACAGATCAGCTTGGACATTCCTGAGAATGCAGCTTCCAATCTGTGGGAAATAAGATGTACAAGTAGAGGCATAATTTACACTTTTAAAAATACAGAACCTCATTTCATCTCACTGTGGGCTTCCCTTCACATGCTTAATAGCCCTCCTGAAGACATCCATCATGGTCTCTGTCTTGATAGGATCTACATGTTACACAGGCTGGAAGCTGGCAAATGTTGTCCCAGTTTTGAAGAAGAGCAAGAGGAATTACCCTGGTAACTAAATTGGGAGGAGCTGTTGATTCCCTCAAAGGCAGAGAGATTTTTATGAAATAGAGTGCTGGACAAACACCAACAATGTGAAGTTCAACAACAGCAAGTGATGGGTTCTGCACATGGGATGGGAGGGCCTTGCATGTATGGACAGCCTGGGACCAGTGCTGCAGAAAGGGACCTGTGGGTCCTGGTCGATGGAAAGTTGAATGTGAGTCAGGAGTGTCCTGGCAGTCAGGAGGGCCAACCCTGCCCTGAAGCCATCACCAGCCAGTAAAGGGAGTGGATTGTTCTTCTCTGCTCTGCACTGGGGTGGCCTCACTTTGAATATTGTATGTGATTTTGGGCACTACAATTCAAGAAAGACATTAAGCTGTCAGAGAGCATCCAGAGGATGGTGAAGGGTCTGTAGGGGAAGTCCTATGGGAGCAGCTGAGGTTACTTGGCTTATTCAGCTTGGAGAAGAGGAGACTGAGGAGAGCCCTCATCACAAACTACAGCTTCCTCACAAAGGGAAGCAGAGGGACAGCACCAGTCTCTTCTCTCTGGTGACCACTGACAGAACTCAAGGGAATAGCATGATGCCAACTCAGAATATTCTATGATTCTGTGATTCTTAGCTTTGCTGGCTCCTGTACTCTCAGCAAAGAAGATTATTTGGGATGCAGCAGGGCCTCTTTATGAAAGTCACTAATGCCTTTTCTTCTTCCTTGTCTTTGGCTGGGGCCACCTTCTTCTGATGAGGTTGACTTGGGTGTTGTCTCATCAAGGAGTGAAGGAGGAGCCCCTCCCACCACACTTCCCTACGTACAAAGGATGGACCAGAGTTTTGAGTGAGTCTGACCAGAACATGCTATCTATTGCTCTCTGAGCTGTCAGTACTCTCCTCTTCCCTTCAACTACCATGGCCTCAGACTTGTCAGCAACCCCACAGTCTCAGAGGGACATGGACCCTACCCAGCACTCCTGCCCCATTCATTCTGCTCCTGCTGGTTTATGCCAGCTCCTCTTCCTGGATGGCTGTAGCTGTATTTGCCCTTCTCCCCATGTCTCTCTGCCCTCCCACACTACAGCTTTAATATCAACTCAGATCTAAAGGGCTGGGCTCAGCTCACCAGATGGATGTGAGTGGGAAGAGGATTAGGTGGGTCCTGTGTGAGCAAATGCAGGGGAGAATAAATACAGTCAACATTTATGTTGAAATTGTCTCAGCTAGGATGTAGATAGCACCCTACAAACACTAGCCAGGTTAGTCCTTCCTGCTAGAGTTTCCAGAGCTTCCACTTACAGAACCAGGCTAAACTAAAGCGCAGAGAAAGAAGTCTGTGATGTGTGCCAAGGCAGTAGCACAGAGCAGTTAGGTGGGAGCTCATCTTTGCAGAAACGTCTTTGCATTTTAAATTGACTGCCCAAGGGGTGAATTGAAAGCGCATGCATTAAACCAGGACAAAGTGAATTAAACTACTTAGAAATAAAGTTACTTTAGTTCTCACAGTGCCAACATACAAACTTAATGTGGTCGAAGGAAGGTGTCAATATACTGAGAAAACCATAATATCTACCAGGGTAGGTTAATGTTTTAGGGTAGAGGGTACAGGGGCCCCAGAGCCCTGATGGACAACAGTCCTGAGGTGGTAATGATACAATTTCTCCACATGGATACTTAGCCAGATGTAGCCACTCACTGCACTTCCTCCATGGAGTCTACATTTCATCTGCAAGGCTGGGGACTCCTCTGCCTCTGAAATAACAGCCTATGTTGACCTATGGGACACAACTCTGGAGAAAAGAGGGGAAGAGGCAGGTTTTGGAATTGCCTGGCTGCTGCACTCAACTCTTTCTGACTGATGCATCACCACGTTTTTCTGCATTGACTTGTCACTCAGAAATACATCAAATCCCCAGCCAGGTGAGCTGCGCCCCTCCTTAGGCTGGATTGTAAAAGAGGCTGCTTATGTCAGATCTGTGCTTTGTTTTGGACTTGTGTGAATTGCTGTGTCACCGTTTCACTGCGGATCTGTTCGGAAAGAACGCTGCAGCTGCCTCTCCTTCTCCTGTTTTACTTGGAGCGAAGCAGCGGAGAGTTGTCCCGGGCCTTTTTGAGTGTTCTTCCTTTGTGGCACTTTGCCCGAGAGCGAGATGAGTCACAGGCAGGTTACATGCCCTGTCCTCGTGAGTGTGAATTAGAGGGAAAGGCTCCGGGATTACTGGTGATTGTCTCCCTGAGCACCCCACTAAATTATGCGTCTCACAGGGCTGGAGGCTGATGTGGCCTCCTGGTCCTTTGGGTCCTGCTTAAAGGGGGATGAGCTCTTCTGTTCTGTTCTGCCAGCTGGGAGAAAAACCTGTTAGGTCTGCCTGACCTGTCAAATTGTAAGGGGTTCAAATGGATTAGGAAAGGAACGTCAAAAAATATTCCCAGCATATGGATGCCTCATGGCTTTGCAGCAAGGCTGTGTGTCACAGAGCTATGTGCAATGAGGGGCAGAAGTGGGATAAGAGAAATATTGTCTCCCTTGCTGCATTTTGAACCATGGAAGTTTCCATTCCTAAGGAAAACCAAAGAGGCATTAAGCACTGAGTGTTACAAGCAGGTCCACAGAGTGCAGCACAGCCTCAGCAAATTCTGGCTATGCTTGGATCAGGGAAAGCAAGATGTATTTTTTATTACAAGCACACGAATCACTTAGTCAACCAAAGCTGAAAGATGCTGTTTGTAAGCAAAGCAAAAGAAGTCTGGGTGAAAAGGAAGTACTTGTTTTAAATATATTGTGGTAAAAGAGGTATTTATTTTAAAAGGTAGTACCAGTGGAAAATCAAGAGAGAACAAATTGGACATGGACATCTTCAGCTTGGGAAGGAGAATAGTGTTTCTAAGCCTCTGAGACATTTTAGGAAACCTTTCCAAAGAAAGGCATCAATCCTCTTTCAGAGTGTAAGAGGTAAAGCTGAGGAAAGGACTGTACAAGGACTGCCAGAGTGAGGGTGTGGAATTTGTCAATATTCTGAGGAAGGCATTGGAAGGAGATGATCATCGCTATTCTCAGTTTGTTCCGTGCCATTTTGACTGGGTTTAATTATTCCCATGTTTCAGGGTTTCTGCCAGGAGGAATGCAGAACTTAGCTGCGGGTTCAGTTTGTTCCTGGGATTTTTTTCTTTCCCAGTTAGCATTGGACTGACCCAAGTCAAAATTAGCCTGAGGCAAGGCTGAGCACACCACTTGTGCTTTTAGAAGAAGAAAGAAACATTTCGAGTACTCGGCTCATTCTCACACCCAAAAATTGTCCCAGAGTCAGACCTAACGTCAGAGAGGAACTGGGCTGGGTCCTTCCTTCTCTGTAATGCAGAGGGTGGGTGACATCATTTGACATGGATCCATGACCTTGGCAACATACCTGCTGTCTCTTGCCTTTTTGCAACGGCACATTGTCCTTGGAGGCTTTTAAGACCTTTATATTTCAAGTATTTTCTTGACTATGAACTGCTGGGGATGCCCATGAAGGACTGTAGTTGAGCAAGACCCTGAACAGAGCTTTTTGGGGGCTTTGCCAGAGATGCAATTACTGCCTGGGGACAATGCATAAGGTGACCATGGTGATCTGTTTTGGAGCTCTGTGTTTCAAGGTTCCCAGATGGTTCCCAGGACTGGTGTGTGGTGACTTATTTCCATCAGAACCTTTTCCTTCCGTAGTGACTTGGTAACCCAAAGGAAATTCCTGATGCAGGCATTGCCTGACCAGGAGCACTTTGTGTTTGAGAATGGAAGGGATAAGTCATAGCATTTTTTCCCCCTCTGATTTACTAGCAGCTCAAGAAGATGACAAATGAAACAATTTTAGACAGGAAACTGTCAGAGCCTAGTGCAGTGTGTAACTGTGCAGGTTTCTATTGGAGCTGAAAATATTCCCATACATGCTCCAGTGATGTGACTGACCCAGAGCATTTCTCATGGATCCAGCAGTGCACCCATGCTGGATAACCACAGTTCTCTTGGAGGCCTGGGCTTGGACCACTTGTCCCTGGAGTGGATGTGTTCCAGACCGTGACAGCAGCTCTAGCCAGGTGTTTCTGGGACACTGAAGATGGCTCAGCAAACAAGTCAAGACTCAGATAGTGACCTCCTCATGTGGCTACAGGATGAAAGGGGTCATTTAGACCAAACCGGGGTCTCAGCAAGTACAGAGGAAGGATTTGCAGTGGGAAAGGTTATCCCAGGGCTATCCCATATTTGCCAAAACAGCGCAAATATGCAAATTCGGCATAAAACAGGGGAGCCCTTCTTGTAAAGTTGCCGGCACCACCCATACCGGAGAAGGGTCTGTAGCAGGCTGACATCCCTTTCAGTGCTTGGCTAGAGGAGCTAGCCCTGCACAGCATCACCCAAAGCCAATTCCCAGCCTTGACCATGCCCAAAGACAATTCCCAGCCCTGACCATGTCCCATGCCTGACTGCTGCTGGTTTTGGGAGCACTTCTGTGTGGGGGTGGGCAAAGAGAGGAGCATGTCCCCTTTCCTGTGTCACATGCTGAGGGATGTCCAGAGCATCTTTGGGCTCCCTCTATTGCTGAGCCTGGGCTTCTTACTCTGACCATGGCCCCAGTAGTTTTTGCCTTGGTCTGAGCTCCACCAGAGAGCAGGAAACTCCTGCCTCTTAGGGGACACAGTCTGAGCACTCAGGATTCTGGCTGTGAGGCGTCAAGGTCCCAGCCCCACCACAGAGGTCCTGCCTCATGTGTGACTTGAGCCCCACTGCAGAGCAGGGCTATCCTGTCTCTGAGGGGACACGATCTGAGCCCCTCCAACCAAGGGACAGAGTTGGGGTTCTGCCTCAGAGGAAGTAATCTGAGCCTCTACTGCAGAGAAGGGGAGTCCTGCCACTAAGGGGATGGGGTCCGATCACTGAGGGGATGAGGTCTGAGCCCCACCACTGAGGGACTGAGGATCCAGTCACTGAGGGGACGCTGAGCCCCGCATCAAGGGACCGGGGGTCCTGGTACTGAGGGGACGTGGTCCGAGCCCCAGGATAGAGGAGATTCTGTGTCGGGGGGACGCGGTCCGAGCCCCAGGATAGAGGAGATCCTGTGTCTGGGGGATGCGGCCTGAGCCCTCTCTGGAAGGCCGCGGTGCCGTCCCTGAGGGCCCGCGCCGCTCCCGCCTGGGCCTCTCCCTCAGCGCCATCTCGCGGCGGCCGCGGAGCCCGGCCCGCTCCGCTCCCCTCGGCCCGGCGGTCGAGGAACCAGCGCCGAGCTCCGGCTGGGGCAGGGCCCGAGAGAGCGAGGAGCAGGGACGGCCCAGCCCGTGTGTGGGAGCTGTCAGACTGCTGAGGAGCCGCAGGGGGGACAAGCCCTGCAGCTGCCGCCCTCCCTGGCAAGGCTGAGCATCAACCCCCTCCCACTGCTGTGCCCGAAAGATGCTTTGTCCAACACCAGGCAGCTCCAAGCCCTGTCCTGCCTGCTGTCCTGGAACAATTCCACGAATGAGTGAGATTCTCACAGATTCTCTGGGCAATCTGTGCCAGGGCCTCCCCACCCTCTGTCTTCAGCCAAATACAGCTCTGGCGACCATTTCCAGCCATGCCAGAAGCAGGGACTACCCTGGGGGCAGTGATGGGTGACCCTTGGGGATCTGGGGACCGGTGTACAATAAGCTCTGAGGGGGACAAGAAATCACAGAATCATAGAATCGTTTAGGTGGAAAAAGACCTTTAAGATCACTAAGTCCAATCATTATCCCAGCACTGCCAAGTCCTCCATTGAACCATGCCCTTAAGTGCCAAATCTACATGTCTTTTAAATGCCTCCAAGTTTGTGAATCCTTCACTTCCCTGGGCAGTCTGTTCCAATGCTTGACCATCCTTTTCATGAAGACATTTTTCCTAATACCCAGCCTAAACCTATGCTGGCACAACCTGAGCCCGTTTCTTCTTGTTCGGTCTCTTGTTACTTGGGAGAAGATATTGACCCCTACCTCGCTACAGCCTTCTGCCAGGGAGTTGTAGAGAGAGATAAGGTCCCCTCTGAACCTCCTTTTCTCCAGTCTGAGCCCCCCCAGCTCCCTCAGCTGTTCCTCACAGGACTTGTGCTCCAGCCTCTTCCTCAGCTCCCTTGCCCTTCTTTCGATCTGCTCCAGCACCTCAATGTCTTTAATGTCATGAAGGGCCCAAAACTGAGCACAGAATTTGGGGTACAGTCTCCTCAGTGCTCACTGTCCAGGGCCATGAGCAAACAATGCTGTCTGTTGCCAGCAGTGAGCTGGAGCTCAGGGCCAGGAGATTTCTGCGGGGTCCAGGACACCAAGGTGTGCATGATGAAACACCCAGGGCTCCTTGAGCTCCTGTAGTGAGGGAAACTGAACCCAAACTGCATTAGTTAACAGAGTGATTAATATTCTGAAGTTGAAGGGGATATTTAAAAGTGCTGCAAAGATGCAACAGCGCATCAGGAATGCAACATGGTAGCTATGAAACACAGGGTTTTGGCAGCTGACCTGAAGGGAAGATTCATGATCTAATGGAATAGTTTGAGTTTTTCCATCCTCCCAGCAAAATAGGATTTTGGCTATAATTTTCTGGACCTCTGGGAGCTCCATGGGGATTCCAGGCTGTGTTCAGCAGAGGGCAGTGGTTGGTTTGGTCACTTCTTGGCTGGCAGTGTCAGACCTCTTAAACCACTGCCATGCTATTTGCTGAAATAATTCTGCTGCAGAATATCCAAAAAAGCTGTAGAAAAGGACAATGCAAGCAGATCCTGCTGCCTTGCATCAGTGTAAAGCAGAGGTAATGGTGGGTCACTGAAGTCTCTTGGGGAAATTCTGCAAACTTCCCTCTTCCCATCCTGTATGAGTTTACAAATCTAAAAGAGAGTTTCCAAGGAAAAAGATTATGATTCTTGAACCTTGTTTAAATCTTCAGATTTAGCTCTGGTTTTTTTGGAGAAGTTTGGCATTTTGCTATCCACAAGTATTTAATTAAAATAAATAAAAAGAAAGCTTAAACCTGCTGTATGTGTTTATAAAATTTCCCTAAACAGCAATTGTAACCAGTAATGTTCATGTAAGTGAAGGATACAACACAGTGTCTTGTCATTGGGGCATCCTGTTCCCGTGGGAAGGGAAGAGATGTGGGAAAAAGGAAAGATTCTTTCAACGCACGGATACCAGCCACCTGGACCAAGCAATGTGTCCTAAGTGGTCCTGAGAGAGTTACTTAAACACAGCAAAATTGGTGTGGAGCTGCTCTGAGCTGCTCCAGAAAGCTGGAGAAGGGGATGCTGGGGCATAACTCATGTGATGGTCTCTCTGTGGATGGCAGATGCTGCTGCAGGAGGGAAGCCAGGGCTGGGGATTCCTGGCCAGTTGCTGTGTGCAGGGCTGGTGGCAGCTGACATGACATTGAGCTGATTGCTGCAGAGCAGCCTTGGCGTTGCTGGAGTGGCCCAGTTTTAGGATCCCACCTCTGTGCAGGAATAGCTGGGTTCCAGTTCACTGGATGCACTGGTGTGAGTGAGGATGGGTGGGGGGAGAGGGGGGATGACTGAAACACAGGTATAAGTGCAGAGCAGAGCTTGTGAGGAATCTGAGACTGGGAAGACTGGAAGTGAAGTTCAAAAATAAAATCAAGCACTTGGCCATGATTTGCCTGTGCACCTGGAGCCCTTTATCCTGCTGTGTGCCTGCCATAGTCCTGTGCCCTTCTCCACACAGGGGGTTCTGAAAGTGAAACCTAGGTCAAAGTCCTGTTCAGGAAAAAATAACTGCACATGTTAATCTAAACCAATATGTTTTATAAGTTCCAGCTGGGAAGGGATGTGAAAGCATGGAGAGATGAAAGGACCTGAGCCAAATGAGGCATCTGTTTTGGTGCAATGTTCAAGACAGGTGTAACACCAATTCTGCCTAGTGCTGAGCATCCTCTGGTCCTGCTGCAGGCAAAAGGGATGAGACTTCACAGGGTGAAGCCTGAGTCTAAAAAGAACCAATGGGATATTTACGCCTGCGTCCCAGCAGTTTTATCTTTTCTCCAGTTGCTGAGGAAAGCCCTCAGGCAGGCTGTTTCCTGTGATTTTATGCACTGCAAACTGGACAAAGAGGATCCCCTGGAGAGCTATTACAATATATTTTATCTGTGAAAGATTGCTGCTGATGGCAGGGAAAAAAATTGTACCTTGCCATGTACGGGAAAGAAATTTTGTCCTTGAGGGGAACTGGAAAGACAAATGAAGGGCTCTCCTTCCCCACTGATGTTGCATTGAAGAGCTCCCTCCCCCTGAAAAGTTATTTCGTGGTTTTGATCTGCTCTTGTCATCTGCTGGTGCCCATGCTGCTGTCTGTTCTCCCACCACAAACACTCCTGGCAAGGGGGGAAATCCCCAGACCCCTTAAGGACACCCTTGGATGTGGCAAAAACTCCTGACATCTTTCATTAGAACCTGAATGCAGAGATTGTGACTTAATTTCCTTCTTGTTTTCACCCCACACCTCCTCAATGTACCTGTGTCCTTCCTCTCATCTCCCTGGTCTCTTCAGGGTTTGTGCCTTCATGGTGGGTGTCTGTGAATCCTCTCCCCAGTCGTATTAAATAATTTATTTCTCTCACCACATATGCACACAAACACATTTTTGCACAAACCTGTCCCTTTGGGATTTATTGTGAATTTGTTTTCCTGCTTTTTAGGTGTTTGTGTCCTCAGGTGTTCAGCCAGGTGCTGGGGTCCTCGGGCAGGGGATTTTGCAAAGTCCCCAACTGCACCATGCCACTGGAGCTGCAAATGAGAAGGGCTTCCAGGAATAGCCCAGAGCAGACACCAGACACTCCTCTGAAGTCCCCTCTGGCTGCTACTGGGTGCTGGGTTGGGATCTGGGTGATGTCTTATTTGCATCACATAGCAGGAATTTGAGGGTATATCAAACAACCCACGGGCCCCTGCTGCCTGCCTCAGGGGAGAGGACTTCCCTGTCTGCATCTCCCTCTGCCGGATTCTTGCCCTGTTTGTCCATCACACAGTTACTACTGCAAACACACACTCCACATTTGCCACCCTTACCGGCACAGCTGTGTTCTGTGCAGGTGTCCTACCCTCCTCTGTGCATCCCTTCCTTGGGATTCTGCTGCTCCCTCGTACAGCATTGCTGACAAATAACCCTCCAGGATAGTCATGGCAGAACCAATTGATTTTTCTTGCCTCCCAGCATCTTGTAGCACAAACAGCTGTGCTATTGTTCATGAAAATCAAGTTGCAAATGGCATATCCATGTCCCTTGTACTGGCAGCTGCTGCTGTTGGTATTTGATATGGCAGCTGTAGAGACAACGTGCAGAGAGCATCCTCCCACTCACTCCTCCAATCCTTGTGGGCTTGGGAGTGCTTCACACATGGCTGCCAAGTGCAGACTATGTGGGCTTTGCTGGGCAGGTCTGGACAGATAGTGTGGTGGCTGAAAGGAAGCCAAAAATGTTTAGGATGCTCATTTATACTGGCAGTTCTGGAGCTCCGGGTGGTGGGTATGGAAGCACTGTGGTTTTTATGTCCTGGAACATCAACTGTGTTCCTCAGCCCCTTTGTATCACCCCTCTTCAGTCCCGGTGTAAAGAAGGGGTTTAACCAACTTTAAATCAGCCAGTGGACTAACTCCCCTCTGTTCCCCATCCCCATCTTTCTCTCATGCCTCGACCTGGAAAAGGCAGCTGAAACATCTAAAGAAGCTCAGCAAAGAAGCCTGACCAGAAAGCCTGACCCTGGAAACATGCCTTGTAGGAAGAGACAGAGTAATTTAATTTTTTTTGGAATGCAGGAAGAGAGGGTTGTTTACAAATACCTTTGCTTGGAAAAAATAAGGTCTGGCATCTCGGGGTGTAGTTATCTGTTAGACAAAGAGCAAATATCTGTGGCTTTGGAATGTAACACTGCAAAGACAAAGAAGGAGCTGTATCTTCTCTAAACCTCTGAGAAATTAGAGCAGAACTGCAGCCTTTCTGAAAAAGGGGCTCCAGTTTGAATTGGTTGATGCTGGGATGACTGGGAGAGGCTTTCTCGTCTCCATTAGGCAATCAGTAACCTTAGAAAGAAGTCCTGCTGGCTTCCAAGTCCTCTTAGCCTTGAGAAACAGCAGGGTTGTGCCTGTTTTGATATTCCATGGGTTAATACACCCTACAGTGACTTACTGAAACCTCTGCAGGTCAGGTACAGTGTTAGCAGTGGCAGGACTGTTAGGATTGTATGGATAAACCATCCAATCGTTTGCTTTAATTATGACAATACAAATCTGTTTGCTTTATGCAGTGTTTGTCGTAAGATGAATCATGGTTACCAAAATTATCGTGTAGATGATTCTATGTATAATAGCAGGCCAAGAGGTTAGAAGAGGAAGGGTTTCCGGGTTGGGCAGGAGGCACAAAGTAAAGCTACCAGATAAACAAACCATAATTTCTGTCAAGAACCTATCAACAGATTCCCACCACATGCTCTGCAAATGGGCAGCTGTGCAGAGGAGTCCGTCTGAACCGGCGTCTTGAGCGCATCATGTTTTCCAAGCGATGTGTGCAGGGCGGCATTTCCAACTCTAAATACAATCAATCAAGAGAGGCCTTCCCTGGGAAGACAGGATTTGGGCAGTCTCCAAGCTACCCAAAACATCAAGGGTTTGGATGCTGGGCTTTGGTCTTAAGCTCCTGTCTAATGAACTTCAGGAATGAATTTATAAGGATCCTTCTCTGGAGAGATGCTGACTGTGGGATCAAAGGACGGATGAGCCAATGGCTGGGCTCTGGCCCAAGGCTTTCATGCCATGCCCTACTCCCATATGGACTTCCCCTGGGCAAGTCTCTTGGGGGAATCTGTTTAACTGATCTGCAACAATTTCCACTTTTCTCCATCTGTAGAGAAAAACAAGCACTTCTAGGCCTGTTTTAGAGTCCTCTTTTGGAGGAGATGGAAGTAAAACTGCTCTAAACAAAAACCTTTGCTGCTATTTTGCTCCAGGGTACTTGAACCACATAGAGGGAAATTTGTTTGGTTGCTTTAAGGTCATGTCACGAAAGTCTTGTTAAGGTCTACTGAGGGATCAAAGAGAAGCCAAGGGGCTTCCTACAAGGCATTCAAAACATCCCCAAGAATGCTTCCTTTAGGACTGGAGCTCAGCTTAGTTCTTGCTCTTTGGCTTTTCCAGAGAAGAGCACAGGTGATGTGCTCGGAGGAGGTATGTTTGGATCAGAGTTCTTTGCATGTGGTGTGACTCTTGGGGATGATCCTGTGCAGGACCAGGAGTTGGGTTCAATAATCCTTGTGGGTCACTTCCAATTCAGGGGATTTTATGATTCCATTATTCTACCTACCTTCTCATTGGGATGGCAGAAGCTCCTCTCTGTGAGCTTTCCCTGAGGTTGCTGTGAGGTGAACAAGGACTTTCTCCTCCATATAAACTCAGCTTTATTTCATCTGACAGGCTCTTTCTTGTTGCATAGCAGCTGGAAAGAAGGACCTCTGTCCTGAGCTGGGCTGTTAGCACTGTATACAGTCAGGAAGGAAAAGCAAAATCTCTTGTGTTAGAACTTAGACCCATGCGTCCATGCCTAAATTAATCTGATCTCTGACACTATAGTCCAGAGCCATGAAGAAGGACAGTTTCATGAACTAAGACCTTAATATGGTGCCAGCATTGGCTGCTTACAAGAACACGTAGTGAAACTCACATCTCTGCCCGGGAAGTTTGGGTGCTTTTTGTTGCATTTGAAGAAGAAGGAATCAGAAGGATGGGAAGTGTGTGAGTCATCATCCCATGACGTATTTGAAAGATGTGTAGATGTGACACTTAGGGACATAGTGGTGGCCTTGACATAGATGGGTAAACAGTTAGACTTCATGATCTCCTAGGTCCTTTCCAACCAAATGATCATATGACTCTGTGGTTGCAGTGGATATTCTCCCTTGCATCCCCATTAGGTCCCAATAGCTGAACGGGGCCCACCACAAAGCACTGAAATACTGCAATGAAGTGATTGATTATTTCTTGTGCCTGGGGACATGCTGCAATCCCAGTCTGCCCTGCCTGGGATGCCCTGCAGAGCATGGAACATGTGCTGTGATGTGACATTTCAGGTGGCACCATCTATCATAAGCGTCACCCAGCACTTCCCATGACAATCCTGCTCGTCATGTAACCAACATTTACGATGGATGCTGATACGAGTCCATGAGCACCCACACAGCACCAGATCCCCTGCTGCATCCCCAGCACCCTCTTCCCAAGGGAGTAGGGATAAAAATCCACTTCCTCTTTCCCAGAACACAGGAGACCTTCCTGTCTTCTACTGCAAGACCACAAAAGCTCAGATGAATGTGGGGAGATGACCCTCATCCCTTTCCTGGGCCTCACCATGGGAAGGCGATAAAGTGCTCTGCTTTTAAGCTTTTTCTTCCTAAAATGGGAGTCTTCCAGCTCTTTTCCAAGCACTGGCATCCTCCCCAGAGCTCCTGTTTTGGGACTAATTGTGTCTAGAAGAGGAAGAGCAAGCCGGCCCTCACTTGTTTTCCTATGTCATGCTTTGCTGGGTATGTCCCTGTGCTCCTTGTCTGTTTTCCTCTGTCCTATCTTCCTCATCCTTGTTCTTACTAGCCCTGCCCTTCATGGAACTCAACTTATTGTTTAACCTGTTGGGTCCCTCTCCTTCTCTTCTTCCTTTATTACTTTGTGGCTTAGGTTCCTCTGCAATGTCCTCTTCATCTTTGTCTGTCCCAGAGTAGCTGTGGAGATCAGATCTATCTTCTCCGAAATCCTTGCCCAGGGCCACTCCTTCCCTTACACCTGGAAGGCCGGTACAGAAGAGGCAGAGTGACCTGTGCTCATATTCCTAACATGGCAATTCCACTTTCCTCAGCCTTTCTGCCCACAGAGCCCACACCTGCTTGCAGTGCTTATTAGTGCTGATTAGCCTGACTAATGAGCCTCTTCTGCACACATTTTAAAGAGACCAAACCCCAGAGGGACAAGGAAGGAAGAAATTGCTCTTGCACATGGCTGTGCTGTTTCCTCTTGGCAGTTATCAGATGGTTGTGGAGGGAGAGCAGAGCTTGCTCAGAGCCCAGGAGAAAGCTAGACTGGCAGATAACCTCACATGTGGAGTCAGGGGCTCATTTTCTGGTGCAGAATTGGAGATCTTCAGCTTTGCTGGGCCCTGGCAGTGCAGTGTGACTGAGGGCTGGCTATTGTACAGCATTGCCTTGCTACAGGTTTCTGGGCTGTAACAGGAAAAGCCTTGCAAAGACAGAAGTGCTTTGAATCCTGGGCTGTGCTGGATACAATGCAGGTGAGACACACAGCAGGGAGAGAAAGAGACTCAACTATTTCTGAATACCCATCCCCTGGCATGTCAACAGCCTGCAAACATCTGTGTGTTGTGACTCAGGCTCGTGGTTAGCAGAGATTTTGTGTCCCAGGAATGACCGAAATCCCAAGAAATACATGAGAGATTTTTCACCATCTTTCTTTGCTGGCCTCTGGGCAGCTGGTAGAAGAGGATATTTCTAATTCGCTTTACAGGATTTTAGATGCACAAGAGAAGCACAGCACATCAAAGAGGAATGAATGCTGTAATTCCCTGAAAGGTCGGGGCTTTTTACAGAGCTCTTTATTGCTGTTAAACTCTTTAGGGAACACATTCTGTCTACCACAAACTTGGTGGTGGTAGTATGACATGCAATGCCTATCCATCCCAACTCCTATTTCAGCCTCTGGGGAATGATCCAGATCCTCAAAGACTGCTAAGTACTAGATTTAATTTGAAATCATTGAGAATTTGGCATCTAAATCTTTAAATACTCTGCATAAAAAGACTGCCCTGCAAAGGGTGACTTTTGTGTGCTTTACCTTGGCAGTCTCTGCTTGTATTTAGTGATGCATGGAATCACTCACATTGCCCTTGGAAGCTTCCCTGTTTTGTCATTGTGTGGCTGTTCTCATCAGAGAAAGGGCAGGCTCGAGTAAGAGCAGGACAATTCCAATTCCTGTTGGTGATCACTAAGAGACAACCCAAGGAGATGCCCTGAGCAGAGGGATGGTGCAGATTGAGGGGTGAGGGACCTTGCCCCAGTCTCCAGAAACACAAAAAACTGAGGGATGCTGCAGCAGCAATGGGAACTGGCAGGTGGAAGGTGCCCCCCTAAACTGTGCCATTTGGGGAAATATTTCTGATGATAGCTGAGTTTTTGGTTCTGCTTTTCAACTTTGTGCCCTGAGCAAAAATGGGTGATTTTAAATAGTATAGAAGTTTAGCAAGTACTGCACCCTGAGGAAAAGTGAGATGCGCAAACAGTATGGATTAAACAGAGGGCTCAAAAAGTCACAAAAAAGTAGGTTAGTTTGTGAAAAATTTTACCTCTTTCCCATTTTTGGAGACTGTGTCCTTAATAAGGGACCAGACCCTGTTTTGGAGCTGGTATAAAATGAAGAAGGGACCACTGGAATCTCTGGATAAGGCAATAGCCATTAAAAAGAAAGAGAATTATCCAGTCTCAGGAGGCTTTTATGGGGAGAGAATAATACACTGACAGTAAGAGGAATTCAGACTACCACAAGTGAAGTTTACAGTAGACAGACAGAGCTTTGACTGAGATGCTGTTTAGGAGCTTAAAATCTAAGCAAATCATCTTAGTGATTTTACACTGACCTCAAATGAACAACTGAACTGAGAAAGACGTTAAGACATTTCTGTATATGGCAAAAATACTGTTGATAGCTAGAGAATGGGAGGTGTGAATCTGCGGGTTGTTGGAACAAAGAAGCTAAAATAAGCTATGCACAGGGCCTGCACATTTCCTCCTGTTTCTCTGAGCAGCCTTTGCAAAAGACTGCTGTTAACAGCTCTGTATGTGTGACACACATTTTCATTACAAACAGCTTGGGAGGCATGGAAAGGTCTGAGCATGTGTGGTGGGCTGGCGGGCTTGAGTTTTCAGGGGTTTTCAGGGAAGTGCAGACCTCTGAGGCACAAAATTGCTTTCTCCAAAGGCGGGACTGGTGGAAAATGGTGGCAGAAATGCGAACTGGCCAGACTGGCTGAGAAGTCAGAGCCTGA
Organism: Eopsaltria australis; assembly: GCA_034509425.1. Taxonomy (NCBI): domain Eukaryota; kingdom Metazoa; phylum Chordata; class Aves; order Passeriformes; family Petroicidae; genus Eopsaltria; species Eopsaltria australis. The sequence continues at coordinate 2,796,492 of JAVTVJ010000117.1, forward strand.
TCCATGTGTGCTGATGCATCATCTGACAGATGTTGGCTGTGAGGTGCCTGTATCAGTGATTTACAGATGAATAAGGAAATAGATGAGGCAGAAGGAAACCGCGGTACAGTTGGGCCCTGGGAAGTGAAACAATGACCAGGACAACAGTCTTACCTCCCATGGGATGGTGCCTTAGTGTTGGTGGCCCTCATCACCACCTCCTGGAAGGAAAATCCTCCTCAAAGGAATGGAGGTCCCAGAAGAAGGGCACTGAGTCAGCTGCATTGCTTGGGAAAGAGCTCCCATGCCTGTCAATGGCCTTAGTGGCAATTACAGACTCCACTGTCTGGAACAGGTACTGGAACACCCCGTTCCCTGTTTTGCAGTGGTATTGATGGTTCCAATTTTATTCCCATTGGACTGGTCAGGGAAACAGGTTAGGTGAAACATATATGTGTTGCAAAGAGGCAAATTCTTGCAAACCCTGTTGCAAGAGGCTGTTTGAGGCATTGTTTATGTTGTGCTGCTGTGGAATGGAGATGGCTGTACCACAGTCAGATCTCAGGGAGGCAGAGTGCTCCAGGATGCTCTGGCTTGGACCCGCACCACATCTTCTGACAGGTAACACCACTGAGTGCTAGAAAAAGCTGGTCACTAGACTTGATGAACTCTTAGGAGCCTTCCAGATGGAGTGGCCCTGGATGTGAGTGAGGAAATGTGGAGCAACAACAACAACAGTTATTGCTGTTCATACCACAGGTTTTTCCTAGGATTTTTTTTTGCCTTTGCATTGCTTCATTGATATAATGTCATCTAAAACATTCCCTCATCATTATGGCTAGAATTTTGCAGCATCCTTAGCCTCTTTAAACCTTTAAAAGCCTTTAAACATGGCTCTTTAAAACAACCTAGTGAGTTTGTACTGGGGTGAATTTCCACCTAGATGCCTGAGATGAGTCCTTTTTCTGTGCTTGGAAGTATTGGCATTTGAGTGACTGAGTGGATGGACTGCTGAGGGAACAGGGAACAGCAAGCCCTGATGTTACAACATTCCAGGAAGAAAAACCAAACCAGAGTAGTACAGCCTCATAGTCTGGTTCTGGTTTTCATCTTGGCTGTTCCTCAGGGAGACAGAGCAGAACAGCAGAGTTTGCTGGGACGCATGTTCATTTTCACAGATTTTTGTATACTCATCTGCAGTTCAGGGGATTTAGTGATCCAAATACAGGTGTAACATATCCTTAACCTCTCCCTAACACAGACAATGTGTATGAAAATATATACATTGACATGTATTTTTTCTTATAGCCAAGAGGAGACTTCACTGCTTGACTTCATCTCTTTCCTGAGAAGGTTCAAACTTTTTCAGGAACAAATGAGTGGTGACTAGCAACATGTGGGTTAGAATACTTTCTATCCCATTCCACTGGCATCTAAAATCTTTGTAGTGGATAGCTCTGGAAACATCCCTCTTGTCCTTTATTCTTAAGCATATACCCAAGGCACAAAAATATTTCATTACAAACCAGAGCTATCCTGCTTTCTAAGTCATCCTAGAAGCGTTGCATTATGATGACAAACATGAAAAGAAAACCACAGTAAAGAGTTTGTTGCTAGCAAAATGTCTGTATTAAAATACAAAGAAAACTTCCCTGCTGGGAACAGTAATTAATAGACTCTCTTTTGTATGGTAGTAACAGCATTGTAGGTTCCATTTCCACACAGACCACAATGTTCTTGAGGAATAAATTCCACCACTGTCAGTCTGAACCTCAGCCTAAAACACAAAGAGTTCAACAACAATAGTGTTGTGCATCCAAGCAATATTCCACCATCATGGCACTGGCTTACTGCAGCGTGTCCCATCAGATGTGGGCTATATCTGGACACTGCTTGGTGCTGGCAAGCTCAGAGGGCTTCCTATTGTGTTTGAGAAGGCGATGATTGCGTTGGAGCCCTTCGTACCCGGGATGTCTGCATTAGTTTGCTCTGGCTCTGTTTTCCTGAAGATGTTTTTCATGGTTGACTGGAAGTTATTGGTGACAAAGCAATAGACAATGGGGTCCATGCAGCTATTGAGGCTGCTCAGAGTCACTGTCACGTGGTAGACGAGGAGGCTGACGTTGTGGGGCATGTCTGGGTTGATGGAGATTGCAACCTGTAGCACGTGGAAAGGAGTGAAGCAGATCATGAAGATGATGAGGACGGTGATAAGGAGCTGCACAGCCCTCATTCTCCTCTCCCGGCTCTGGTGCATGAGGCTGGGCTTGGACAGGGCACACATAATCCTGGTGGTGAAGAAGATGATTATGATGAGGGGGAAGAAGTACTCGCAGACCATCAGGACCAGGATCTTAGAGAGGCAGCACTCTGCAAACCTTATCGCCATGGTCAGGATGGAGAAAGTCACCACAGTGGCAAAGATCCAAATGAAGATGCAGATCCCCTTGGCACAGGTGGGGTTCCTCCATTTTCGTGAGGCTTCCACCTGCACGATTGCCAGGTAGCGGTCAACGCAGATGCACGTCAAGAAGAGGATGCTGCAGTACATGTTGACAAAGTAGCCAAAGATGTGAACCAAGGAACACCTCTTGCAGTCCCCTGCACTGTAGAATATGATGATCCGGACAGGCAAGGAAAAGCCCACCAGGAGATCAGTTACAATCAAGTTGATGGTGTAAATAACGGAGGTGGTTTTTGTCTTGGTACGGAAGCAGAAGACATACAGCGCCAAGCTGTTCAGCACAACACCCACCAGGAAAATGATGGCGTTGACTACCATCAGGACAATCCACAGGCTGTAAAAATTTGTGTGCAGTTGTTCATCCGAGTGGATGAACTTGGAGAACAAGTTGATGTTGGAGTTCGGTTGCTCGGTGGAGTTGGTAGAGGCCAGGGCTGGCAGTTGGGTGGAGGAGGTCGGCATGGTCACTGACTTCCAGCAGTCTGGAAGAAAAGAAACAGAGGTATAGTGGTAAATGTGTCAGCATTCCTTAGGGCTCAAAATCTTGTCACCTAAGAACATTTTAACCAACATATTTGCACATCCTGAGTAGTAGATCCCCATCTGCCAATACGGGATTACCAATAATCACAAGGAAAATACCTGGGTTTAAAATTACTGTTTTCCAGTGGTTCCAGATGCATGTTTTAGAGAAGATACACACTCCCCACTTCAAGTTTCTCTTCCTTTTCCTTGTATATAAATAGTTTTAAACCAGAAGACCTTTCTATAACCATAACCCTAGCATTTGATTCCTAAAATATAATATCCCTTGCCTTGGGCAGGTGATCCCATCAGAGAGTTACGTGCAGCAGTGTTTTCAGGAGCTGTAAGATTTCCCTGAAATCAAAGAATGGCTGAATTTTTTAGGAAAGCAGAAGCAGGTTATGTGACATCTTCTAGAGATCTCAGCAACAGCAGCCGGGAGATTTCAAGCTAAGGGCGTTAGCCACTACTCGTGCCAGGGTTTGACAGTTTAATTTGCAAATCATTCCTGACTTATACACTATTTTAAACTGATTTGTATATTAGAAAGATTAAAAAAAAGCGCCCAATATATACAGAGACTTGGCTGGTTTAAATAAAAATAAATGGTTGAAAAATGTCTGGAATATCTCAAAGTGGCTGGGCAGGGCTTTGAGGTTAAAAAAATCAGCTTGGATCAGCAGAGAATGATGCTGAAAGACTTGATTTATGAGGGTTTGAAATCCCTGCTACCAATGAGCCAAATGTGGAAGGACTGGGAGACAAGGAGCTGCAAACATATCTCCCAGCGCTCACAGAACTGCAGTGTGCCTGGGCTGGTTATCTCAGTGTGGAAGGCTGGAATTGATGAGGGAGTCTGGATGTCCAGCTTCCCCAAGCATGCCCCATCCTCTGGCAGCTTTTTTTTCCCTCCTCCTCTAATCCTTTTTGCTGCTTAAGGGGATCAGGAGGCTGGACCAAAGGTGTTCTATCACCTGTGAGATGCTTCAAGCTGTTGGTGCTGTGTAGAACATGGAGGAGGAAGCCACTTAGGACAGAAGTGAAAAGTGGATCCTGAGGAGAGTCCCTGCTGGCCAGGGGACAGTATTTTGCAGGGACAGTACTAGCTGGGTCCAGAGAACATCACAGCAGCTCTGAGCCTGCCTGATGAATGCCAAAACCTTCTCCTGCCTGGTCACCAACTCTCTCTGCATTTCCTGCATACAGCACTCCTGATGTGTGTCACAAGTGTTTGGCCAATAGTCAACATTCAAGATCGAGAGTCCTCATGGGATGCTACAGCCTAGTTGTGATTACTCTGCATGGCTCATTCGAGCCAGGTGAGAGTGAAGCAGAGCATTTTTTGAGAAAAACAGAGATTAGGACTGAGAATTTAGAGGATCAGGTGTGAAAATTCTTGGAGAAGTGACTTTGCCATCATGATGAAGCCTGAGTTTGTTGGTCTGGAGTCTAGGGATTGCTCTAGTTTGTTCTTGCCTCTCAGTCTGTGGAAGTGGTGTGAAGGAAAAAGCTGGTTTTTAATCTCCTTGAGTTCAGAAGGCTATTTCTAATCAAATGGCAGTTTGTTTTGTTTAGGTAGACACTGAAGCCCAAGGAGATGAATTATCCATTGGAATGGCTGGTGCTCAAACATGAAACCCTCCTGAGATCCAAGCCAGTGCCAGAGTACACTGCAGGACTGAAATCCTGAAGCCTGGGTCAGGGCCACCTGTAATGTCCCAAAGAACTACTGGCCAAAGAGGAACAATGCTGTTTTCTGTCCCCTTTTACCTCTAGGCCATCTCCAGCAGAAACCAGACACTGGAACATCATCTCTTTTGGGAATGACCAGATTACCTCACCCTGCACTGAGCTCTGGTGGTAGTCAAAGCAGCACACATGTTCATGGCGTTTTGTCTGGGTCTGACTGAGCCTGCAGACTCCTGAGGGAGAGTCTTGTCTCTTTACATTTTGTACCAAGCATGCTGTCAGAGAAAAACAGGAAAAACTGGCCCCAAGACAGGCTGAAGGTAGTGGAGTTGCAAAGTCTGGCACCTGAGAAAGATGCATGGGGAGGATGCAGAACCCTGGCTCATTTTCTGCTGATTTCCTAAAATTCTCACCATCTTCTCTGTTTGTTTGTTTCACTCTTTAATTATGAAAACAAACTGAAATGAGCAGATGCCTGGATCTGCTCCCAGCTTTCTCTTTGCAGATGCTATCAAGAGGAGAGCTGTGGAAGCCAGGGAATAAAGAAAGACTTTGATGCCTTTGGAGTGCAGTGTGAGCTTGTATATCTATGTTTAGTCACATACTTGGGCAAGGGGAGAGTCACCCATCCCATCCCTGAGCATGCACTAAACTGTACTGAATTGCAGATACATTTGTCTTCTCATCGTAATTCCATGGCACTGGCTGTTTGCTCTGATTTTGCATCTGGTTAGCTTGCCTCCTCTGGGAGATTTTTATTAAGTCTGAGATCCCTTATCACAAGCACCTGATATTCATCTTATTTTGCCTTTCTTGACTCAGTGAAATCGGCACCTCCAAATACATTCTAATGTTCCTCCTCCTCACAATGCCTTTGAGGGATGTAGGGCGTGTTACAGACAAATAGAAAATTAAAATCAGTATATACAATGTCCTGGCTTACATAGTCACCTTTTCCACTGAGCCCCATGTGGAAGGAAATAAACTCCAGATATTGTAAACTGCTGAAAAACAACAGGTAACATTGTGTTTGCCAAATTGAATATGCAAAGAAGTGCTGCATTAGAGTTCATGTCTTTTCCCAGTCTATCGCTGCCCTATCTGAATTCAAAATCCAAACAATTACATGAAAGAAGTCCCGGCAAATTTAATTAATCCTGAAGATTTCCTCCCTGACAGTCTGTGGAAAAGCTGCCTCTTGGGCTGTGGTGGGAAAAATCTTCCTCTAATCAAATTGTTACTGATGGATGTTTGGGTGAATGGCCTCTTCCTTTCTTTGTGGGACTGCTCTTGTCTCGTGGCTCACAAGCAGAAAGGTTGGAGAACTGGACTAGCAAAGCAAAAGAATTCCTCTGAGTGCTTTTAATGAGATGGAGCTGGACCAAACCCCCAGTTTACAGCTGCTAAGGGTTTTTCCATTGTGGGACTCCAAGCCCGTGAGAAAGGTACATTGCCCCATGTTGCAGCACAGAAAGGCAGCCTGACCTCGTGTCTCAGCAAAGCTAAACATTTCCAAAGATTTTCAATTCTTCCCCTCTCTGAGTCCAAATATTATCCCAGCCAGGTCTCTCTCTACAATCAGTCATTCTCATGCAGGTCTTAAATTGAGTCAGTTCAGCTACCCATCACCATGAAGTAGTGGCATATGGAAGTCAGTGAGGGGCATGGCTAAATTAATGAGAAGCTTTGCAGCCTCTGCAAACTTTTATTTTGCCGTGTTTTGCACTATTTATTACTCGTGGCTTTGGCACGAGCTCATGCAGAGCTGCAAGAACCACCTTTATTTATAGAGCAAATGGACTTTGGGTTAACCCCCTTCCTAAAATCTTCAAAGAGCCTGGAGCTCAGCCTACTTCATACCTAACTGAGCTCTCAGCCCCCCAGATTTCCATGCAATCCCTGTTTCTTGGAGCTAGCAGTCTGCAAAGCCCAAGATGGGTAAACATGCATCCTTCTGAGTGCTGTCTGACTGTGCCAGTTGGCCTACACTGTTATATTATACCTCTCAGGCTGGATTTTGTCTGTCTGGCTGGGAGACTGTGGGTAGCATTTCCTTAAAAGTACGACAGGCATCAGGGTAGAAATGGGATAAAGGGAGGGACAGAGACTGGAGGTTGACCTGCTTTCCCTCATTCTGATAAAGGTCCCTGCTCAGCACTGGGAGAGGGGGACTTGCTCTGAAATACCTTCTCATTGTTGTGTGATGCAACCAATTCCATCATTCTTGGGCCAAATAGGAAACAGATGGTCACTGTGCTGAAAACAGGTCCGGGAGCCTCTTCCCTCACTCACTCACTGCTTGGCATCACACTTATTAACTTAGCATGGGCAGCTCAGTGCTACATCTGCCCCAGGAGGATATCCTTGAGCATCCCATATTCCATTTCACCCAACTCTTTACTTGGTGTCAGCCTTAAGCCTCACCCTGACCTTGTTGAAGTTATTGGGGCTCACTTCCTTGGCCCAGGAGACTTTGGGATCCGGCTCAGCAACTCAAGTAATGGGACACAAAAGAAAAAGCAGGTCAGACAACTGAGCTTTGTCCTAACTGCACGCCAAAAGGATTATTTATTGGTGTGCAGAAAGGATCTGTGTGTGCAGACCCAGAGAACACCAGAGCCACACACTGGGATCGGAAAGTTGAAAAGGACGTTAACAAGCACGAGTGTAATTTAGTATAAACAGCTTCAGGATTTTTTCATCTCCCTGTCCTGAACTGGAACATCTGATCTGGCAACCTGGCTCCTCTATCATCCCCCCTGTCCCCCTCACCCTGTCCTGCCTGCTGGTGTTATTCTGCTGCCTGGGGTGGCAGCAGTGTGTGTTTAGCTTTGCAGCCTTCCCTTGTTTAAAGTTCCCTGGGTGATTTATCATCATATTTATAAATGAAGGGTTAAACTTACTCTCTTTCAATTTAAATTGTATGATTCTCCTTCTGGCAAGCTCTCACTCAACTCTGGCTCAAACTGGCCAAATATGGTGTTTTTGTGCATGTCGACCTTGCTCTATACGTGGTAGAGCTTGTTCTGTGTGTCTCATGCTCAGCCTGGGGAGGGTGGGTTTGCTGACAGGGGAACAGAGAGAAGGGGAGAGAGACGGAATGAATCCAGCTGCTGAAAGGAAAAGACTGGTGCCCGTCTGGCCCTTGGGCTGTGAGAAGGGAGCTAATGTCTGGGGAGAGACAGGTTCCACCCTGAAGCAGAAATGGGGCTGTTCTCAGGGCAGGTAAGATCCCATTTTTTGTGGTCATCTCTGCTCTCACTTGATTCCTGGGCACTGAGGTCTCCTATAAGCCTCCAGGTCTGAGGGTGGCTAGACCAAGTGTGTGAAACATCCACCTGCTGGGGAATTGCAATTGGAAATAGCCAAATCCAGTGCAGAGTTGGATTATTCCTTCCCCTTCAATGCCATGGACATAAAGGAGTCTTTAAAGACACAAAACACATTGTTTTATGAGTGTCAGATTAAATGCCACCTGCTTTCTTGCAGTCTCATGTCTCGCAGTGGCTCACAGGGCTGGGGGAATGTTTTGCCCTGCTTGAGATGCTTATTATAACTTTTTCCCATGTGGACACTTGGCTGCCTTAATGAGCACTCACATTCCAGCTCTTCCCTTGGCTCCAACACTTGTTTGACTTTCTCCTTTCTTTGCTGCCTAATTTCCTGAAAATTGAGGTGATCTTTCCCTTCTGCCAAATTCTGGTTGAAATCAGCCAGCAGATTGAAAAACATTAGGAGGATGGAGGAAATCGGAGCTGACAACCACACAAACAGGCGCTGAGAGTGATCCTTGTTTCCTCTAATGTGAACCTGCAAGACATTTGTTAACACTCTCCACCACACATCCTTTCATTTAGGTCTTATTCCCAGCAAATTCACAATTGCTTTGGCATTGAGACACAGCAAACAGGGCTGGGTGGTTTCTGTGAAAAAAGTATCGCCTGCTTCTTGTTGTTGTCCTGAAGAGAAATAATTTCAGATTTATGCCAAACCATGGGAGAACCAGCCTGACTGGGGACAGATGATATCTAATTGCTGGGTGTTGGCACTATTCAGCCATGGCCTGCTTGTCCGTGTGTCATGAAGAGTGTGATGACCAGCAATTCCTACTTTGTCTGGTGGTTTGAATGGTTATGCCTTGAATTTCAGCTTTTGTCTGGAATCACAGAATCACAGAGTATCCTGAGTTGGAAGGAACCCACAAAGATCATAGAGTCCAGCTCCTGGCCCTGCACAGGACCATCCCCAAGAGTCACACCATGTGCCCAAGAGAGTTGTCCAAATGCTGCTTGAACTCTGTCAGGCTTGGTGCTGTGACCACTTCCCTGGGGAGCTGTTCCAGTGCCCAACCACCCTCTGGGTGAAGAACCTTTTCCTAATATCCAATATAAGCCTCCCTGGACACCACTTCAGGCCATTTCCTCAGGTCCTGTCACTGGTCACCACAGAGAAGAGATCTGTGCCTGCCCCTCCTCTCACAAGGAAGTTGTAACTGTGATGAGGTCACCCCTCAGTCTCCTCCAGGCTGCACAGACCAAGTGACCTCACCTGCTCCTCATACAGCTTCCTCTCAAGGCCAAGAGAGATTAGCCCCCCCACACTGACTTTTGAATCTCTGATGTTGGTCACGAGAATCAGATTTCCCATCTGACAAGAGGGAAAACTTGTATGTCCAGTCTCAGGCATAGGGGTAATTCTTCAAGGCCTGTAAGCAGTCACAGGCTGAGGATGTGTGAAGGCTGATGCAATGCTGGTTGTTGGGCTGGTGTTGCTGATGTGCTGTGGAGCTGTTTGACTCCTGCCTGAGATGCCCAGTTTGCCTCTATGTGCTCCTTCATCTCCAGGGCCCTGCTGTGGATGGGCAATGGATATTGCTCTGTGTTGTGATCTGAGCTCCACCCACCACGCTGTGTTCAATGCTGTGTGCACACATGGATGGATCCTGTGCTCTCTGTGGGCCTGAGGCCAGAATCGCTTTGAGGCTGAGGGACCCAGATTCCTGGCTCATTTTGGGACAAGCAATAGCCTGTGGGTACCCAAGCAATGATTTAGTCCAGCAGGTCACCCTAGGCCATGAGGGATCACTGCCAGGTAGAAAGAGGGAAAGCACAACTCTCCAAAGTGCATTCCTCTTCTCCACGGAGCAAAGTGACCCAGATGGGACCGATGCCACTTGGCTTGGACCAAATGCCAACTCTCTGCATCCAGGCTTGAACCTGCTGCTTAAAACCAGGTGACAGATCACAGTCCTGGACACCCCAGAGTCAATCTATTTAAAACTTGGAAAGGTCTGCATGGTTCTCCCTCAGCCCTTGTCCTAAGCATGTATGAAAAAACTGAAATGAAGCTCCCAAAGATACACAGGGGAGGAAATTCACATACTGGCGGATTTCTTATGAATTTATACCTCCTCTATGGCCATTTGCAGCAGCAATGCCTCAGCCTTTGAAAGAAAGAGCCCAGATGTGCATGTGCAAGCAAAAAAAGAAGTGGGATTGTGCATACTTTGCCTCTGCAGACCTATAAATATCCATCCAGCAGTGGCAGGCACCTAGAGGTCCCCCAGCTCATCTCTGATGAGGCTTGCTAGTAGTGGTCACCTATAATAAAGGCGTTAATAAAAGGGGTTTGCCTCTTTTTGCTTGTTTATACCACACTATGTAGAAAAGTCCCTCCTGAAACTTTTGGATGTCTACGATGCTTTATCAATACCACTGTATTTTCACATCCCTCTTTTCTGTGCTACCAGATCTTGGCCTTGGAGTAACAGAAATGCTGAGGGTCTCAGTGAATGCTCTATCAATCATGCTGCTTAGCATTTAAAAGACCAATATCTCATACCCTGTCAGAGCTTGTACCAAGTGCCATCTGTCACAAGGGAGCATGGAGTGACATCTCTGCAGTAGGTGCTGTGTGTTTCCAGCTCTGTTACTTTCAGAGAAATCAGAGCATGACGTCCTGAGTGTATCCCTCTCTGTCCTCTGTGGACCATTATACATGAGGGGAAAAGACATATTTTTCTGGGAAATTTTTTCCAAGATGATTAACATTTTTTAAAAAAAGTTAAATCTTAAACAAAACATATGGATTTGGATTCTTACAGGTCCAGCCAGTAAAGATGGATTTGAGCCTGACTTCTTGGGAGGTTGTAACAGTAAAAGAGAAATGCCTTTGATTTTATAGGGATTACAGTAATCCATCGAGCGTTTCCAGGGTGCCTGAGACAAAGTGCTGGAAATGTCAGTTTGGAATAACAGCTATTGTGCCTGTGTGCAAGGAGAACCGTGCAGTCAAAATTACCATATAGGCACATGCAGGAACTTCACAGGCAAGTGCAAAACAGTATCTGACCTGTGCACTGCTGCTTGCTTTTGAGAAGGAAATTTTCAACTGCAAATCGAGCACTCTTTGAGCACTTTCTCCTCTTTCTGCTTCAGCTGCCTGCTTGCTCTGTCCTTTGGCAAGAAGCTGAGAAGGGCGGTGAAAGAACAGCAGAGTTCTGCTGTTGGGGAATACCTGGGCTCCTGCACAGCCAGGGACTGCAGGACTGGTGAAACAATGCTCACACTCCAGGAGCACAGGGGGTGGAGGTGGCACCAGTGCAGGTAGGGATGAAGGGGTGATGCAGAGGGGTCAGGTGTACCAGCTCTGCCTCCCAGCACCCACTCCAAGCTGTGCTGCACTCTTGCCTGCAGGGAGAAACTGAGGCATGGAGCCATGTGTGGTCTTGGCCTGGGGAATGCACTGAGGTGGGAGACCCAGTTAGGAAGAAGACAGTTTTTGAGGCATCCCAGGATGGACAACCAGGTCTTAACCCTTTGGGAGATTGGTTTCTGTGGTTTCCTTAGCAAGGCACATATGACACTGCGGTGCAGACCCCACAGTGCCTTCAGGGTTTTGCAAATTTTGGATTCACCAAGTTAATCTGGACAAACTCAGTGCTGTTGGTGAGTACAGCAGCTACAGGTGAGTGTGTTGCTATGAAAGCAAGGAGCATTTCTGAAGGGGTCTGCTACAGACTTTGGAAGGGATCTGCTTTCTCCTTCTACTGACCCAACAAATGGGTTCAGAGAGGGAAGGCAGCACCTTTCCTACAGCTGAGCTTACGCCCTGCTGCATAGTCAGACAGGTTAAACATCCCCACTCGCAGCTGACCCCATTCCAGGCAGTACAGCATCTCTTCTCCTGGCTTCCAAAACTTTCCTGTATGCATTTCACCAAAATTTAATTGTGCCTGGGATACAAATGTACAGACGACATCACCCCCCTCTTCACAAGAGCTGGCACAGTACTTTTCAAGAAGGGAAAGCCAGCAACTTTGCACACTTCCTATCACCCTCCATCTCCTTGAAGAACAACCAAATATTGTTACACTGCCCCAAATCCCAAGAGCAAAGAAGGTCACAAGGGAGAAGCTCCTTGCAGCCCCTCACAGCTGCTGGCACAGCCTGGCTTTTCGGGTCAGGCACTTCCCAAGGGATTTCCACACCTGTTGGATGGGCAGAGCCAGAGATTTCAGAGATGAGCTGCTCATCCACATGTTCAGTGCAGGACCCTTTTCACTGCCATCTCTGCCAGGACTCCCTGCTGCAATAGCCAGGATTTGGAGTCCAATATCCAGCAAATCCTTCCTGGCCCCCCACTGTCTCCGATCCCATGCCCCCCTCTTTCTGTCTGACCAATATCCCAAAGCATTCCCTGCAGTGGTCCCTGCAGTGTTTTCCTGCACGACGGACTCACTTACCTTTGGCCTGATCTCCCTTTTATGTTAGAGCAGCTGCTGGTAAGAAAATTTCCTCTTGGACCTGACTGCTATCAGCCCAGGAAAGAGACATCTGTTCCTACAAGCAGAACAACTGGAGTGACTACAGAATATGAAGAAATGCCTAATCTCTCTCTTGCGTTCTCTCCCTCTCTCCCCCCCTCTCTTCTAAATATAGCCTTGCAACTAATGGGAAAAAATATACACTACCAAAAAAAAAAATATTTCCACTTGTCTGTAGTGTTCAGAATTTCTCCCCAAACATCTGGCTCCTTGCCCTAAATCTCTCTGAAATTTATGAAGTGCTGTAAATGCTAAAGAGGGCTCCGGCCGTACTCATGGTGCTAATGCCTGAACATCTCTAGTAAACTAAAACTGATGCTGCTGCCCCCAGGTCAATTTTCCTGTGTCTCTCTGGGAACAAAATCTCCTTGCTGGGAACTCGCCAGCTCAAGGCCACTGCAATGCCACCACCATGTGTGACACGAGGAAAACACCCCTCTTTTTGTCCTCCTCATGTGAACTGAGGTTAGAGAGAAGCATCCCTGGCATCTGCAGGAAGGTGCTGAACCAAATGCCACAAAGGCTGTGATGTGCTTTGAACCAACCCAGCTGCCCAGACCCTGAACCAAAAAGTGACCCTGCACACTCTGGTGGTGCTGCCTGCTGTCATTTGGAGATAATGAGATCTATCCAGGGCTGAAATGGCTGAGTGTGGGTGGCAATAGAGAGTCTGAAGCTCCACCAAGGAGTTCCCCAGCATATTCCTCCACCCTCATGCAGCTCTTCCCTAGTGGTGACAGAGTCATTGTGAGTGTCACATCTCTCTCAGAGTGGGGATTTAAGTATCTCTACACTTTTGGCTACATGAGACTGACATTGGACAAAGCATAATGAATTATCCCCCTCTTGGAATGGGTTCAAATCACATGGCCAGAGCAGCTTTCAAGACATTTCAGCTGATTGATGCTCTAAGGACTCAAAATTCCCCAATTCCCATCTCAAGTCCCACGTCTCGCTCTAAACTGGGTACCAAAATCCTATCTTTTTGGGGGTTTGCACAGATCTTCTCCCCAGGAGTTTTTCAATAGCTTTAGAGATTTCTTCTGTGAGAAAAGGCAGAAAAAAAGGGAGAGCTTACATCAAATTTAGTTGTTTAGAAATACAGAGAGGATGGATGCTGGATTTTAGTATCAGCCCTGGCCTGCATCACACTTTAGATAAAGACAACACTGGTGCCAATGCAATAAACACGCAGGATATGGCCTGTCACAACATGACAGGATCAACTGAGAGGCATTGAATTCCAGGTCAAGAGGCCAAATCCATAAATAGAGGAGAGGTAAACTCCACACACGCGTGTCTCACTGGAGCACAAACAGTAGCTATGGTTATTAGAGAAGGTTGACCTCATTTTCTGGAATTACTTTTTCACCCTTGGATCTTTCCCAGGAAGACTGAACTGATCCTGTTTGTCTGGTTATTTTATTGATTTTCTATTTTGAGTTTCCTCACATTGAGGGGTAGATTGTTTCCCCAGTTTCAGGAACATCCTCCTTGGCTTTATGAGTCCCCTGATTCAGGCATCCAGCCTTCCACAAGTGTCATCCAGCTCAGGCATGTGCCTGAACTTTCATTTGTTTCTCGCTTCTTTAGGCTTAGGAAGGAAATGTGATTGGAAAGTCTCCATGAGCTCTGTCTGGGTGATCAGCTTGTCTTCACTTCCCTCCATTCTGGAAGTTCAACAGGGGTAAGAACAAAGAGAATAAACCAACCCATGGTCTAATATTGGGCAGGGTGGGTGAATTTAGACCCTATCAAGGCCTTGGCACAGGTTTCCCAGAGAAGCTGTGGCTGCCCATCCCTGGAAGTGTTCAAATCTAGGCTGGATGGGACTTGGACCAACCTGGTCTAGTGGAAAGTGTCGCTGCCATGGCAGGGAGTTGGAATTAGATGGTCTTTAATGTCTCTTCCAACCCAGACCATTGTAGAATTCTATGATTCTATCATTCTCAATGCCTGTGGTGGCAAACGCTGAAGTTTCCCCCAGCCTGTCAACAGAATTTTTATATTTAGGGAATGGCTCTCTGGAGTTACAAAGGTGAGACTGTAAGAAACAGAAGACTTTTCTCCAGGATGAGCTATTGGTACCTGCACTCTGTTCACCTTTTCTGGGACTGCCTGGTCCTTCCTGTGTGAGGACTGGCTTGATTTTATGCTTCCACATGATACATGAGAGCTGCGTTCCCATCCTTGTGCACGGGATAACCAGTGCCCTGCACTCCCCCACTATCCCAGCCTCTCCCTCCCTGCTGGATTTAGAGCTAGGCTCTGAGTGGCAACAGCTGCAAAGTTTCAAGTTGTGCCTGAGATAGTGCAGAACATGCCATATTGGGAAGCAGATGCTGCTGTTAAGGTGGAGAAGGCACATCCGGGCTCAGGGCCACGCTTTGTCCCAGACCCGGTTCCCACACTCGACTTCAGGAGGAGTTGCAACTGTAGCTGACAAATGAAGAGCTTCTATCATCTCTTGATTTTCAGTCATTTATCACCCTCCCAGAGGGAAAGAGAAAGGCAGGAAAAAAAATTAAATCTTTAGTAAGTGGAAAATTTTCAAGCTTGTTATTAAATATACAGCAGTATTAAATATTGGAGTGAGATTGTAGGTGGAAGGAGGTATTGTCTCAGTCAAAATCAGCACGTAGGAGGTCTAATAATTATGTCAGGGAAGGATGCTACTAGCCCATGGCAATTCCCAGCAATCTCTTGATCTTGCCATGTAAAACAGGGCTTTGGTTAAAAGTCTGCTGTGGCACAGTGCAGGAAAGCAGGAGGCCAGACAGCTCTTGAGCTCAATGGAGAGGCAACAATGTGAGCTTGCCAGGTGAGGAACCTTTTGCCATGGCAGATAAAGTTAATGATGTTGAGGGGAGTTTGCAACCATTTTACCCTCTCCATCTCCTCTCATTTCTGGTAAATCTACCCTAGAAGGTCCTCAGGCCTTAAAAAGTGCTGGGAAACGTTCATGTGTGTCTCTATGATATGCACTGCCCATGACCCCTAAAACCTTGATTGTCCACAGTCTCTAAGGCTATTATGGGATGCTGTGAATCAGAACTGATGCAGAGAACTGTGTAGGTTCTCACAGGTGGACCAGGGGTGGAGAAATTGCTGCACTGGCCCACCCTCCAGGAGTCACCTTGGTTTAGGGGGAAATATGTGAGCACTGAGGCTCTTCCCAAATGTGTAGGAACTTTCCTCCTAGGTCAGGTATTCTTCAACCCCACCACACTTCCTCATTGTAAAGAAGTGATGTGCATGTTCCCTTGGAGAGCAGTGTGGGAACACACTCCTCTTTGGTGGCTCCTGAGCTGGTGCTTTGTGGAAGTGGTAGCTCGGCAAACGGGTGGATCCTGAAAGCAGATCCAGGGGTTTTTTTGGTGCTTTTGGTAGAATCCAAGGGAAGTCCAGTTGAAAGAACTTTGAAGATTTGGGCTGGCATCTGTATCCAGCTTGGCTTTTAGCTTGTGGCACTTGGTCATTGGAAGCTAAAGAGAGGAACATGTGGCTTCACCTGCCGGGCTATGGAGAGCCCATTCTTTGCTGTTCTCTTGATGATCCAGGTGTGCCCTGCTGGGACATCTGGGAGATCCTGGGACTGCTTTGGGATCTGAACCCTGAGGCAATCATGCTGGTTATGCCTCAGGTGATAGCTGGAAGGACTGGAGGAAAAGATCAGAGCTGTCTCTACTAATTCTTAGACAGAATCTGTTTGAAGGGACAACCTTTGTCTCTTTCCTGCAATGCTGGGATAGAAACACCAAATAGACAAAGAAATGTGGAATCCTTATTCCTGGAGAAGGAGGGCTTGGATTGTTCCCCCAGTGATATTCAATACTCCTAGGGTTTTTAACCTGACTGTCAGCGTGGGCGACAGAGGCTGTGGAGAGCCACAAAAGATGGTCCAGCAGGCTCTGTGATGGCACCTCAGCAGGGTCTAGAGGCAGCTGTACCTGCCTGACATCAGCAGCTCTGCAGGGCACAGTCTGTGTCCTCTGCCAACTGCTCAGGATCACAGGCACTTCCCAGCACTCGCTGGGCTGTCACTTGCTGTCCTCAGAGGACTGCAATGACCAGAGGCTGCCATAATTTTGTATCCCTGCCTCTGAACAGGCTCCCCATCTGTTCGTGCATGAGGGAGATCAGACTCTCACCATATGGGGCCTCTGCTGATGGGCTCCAGCTGTGATTCATCTGCTTGATGAGGGACAGGGAAAGACAAGTGATGCCCTAAAATGATGACCATGGCTCCTGTTGGGTGAGTCAGGCATGGGGGAGGAAGTGTGTAGGAGACAGTTTCCTGCCTGCTGCATATTTGGGAATTGATTTTGTTGACCATTGGCTCCCCCTCCATTTTTCTCCCTAGGCTGTGGCATTTTTGCTGATGGACCTGTTGAGCTGAAAGAAAAATGAAGATGTCTGCAGGGCACAAAGAGCTCCTCTGGGCAACCCTGAGGTCTTTCCTGGGTGACTGGGTTGGAGCACATTGGTCCTGTCTGTTTCCAGTCCTTGCATGACAAGGGGTATGAAGTTGGATGTTCCCTGACTGGTTATAAATGTACCCTGTGGGGGTGAGCCAGGATCCCTCTCTCCATCCCAGTCTGCCCAGTTTACCACAGGTCTCACAGCTGTGAGGGTTCTGACAAGGTTCCTCAGTCAAGGCACCAGCAAAATGAGCCACCAGGACACTTTGGCCACCCAACAAACCATGCAATGTCTCAGCTGCCCCTACTGATCCAAACCTCATTGGGATCCTTTGCAGGGTCCCACTCTGACCTTTCTGGCCCCCCAGCCCAGGTCTGGCCAGCAGCCACTTCTTGTACTTTTTTTCTATTTTTTTCAAAGATTCAGAAGCTAATTGCCAAGAACTCGATGTCCAGTGTCACAACCTCATGCAGAACTCTCCCCATTCCCAGCAAAGTATTTCCTGTTGGTTTTGTTTGTCACTGGGCACACAGGGACACTGGGGCTTGAAGGGGAAAGCTACACAAGCTTTGGGCTTTGGCATTGCTTGGGCACCATGCCCTGGGAGGTCAGGGCTGGGTGGAGTGGCTCTTGCCCAGCTCTGGTTTGAAGGCTGCAAAGCAGGATGGTTGGCCCTGGATGGTTGAAGAGCCCCCAGGGAGCTCTCAGCACTCTGCTCCTGTGTGTGTGGCAGGACTCAGCCAGAAAACCTTGAGCTCAAGATGTGCTGTGCCCTGTGAGGATGCAAAGGACAGAGGAACATTTGAAAACCCTTGGCAAGGAAGCGGTGGGGGACCCTAAGGAACCAGTCTGGTATCTCTACCTGCTCTGATTTAGCAGTGACCACAAACTTGGAAGGGGGCAGCAGGATGCTCCCAGGGCCATCTGTTCAACTTTTGGGGTTTTTTGCTCTATGAGTAACCTAGCCCAGGAGGAAGGACACCTGCAACTCAGAAAATCTGGTATTTGGACCCACAAACCTAAAAAATTGGATTTAGAGAAAGACATCCTCTCCCTTCTCTCTCTCTGCAAACATGATAATCCTCCTCTCCCATTCCCTTTGTTTGCCTGGTTTGGAGAGATTTGGAAGGGCTCAGGGCAGGGCTGTCTTTTGTTAGACGTGCACAGAGCTCAGCAATGCTCTGATCTGGAACAGGGCAGCATAAATGTGGGGGATTATCGTAGGAAATGCCACAGTGATGAAAAGCCCTATAGGAACAGGAAGAAAAAAAAGGGCCCCATTTGGGAAGAAAACCCCCCCCAACAACCACCCTGCTGCCTGCTTACAAGTGATTCCTAAAATTGCTGCCTCTGGAAGAAGCTGGTACATTTGCTGGTTCTTTTTTTTCTTTTTTCTTTTTATTTTGGAGGGGGCTGTGTTCCTTTGTGTTCTCAGCTGTTTAGAATTACAGATCCTGTCCTTGCAGCAAGTTCTGTGTAAGGGGCCTCACTGGGGACAAAAAAAACCCATTTTCTAGGGAGGTGCATCAGTTTTCTTATGGTTGAAACCACCCCTCTATGCACAATGTGCAGAAGTGCTCTGGGAAATTTTCAGGAAGGGAAAGAGGGAATCACTTTAGTGATTTACTGGAAACCGCAATGCCAAAATAATCAATTTTCTCCTGAAAATGAATGGAACAGGGTGGTGGGCAGCAGAATGCAGCTGGCACTGTCTGTGGTGGTGGTGTGTTTTGCTGTGGGGTCATGGACCCTTTTGTCTCCCACCTGGAGCAGAGAAAACCTGCTGAGACCTGAGTTAGGTGGAAACATGATGGTTGAGAAATCCAAGGGGATATTTCTTCTGTCCGGGGCGTGATTAAAGACAGCACCAGATTGTCACTGCTGGTGAGCTCTTGAACTCACTGAAGTGTGGGCAGTGGGTGGCATGATGGAGGGAAGACCAAGGCCCTATTCCAGTTTGTGTTTAAGGTCTCAAAGCAAATTTTTTTGTCAGGAGCAAAGCTCAACCTGTCACTGCTGAATCGCTCTTTTCCATAAATTCATCTCGGTACTGATAGCTTCAGTCTTTGTTATGTTGAGAGTGCTGCAAGGTGCTATTTGAGGTGCCTTTCATGTCACCTGGAGGGATTATTTTCTACAAAAGCGCTATTTCATGAAATAAATAGTGTTAAATTGACTAATGAATGGGGGATGTGTTTCTGCCTTGGAAAAGATCCAAACCAAACCAGTACGAATGACCTGAGGGCCAGCAAATGTGACCCATCCGGGCAGACCAGCAGAACTGGGCTTGTTTAATCTACAGAAGAGACAACAGAAGGCAAACCTGGTAACAGCTGTGGAGATGTCTGTGGCAGCCTCTCAGGGAATGGTGCATGGTGAGTTCATCTCTCAAGGTTTAGCTCATTAACACCAGTCTGGACCAGAGGACCCGCCCAGTTTGTGGTGGTCTCAGTGTAGAGGCTTCCTCTAGGTAAGAGGAATCCTATTGCTTGTGTCTCCTAGGTCAGGGATGTGCAATCAGCATCCCTGTCCTGTGTAATTCAGACTTAGAGCCACAGCAGCAGCCAGAGGTTCCCCACATGCTGCTGGAGCCACAGGTTGATGCCATAGCTGTAACACAATCTAAGATGGCACCTTCTTTTGGGTAAATTCTGCTGGCTTCTTTAAAGCAAAAATCCAGCCTGCTGTGGTTGCTAAACTGGGCTCTGCTTCTTTGGGTGTCTTTCCATTTTCTAAGAAAAATAAACTGCAGGCTCTGTATTTTTAGATACGACATCTGATCATAGCTAGTCATATATCAGTCCCAATACTGTGAGTCAAGATGCTGAGCTCCACTACTGAACTCCCTTGGGCAAGAACCAGAGGCTTGAGCCATCCTGGGTGTATTAATAAATCAGAGTGTTTAAAATAATCTTACACTTCCTTAGGTAAGCTACTGACAAAGAATAATACAGTTGGGAATTATTAATGCCAGCATCTTAGCAGCTCTGATTCTCTGGGTGAACTTGATACTGTTGTGAGTGGGAGATGAACAGCCCTGGTATGGGACAGATCTAATCTAGGCAGGGGACAGAGGCAGCACGACTCCTCTTCCTTTCCCTCTCCTGCCAGTGACTCTGATTCCTGACGTCTGCCCCTTGCTATTTCAGTCCTGGGTATCCTCTGAGGTGGCTGCTGGTCGGAGTGAGCTTTATGGTGGCCCCTTCAAAAAGCATCTGATCAACCTGCCTTGCTCAACAGTGCAGTAAAGTGGGGTAATTGGTGTATTTTAAATCTCTTGCTGGTTTGCTTCAGCCTCCACAAGTCTGTGTCTCTAACACCACCACAGCCTGTAGATGATTTTTTGTGTGTTTGATCAAAGCAGTGGGAAGCCTCGAAGCGGGTGTGTGAAAAATGGGTTGCCTGGTTCCTGAAAGTTTATTTGTTGTGCTGTTTTATCACTCTAATGACAATAAACTTATCTGCATAACTGGTGGCTGGAGACAGCGTAACATGGCTTGGCAGCCTGGATTTTTCTCAGAGATGTATTGCTTGGCATATTCAACCCAGGCAAAAGGAGCCAGCCTGGCTGCTGAGGAACTGCAGCTCTGTGAGTGCCAAGCAGGTGAAACCCAGCACGACAACTCAGCTTTCTCTCTCCATCCTGCCAGAAAAAGTCTTTGGGGATAAAAGTGA
Organism: Eopsaltria australis; assembly: GCA_034509425.1. Classification (NCBI taxonomy): domain Eukaryota; kingdom Metazoa; phylum Chordata; class Aves; order Passeriformes; family Petroicidae; genus Eopsaltria; species Eopsaltria australis. The sequence goes on from JAVTVJ010000117.1 coordinate 2,817,071, forward strand.
AATTGTACCTGGCTGAATATCTTGCTTAAAATCCCTTCCAACCTGAGCTGTTTTATAATTCTACACTTTTTGAACAAGGAGATACTGATAGGACAAGGGGGAATGGTTTTAAACTAGGAGAGATTTAAATTAGATATGAGGAAGAAATTCTTTACTGTGAAGGTGAGGAGAGTCTGAACCAGGTTGCCCAGAGAAGTTGTGGATGCCACTCCCTGGAAGTGTTCAAGGCCAGGCTGGATGGGACTTGGAGCAACCTGGGATAGTGGAAGGTGTCCCTGCCACGGCAGCAGGGTTGAACTAAGTGATCTTTCCAATTATTCAGTGTTTCTGTGCTTCTGATAAGCCTAATAATGGCCTCTCTGTTGAGATGAGAAGCGACCAGTTAGACTGTGATGGGTGCAGGAAAAGGTGTTCTCTGCCTGTTCACTTTGCTCTGCTCTGGATCAGCTGCTGGAGCATGGCCAGACCAGCAAGAGGGTGATCACATACCCCACTGAGAGGAGAGGCTAGTTGAACAACAGTGGCTCTCAGTGGTGGAGGTGTGTGACCTCCAGCACTCTCCTGTCCTCTGCACTTGAGTGCTGGAAACCTTCACGTCATGCAAGAAGCTGGTTGTGCTGCTGAGGCTGTCTCAGTCCCCTCTCCTGCTGTGCCCAGGTACCCACTTTACTGAGTTCAGCACTCTGAGAGGACCCTGGTGGGTTTCAAATGCCTGTGCTGGTCTCTGTGTGGGTCAGTGTGCTCAGAGCTCAGTGCCATTTCACCTTGCTATTGCCTACCTGCAGCAAATGATCTATCCTGATGTAGGTCTTTGCAGCTGTTTGTAGCTCTGAATGAAGCAAAATTTTGGCAGGCTTCCACAGGCACCTCTGCCCTCATTTATGAGGCCAAAGACTTCTTGTGATAGCCTCACTATGGGGCAGCTCCCCAAAGTGGCCCAGACCTATCTCTCCAAGGGTCCTATAGACAGGGTGACCAATTCAGTCATTCAAGGATGGGAAGCTGTCTGCTGAACCACCACACTGAAAGCCATACCCTACATTTTTAGCCTTAGGGGTGTTTCCCAGAGCCCCATCTTTTTGGCAGGTATTTGAAGAGAGGGTGGCTGGAGCCATGAAGAGGAAAGGGACATTTGACAGTAAATCTTTTTGCATCAGTGTGGAAGAAGTCATCCTTTCTACTGTGTGATAATGGCTGTAATGGTGCTTCTCAGGCTGTGATAGATGAGATGCACATCTTTTATGGATTATGTGTAAGAGGTAATAAAGAATTCAGTTCTGCTGTGTCTATACACTAATGGTGTATCGATCCCAGTAAATATCACGCTGAGGCTGAGCAGCAGCACCCCTGGTTAGTGTCATCCTGATGGGTGACATCATTTCTTTGGTTGTCACAGCCAGCTCAGTCTAATCCCATCTGACCCCCACAGCTTTACTGATCCTTTGCTCTGGCTCTGGGCTTCACTTTCCTATTCCCCTGATTCATCCTTCACTTCAGCACAACTTCTTCTGTCTCTGGACTTTGTCATGCTCGGCTGGACTCTGCTGTGCCTCTCTGGGATTTACTGGATGGGAAGTGTTTCCCTGCTAAGCCATCAGTAGGATTTGCTCAGCTATTTGTGATCTGCAAAAAAATGTACAGCTAAAAGCTACAAATCAAAATGCAAGGATGAAAAATGAGTGAGAGGTAAAAGTGAGAGCAGAAAGGGTCCTGCATTTACAGATGAGCTGGATAAAAAGCAGCAGACATTCCTCAGAAGGGGCTGTAGATTTTACCATAGATGTCATGGGATGTTCACTAACATGTACATTTAGGTAATAAGTAGTCTCACCTCCTAAACCTGGTGACTGGCCATTTATAGAAACCTGCCATAAAAGCCCAGGGTGGAAAGGGAAACCACAGAATCATAGAATCACAGAATGGTTTGGGTTGGAAGAAACCTTAGAGATCATCTAGTTCCAAGCCCCCTGCCATGGCAGGGACATCTTCCACTAGACCAGATTGTTCAAAGCTCCATCCAACCTGGACTTGAAGTCCAAAAAATCTGCACTTTGAGTGTTACTCCCATGGGGATTTTTTTTCTCCCATTTTAAAAAGGGCTCAAGGATTTGGATGTCTCTGATTTTAGGCATCAAGACTCACATCTTAACGGATGAGGTTTCTCTGAATGTGCTGAGCACCAACTGCTAAACATCCCCCTTTACTTGTCTCCAGCCCATTAAAATATGGACAGCCAAAATCCTGCAGCCCTTCTGACAAGCTGGAGTGCAGGACTTGATCTTCCCCCTCTGAAAGGGGATGTAGGGCCAGGACAACCTGCATCCCTGTGAGAACCCCATCATCCCAAGGGCACGATGCACTTGAGGGGGAGCAGAGCTGTGGTGGTGCTGTACGTGCTCCTGCTGGGATTTATTGCTGTGCTCAGCCTCCTCCACTCAGCTTGCTCTGCCTCGGGGAGGACGTGCTCTGAGAGAGGTTTCATGTGCAGTTCCTTCCTTGGCTTTTGCCTCCTGCTTTGAAACAGGGGAAGAAAGACTTTTAGGGTGCTTTAGGCACCTTTAGGCTCTTTGGGAAGGGAATAAATGGCTCTGTGTTTTATCTCGATGTATTGGGGAGGTGGGGAAGGAGGCTTGAGCAGAGTGAGGGAAAACACTGAGGTAGATTAATAAAGTAGCTGCTCAATTGCACTACTAAGTTGCCATGTGTCCTTGTAAGAAAGGATAGGGGGAAGATGGGGATTTTCTTTCTAACTGTGGGTTGGCAGAGATACCTGTGCACAAAGGAGATGGATAATTTCTTACTGAAGAGGTTTCTGTCAAAGGGAGGCTTCTGCCTTTGCTTCTGCTGGCAGATGCTACAACAGGAAGGTGGTGGGCATTTCTGCCTCCTTTTTCCATGGCTGCCCAGCTTTCCCCTGCTCAGGGAGAGATTTACAGAGTGAGCTGAGGTGCAGCATTGCATCTAATCATGGGCGACAGAGGCATTTGCCCTGGTGGTTCTCAATTGGGACTGTCACGCGCAAGTAATAGGGATTAAACTTGTATGCCCAGTGTTTTATTTCTGAATGGGGGAGTTATAGCTTTGCAGAAGGAGCTGTCATTTCAGGAAAAGGGCTGGCTTTTTGCTGAAGAAGAGCAATTGGCCCTGGCATGTGAGCAATGTTAGAGGAAAAGGCGCCTCCTGTCACCAAAACACAGCTGAAATGAGTCTGAAGAGCCACGATGCCAATTCATCACACTGCCACTGAGTGCGGGCTGTGTAAACACTGGGAGATGCTCTCTCTATGCTGTACTGTGGCCAGACATGTCCCAGTTGGCAGAGACTTGCTGATGGACCTAGTGAGGCCATTCATCCCTTTCAGCCATCCCAGCTCTGGCCCAGCCACTTCCCCCACCCACACAGCAATCAGAGTAAGGATATTTCCATGTAGTTTCCCTGGGAAAGTTTTCTGCTTCCTTACCTTAAACTATAAAGTTCATTTTGAGCCCTCTCAGATCACTTTTTCATGGTCTGAGTCTATAAGCTCTGTGTCTAGCTCTGCATCTCTATACAAGGACATTTGTGGGATGCACAGGTGTGTGTGTGTAGCTGGACTTGACACAAGTGATCTGTATATGCAGGTTTACCAGAAATACTCAAGTTTTCATGCAGAATCCCTCACAAGGCTCTTTACCATCCAAATAGATCAGTTCAGCTCATAGAAAACCCAGCATTTCCCTCAATGGGATGCTCTTTTTCTTTGCACCAGCTTTAGACTCCTCAACCCTCCTCTATCCCTCCAGCACCTGGTGTAGAACACTCTCCTTCCTCTCCAGTGCGGGGAGCCAACCCGCATCCCAAACCCACGTGCTCCGCTCCCGACCCGGCTTGCAAGCGCTCCCATCCCCATCCGGATGCCTCCAAAACTCTCAGCCCAGCCGGGACCAGAACACGCTGCCTTCCCAAGCTGCAGCCGGTGAATCTCCCTCCCTCTCCCCCCTCGCTCCCAGCCCGAAACTCGCCGCAGGCTGTACTCACAGAGCCGGGATGAGAAAGCTCAGCTGCTGAGCCCTGAGCCCGCTCCAGGTGCCTGGACCGAGTGGCCGCGGGCTCGCTCCGCGGCGCTCAGCGCGGCGCGGGGATGATACAGGAACCAGACCTCTTTGGTTTACTTTTACGTTGACGTCAGTGTCTTTTCGAGCCTCCACGGCTCGTTTTGGTAAAAAGGATGTCTTCAGGGGAGAGGGGAGGGGTCGGGAAGGGAGAGGAGCGAGGATGAGCTGGAGATGAACTTTTGTGATGTGTGCAGGCGGTGGTGGGAGGTTTTAGGGGCTCGTGCTGAAAGAAGAGGTGCTTATGGACACCAGGTAATCCTGGGTGTAGCTCATCCCCTGAAGATGGGTACTCTGGAGACCTGACCCTCACTCAGAAATTATAGAAATCTTAGAGTGGCTTGGGTTGGAAGGAGCCTTAAAGACCATCAAGTTTTAACCCCCTACCACAGGCAGGGACACCTTCCACTATCCCAGGTTGTTCAGAGCTCCATCCAACCTGGCCTTGAACACTCCAGGGATGGGACACCCACAGCATCTCTGGGCAACCTGTGGCAGTACCTCACCACCTTCTACATAAAGAATTTCCCTCCCCCTGCCCTGTACACCCACTGAGCAGCCAAAATGTGCGTGGACATTTTTGGGGGGTGTGGAAAGCGCTGATGCTTGTGAGGGATTTGGAAAACACCATCAGGAAGTGGAACCTGCAAGTGTGATCACTAATGCCAAATTATTCACAGCAGATCAATCACACCTATGTTTAGGGTTTCTTTTGGCCACGAGCAAAACCAGATGCCTTTGCATGACCACATAACTTCCAGGAATTCCAGACTAAGGCTTTCATGCCCTAAATGCTGATAGTTTTTTATTAGGTTTGTGTTGAGTAGTGTGATGCAAACCATTGAGCACTTGGATCTGAGAGCCTCAGGTAAATATAGAATTTGCCCCAGTGCTGCTGACCAACTGTAATTAAACAATTAAACCTATGATCTCTTTGGATCATGGATCACTTTTCAGCTCTTAACACAACTGGTTTGTCATCCATTATTAGACCATGTGTACCTTGATACAAAGAATTTATTGTGAACTTATAGGAGCAGGCACTGAGATTGCGGTGTGAATTCAGGTTCCAGACTCATAAAGAGCACCAGCTACTTGATGATATTGATGCATTTGGTTTAGAGGACACTTGGCTGTGCCAAAAAACCCTGCAGGGAGCAGGGATTATTGACAAGGAGGCATCATCTGGTGATGACCAGATGATTGGGCTGTACTGGTTTATTTGGATAATAGTAGTGAGAAAATAGTTTTTTACTCTGATGTGCCATCACTGCAGAGAAAAAGAGACACAGAAAGGGAAAGCTCTTGTTGTTCAGCACATCCATGGCAGAGCCAAGTAATAAGTCCAGTTTCTTATCCATTGGATCACACACTCCCTCTCATAAATAATTCTACTCTCAAAGGTTCCTGGTGTCCTTGTCAGAACCAATACACTGTTCATAGCTGAAGAAAGACAGAGTCTTATAAAAAACAGAAAAAGAGTTCCTTGTAAATCACCACATCTATACTTAGAAATGTGTTAGACTTTCTAAGCTCCAGTTCAGAGCATATAAAGTGTTTTTTTTTTCTTTTTCTGAGTTGAAAAATCCATCCAAAGGTCAGTCAGAAACAGGAATAAAACTGTCTTTGAAATCTCAAGCTGCTGTAATAGCATTTTTGGCAGTGAATGATAAACTTGAGCAGTTGAGGTTTACGTGACAGATGAAGTGAACATGTCTTTGTCTATACATTAAATGACCCAGCACTGGCTCTTTTTCATCCCTTCTCCCAACCTATCAGACTATTTATAGATTTTTACTACAAATGGACCTCCTGAACAGAGGAAGGCAGATCAGCTAGGTCTGAAGAAAGCATCACGGTGGAGCTGTGCCCATAAAGCCATCACTCCTGGGCAGGAGTTCCATTTCAGTGATAACCTCCCAGGAATATTAACTCTTCATTTACCTGAAAGGGATTTTTACAGTCTTTCACAGTTTATAGTGACTGTGAAGGGTTGTTCAGGGAGGTCTTATGGTCACAAAAGTGTTGGATTGAAAGCAAAGTGCCATATCCTGGCTAGGGCCCTCAGAGATGTCCAGGAAATGATATCTACTGCCACTACACAGATTGTACCTGGCTGCAGAGCCTAGAAAGCCATGATTCAGAGCTCTCAACTTGCATGAAAAGTGTACACTTCTCATTACATAGTCCTTGATGGGTAGATGATGATAACACTCAAGGGTGGCAGAGATCTGGGGGCTCTTCTCTGTCACACCTCATAGATAAGAAAGCCTTGCTGGAGACCTGCAGTCCATGCTCTGTTAACTCTGGAGGAATATATTCAGGGTCTGTTTTTTTTTAAAATACCTTAATGTTCATTAGAGTGGAGACTCTTCCATGACCTGGCTATGTGGCTGTACAATAATGTGCCCTGTCTTTGCAGGGAGTCCTGCTGGAAACCAGGGAATTTCTACAGCAGTGAGTATGAGGCTCTCATCCCTGGATATTTTATCTTGGTAACTGAGAGTCAGGCCATGTGGATTTGAATCCAGCTGTGTACAGGAGGGACTTTGCAGTGAGAAACAAGAGTTCTCTCCCTATTTTGAGTGAGTTTCCAAGCTATTTCATAAAGAATATTGGAATAAGTAGGTTCTTCATCCTTTGGTGCTCTTCTGCAGGGCTGGTTGTGCGGAGGTGCCTCCTGGGCTGAACTGCCACTGATCTCAGCAAGACTCAGAGCTGAGCTGGGTCTGGTGAGCAGACCAGATCTGAAAACACAGGTATCTCTAGCAAGAGTCTTCAGCCTCACAGTGGAAAATATTGGCAAGCCTCCCCTAGATACCCTGGAGACTTCAGGTTCCAGAGCAGCTGGGGAAGGAGAGGTTTAGGACCCCAGTTTTTGACATATGAGCCTGAGGTGGGAGCAAGGGAGGCTCCCAAAGCTTCCAGAAGGATGGGGCCCCACAGGTTCTCTGCTGGGTGGCTGCACTCTGGGGGATGTTTTCTTCTTCAAAGCTGAACAGCAGCTCTCCAGGCCCTGCAGGGAGGATTTGGCTGCTCCTTGCCTTTAGGATGCCCTGGTGCATATTCAGCTGTTCATGGCTCCAAGCAAGATGCTCCTTTCCCCAGCTTCTCTCTTCCTCCAGGATAGAGGCCCCAGGCAGTGTCAGAATCATAAGGCTTCAAACTTCCAAGTGTTTTAGGTACTTGGATGAGCTAATGATGAGCTTTCCAATCCCACACTGTGTAGAGGAGCACAGAGCAGCTGGGACAGTGTAGATTTCACCTGGCACATATCTGAGAAGTTTATGAGGATGGAAGAAAATATTTCCTGCAGTTCCTAGTGCTGGGAGAAAAGGTGGACCTTGGAGCCTTCAGGAACTTGGCTCTGTCCTTTGAAGACAAGAACATCCAAGGTATCCTGGGGAGAGAGAGCAGAATGGGCTCTCTCTGCTCCAACAGCTGCTTCCAAAACACTTCTGCAGGCAGGAAAATCTGCATCATTCCAAAAAGAGCAGAGGCCTCTCCTAAAGTGAACATGCAGAGGTGGAGTCAAACACGAGTTCAGTCCTCCATGCTGCCCCAAAAATGCCTCTTCTCCAGTACAGGAAGACACACCACTCTTGGAATCCTTGTGAGCACAGTGGGAGCTCTTTGCTTCAGCAGCATTTGCAAAAAGCATCCCTTTCCCAGCCATCCTGCTGTGTCCTTCTTCAGAGTCAGGCTAGGCTGAGAGAGGCATCAGAGCTGGCTGTGGCACACAGGACCTTGTGGCCATGTCCCCATGGCTGGTCCCCAGGCCTGCAGGTCAGCAGCCAGCCCAGCCTGGCATCCTGAGCTCCACAGGTCAGTGCATTTCATGGCCTGGGCCAGCATGGCTTGGCTTAGAGGAGAAAGCAGAGAAGACAAGCCTGGGGCTGGACTCTGTCTGGAGGTGCCTGGTCCCTCCTGAGGTGCTGAAAAGCCACTGAGCTCACAGGTCTTCAGCAGGACTTGTGCCTCATCTCCCAGCCCTGTGAGGAGTGTAGGTTTTGGTAAAACATCTCAGGCATCGTTAGAAATCAGAGCACAGAGACCTGGGTTCAGTTTGGTGTGAAGACTCCTGAATGTTGGTGTTTTCCTGTCCTCTGGGTGTCCAAATTCCTGCTGCAGTCACTAGACTTCCAGTCAACACAGTCAGGGAGTCTAGACAGAGACTCAGGCACAAGCCAGGAGGGTCCTCAGTCTTTTGCCTACATGTAGATGCCATTTCAGAGGTGCTGACTTCACCTCTGTTTGCTCTTCTTTAATTCCATGGGCTTTCACATGCCAAGGGACAACTCCAATGACTCAAGGTGCCACCAGGTGCACAACCAAATTGAGCCCCAGCACCTTCTCCCAAGCTAGGTGGGCAGTGGTCTTGTCACTTGGCCAGCTGATCAGTTGAGGGATGAAACAGAGCAGATTTCAGCCTCTTTTGTCTTCATTTAAACCCTTGAGCAGTGCTTGAGCTGTGTGATCAGTGGGGTTTGTGTTGGTGGGGATGAAAGCAAGAGGACCTGCTAAAGGTGCTGCAGCCACACTTTAGCTCCAAAGGGAAAACTCCACTGCAAAATTTACAGGCACAAGGGGCAGGAGCAGACAGCAAGAGGATTTGGCCATGAAGACATTTCAAAGCTGTGCATGCAGCTGTCTGGGGTAAATAACAGCTGGATTCTCACAGTGCTCCCATGCTGCCCTGGCCACTCACGCTTCTGTGTTTCCAAATGTGTTTTTTCCTCTTGCCTCACAAAAGCAGCTTTTTGTGAATGAGAGCAGGTCCATCAATGGGAAACAATGGCTCATAAAGACATAATGATTCATTTGGAACCCTGCCAGGGGTTATTGTTTCTCCCAGTGAGCCTTTGCCTGAGCTGGAGGTTGCATTCAGAGCCTGCAGTTTCCTTGCTTTGCAGCTCTGTGAAAGGAGCTTCAGCGTGAGGATACTGGGAACTTGGCTGAGCTCATTTTGCTATGAACTTTTCCTTTTATTCCTTTCCCATATTGCAGAAACTTAGGTATGAGACCAGACCCAGGGACACACGAAAGTGTACCCGAGGAGTTTCCTTACCACATGAACACGTGGATATTTTTTCCCACAGCGACCAAGTGAAGAAGCAGATTGCAACCAATCTGCATCTTTTCCTCTTCCTCTCCTGTGACGTGAGCAAATCTTTGAGAGTCTTTACTCAATATCTACAAAAGCATTTGAACATACAGTACTGGAGTGACACTGTGATAAGCATATTTGTGAAGCAGCCTGGTCCCATGAGCTGCCTGCCTGTGTGATGGCACATCTCCTTTCTGTTGTGGAGGAGCACATGTTCCCTTCCTTCTAGGCTTGCCACAGTAAATACAGCCCTGAGAAATCATTCTTCTCACACCAATAAAATCTGTCATATCAAATTTTTAAAAGCAGTCTGTTTTGTAGCTATTTTTGGGAGCTCTGCCCTGTGTAAAATTCCATGCCCATTTCAAATACACTTACTACATTTCTTCCATCCTCTTGCTCTGCCATTCTGGCTAAAATTAAGATTAAAAATAAAAATAAAAGCCCAGCAGCAATGTTCTGTACAGCCCTAAGTGTCTCAGACAAACTGGCGGAGCACAGAGATTTTGAGGCTCAGTGGCCCAACCTTCAGAGCCCTTGAGGCTTAACTTTCCATTAGTCAACAGCACAGCTCATTTGGGTCCTGGTTCAACCGGTCAGAGAAGGGCACACATGACTGATTGGTTAATGGCAGATCATCTGGCACTTGGGAACATTCCACAGTTTAACTTTTGAGGGAGGAGGTTGGGTGGAACCACCTACTCCCATCCCTGCTGTGCAATGGGATGGGTGCCCTGCAGCATTGCAGCAATGCCAGCACCAGCTGGGCTGGTTCTCAGCTTTGACAAAGGTTACCATAAGCTGGGTATCAGAAAAATGCCAGGTCAGTGCAAAAATGCCCCTTTGTGCTCTTGTACCTTGGCTACTTTAAGTGACTTTGACAGGTAACATGCAATTCTTCTCTGAAAAGAATATTAAGTGTTGGAATGGGCTGCCCAGGGAAGTGGTGGAGTCATTGTCTCTGCAAGTCCAGGAAACAACTGGAGGTGGCACTTAGTGCTGTTGTTTGCTTGACATGGTGGTGTTTGGTCAAAGGTTGCACTCAACAATCTTGGGGGTCTTTTCCTATTTCAATGATTCTGTGATTCTGTGGTTTAATTTTGTATGTGGATATGTAATCAGAGACCATCTCTAGCAACACATGAGCTTGGACATTAGAGGGATTTATCTATCCCAGAGCAGAAAAAGGGAAGGAAAAATCTGCTTTCTTTAATTTCCAGCTTCACAGATTCATGTTCTTCCTGCCCGACACTTGTTAAATGCATCCTTGCTCTCTCTCAGCCAGTTTGCTGTAAGTGTGTAGCAAACTCAAAGATCTATGGCTGGAATGAGGTGAAATGTTTGGAAAGGAAATAATACACTTGTTTTATGTAGATCAGCTCAGCCAGTGGGGGAATTGCCAGGACTTTATTGGGCCAAAGTCAGCTGGCTGGTGCTAGGTGGACTCCTTGGCAATCCCATGGTGTTGATGAGTAAGTGTCAAGAATCTAAACATTACTGATGCAATCAAGTGGGTTAATCTTTTGCTAAATGTCCTGTTGAAAAAGGTGGAAAGGGACTTTTGACAAGGGCATGAAGTGATAGAATGAGAGAGAATAGCTTTAAACTGACAGAGGACAGGTTTAGATAGGATATGAGGAAGAAATTCTTTCCTGGTAGGGTGGGGAGGCCCTGGCACAGGTTGCCCAGAGAAGCTGTGGCTGCTCCATCCCTGGAAGTGCTCAAGGCCAGGCTGGGGGGGACTGTGAGCAACCTGTTCTAATGGAAGGTGTTCATGCCCGTGGCAGGGATTGGAACAAGATGATCTTTAAGGTCCCTTCCAACTCAGACCATTCCATGATTCTACTGCTCTATGAAATCAGTGGGAGTTTGCCTTCCTGCCCTTTGGCTTCTGGGCAGAATCTTCCTCATGAATTATCCACATGCCATGCACTGTGACATGAATACAAGAGCTGTCACAGGACTTTATGTGTCTTTACTTGAGATGCATTAGCTGTTCCTTGTCTTCTCCAGAACAGTCATTTCGGATAAAATAGTTTCCCAAAGCAATTTGTTAAAAATCAACCAATTGAAACCTGAGATGGAGCTGAAATTATTTTAATTCACCTTCTGTATAAACTCCAGCTTGCTCATGGCTCTTCCTATGTGTACCTACGAGTAGCCTTGTCTACATGCAGAGCAAGGGGTGACAGCAACCTGCCTTGGGAAGGAAGCTCTCTGAACTGACCCTGAACTACAGTTTAAAGTGGTCAAGATCTTGTATGAATATGGCAAACCATCAACATGCTTTGTGGTATGTGCAGGGATATGTTCCACAGACAAATCCACTTGTGAGCCTGAGTCTGAAACATGCAAAATTTCCTCTGGTGATGCAAAGGAGCCCTAAAAGGATGTAAATGTAGTGTGTTTTTTTGAGGGGGAGGGGGCGTTGTAGGATTTTTTTTGGTTTTTTTGTTTGTTTGTTTGGTTTTTTTATGTCCGCTTTGGCATGGAGGAAATAAAGATAGGAACAGAGAAGATAAAAAGGGACAAAGTTACCACTCTCAAAGGGACTGTTCTCTAGGGCTGGAGGCCACATTCTGAAGTTGCCTCTCTGTCTGTGGATGGACAGGAGTCATGCCTGAGGTGCTCTTTGTTTCCTCTGCTTTGCTCAGTGCTCTGCAGTCTTTGTACCCTCCCCTTGCACCCAGCTGCATATTTTTCCTGCCCCATCTGGGCAAATGCTGGAATTGGTTTCTAGGAATTGACTCAAGAAAATTGGAAGTGAAAGGGTCTTGGAAAAATGAAACATTGCTTAATTTCATGCTGGAGCAGTTCCTCAACCAGCCTTTCTGCAGAAAATGAGCGTGGGAGCTCATGAGTGCTCGGGAGGTCGTGGTGGGTGAAGCAGGACTGGCCTTTGCTGCAGCAGTTTGGAGGGGACTGCAAGGCTCCACTGGGGCAGATGCTGGTAAGGACACAGTGCCGTGGGTCATTGCCCTTCTGAGCTCAGAAAATGCTTCTTTTCTGATGTGCACTTGGCCTCTGACATCACCCCCTGTGCTGCTGTACCAGCCTGTTGGAGAGAATGTGCTGTGCAAACTTGGCTGGTGTGTACTGGAGCATCGAGCTCCCTCCATCTCCTTACACAGCTGATGGTGTCCATCAACCTGCCTGCAGCAGGAGCCTGTCAAGAAGATGCATTGACACAAAAGGCAGCAGCAAAATATTTAAGGAATAGCTATTCCATTGGTATAGTTAATTTTTTTTTAAATTACACTGTATAAAGTCTTTCTGTGTATTTGAGCAAGGAATCCAAGCTCTTTCCTTTAGGAGTTTACTAAAAACAGGTATGCACTTCATTCCTGGAAATTATTTCAGTCCTGTTATTGATTTCTTTCTATTGATGGCTTTGGGAGCTTTTGGCAAAAGACCACGGGTATAAAAAATGGGGGAAAGAAATAGATCTCAGCAAAATTGTTTTGATTCCCTGCACCCAATAACTGTGTGGCCATAGATTAATGGGAAACTGATGTTACTTATCTTTGTCTGCCAGCACAGCCCTGAGGCAAATCCATATCAAGCACTGAGAAACAAATAGGGGTTGTGTGGCTGCTCTGTGCTGTTACCAGAATTGGCCTCTGGTTCTGAGGTCTTTCAAGGTCACTTCTGACTGCTTTGGATGGGACACAATGACATAAGCTTGACCTCCCATTTAGAGTATATTTGTATTATATTATATCGACCTGTCGTTTATGTCTTTGCTCTAATTAGGGCTATGGTGATGTCCCATTATTTGGAAGGAATCTGTATTTGCAAGTGACATTCTGATCTTCTTTGTTCTTAGTTTCAGTCCTGTCCTTTCACTTTCAGCCTTTCAGCACTACTAAGTCAAAAGGATTCCTAAATCTCCTCTTAAGTTATCCTGGGTCTTAAAAGTTCCCTGGGGTGCCTGCAAGGGCAGATGTGGAAGAGGAGGCTCCAAATGTGGAGCCTGGTGGTCCTGGGTGTGTTGCTGCAGAACCAGCTCACCCTAGTCCTTTCCAGGTATCCCTGCTGCTCTTCCCATCTCCCACCTGCTCTTCCTATCCCCCTCCTACTGGTTCATAATAGTTATTTACCAGAAAACATTCTGACATGTCCAGTGAGGGAGATCCTAGCCATCTGTGAGCGTGAGGATGAGGAGCTTGTTTGCCCCAAGGGAGGAAGAGAGAAGCAGTGACTACCTGTGGCTTGATGCTGATCATCTCCTCTCCTGGCTTTGGTGGTTCAGCAGAGGTGAGTCATTCTCACCCAGGTTTCTCCAGAGCCTGGAAAACAGTGTGATTTTGGGGATGTCTGTGGAGAGTGTGATGTTCCCAGTTCTAGGAAGTGCTTGCACTGGACATGCTGTTTCTCTGGCTGGGCTTTGTGCTCTGGCCAGTGCATTTACTGCAGAATGCTGCTGCAAGGGCAGCATACCACGAGCTTGACTCAGCCCTTGCTTTGCTTTTTATGGGCTCCCAGTCCAGTAGAGCCAGGATGCTTGGCTAGCCCAAGGTCATCTCCTGAGGCACCCAGGTACTGCAGAGTAGTGCAAACCCCTTCATTTCACGTGTGGAAAGTGGATTTCTGTGCAGGGTGAGTGAATAGCCAGTCTCAAATCACTCTGAAGGTGGCCAAGTGTGGTGTGTGTTTCCTTCTCCCCCATCCATCAATCCTGCTCTGGCCTGAAGCAAGAAGACTGATAACCTTTTTCAAAGTACTAAAGGGAACAATCTGAATCACTTGAGGATGAGTCAAGTTTGGATGGATTCCCCACAGGCAGGCTTGGCAGCTGGCCTAGCACCCTCACAAAAGGATTAACCAGTTCTGTCCCATCACAGCAAGTGGGGGAAGAGCTCTTCCCAGATGCCTTGTGTTTCCAGACTGGAGCCCACCATGCTCTGCACAGCTCAGGGTATTTGGGGGAGGCCCATCAGGTGCCAAGTGCAATGTCTGGAACTTGGGGACACAGATGGGGTCCACGTGCTTGAGGAGCAGGCTGAGGGGAAGGGGGCAATGACAGTAGTCCAGGGGAGCTTTAGCCAAGCTCTTTTCCCTCCTCATCTATGCACTTCCCACCACTAAGGGCTGCGACTTCTGGTTCTTCTCTCTGAGTTCAGTGAGAATTTTGCTACAGACAAAAAGGGGAGAAATACCTTCCCATTTCTGGACTCTGAGAGTCACAAGTTAAACCTCCAAATCTGGTGGAGATGCTGAGTTTGAGTATGATCTATGAGAAGATCACGGAATATGCTAAGATGGAAGGCACCCACCAGGATCATCGAGTCCAACTCCTGGCCCTGCACAGATCACCCCAAGGATCACACCGTGTTCTTGGGAGTGTTGTCCAAATACTCCTTGAAATCAAACTGAGTCAGATGGTCAGGAATGGCCAGGCTCCAGTGACCTCAACAGGGGCATTTAGTGGTGTTTGAGATACCTTTGGAAATAGTGATTGATAAGTTGGTTCAGAAGGTCGTGGATCTCCTGTAGCTCCTGAGGGGACAAATCTTCCATCCCCAGGCGGACTTCCCAGGTACTGGCATGAGACACTTGGAGCTTGGAGCTTGCACAAGGCTGTGGGATGGAGGGCAGTGGCCTTCATCCTTCTGAGGCTAGATGTCCCAATTTCTCAACTTGCCTCTTCTGATCACTTCTTTTAGCTCTGTTAGGGAATTTGGAGCGGAATACTGTAACTTTACATGGATAATGGTTCTATTTGGGAAATACCAGATGTATCTCTTCAGCATGCAATGTGTTCCAGCTTAACACTCCTCCTGGCTGGAAGGCAAGTACAGGTGCTCCCATGGAGGATCTGTACTTGCTCACTGGACTTCTTCTTTCTCACTTAAACTCTTCCACCTTCAAAGGAGCTGAACCTTTGTGCTGAAAGATGAACTTCCAGGAGCTGTGTCAGGTAGGACATGCAGCAAACCCAAGCTGCAAAACATGATCTTCCCCACTCAGCCTTTGCTGTGTAATTCTCATGGTACCCACACCCATAAAACCCTTTGGCCAGGTGGGTGGGAATTCATCTCATCGTCTCCAGGGTGGGGTTCAGCTCTGGATGGAGACCCAGATGTGTGGGAGTCTCCATGTCCATGAATCCATGTGTGCTAAGTGTCTAAGATCCCATTATAACCTCTGAAGAGAGACCAGTCAGAAAACTCTGATTCACTTGTAAAATTGTGGTTCCTAGCACTGTGTGTGATGCTTCCCAGCATCTCCCTTGGAATGCTGGAATGGCAGAACCATTAAGGTTGGAAAAGACCTTTAAGATCATCAAATCCAACTCAGCCTCCAGCTGCCCACAGGGATCGCATTTCTCAAATCCCTGCTTCTTGTTGTCCTAAACTTTCCACCTCTCTAAAACATCCCCAAAGAGCTGGGAAAAACAACCCAGGTATCTCCAACTTTCCTCCAGCTTCTTAGAAGTAAAGGAACAGCACAGCCTGGCCCCTGCTTTCCCCAGCTTTTCCAAGGGAACGCTGTGGCCTGTCCTTCTGCAGTGCTTCGTGACACCAGTTCCTCCGAAGGCAACACAACCGCAGGGCAGAGGCGAGGCACATTCCTGATAGGACCAAGATAGCTTTTTCCCATAGCTCCCAGGCAGTGGGAACAGGGCACTTTTTCAAAGGACTGCTGTGCCTAAAGTTAAAATAACAGGAGAGCAGAGTGGGACATCCAAGCTGGATTAGAGTATTTGGGGCTCGACGCCTTCAGTTTGAAGGAGAAAAGAGAAGATGACAAAAGGATGCACTTGGTGAGTTTCCAAAATACTTCTGTGACCACTTTGATATCTCTTTGGTCTCACAGCAACACGGGCATAAATCTGCCTGATTCCAGTTTGTACACACAATCTGAACTGCAGCTTTGTTTTGTTAGCAGGGATTACCCAGGCCTGTGGTTTTGTTGTTGTTTCCAAAAGCTTTCTCCTGCTGTTGGGGTGGATGAGTCCCTCTTCCTATCCACCCTCCCCCCTTCTCCCCCATGGAAGAACAATATTGATATAAAGTCTAAAACACTTAAAATCAGATGGGCTGAGTGTTGTTTTATAGCTTGGAAGCCCCAAGCTGTCTTTGTCCCTCTGATTTTTCCACGAGTTTACAAGTAATGGAAAATCTTGTCTGCTTGCAACCTATAAATCTCCATTGGCTACAGAAATGCCTCTCATGAGAGAATAAATAGATGGGTGCTCTGGGGTCACCATGGTGTTGTAGGTGACAATCTTTGAAGCCTTCATAATGGAGCCTGTAAGAGCAAGGAAGGGGAAAATCTGCTCCTTGTTATTTTAAAGCTATATCTTGAAAAACAGGAACTCATGCCAGAACAGTTTATTTTGGTTAAAGCCAAGTTGTGCAGCAATTCCCCTGAGGGAAGACTGAACTTGAGAGCAGAGAGCAGGAGAGAGCCAAGCTTGGGGGGAGGCTGAGTGTTTAATCAATGCTGAGTGATTGTTGATCCTTGGGAACATCAGCACCAGTTTTGGATCAGGTGAACAATGTTTTCTTCTCCACAGATGCCCAGACAGCTGTGGGCAATGAAGAACAATGGGAATTGAGGTCACAGCTGAACTCACCTTGTCCAACACCTCAATGTCACTGCAGCTCAGCCTTTGTGCTGTTTTGTCTTCATGTGTCCCACCATGGCTGGAGCTGAGGGGATGCACAGGCTGTGCCTACAGCAGTAAACTACTCAGGAGCATCCCAGGAGCTTAAATATGATCTGCACAGTTGATTTAGACGGGCTGCAAGGCAGGGACTGTCTGAGCAAAGTCCCTCCCACTGCAGGAGATCAGGTTTGTGACCACCTGAGGCTTCTGAACATGTCTCAGTCTATGATACCTGACAAGAGGCATCCCAGAGTCCTGGGGGAATTGGCTGATGCCGTTGCCAAACCACTCTCTAAGATATTTAAAAAGCCATGCCCATCGGTGAAGTCCCCAGGGACTGAAAGAAGGAAACCACTGAACTTATTTTTAATAAGAATACAAAGAATGACCAGAAGGACCCTGGGAATGATCGACCTGTCAGCCTCACCTCTTCTAGCACCACAAAATATTGTAATGAGGATTTTCACAGTTTGACCACGTGTCACATGAAGAACTGACTTGCATTTTGCCTTGAAGACTCCTTGTTTTGGTTTCATTAGATTTCCCTGGATTTTGCTTTAAAAGAAACTGTGAAAAAATCACTACTCTTTCTGCTCCTTTCGTAGTTTTATAAATCTCTGTCATCCTTCCTATTGCTCATCTTTTTTTATTTCTCCCTGCCTGAAAAATCCTGGTGTGCAATTCACTCCTAACTTTCAGCGTGCCGAAATCCAAGACGATGTTTTCGTGGTGCTTCCAAACCAGGATCTTGTTCCAGCCCAGCATTTCAATCTGTGTTTTGAAACCCCGCTTAATCCACTTCCAATCCTTCCCACATGGAACTAGCAGCACAGCTTGATCCTCAGAGCAGCTAAATTTTCCATACAGAGAGCTGTGATCATTTCATGGAGAGACAGAAGGCAGCAGAGATAAATGTCAGTGGCAACGTGTTGCTGCTAAATGTGAGCAGCAAAAGCAAAAGTCACCCAAGGCCCATGAGAGTATGTGTCACCTCCTCCTTGTTCACCTGCCAGGGACATGGAAAAGCAGCTGCAATTCAGGGAGGCAGCACAGACTGTGGGATTTAAAATCATACCCAGGGCTTTGGAGCCAAATCTCTGCAACTGCAAACTCCAGCTGAGCGTGTGAGAGCTGCAAGCAGGAATCACCCTGGCTGCACCCTTCCAGAAACACAGCCCTGCAACCATGGCCCTGGGGATTCTGCAGTGTCTTCCATCCCTCTGCAGCCCTTTGGAGAACTGGACAAGCTGGCTTTGCCTGGAAAGGGAAGAAAGCTTACCCTACTGGAAAGCAGTTGGAATGAGCACAGATCGAAGCTACCCTGAGATGCATCAGTGGAAAACACTGGAGGAGGAAATTGTAAAAAAACTCATTCTGACCTTTGGATCAGACCCAGCAGGATCCATTTTACCTCTTGCTCAGACTTCTCTTTGCAATGGTCCTGGAGGGGTTGTCACTGTGGGTGTTGTGCCTCTCACCAGGTGGGAGGTGTCAGATGAGAAACCACTGTTCAATGATCCTCCATCCTGCTGGGCTTGGGTACCCACCTGCTGGATGCTCTTCTCCTGTCCAACATGTTTGGAAAAAACAGTTTTTCCTTTTCCAGAATTTCTGACCAACTCATTCCTACTCCACACTTGTTTGTCCCTTTGTGTACCCTTGTTATATTTTTATATTCTGGAGAAGCAGGTGTTTGGAGAGAGAGCTGGAGTGTCTGAAGTGCTGCATCATCCCATCTCTCCTTCAAAGGATTTTCTGTGTTAGGAGAGTTTTCCTTTCCATCCTCTTCTCATCAACCAGATTATTTTTCTGGGAATTGCCTTCCTGAATCTGCCAACCCCTTTTTGCCATTTCTGCTGTATTCCCTGGCTGCAAAAAGAGAATTTTCAAGCTGGTTGCCATAGTCAGGATTGATTTCCTTGTCTGGAAATCGCTGGACAAGAAAGGGCTGCTGAGAAGGCAGATTGTCATTACAGACCAAAATATTCCCATTAAGGACTTTGGCAGTTAAAAACATGTAGTTTAATGTCTCTGAGAGTTAATTACTGCACTCATCTGCTTTTATTTTATTTTATTGCACTTTATCTTATTTTATTTATTTTATTACTTTATTTTATTACTTGCTTTAATTTTATTACATTTTTGCTCCTTAAATAAATCCTCAGCTTTTTTTTTTTAATAGAAAAAATCTGACTTCAAAACATAAAAGCAAAACATTCTGATTTGGCTGCACCTAGATGAAAATGAACACCTTAGTCAGGATTAAACAGGGAGGGGCTGCTGCACCACAATAATTTCCCATGTCTTGGCCAGCAGGGATGTGTTCCCTGGACAGTCTGCCCTGCTGCACGTGCACCAGAATTTGGGGACAAGGGGATGGCCAGGGGTTGCCATATGGGCACGGGGACAGTGTGGGACAGGGGCACCCCAAGGAGCTGTTGTGTGGGGAGCACTGTGGGGCAGGCTGGCTCTGTGCCCAGCGTGGGCAGGGGACCAGGGGAACAAACTGGGCTGGTGGCAGAGCAGAGAAAAAGGCACTTCTTGGCATTGGCTTTCCCAGTGCAGGAAATGTGAAGTTCCAAGTCCCCATATAAGGAAGAACAGAAAAGGAGCCATGAATTATGGCAGGGCAGGAGCTGGGGAAGGACTGCAGGGCACCCGTGCTGGAGAGGCTGAGCTGAGAGGAGCCACAGCCAACCTGGAGCAGCATGAGGTGCCTTTGGCCTCCTGCAACATGTGAGAGTCCCTGAGGACATGGGGACTGAAGGTGTGGGAAGAGAAAATCTCTTGAGGCCCCTTGGGTGGGACCACTGGGTGGGTTCCTGCCCTGGGGAGGGATGAAGGAAGGCTGCAGGGCTGTGTCATGGACTTGTGCCTCCTCCCTGTGCTGCCTCCTCTGTGGGTGCTTTGGACAGGGTTACTCTGACACACCTGAGTGGGGGGGACCTGACCCTGACCCTGCCAAGGTGAGGGAGGAGCAGGTTACAAGGACATTTGGAACAGGATCCCCAGGGGAGTGGTCACAACCTGACAGAGTTCAACAAATGTTTGAACAACACTCTCAGGAACTTGGTGGGATTCTTGTGATTGTCCTGTGCAGGCCCAGGGGTTGGACTTGGTGACCCTTGTGGGTCGCTTCCAACTCAGGAGATCCAGTGATTCCATGGTTTGATCTCTCTTTTCCTGTTAGGACTAAAACCAAACTGCAAATCTTCAGAGTCACTGGCAGATCTCCTCCTGAGTTCAGCAGCCTCAGGATTTTGCATCATTGCTGGGTAATTTGCCCAAAACAATTCTGGGAGGAAGTATTAAGAAGAAGGATCCTGTAGATGACCAGTGACCTGCCATCACATATGAGTCTCTTGATGCTCTTATTCACCATCTGTATGAATTCCAGATGTGTACAGATTGAAAAATATGTTTAAGGAGCATCTACTGACCTGTAAAAGTGAAATAATTTCCCTCAGACTTCCCATTTTAAATGATTTGTTCCTGTCTTTCTGGACATAGCTCCTTTTTTGCAGAACCTGTGGGGTTGCAGTTGGAAGGGAGGAGACACGGGGCAGTTTGATGGAATGGTGTGTATTGGCATTTTTTTCTGTTCCAGGGTGAAGCTGACTGGAAAAATCACTCTTACAACTTTGAGGGCAGAAGCTCATGAGAGAACAGGGGCTCTTGGCAGTCCCCAAGAAAGGAAGGTGTGCCAGCACTGTGTGACATTGGGATGGCATGGCAGGGTGGACCACGCCCACACAGTGCCTAAACCCAGCTCTGAGCATGAGACTGTGCCACCAGAGCCAGCTCTGGGACTGTACAAGGTCTGTGCCACCAACAGCTCTGTGCAGGACGTGTTTGGAGCCAGTGGCTCCATAAGTTATAGAATCATTGAAGTTGGGAAAGACCTCTGAGGTCATCATGTCCACCACTAAACCATGTCCCTAAATGCCACATCCATGGTTTTATTTAACACTTCCAGGGATGGTGATTCTACCACTTCTTGGGGCAGCTTCTTCTGGTGCCTGACCACCCTTTCAGTGAAGAAATTTTTTCCTGTATCCAATCTAAACCTCCCCTGGCACAACCTGAGGCCATTTCCTTTCATTCTGTCACTTGTCACCTGGGAGAAGAGACTGGCTCCAATCTCTTTTCAAGGAGCTGTACAGAGTGAAAAGCTCCCCCCTGAGCCTCCTCCTCTCTTGGGATTTTGGGTTTGCACTTGGGAATGGTGTGGATGCTCTTGGCAGGGGCACTGCACAACCAAAGGGGTGGATGCAGAGGAAAGCTGCTGGTTTGTGTTGGAACACAGGTGTGAGGGACAGGATGAATGCTGCTTTGGGAGTGTGGTCTGTGTCTGGGCTTTGGGTTTAACCTGGTCATGTCTGGTTTTCCTCTTAGCTGGTGTCAGGATCTGTGTGAGGATGGTTCTGCACTGGCTGCAAACCCATCTTTCCTGCTTGGTAAAACACCCAAATCTTCCATGGCTTGTGGCAAAGGGTGTTCCAGAGAGCACCCCACTTGCCCTAAGTTATGTGTCACTGGAAAAGTCTTTGGTTTTGATTTGAAAGACCAAGAACTGGCAAATCCACCCCTTCCCGTCACTGACTTGTTTTAGTGTTTTATTATCTGTATTGTTTAAGCATGTGCTTAATTTTTCTTTTGAACTTGTTAGGTTTCCTAAACACAAGTTTGAGCCGTGCTGTCAGACATTAAATCTCTCCTGCAGACACTGCAGAGGTCTGTGCTGACCTTGCCTCACTGTTCCTTTGCCTGTAGACAGCCAACCACTGGGGCAGAACGGCTGATTTATCCTGATGTAAATCAAAGCACAAACACAGGCCCAGCCTGTTTTTATTTGGCCAAGAGAGATTATTGAATACAACTGTGATTATGTGGTGGGTGACCCGTGTGAAATCTGGGCTGCTGAGAGGCACAGATAATCCTGCATGATGCTGTTATGACTATCACCATCACAGCATGACCTGTGGTGGGCACAACGCCAGTGCAGGTACCAGGCAGAGGCAGTGTGCAAATGCAAACAAACACAGGGAGCTCTGGTATTCCCAGGTTTCTGTGCTGAGCCCAGAAAAGGTCTGGATGGGGAAATAGAATCATTGTCCACATTGCCGTCACATTGCCTCTGCTTTTGGATTTGTATCCCTGTGGCTTGCACTCTCCTCAAGTTCATGGAGCTCAGTCTTGCCCTCCAGCAAGCTGTGTTGCATTCTTCAAGCTCCTCTTTATCAGCTCAGGAGTCGGGGAGCATCCTGAATAAAAGCTCAGAGCAGGACACCTGCCAGAGAATTGCAATTTTGCCTCAAGTAGGTGGGTACGAGCCAGATTTGCCCTATGTTAAATCTTGACTTTTCAGCATACATTCAGCACTGTCAGCTAACCCTTCTATTTTTTATTTCTTATTTTATTTATTGCTGTTTTGAAAACCTGAGACTACCCGTGGCTGTGCTGTGGTTTTCTCCAGCAGCACCTGCCACAGGGGGAGTCGGCTGCCAAGAAGAACAAAAACACTGAACCCAAAGCCTCCAGCTGTGCTGGCTTTCCACCCTTGCCCTGCTGCAGCAAAGATCTACCCCTTGGCAGTGCAGGAGAGGTGGTTGAGAGACAGCAATCTCTGGCTCCTGCAGCTCATGTGGAAAGCTTACTCTGCACCCACTCTTATCTAAACATGCCTAAGCCCCAGCATGCTGCTTCAGCTCCACTGGCTTTACACTTCAGGCTGTTTTGAAAGTGAATTTGTAAAGCCATTAACATTATTTAAACAGTTTAGCCACAGAATTACCCGGTGGTGCAATCCAGCTGCCAGAGAAGCAGAGACACAGGGCTCCTTTGCGCTGCGGATCAAACAAAACTTGGCCAAAGCACATGGGCCCTGGAGGATGCCAAAACCAGGGGTGATGGAGGGGAGTGAGAGCTCACTGGCTTTCCTCTTGGCAGGAAATCTCATCAAGTGTTGGGTTGTAATTTCTTTTTTTATGAGCTGGTTTGGGTCCAAATCAGACCAAACCCAGATTTGTTTCCCCTTGAAGCTTCTGGAAGACTGGAAGGCATCAGGATCCTGGCTGTCCTGATGCAGCCGGCTTCCCAGGGAGCACATTTCAGCTGGTGGGTCCAGGGCTTGGGTTAGGGACACATGAGGAGATCAGGGTTTGCAGACAGAGCTTCCTATGCCCTGGATCTCATGGCAGAGCTCACCTCCTCTTGGGCAACATCCCCCCAGCCCCTGGTTCTCCCCATGCTCAGGCAAAATCCTTCTACAGTGCAGAAAGTGTTCAGGGGAAACATGCTCAAGAATTTGGGGAAAGACTCTGAAAACTGAGCTTTTCCAGGCAGTTGCAGATAATCAGTTCCTCCAAGCTGAACAGGTGACAAGGGTGATGGGGGTGGTGATGGGGGTGATGGGGGTTTCCCAGTGAAGCTGTGGCTGCCCCATCCTTGGAAGTTTTCATGGCCAGGCTGGATGGGGCTCTGAAAAACCTGGGATAGTGGAAGGTGTCCCTGCCCATGGCAGGGGGTTGGCACTGAGTGGTCTTTAAGTTCCTTTCCAACCCGAATCATTCTGTGATTCTAGGACATGCTCCTTGTCCTGATGCAGCTATAATGAAACGGATAAAGCATAGAGGAGTGGAGAAGCTGAGGCACAGACAATTCAGATGACATCTCTGAGACTTAAAGTGGGTTCCCTACAAAAGTCAAGCTTTCCTCCTGCAGACCCCACTGTACATGACATTCAAGGCAAGATCTTTCATATTCTAATAATGCATAAGAGGGCAAATGGTTAAAAACAAACTAAAGTCGAGTTGCCTCCTTGAGTTGTTGAGGAGTCTGAATCAGGATTGTTTTTCCTTACTTGTCTTTTTCTCTTGGCTGCTGTCTTAGGACAAGCCCTGAAATTTGTCTTAGTTCAGAATAAAACATTATCTTACGTACCAGTATTCTTCCTTTTGAGTGCATTGCCTTTCTTGGTTATTTGATTTCATTCCTCTGAAACTTTCAGCCGTGCAGTCGGGAGAAACAACGGGTATTGTTTTATATTTAGACTGAGTGTTAAAAGCTGGAACACGGAAAGCAACAGCAGCTGCTGGAAGGGCTCAGACCATCAGCTCCCTCTGCTGACCTGCAGTGGGGAGAAGCAGTGCACCCAAATTTTGGGACTTCAGGAAAAGTGAGGACTGAAAGGACCCAGGGCAATGTTACTCCAGCAGCACAAAGGTGGAGACTCAGGGATGACACTCCACAGCCCCTGCCAATTCAAGAACTAGAGGGCACCAAAAG
Organism: Eopsaltria australis; assembly: GCA_034509425.1. NCBI lineage: Eukaryota > Metazoa > Chordata > Aves > Passeriformes > Petroicidae > Eopsaltria > Eopsaltria australis. Next base: position 2,841,171 of record JAVTVJ010000117.1, read on the forward strand.
AAATTACTGAGAGCCACTTTCAAGAAAAAGGAGGTGGTTGTTCAAATATTGTGTTGTGAAACCTGTAGAGTGTCTTGCTGCAGGAGGTTGTTGATAAGGAAAGTTTGTGTTGTGTATGCTCCAGAAGAGACTGGGAAAGTCTGGAAGAAAAATTCCCTGAAGACTATGAAATGCAAAGATCCCTTTTCTTACCTGGGAAATTCCCAACCCACAAGCTGCTGAATGCTGGGAAGTGTTTCAAGGAAATATTGTTACATATTTGTTCTAAGCCTATGTTCTTTCTTGGGCGTCCACTGTTGGAGGCAGGATGCTGACTCACACAAGCTGTTCTCCTGCTGGTCCCAGGGGATGGCTGAAGGGTCCAGGAGAGGTGATGTTCATACAGCTTGGTGCACCAGAGCCAGGGAATGAAAATGTCTTGGATGGAATCAAAGAAATCCTTATTTTAGTGGGAAAATGGATGCAGTTAGGTTCTGTTGTTGTCTCAGAGCCCATGCTGAAGGAACTGACAGTGTGGAGACATCTACACCGAATGGAGATGTTGAAATAGCCCTGAGGATACAGACCTTGGGTTCAGACACAGCCTGGTGACTCAGGGTTTTCTTCTGAATTCTTATTTTCGAGCCAGTGGAAACAGGCTGACTTGACTGACATTCAAATGTATCCTTGTAGAATAAGGAAACTCACAGCAAACAGGATGATCATAATTTGCATGGACCTTCCACCATCACTGGTGAAGTCACTGCAAAGGCTAGGTGGGAAATGGTGCATAAATAGTAGGAAACCCAAAATATAATGAATGTTTCTGAAAATCACGAGGTTGCATTGATACAGCATGACACTGAGCTGGAGAATGGTGATTGTTTTGAGATGCCTCCTCAGAGCTTTCAGGGGAAATGCTGCTCTGGCACCCTTGGGAGCTGAAGGCTTGGGTTTTTTTCAGACCTCACAGGAAAGATGGCACAGCTGCCTAACACTGTTTCCAAATTTTGTGGAATCATTTAGGCAAACACAAAGCAAACACAGCATTTATGTTTCTGACAGATCTGTGCCTGATTTGTCTGCCATTGACCCCCATGGAGCAGTTGTGGATAGGATTCAGTTGCTGAAACACTCCTCATTTGGAGTGGATCCTGTGTCTGATGTAACCAGCCTCATGTGGATGACTTAGATACCCTTGGGCACCTCAGATGTTTCAAGGTGTCCCCTTTCAGGCAAGTAAACCCACCCCAAGCTGGGTATCTACTGGACGTTGGGCTGGATTGAGTCCTAGGGCTGTTGACTTTAACTTCAGTGCCGATAGTGGAAATTCAGACACCAAATTTACATGGGAGCACCCAAACATGGGTGTCCTCACCTGGAGGGAGCCTCAACCCTCATTGCCTCCTAGGTGCCATTCTTGCAAACCATTCCATCCTGTTTTCATTCCTCTCAGGCAAGCTCAGGAGGAGACAACAAACATTTGTTTGTTACTCAGGATAACGCCCCTATCCTTCACATGTAAACCCTTGGCCACACAAGTGAGGGATGACGAGGAAGGACTGGCCTGGAGCACAATTTTCTTGGGGCTTTTCTGTCCACTGATGAAAATGGTGGTTCTTGACAATATGGGTCAGCAATTAGGTCTCTGTGGCCTTTCCAGGCTCTGTTCCATTTTCCAGAGACCCCTCTGTCCAGCAGGACAAGAGCTTGCTTTGCCCTCAGAGCAGACAAGGTAACAGTTCTAGGAAGAATTTGACATTTTTGTCATGGTTGGCCCCAGCATCCCTTTGTTTATTTATGGTGAGATCAACTGTGAGGACGGCTTACAGAAAGTTGTGCGGCTCTGGAACTACGTTTTCTTTCTTCCTTTGAAGAGTTCTCAGGAAAAAACTGTTACATTCCCTGGGACATAAAGTCTTCACTTGATGGATAAGAGTTTTGTTTATACAAGATCTGAATGCCTGAAAAACCTATGCCCTAATCCTTCTCCTTACGGCCACAGCTCTGTAAGATGAGAGCTCATGTCACACCTGCCTCCCTCTTTCATCTTATAAAATATTTATTCTTCCTTCCCCCATAAAGGTTGTCAACACTTCTCTCCCTTAAAAAAAAAGGAAGAGAAAAGAAAAAGAAATTGGCGTATCTCCAAGAGAATAGTTCTATCTCCAAGGGAAAAGTTGCATCTCCAAGTCTATCATGTTCTAATTTTCTCTGCAGGGTTTTCAGAAAGGAGGTGGTGTGAACAGATAAAATGAAAAGCTGTTTCTACCCCACCAGAGAAGCTGCCCAAGTGATGAACTAGACAAATAAAGAATAATTACCCTTACTGTGGGAGTACAGTTCAGACCCTCCCATACCTTGGAGCACTGCATGGCACTGACACGCCAGCAAATCCAGTTGGATTGATAAAGCTCTGAGCAAAATGGTCTATAATGCACGTCTGCCTGGTTCCTGCCATGTTTATCTGCTGCTTAATGTGGGGGCTCCTGGGCCGCCTGGGCTTCCTGTGGGCCTTCAGGGTGTTTCACAGGTGAAATGCCCAGAGCTGGAGATTCCAGGGTCCTTGCCTGGCAATCTGCTTTGGAGCCTGGCTTCTGTTTCTTTTCCTGGGAAAAAAAAGAGTCCTGAAGAAACGTTTATTTTGAAACAGCACCCCAGAGAGCCTTCCCAGAGCTATCACCTCCATCTGCACAGTGTCAGCAGCATGGGGTGATGAGGCCATGCACAGCCTCTGAAATCAACAGGGAATGAGCAACCACTGGATGATGATGATGCTGTGCTGGAAGGCTCCAGCCCCACGCCTGATTTCCCTCATCTGTCTCCTTGGTCTGGCATGATGGATTAGCAAAATCCACGTGTCTCCTGAGCACTGCCTAACATGGGCCATGTCAACCTGTGGGGCCTTCCCTCTGTGCAGATCTGGGTCCTGATGCTCAGCAGCTCCTTGGTGTACATCCACCCTGCCATGAACCTGCCCTGGCTACCCAGGCACAGGCTGATGGCTTGTGGTGATGGGGAGGAGGGTGGCTCACACAAGGCCTTGGCAGATAGAATGCTGAAGTGCAGGTACATTTATGGCAACAGTGAATTTGCTGCCTTGCTCTGCCCTTTTTTCCCCAAAGCTGCCACTGAAACTCCTGGGTGTTTTGCTGTCAGCTGAGATAGGAACATGATCTTCCTTTGAAGAGGAGTAGCTCTCATTCATGGCTAGAGGTACAGAAGCACAAACCTACCAGGCACAGAGGGTTTTTGCCTTGGCTTGGGCAGATCAGGCAGCACTGTGCACTTCCTGGGACAGCTTTCCTGGGAGAGCTTTCCTGGGACGGTGTTGAGAAATCTATGCTGGTGGGAGCTTCCTACAGCCAGATACTTTGGAGAGCTACAGCAAAGTCATCTCCACCACTGGCAATAGGTGCAGTCCTCCCTGAGCTCACTGCCTGCCTGGTGATCTGATGGTCAGCCTGTCTTCCAGCTCAATGCAGGGAAAATCCTGGGAGAAGGAACATGCAGTTGTCTTTTCCTTATGCGGAGTCATTCTCCAGTGTGGCCCCAGCCTTTCCCAAAAATGCATTTCCCATTATCACTGATAACTGATCTGATTATTACAGATTAAGTGTGTTGCTGAAGTTGCTGTGACAGCTTCCAAAGCCCAGTCAGGCTGGGTGGAAGCTCAGGACACAGTCCAGCTGTCAAGTGCTGAGACCGTATGGATAAGGGAAGAAACTGCCTCGTTTTTCCACCAGGAACGACTCAGCACCTTCCAGACACAGGCCTTGGGAGGAAGGGTGGGGACAATGAATTTAAGCACAGCAGGGCATGGAGGACATCCTCTTCGTTGCCTTTTCTTCAGGTGCATGATGTGGTTCTGTCCAAGATGGGCACAGATCAATCTGTGTTGGTAAAGATACAGAGAGTCAGGAATGTCACAGAATCACAGAATGGTTTGGGTTGGAAGGAGCCTTAAAGATCCCCCTGCCCATCCCCAGGTCCTTACCACCTGTCAATGTCCCAGTGTCTGCCAAGACATTTTCTTCATTCAACTTGGACATCTCCAATCGTGTTGCTCAATGGTCTTTTGAGGCAGCCACACACTGGATCCATCCCTCACCTTCACCATGGACAGTGATCCTGTGAAGAGTGAACAGGAAATGGCAAATGAAAACCAGGGACTGAATCAGAAGGAGGAAATCACCCATTTGTACACCAAAAGACCCCTTTGTATCTCGTTCTGGGGTGTCAAGGAGCAGTCTTCTGGTCTGAAGTTGGTCTGGATGGAGGTTTCATTATTGAAACATGGAGGACTGTTATGGAGCAGATGTGGTAAGTTCTGTCCAGGGTTCAGGACTTTCTGTGGGTGAGAAAAGGCCTGGAAAAACTCTCTAGCCACTCTTGCTGTGGAAATTACAGTATCCATTTGTGCTCCTGAACGTAACTTGGAAGCTCTTATCTTTATCAGATGCCATCTTTTTTCATCAGCGTTTTTCCACCGTTGATTCCTGGGCCCTCTGGAATCCCCCAGTGGGGCATGAAGGGGAAGAAATTCTCCATCAAGAACTGAGGGGCAACCCTGATGATGACAAATTCTTGGATCTGTCAGACACAGGACACAGCAGGTTGGCATCAACACTGCTGCTGCTTTTGTTAATGGAGCCACCGTGTGGGGAAACGCTTCGGATGTGCCAGAACGCCACCTTCTGATGTGAATAAAGGGGCATTTTCTGTAAACTTCATATGATTTTTAGCATATTTAAAATTCCAGTTTTCCCATGTTTGAAAGTTGAGTGGAAACAATTTTCAGATTCTCAGCAACTCACTCTGGAGAGGGGAGGTTGAACCACATGACCCCACCAGTGGTTCCTTCCAAACTCAACCATTCTATGATTCTGTGACTAAATTGATAACATCCATTAGATGGACTGAGATGTCTGTCCCAGGGCATTTTTGAAGGCCAAAATTATTGCAGAAAAATTGGAAACTTCTTGTGTAAATTACCAGTTGGATAGAAAATGGTGGATTTCATGCAAATAAGTAGTTTCTCACAAAAAAAAAAATTTGAACAGTCCTAACATATTGTCAAATGCTTTCCCCAGATTGGAAGGCACATATGAAAAAAAAATGAAATAAAGGCTGAGAACATAATTCAGTTAAATAACACATGCCAGGAATTTAGCCTCCTTTTCTGTTTTTAATTTGACCTCTAGGGGATGAAGGTTTTCTGGATTGTACATATTATGGGATATTATTTTTCATCTTGTGGTGGTAAACATTTCTCAGTTAGTGACAGTTTCATGTCTGGTTAACTTTTTGCGGGGTGCACAGATTAAACAGCAAAGGTTTTGATGTTTGTTGAGATTAATGACATTTAGGATGAGGCTGCACCACGAAAATTAACCCTCCTGAATTATTTTTGAATGTTCACTCAATGTATTCTTTATACACCAGTTTTCCTGCCAGAAAAGCCATCCACTGGCATTCTCATTATAAACTCAGCAAAGGGGAGACACACGAGGGGCAGATTCACTTCCTCCTTTGCACAAATATTTGCAAAATAAGGATGTGGGATTTTTTTTTATTTCTTTTTTTTTTAACATCTTTGCCCATCTCTCTAGCACTGGCACCCTTGCTTTCACCAAGCCAGCCCACATTTCTGAGTCAGACAGCTGGGAAAAACACAGAAGTGAAAGCAATTCACATATTGCTGGAAAAATCACATCGTTTAATGCCAAGAGGTTCTGACTGAAAGGATTGAGAAAGAGGCAAATGCCAGTAATTGGCCCCGACACAAATTTATTTATAGCAAAGCCTAAGCAGGGTGAAGTCTGGTCCTCTGGGTTCACCTCTCAGGATCAGGCCCTGGCTCTCGTGGGATTTCATTTCTCAGAGAACCACAGGGATGGCAGATGGGAAAGACTTGTTAGGTCATCCTGTCCACATGCCCCGGCAGGAGCGGGACGAGATCGTCTCTGCTTCGTTCTCAAGCGCCTCATCCAGATTTAAACAACTCCAGCAAGAAGACTGTTATTGCAAGAAAATTCCACTGCCTACATCTCCTTCTGCAAAACCACTTTTTTTAAGGCTCTTGACGTCCGTTCTGTTAATTTTGTCCCAATTGCATCACAACAGAGAAAAGTGAGAATATTGAACGTGACCGTGGGCAGCTCGATCTATATGATGACTTAAAATAGAATTAGAGCAGGCATGGCAGTGAAATCTGGACTTGCTAAAGTTAGAGTTAATATTTTTTGCTATCCTACCTTTGTATTCCTTTATGTTAAAGTGGTTGGATTTCTTTACATTTAAACTTAATTTCCTAGTGTTTGGAATGCTTTTATTTTATTTTTTTTTTGGCACCTGCACTCTGTAACTTGCTTACCTGAAAGTTGCTGATAAGTTTTCAACCTTGAATTCATCTGGCTTTAAGTTATTTTTAATCTGTGGTTTTATCTCCTGTTTCCAGGCTGTCTAATAACCCCCTTTATTAGGTATGTGGTTATGTTAGGCATGCTTGGCCCTTTGTTGGGTAGGAGAGGTTGCACAGATGTCCATGTAAAATCAAGGACAGGCACATAAAAGCCCTACTGTAGAAACTGGAAATATTAATTTTTTTTTTTCTTTTTTTTTTTTTCGCTAAAGAGTCATGGGAAAATACCAATTCAGCAAACACTAAATTCTTCGTTTGAAAAAAAAACCTGGGTTAAAAGTGATTTTACTGAGTCCAAGGTTAGGCTTTGGTGGAAGCTGGCCAGGATTATGGGCCAGGAACTCTGGAACCTGCCAGTTTTGGAGCCCTGGGTGAGTTCACAGAGGGATTAACTCCAGGAGCAGGGGAACGTGGGCACTGCAGCACAGTTGGTATCAATTTCTGATGTGGAACTGATAAAATGTCAACTCTGGTGGGTGTGCACCGTGGTTGGAATGTTTCCAGTTTGTAGGAAACTAAAAATGAGGCATTTGCTGATATGAATCCAATTTGGACAGGAAATTTTTTTTCCTGTCAACTTGGGAACTGCACTCTCCTGCCAATTACAGTCACAGTTGTGTCATTTTGTCTGTGAAACTCTCAGTCTCACGAATGCAAATGAAAAAACCTGTGCAACTTTAGTAACTTTATTTAGTTTGTAATACAAATGAAATTCGTATCTCTGGAGATGAGCTGCTTCATTTTCCAGGTGTTTATGAGCTGCTGTACCACATTCCCTTCCATGCTTGTGAAAAAGCCCTGAAAAATTATTTTTTCAGCATCATTTTAAAAAGAAAATTATTAGACTCTAAATCAAGTTTTTCTTTCCCTGCAAGGAATTGAATTCTATGCCACAGCCAACCATCATTTACTGTAACCCCTGTTACATGGCAGATATGCATCTTTATAGGAAGGTATTTTTATCAGAAATAATTAACATCTGAAAAGACTCAGCTACAATACTCATGGGATGGTTTGTTCAGATACTAAGAAGAGAAAAATTTAAATGATGGACTCATCTTTAATGCTTAACTGTTGGAGGCCTGCAGTAAAGTGAAATGAATTTTGCTCTCTCGCTCATTAGTGCAGCAATGCCTGGCTTGTTTTTAACTGTTAGCTTTTATTCCACCAAAAAATGGCAATCTACTGAAAAAGAAGGGCATGGGGTGATAGAGCAAGGGGTAAACTCTTGGAGGAGGGCAGGTTTAGATTAGATATTAGCAAAATATTCTTTACTATGAGGGTGCTGAGGCCCTGGCACAGGGTGCCCAGAGAAGCTGTGGCTGCCCCATCCCTGGAAGTGTCCAAGGCCAGGTTGGATGGGGCTTGGAGCAACCTGGGATAGTGGAAGGTGTCCCTGCCCATGGCAGGGGGTTCAAAACTGTCTGATTTTTAAGGTCCTATCCAACTCAATCCATTTAAGGATTCTATGAAACTCTGTGAAGCCCTGCTCAAGTGAATCCCCACTAATCCTTGTGAGCTGCCATGAGAAGCACAGCCAACCCTGCCTTAGGAAGGAAAGGGAAAGAGCTGAATCTGCAGCCCACAGATTTGTGCTGTGGAGAAGAAAAATGCCTGATTTTTGCCCTCTCTTTGCTGTCTGAGAACCAGCCAAGCAAGGTCTGTTTTGCAACGATTAAAAGGAAGATAATTTGGGGAATACAAACAGCACGAGGAGCAGAAGGTGGAGGTACAGAAAGGCGCAGGCTGGGAGGTGTCTCTGAGTTTCTAAAACCAGGGCTGGGTGTTGGCGGGTGGGAAGCCAGGAGAGCAACTTTGGAGGAGGACTAGCAGAGAGATGGAACTTTTCTGGAGGCAGAGGCCAGCAGAGAACAGGTCTGCTGGTCACAGCAGCTGGGAATTGCTGTGAAGGATGAGTTCCAGCTCCTGGTTTTGTAACAAACAGGGTGCAAAGTCCCTGGCTGCCACACTGACTCCCAGTCCCATAAGGAATAGTCCTACAAAGCTCTGTAGATTGAGCCATGCTCAGGCAAGAAGGGCAGCAGATCCAATGCCAACTGTTCTGCACAGGCCACTGATGCCTGCAACAGTAAATTTGCCTGAGTCAGGGAATTTCCTCCTACCCTGAACTCAGTGGGAATGACCAGGGCACATCTGTACTGCTGGGCTCTCCTGACATCCAAGATGAGGTGGCTGTATGGAAGTTGCCTGGTGGGAAAGCCTGGTTTTTAACTCCTGATTTTTGTGTCAGGGAATCACTTAGGAGAGTGCTGGCTGTGCCAATGGTTTAAAAGTATAAAAGCTGACATTCCAGTGTGATCCCAGGAGTGTTTTCCTGCTGACATAGAAATAGTGACTGTCGGGCTTGGATGAAGGACAGGAGCAGGATCAACTCTGCTTGGCTGAGCTCTTGTGGGTTTGATGAAGATCCCTCTCTAACAGAGTCCCTTTCTAGCTACTCAAAGGTGGCAGAAAACCAAAAGTAGTTACATCAGGTGTGCCATTAGGGGTTATTCTGACCTCTGAGCTGAAAAGCTGACAGGTTGCAAGCAAGAAGAACCAGCCACCTTTCCTGACTCTGGAGCTTTCCCCATTCCTAATGAGATACTGCTGGTATGGGAATGTGAGGCAAGGTGCAGAGGTCTGGGAATGGATGAGTTTTCCTCTGGAATTGTGGAATTATTATCATTATTCATGGCATGATGCCTTTTAAATCAGTCACTAAGGATTGCCTGGGAGAGGGGCTGGTGGGTCCCATGGTTGGGAGGGAGGACAAAGCTCAGCTCTGATGGGAACAGGGTCCCACTGGGGAGTTACAGCAGCATCTGAGTGCTTCCAGCTCAGGCTGGGCTGGACTGTGGGGGGCTGACTTATGAACACTCTGGTAGAAAGAAGATCTCAAAGGAGGCCATAATTTCAATTAAATAGTGAGTTACAATGCACTGGTCTCTTCACTCAGCATATTATTATTAGCAACTGCTTCCCCTGGCAGGTTATTCAGTGTAATTTTCCCCTTGTTCCCTGTAGGTTCCCCCCAGAGAACAGACCGGCTCACAAAACCTGGCTCTTCTTGTTATTTTTATCCAGGAGCAGCTGACAGTAAAAGTGACAAAAGAATTGATGGGGGAAGTGGTCCAGAGCGTGAAAAATCCGGTCGTAAAAGCCAGAGTGTTTGCAATAAAATATCTATACATAAAGGGAGAGGAGGGAGGGGGGGATTAGGAGCAGGGCTGGACAGAAAGCAGAGCAAGTCGTGAAAACAGAGGAACAAAATGTAAATCTGCTGTCAGGGCTATTACATCCATTGGCACCTTGGTCTCCTTTTCCTCAAGGGAGCTCACGCCCATGCCAGTGCCTACCATGGGACAGTGCTTGGACCTGTGGGGTTGAGAAGATGCCATGGGGTGAAAGAATGGGCTTGGAGCCTCCCAGGGTCATGGGCAGAGCAAAACCCCCTGCTGCTGTCTGTCTGCCACAAAGGGTTTTCTTCTGGTGATGAGCAGGGTTGCTGCAGGGATTTGGGATTGGGAAGATGATCTGGGCTGCAGAGCAGGGCAGCAAACTGTGCTGCAGGGTCAGCAAAAGCAGCTCTGGAAGAAACAGCTGACTTAGTTAAATGGATAAAATGAATGTATTGTTAAACTGGCCCAGCCTTTTGGGGTTCCTCTGAGCCCTTTGCAGGGTGTAAGGCTCAGGAGAAGCTGCTGTTTTCTCCAGTTCTGTTTGGGGACAAGGAAGGGATCAAGAGCTGGGAGCAGAAGGAGCAGAAGAGATACCAGCCCTAAGGGAGGTGAGGTGTTCTTTCACATACATCAAAGAACAAACTAAGCGGCATTAGACAACAACCTCCTGGTGAGGTTTCTTTTGGTGCAATTGCTTGGAAATTGATGCTGATAACAAAACCGGGTGTGAGGATATCTGAGATCTCTCTCTAGGCTTGACCCAGTGCCCTACTCTTCTATTTCAGAGATGGGAGGGGGCTCCAAAGCATGCCTAGGAAAGGAGGTGCTCTCAGAGGGCACAGTGGTGCTGTCTTGAGATGTCAAAATGGGAGTGAGAGCTTCCATAATCACCCAGCATTGGACATCAGAGCTGGCACTGGGGAAAATGAAAGTGATTCCTGGTACCAGGCATGGGATTTTCATTATTTTCACTTCTGCTTCTGGCCTGTGCAGGATCAGAGATGCATCCCTCCAGTGGGGACAGGGGAGAGAAGACTAATGACCACCAGAGAAGACCCTGTGGTGTATGCAGCCAGAAGAATGTAAAGAAAAGAAGGAAACTAATTTTTTTTTTTCCTTTGGCAGCCCCATTTGAACTGCAGGATGTTTAACTCTGCAGTATGTCTCTGTTACACTCACATGGAGTGGCCTTGGCTGGGTGTTGGGAGGATATGGAAGACAGGAGCAGCCTGTGGCATTTCTGTCAGCATTAGGGCCCTGCAGGCTGGTGCAAGTGGCCAGGGGGATGGGATTCACTAATCTGGAGGCAGAAGGAAAGCTGAAATGCAGCACAGCAAGGATAATACCTCTGAGGCTGATGTTTCCCACTTTGCCTCCTGTAGCTGTGGTGCTTTAGGGCACCTTCCTGCAGTTCCTACCCCGTGGTGTGGATGGGCCAGCTCAGGCTTGGCCTTCCCCATGCACCCACAGCGATGCTCAGCATCACCTCCAGGCAGGCAACACACCTAGAAAACCTCCTAGACACCAGACTCCTGGCAAAAATAAGTGTGATGAGTTCTGGGCATGCACTAGGACTCTGAGGCTGCCCTGGGTCACAGCTCTGCTCCCTGGGTGAGGCTGGGCCATGCCCTGAACCCCAGGGACTCACACTGGGAAAGCCTCTGCCTCAGAGGTGGATGTTGCCTCTCATCCCAAATAGCTTGGTACATGATGTCAGTTCTGCAGAGGATCTGTGCTAATCAAACCTGCAGAGAAAGGTCTGAAATCTCCTGTTTTCCACGGGCTGCCACCATCCCAGGCTGAGTCTGTGTCAACCAGCAGGAACCACAACACTTGCCAGGCAAATTGTTCTTGTTTGGAGGCAACCTTTCTCCCTAGTTGCCTCCAGAGACTGAGTCAGCTGGCATAAACCCTTCAGAGCAGGAGCAAATCTCCTTTCTACATCTCATTTTCAGCTGCTGGGCTGCTGGCTGGGAATTGCTTTAGTGAAATAAGGAATCACAAGGGGTGGGAAGTGAGGAAGGCCAAGTTCTGGAGTGTCACATCAGTATCTGATGCTGATCTGTGACAGAGCCATCTGTCTTAGGAGAACCTGGGATCAGTTCATATCATGGACATTAGAAAAAGTTTATTTAGGGAATGACAGGGAAAGAATGAGATGGTGGCAAATCCTGTAGGAAGAGATAAAACTGTCCTGTGGGAAGGGGCGGGGGCTGCCAAGCAGGTGCCCACTCTGTGCTTAGCATGCACAGTGTCCTTCTGCTGGCAAGAGAGGATTTCTGCCTTTATTTCTGAGTACTGGCTTTTCCTATCGTGGTTGGTTTAGTGGACTTGATTTACACCTTTCTCCAGCCACTCAGAACCCAAGAGGTGCATACTGCTCATTGCTAAGTGAAGTCCACACTCCCAAAAAACCAGCTCTTAGCTGCTCTTGGGGCACCTCTCCTAAGAAATCCTCCCCTCTCTGCTGAAGGCAGTTCTGAAGGGAGAGAAAAAGGCTTAAGATCAAGGGAGAAGAGAGGAAGATGCACAGCTTGGTGTTGGAGGAAGGCTCCTTGGCTTGCTCCCCTGCATTTGGATGCTGAAATGCCTGAATTCCATCAGGACACCTGCACAGGCTGTGAGGGCACAGGACTTCAGTCAGGGTCCTGTGAGCATCCAGAGATTGAAGTGACACCAGAAAAACTCCAGCAAGTCTCAAGAGCTTTGCCAGGACCCTTTGCAATGCTCTGAGCATGCTGGAAATTGATGTCCTGGCAGTCAGGAAAAGACAAAGAGCACCAGATCCCTGGGAAAGGAAAATCTCCAGAGCCTTGTGGAAAACTGGGAGCACAAACTGATTTACAGCACTTGAAAACCTGTTCTCCACATCCGATTAAATATAGAATTATGTCCTCAATCCTCAATCTTTCCTTGTCACCCTGGTCAATAAATAACTGCTAAACTCTGCCAGTGCACCTCAGGCTGCTGCCCCTTCAATGGATCTGAAACACAGACTCCCAGAGCCAGGCAGACTCTGCCTTTGTTTTTCAGTATTTTAGGGATTTCCTGACATGGAAGTCACAGCCAGATCACTGTGCTAAGTTATCCCAATGAAATCCTCCACGATTTTTAATAAATCCTTCGTGATCTCATGCACAGTGTTGGCCTTCACAACCTCCTTTGGCAATGAGTCCCACAAATAAATGACACACATCGTGTAGAAGGAAAGCCCTTTCCATTTGCTGGTACCAAACCCTTTGCCTGCCTGACTCTGGATAATGGTTGGGTTCTAGCATGATCAGCAGTCAGAAAACATTTTTTTTTGGCCATATTTTGCCCTAACTGGTTCCCAGTTAAAGGAATTCCACCTCAGAAAGCACAAAGCACCCAGTACTTTATTTCCAAAAATCTGTAACCTTCATTCATGATAAAGATTGGCTTTATCTGCAATCTGAGATAATTTAGGCTGAATGGGAGAAACTGAGAAATAATGTCCTAGAAATCAAGAAATTTATGTTGAGTGTTCACAGGAGAATGATGCTTTAATCACTGAAGTTTTTAAGTCTATGAGTAATTTATGTTTATTTTAGCCTATCTTTATCCAATGAATAAATAACACTGGGAGGAAGGAAGTCTTTATTAAGGATTCAGCCTCCTTTCCCTGTTCAGTTGAAGAATTTAGAGATTGCAATAAATATGCCTTTGAATCCAGAGAAGGCTTTTCAGCAGAACAAAGGCAGGCCAACACCAACACTCCTAATCAAGGAAAGACATCAACCCAAAGCCTTTCATGCCTTGTTTCTGTATCAGAAAGATTCCTGGGTATAACCTGAAAGCCCAAATATCTTGATAATGAGACACAAGTCTCCATGAGTGTCTTTTTTTGGGTAAATATTAGCAAATTTGTCTAGATCTGGCTGGAATGTTTTCTGATCAATTTTTTTCCCCCCAAAAGAAGTGCTGATATAATTGAAGCAGAAACTTTCCATGGGAACATACCCATTTCAAAGCAACCTTGGCTGAGAAAAATTTCTGAGGTCCTGGTCTGAATTTGGGGCCAAAACTAGAGAGGCAGGGAGTGTGTGTGCCATTTTATCTGAGCCTGGGGGATGGGAAAACCCCACAGTACAGGGATCACCAGTGGTTGAAATCCCTGCTGCTGTGAATATCAGCTTTTAGAAAGTGGAGCAACACAGACCTGACAGCAGCGAGTCTTTGCAGTAGTGATTAACCATGGACTGGGTTGTATTTTCTTGACTGGGCAAGGCTCTGAGTGCAGCTTTGGGAAAGGCTGGCAGCTTTCTAGCCCATGGGATTGTGGAATTACAGGGGTAAATATGGTTTCACTTGTGGCAGTGGTTGGAAGTTGGGTGGCTGGGTTGGATGAGGGTGGAACAGAGGTGTGAGCTCTGGCCAGTGACCTGCCTGTGGGCTGGGTGAGCCAAATAACCACATCTGTCCCATTCTCTCTGATTTTCTGGGGGAAAAAACGATGATTTAACTTTTTTTTCTCTGTCAGAAGTTCTGAGAATAAGGAAATGATGACATTATTCATGGAATAGAGGAGAGACACAACTCTGTGCAGTATCTACCTCCCAGCTGCCTCCATCCTGCCCTCTGTGCCTTCCCTGAGCTCTTCCCCTGGTCAGATGTTGCTTATCCTGTCGTGCAGAGGATTGACACCACCTGCAAACACATCTGCCTGACTGAAGAGATCAGCTGGCTCATGCCTGAATCCCTTGAGGACTTCCAGAAGAGAAAGGTGGATGAATTCCAGGGAGCTCTGTCACCGATTTATGTAGCTTGGGTCCATACCTGCTGAGCAATGAGTGATCAGGGTTTGCTTGACAGCCTGCTCTAAACCTTTGCACGTGTTAATATTAGGGCATGTTTTTGTCCTGATGAAGAATTCAGGGGCAAGTGGGGATGGGAATTTTTACTGGCTGTGACCTGGGCTTTTACACCATGGCAGTGCAGAGCAGGTGGTCATTATTGCAGCAGCAATGGCAAATGTCACGTCCCAGTGAGGCCAGACTGGTTTCCTCAACCCTGCCATCCTCTCCCTGCCTCCTACCAGAGCCTTCCTTCACCTCTGCACAGGAGAGAGAGCAGGCTCCCATCTGAACAGGTAAATCACATTCACAGCAAAAAATGCTGCACAGGGATGGGCCAGGCTGGGAAGTTGCATCTTTCAATCAGCTTTAAGCCTGTGCGTCCCCAGTGTGGTAACAGGGCCAGTCCCATCTTGCTGGTTGCTGTTTTTCAGACCAGCATGTCAGAGGCCCGTGCAGAAACAGCTCAGTTTTCCCAGAGAATCTCTGACAGGTCTGTTTTGTGTCCAGCTCTGCTCATCACGCTGTTTTGTGTCCATGCAGGTGTTTCTGTGTGCAGCCCTGCTCGTGTTGCATCCCAGTCCAAGCCAAAGTATTGGCAGGGGATGGGTTACAGACTCTTGGCAGGAGCTCTGCTTCTCACCCTTTAGGTTGCAGGGCTGTGATCCCACCTGGACAGAGACAAATTGAGACCTGCAGGATCTGTCCTGTCGCCCTGCCAGCACCTCCCGTCCAGGAATGAGCTTTGTAAATCCAATTGCTCTTTACTGAGCAGAATCTGGGAGCACTGGAAACACACATCAGGGTGGTGAAAATGCTTATGGCCAGGCAGATTGGGATGGCTGCAATCCATTCTGAGAGGGGAGCCCCAAAAACTCGGAGATAACAAAATCTGCTTAACACAACTGCAAAGTCGGTGCTGCAGCATGTGGGGGATCAGTGATCAAACATGTGCATTTATCAGGGTTCTGTGCAAGCTGCTTTTAACCCACTGAGGTGGGATGACCTGCACATCTGTATGAGGTCAGGGTGGTCATGGCCTGACAAGAACTCAAGGAGCATTTGGACAAAGCTCCCAGGCACAGGGTGGGATTCTTGGGGCTGTCCTGTGCAGGGCCAGGAGCTGGACTTGATGGTCCTTGTGTGTCCCTTCCAACTCAGGACATTCTGTGATTCTGATTCTCCTGGGCCAGTGGACAGGACAGCTTCTTGATGGCTTCTGCTGCTCAGCCCTGATCTTGCTCTTGTCACCTTCCACCCCCCTCTGCTCTGACCCCTTCTATCCAGCCATGCTTTAATCCCTGTAAATGTTTCCCTGTCCTGATCACAGTGAAGGCTGTTTTCTCTCCTGTCTGTCTGTTCCTCACAAGATAATGGCAAGATACAGCAGTGAATTCCATATGTGAGCACACCTTAGCAGGAAACATTGCTGTGGGACACCTGCCTGGCTCAGGGATTTCAGCAGGCATCAGCCACTAACACACTAAAAAAACCCAAACCAAACAATCCAGGGATGCCTCGGAGTTTGCTTTTTCAGAGACGAAGCTGGAGATGGGCTGGCATCGCCACCTGGTGCAAGTTCTCAGAATTAACCGAGCAGCTCCAGCATGGAAATTCCTGCCTGGGATTGAAAAACTGACCAGAACAAAGGTGGTGTTGCTGGTCCCAGCCCAGCACTGCTGGACTGAACGGCTCAAGGAGAGATGATCTTCATCCTCACCATTTTCAGCCTGATTCTCCCCTCAGAAATTTTTGGGGTATCAAAGAGCAATTTGATGAGTGCTGGGATAGAGGAAAGAAAGAAAAATAATGGGCAGTGGGGCCTGGATCCTTGTTTTTCATAGGGAACATCTGAGTCTATGGGGCTGCTAAAAGTTTTCTGACTTATCTGTAAGACAGATAATCTTTCCCACTTAAGACAGAGAGCTGAGATCACACCAGAAAAAAAAAAAAAGAGTTTTGTTTTCCAGTCATGGGGGCAAATAACTAGAAATTGCTATAAAATATAACTCAGTAGCCAAATAGCCAAATTTTTATTTTCCTCAGTCTGAGTGCTTTCATCTGCTTCTTGTCTGGCTAAGGAGGAAGCAAAACTGTTTTCACAGGCACCACCAACACAGCTGAAATGAGGATGTGGGGCTCTGTGTGTGTCATGGCACAAAGTTAAAAGCAAATGTTTAGCACTAACCTTATTCAAATGAAGATATTTTATTTGAGTTTTCCGGGAAGAAAAACAAGCAAACAAAAAAACTGGAATTATTTGAGCAAAACCACAGCTTTTTCTCACAGCAAAACTTGATTTTGCAAAACTTGCCTTCCCTGCTGAGCAATTGTCCCTGCAGACAATTCCTACAGCCCTTTCAGAAAGGCAGGGGATCACCAGCTGGCATCTTCTGGGCTGCATGTAGTCAATTAGTTCAAACCAATTAGGCAATTACTGGGTGTTACTAAACCAGAGTCAATTTCAATAAATTAGAACCAGCTGAGGAATTTGGCATCAAAAAAGCAAATCCAAAGGATTTCCCAAATCCTGTACTTCCCTCTCTGCATTCCCTTTCAGAAAACCTACCTGTGGTGTTGGCCGTGGCCTTGTGACAGTGAAAGAGCATCATCACCTCCCCAGGCAGGGGATCACAGAGGTGTCTGACCTCGTCACAGAATGAAGAAAAGCCTGTCCTGAATCCTCTCTGGAAGGATGGATCCAGATTGCTCCAGCAGGGAGGCAAAGCCAGACAGATTATTTGGGGAGTAGACTGGGATCCTAATGATGGGCACTCATCTGAATGTTGCTCTAAGAATATTTTCCCTCTAAAATGTTTCCTTCTCTCATGTGGCATTCTTTCCAAACAGGAGCTGGAGCAATCAAAACCAGAAATGAGACTTGGAAATGGGGCTATCCTGAACTTTACAGTGCAAGATACTAAATGGGATAAGTTTTTTCCAAGTTTCTGGGGGTTTACAGAGAATTACAAAGTAGCCTAAACATCTGGTACTGTTCAAGATACCCCAGGATACCCCAAAGATATTTGTGGAAGGCCACTGAACCCTTAGGACACCCATATCCTCTTGTGGCAGCTGGAGATTGATGTTTCAGACCCCATCTGATCTGAAAAACCTGTGTTAGGACACTAAATTGCACCCTTAGCATAAAGTACATGTAGACAATTCCATAGCCAATCCTAGAATATCCTGAGTTGGAAGGGACCCACAAGGATCCTGGAGTTCAACTCCTGGCCCTGCACAAGACAGTCCCAACAATCACACCAGAAATCCCCAGCCAAGCCCTTTTCTGCTCTGTGCACTCCTGGACACCTCAGGTTGTGCTGGACTTGGTCTGGACCCTGGGAAGGTGCAGAGTTGTTTTGGTGAGACTGGAGAAGAAAGCACCCAAAAAGAATTCTGGGTTTGTGCCACTCTAAGGAATGGTCTGAAACGCAGGGAGGTTGAGCTGGAGCAGCAGACAAACTCCTGGCTGTTTCCCAGTACTGACTTCACTCAAGATCTTCAAATGACCATGTGAACAAATCCTACAAGATCCCAAATACCCTCATCTTCCTTCTGATCAGCAGAGAAGAAGTGGCTGAGATTTATTTGAGCTGAAGTTCGTAGTGGCTGATGTTGGTGACCCTCTGTACTGAATATCCTGTTTCAGGAAAAAAACCCCAACCCTCGTGGATCCAATAACCTTCCCTGGTCTTGAACAGGGTCCTTCACCATTCCATAACACACTGGGTGGCAAAATGTCTGTTGAATGCAATGGCAGGGATTTGAATGGTTGTGAAGAGGGATTTTTGACCAGGGCATGCAGGGACAGTACAAGAGGAGTGGCTTTAGGCTGAAGGAGGGTAGATTAAATTAGATATGAGGGAGAAATTCTTCCATGTGAGGCTGGTGAGGCACTGGAATTGGTTGTCCAGAGAAAATGTGGATACCCTATCCCTGGAAGTGTTCAAGGCCAGCTTGGAAGGGGCTTGGAGCAACCTGGGATAGTGGAAGGTGTTCCTGCCCATGGCAAGGGGTTGCAACCAGATGATCTTTCACATTTCCCAACCCACAATATTCCATGATTCCATGAAGGATTTGATCAAGCCAATGTGTGACTGAAGACAGAAACCTGTGTTTGCTCCCAGTGTATTAATTTTCAAGTGGGAGTCACTAGGGAAAAAGCTGTGAAGGTTCATAGTGTAACAGGCCACTAAATATATTCCAGCCCAAAGCTGACAACAGCTAGGGCCACATGTGATATGCCTCTGGAATCCTAGCAGGGTTGATTTATCTTGGTGTTAGGCCTAATATACTTAAAAGCCCTTTATAAATAACCCAGGACCTTTTGCACTTGCTGTTTTACAGACTTGCTTTGTTTATTTGACTGGTTGAGCTGGGCCTGTAATTTTTAATGAAAATAAACTCCTTGTCAAGGACCTTTTCCTTTTGGGACCTTCCAAAGGACACATAGAGCAATTCTGAGCTTCTTCCCTGCTTCCCAGAAGTCCCATTAGTTTTTATCTCTTTGGCTTATGAAAGGCAAGGCCTGGGGAAAGGTTAACTGAGCCCCCATGGGTTGTGTTCCTTCAGGCCCTCAAAGTGGAATCATAAAAATCATAGAATCACAGAAAGGTTTGGGTTGGAAGGGACTTCAAAGACCATCTGTGGGCTTGCCATGAGCAGGGACACCTTCCACTATCCCAGGTTGCTCCAAGCCCCATCCAGCCTGGCCTTGAACACTTCCAGGGATGGGCCATCCTCACCTTCTCTGAGCAAGGAGTCTTCTAATTTTGGGTTTGGTTTTTCTAAGGGGTATACACTCGACATGCAAGGAGAGCTGAAGTTCATCCCAAAGGATCAAGAGGCATCCACAGGGGAGGGTGGGTGAGAGGCAGACAGGTGACCTTGATCAAGGTTTGGAGAGGGGGTAGGAGAGTAAATCCCATCTGTTCCTTTTCCTAATATCCAACCTAAACCTCCCCTGACACAGCTCCAGCCATTCCCTTGAGTCATGTCACTGCTCACCAGAAGGAAGAAATCAGCTGATAGGAGGAACCATATTTACTACATCTTCATTTTTCACTCTGTTTTTTTTTTCTCTTCTGCCCTCTGAACTTCAGGTATTCTCCATCTGGGATGAGCTGGTTCATGTTTTGCTGTACAGCTGTTTTCCCCCTGTACTTTGCTTATCTCTGGCACCAGCATTTTTCTTCTAACAGAACCCTAGGATCAGCAGAGGGAGTGCAAGAGCAAGGAAAAGAGGAATGCACACACACTGAAAGTAAGGGGGTTTGATCTGAGGTGCTCCATGAGCCTGGCTCAGGCATGAATGAGCCCTCTGGAGAAGAGACCCTCCTGGCCACCTGCTGAGTGAGTCCTTCTGCATTTTCACACAAAAAAGGGACATCAGATGTTCTCAGTAATCTTCCTTCTCCTGGTGGATATGAGAAAATCTCCTGATTAGATTACAGCAGCAGCACAAAAGAGCAAATCAAGTAAGTGTGAACTCAGGATCCAAGTTAAAAGATTTCCATACAGGTAATTTAGAAATCAACAACATTCAGACACAAACACACAGAGAAAAAAAGGAGAAACTTGTGAAAATCACCCAGTCAGCTACTATTTCACCATTTCAGAGGGAACAAAGGGGGTGAAGGGCTTTGTCAGCAACGTGACTCGGTGACCCTTGGTTTGGCAATGACAAATGTTGTCTTTGTTATCCAAAAAATCCAAGGTCCTCACATCCAGCACATTGCACAAGGTTGCATTTAAGCGCCACTGAGGCCAAGGAGATTTGAGCACACAGCTGAGAGTGCTCTGCCCCAGCCTGTAAATATTTGTTAACTTAGCCCAAGAACACAGGAACACGAATCTTATGGATCCAGTGAGTGGCTGGTGTAGCAGTCAAGGCACTCGACCCTTTCTCTCATTTAACAAAAACAGAAAAAAAAAAGTACTTAACTATTCCAATATCTGCTCTTCATTAATCTTTTCCCAGTAATTATTAGCCCAATAAGCAAGCACCTCATTTGGCTACCTATAACCACAAAGCATTATTGCCCATTCCATTTTCATTGGAAAAAAAGCAGAGAAAACCTCCCCAAAGCATTTAAATTGTGTGATTAAGATAAAGCCCCAAAAAAATCAAAGGCACACATCTATCTGCCTCACCACGTGGTGGGGCCATTTCTTCAGTGTCAGCTCCCCAAATAATGGCACAACAGTAATGAGTACAAATGACCAAAATGAGAAAAAAACCTGAGCCAGCACTCACAAGGCATCCCAGGGGTTTCAGCTCCCCTTACCCAGTTTGATGTAGGTACCATGAACATCCAGCCCCACCTGTCAGCTGAAAGGGTGCTCAGATATTTTGCTGAATTTGGGGCGCTCCCAGCCTAGGCTGTGTCTGATCCCAGGCTGGGGAAAGATGCTTTCTGTACATGACTACTGAGAAATGCCCACCAGGAGACAGCTCCTAACTCCCTTTAGGAGACAGCTCCTAACTCCCCAGCCTCTGCACTCCTGAGGAACACTTTAACTGGGACACACTGAATATCCAAGGTGAGGTGTGTGGCTTTAGTAAAAGTAAGGTGTTCTCAAGATGCTGTGGTTCTTCTCTTGGAAATCCTCTGCAAGAGCACTCTCCCTGATGCACCCTCCAAGGACCACTGCTCTGGAGACTGCTGGGCTTCTAAACAGACAGGATCCAGGAGTAATTTCTTGGGCTGGCCCTGACAGAATTAATTCAAGAAGGATTGGGTCCAGCTGCTCCAAGCAGTGAAGTTAGTTCATGAACAAACTCCTGTAATGACTGCAACAGAAACATCCCTTGCTGTGCATGGGCTCTGCCCACCAGCCCCAGGGAATCTGCTGGGACCCTTCTGCAGAGCAGAGCAGAGCCCAGGGAGCAGCAGACCAATGCCCACAGAAGCTTCCTACCCTCGTGCATGGCACCATCTGGAGCAGTGACATCCTGGGGCTGTTTTCCTGACACCAGGAGGTTTTTCCAGCACCAGTTTTCTGTGAGTGGCTGCAATTCTCCCAGAGCCTGGAGCAGCAGGGGAGAAACACTGAAGAAAATGAATTGCAAACCTGCTGTGGGTGCTACAGCAGAAAGCTGAGAGCCCTGGCATGTCAGGGACTGGAAAAGGCCTTGGCCATCCAGATAGGAGCCTGTGGAGGGCTCTTGGCTTCATTTTTACGTGTCTCTTCCTTCGGTTGTGTCCTAGAGCTGTGGTGCTGGGAGGTTTGGGCAACCACACTGGGGGCATCCACCTGAGCCAGGAAGGCAGGAGATGTGGAGGAGCCTTGTGACATTCCAGTGTCCAGGTGACCAACCATGGCCCATCCCTGACATCCACAAGCCACCAGAGTTGTTACTCCCACTTTGAGGGCCAGACTTGTTTTACCACTCTCACATTTCCTGACAGCACAGAGTGGTGGAGGTTATCAATGACTGTTTGATGTGTTTAATTGGCCTGCACTTAATTATATAATATTTCTTTGTAAAGAAACTCATGAAAGAGAGCTGCCAGCATGGCTGATGCACTTGTCATTCATGTGGCCTGCCTGGGAGATGGCCAGGTTGGCCTTGTTCAAGTGTTTTAGGCCTGGCTCCAGCTGGAGTTACAAAGACTTGCTCTCAGGTGCTCTCTTTTATGCTATTTAGTGTGTTTTATTCTATTTAGCCTTTTATTTTCCCCCGCTGTTTTCTCCAGAGAGGAAAGAAGGAGAAGTGAGTTTGCCTTGTCATGAATTACATCCCTTCTGCCTCCTTCTCTCCTCTCAGACCTCAGAGTTTGCCTTAGGACCATTCCCTGGCTGCCCCCATGTGGAGAAGCCCAGGGTGTGATGGTGCTGCAGGGCTCCTGGAGAGGTCATTGATACCCCAGGTGTGGGGCTGGGCCTGCAGCTCTCCCACCCCAGAGCCAACCCCACTGTTCCACTGCCCACCACAGACAAGTGAAACTGTGCTCCAAAAAGGAGTCAGGCTGCTCCAGAAGAGGAGGATTGATTCATCAGCATGTCAGTGGCTGTTTGGGGCTGCACCTCAAGCCTCCAGCCTTCCCTGTCTCTGCATCCATGCCCTCATCTGCTGCCTCATCCTCCTACCCACAGTGGTGTTTTCCCCCCAGACTGGTGGCAGGATCTGAGATGCCTCCAGAAGGAATGAGGTGTTCCCAAATGTAACTGAGCATCCTCATGAAGCCACATCCTGCAGCTCCTCCTTCCCAGTTCAGCATGCATCCCACCCTGACTTAACCCCAAACCTGAGGCTTCCATCTTCCTACATCCTCTCTCACTTTTTATTAAAGGCAAGTCTGGTGTGATGGAAAATGCACCACAAACCAAAGCACAACTGCACAAGGCTGTGCAGAAACTCCACAGTGAGGTGCCCCCTTTCTTTTCAGGGGTCAGAGCTGAGAAATGGTCATGAGCTCTTTTTTTTCCTCAGGAGGGGATGAATCCACAGCTTGTCCACCCTGGACAGCAGCAGGGCTGGGCTCAGAGCAGTTTGTGTAGCTCTGCAGAGAGGACATTGTTCTCCATCACCCCTGGGGCTGGCAGTCCCCAAAAACATGACAGGCCAGTGATGGTTTATGGTCTCCCCAAAGTGCCAGTGACAGAGAAGGGTTGCAAGACCCCAGGGAAGGCTTTGAAAACACAGCAGGGATGCTCTTGGCACGGCAAAGTGCTTTGACACCACAGCCCAGATTTTTTCCCTTGTTTTCCTAAAGAAGCAAGATTTATGTGAGTAATCCAGGCAGTTTCAGCCCAAATGATGCTGGGTAGAAGAGCCCTCAAGGAGATTTTGTTCCCTTCAGATTTGCAGGAGAAAAGCAGACCCTGCCCTTGGGACTGTGGCACTGAGGGGACCCTCCCTGTGCTTGGCAGGATGGAGGACAGAGAATCCCTGGTGAAAAAATGGGCTGAGCCGTGCCTCTCCATCCTGAAGGATGTGCCTGAGGGACATGGTGCCATCCAGAGGGACCTGGACAAGCTTGGGAAGTGGCCATGGGAATCTCATGAGGTTCAACAAAGCCAGGTGCTGGTGCTGCACCTGGGTTGGGGCAATGCCTGTCATCAATTCAGGTACAAGACAGACATGGACCTGTTGAAGTGGGCAGAGGAGGAAAAATATCAGAAGGTTGGAGCACCTCTGCTCTGGAGACAGCCCAGGACAGCTGGGGCTGCTCAACCTGGAGGTGAGAAGGCTTTCAGTGCCTAAAAGGGGCACAAAAGAAAGGTGAGAACAGACTTTTTAGCAGGGTTTGTAGTGATGGTTCAAGGGGCAATGGCTTTAAACTGAAAGATGGTAAATTTAGATTCAATATTAGAAGTTTTTTTGCAGGGAGGGTGGTAAAACACCAGCACAGGTTGTCCAGAGAGTTGGTGGATGCCCCATTCTTGGAAACATTCAAGACCAGGTTGGATGGGGCTCTGAGCAACCTGGTATAGTGGGGTCTGGACTAAATGACCTTTTAAGGTCCCTTCTAACCCAAACCATTTTCTGATTAAATGATCCATGGAAGCCTCTTTACCACCTGCCTCTACCCAGCCTCCATGCAGGCCTCTTCATCCATGGCACAATGGCTTTTAAAGCCCCTCCCAGGCTCCTGTGCCAGGCAGGGTCAAGGCCTGTGGAGGGGTGGATGCTGGGCACCACCTCTCTTGGCTGCTCACAGCAGAGCACTGACTTCCATAAATCCTGTTTGCCACAGCAACAGTCTATTTTTCAGGAGGGGACACTGACACTGGAGTAAACCACGAGACCAGGTGGTTTTTCACCCAAGCTGTCTCCCAAACCAAAGTGGTGCTCCAGGCCAGCTGGCACTGCAAATCCATGCTGGGCATCGTGGCTGAACCTCTCCATGGTCCAACAGGGGAGACCTCACGGCATCTCCTTCCACCTCCAGCAGGACAGGGAGGCCGGGACAACCTCTGCTTCCCAACAGGAGGACACAAAGGAAATGCTCCATTCCTTAGGGTTCATTCCGCCTCCGGGGGCGATGGCTCACAGCCATCAGTAGATGATGGGGCCAGGCAAGCCCGGCCATGTGTGATGGCAGGAGGAGAATTGAAAGGGCAGGACGCTTGGATTCATCCCGCTGGGTTGTCATCTCCCCCCTGGATTTATCACCCAGCGCTAATGAGAGGCAGCCGGCTCTGTGTGATGCGGACAAACCCCGGCTCCGCTCGCAGGCAGGGAGGGCAGGGTTTGCCACGTCCTGGCAAAGGGCTCTCGGATGCTGCAGCTCCGCTCGTGTCCTCAGGAGCTCCCGGGCTGAGCCGGGGGGTGCTGGGGAAATGTGAAGGGCAGCAAAAGCGAGACAGGCTCTGCTGGGGCAAGCACAGCCCTGAGCCAAGCTTTTCTTCTGGCAGCCGGCACCAGGCATTCACAGGGGGATTATCTTTTCTTTCTTCTTCTTCTTTTTTTTTTTCCTCCTGAAGTGTCTTGTACGGGCCCTGGAGGGGAGAAGATTATTTAAACCTGACGTGTCCCCTCTGGTCCCTCGAATGCTGCCAACCCCGCAAGGCTGCAGATGCTTTCCCACCTTCGCTCACTGCTCCATCTGCCAGGAGCCGCGGATCCCACCCTGCACTGAGCCAACCCCCAGGCCCTCCTTGGATGGAGGAAGAGGAAGCCGCCCACGCCACCCCGAGAATCCCCCCATTGTCTTCCTCACTCCTGGGAAGCCCCAGTGACACAGGCAGGGAGGGGAGGAATCTCGGGCAGGATGCAGGGAGCGGGAAGGACCCGCAGCGCGGGTTTAGTTTGGCAGCCCCGTTCAGACAATAAAAGGTCAGGCTGCAGAGAAGCTTGTTTTGTTGGGCTTTTTTTTTTTTTTTTTTAATTTCCCTGGCTTTTGTTCAAGGCTGTGTCCTTAAGGATGGGGATTCTCTACGCCGGTGGCAGGCTGAGAGCACGGGTGGGCGGCTGGGTCTTTGTCTGGCGGGGTTTTTAGTGTGCAAATGATTTTGCTGGAGCACAGGCTGCGAGAGGAGGAGGAGGCTGGGCTGGGTGTGAGCTCAGGGCGAGGAGGTGAAACTCTGCACCAGGATTTGGTTTGGTTCAATATCTGAAGTATCTTCTTTTTCACACTGAAGTTTCAGAGGTTTCCAGGGGACCCACAAGATCAGGAGTTGAAGCACATGCTATGGGGGAAGCTGCACATGTGGAATAAAAGGAGGGCAAACAGCCCCAAGCAGAGGCTGAGATGAGGCAGCAGGAGGGTCTGTATGGAAATGGCCACACAGCAGTGTTTGGCAGTGTGGTTCAGTGGTCTCAGCAGATCAGCTGCTTCACCTTTGGTTTTGGGTAGGATTTGGCGTTTTAGAAATGGTGCTGCTGCTCCCTAATCTTTCCAGGGCTGGGACACTTTCCTAAAGCTGTGCATCCTAAAGCTGTGCACCCTCCACTGAATCACCATCCCTGGAAGTGTTCAAAGGACGCTTGGATGTGGCCTTTGGGGACATGGTTTAGTGGTGAACATGGTGGTGCTGGTTGGACTCAGTGATCTTAGAGTTTTTTTCCAACTTTAATGATTCTGTGATTCTATAATCACACCCAGCCTGATCCCTGCTGTCCCACAGCCCCAGGGTCAAAGACCACAGCACTCTGCTGTCACACACTAAGAGGTTTGCAGGGTCACTGTGCTCCCTCCTCCAGCTCAAGGAGCTGAATTCAGATCTCACCTGGTGTATCCTGCCAGGCCATCTCCTCTCCTTGGCCACTGTGCAAAGAGACACAATGAACCCCCATGAGTTTGGAGGCTGCCATAATATCTGTCTTCTATCTGAGTTTCATACTCCAGGACAAAGCAAAGAAAC
Organism: Eopsaltria australis; assembly: GCA_034509425.1. Lineage (NCBI taxonomy): Eukaryota > Metazoa > Chordata > Aves > Passeriformes > Petroicidae > Eopsaltria > Eopsaltria australis. The sequence goes on from JAVTVJ010000117.1 coordinate 2,867,387, forward strand.
CGGTTTTTTGGATGTAGAACAGCTTGCCTCAGGCTCAACCCAAGCAAGTCTGGAGCTCAGATCCTTGGAAGATGCAAAGATGCATGGATCAACATCTCCTGGTCTCTGGTACCAGTGCTAACGTGGTGCTAAGCCTCAGGAGCCTGCTGAGCAGCAAATCTGCCTTCGTGGGCCAGACATGTCTAGGGGTGATGTCAGGCTAGAAATAACAACAGGCTGATTGTTAATGAAAACAGTCTGATCTAGAATCTGATTCACGAAAGCATAAATAACAGAAATATAAAAAATGCCAGTCAACGTGGTTTTCTGGAACAGGGGTCTTGATGTACCAGCTTGATGTCATTCTTTTAGATCATAAGGTTGGCCCATAAACATAACTGCATATCCAACATGCTTGTAAAATATTAGATTTGTACAGTGTGGTGTTCCAGTGAGGGGGAAAAAGCACCACACATCAGTAGAGCACATGTTAAATGAGCTAAGAGTTGGCTGTCTGACAGATCTCAAAAAGTGGTGATCAGTGGGCAATCACCATGGCCTGGATCTGTTTCTCCAGTGGAAAATCCTTGGCCCAAAGCTGTGCAGCCTTTTCCTCCAGTCAGCTGGGAATAAATGTGAAATTGCTCCTGAAGAAGCTGTGAGGGAAAAAAAAGGGGCGGAAACAGACAAACAGCCACAGGCTGCTTAGATTTCACAGAATCATAGAATCATTGGTTGAAAAAGACCTCTAAGTGCATCCAGTCCAACCATTAACCCAGAACCACCATGTTCACCACTAAACTGTGTCCCCAAGTGCCTTTTAAATACCTCCAGGGATGGTGACTTCTCAGCTTCCCTGGGTGGCCTGTTCCAGTGCTTGATTACCCTTTCTGAAAAGAAATTTTTCCTGATATCCAATCAAAATCTCCCCAGGTGCAACTTGAGGCCATTTCCTCTTGTTCTGTCATTTGTAACTTGGGAGAAGAGACCGACCCTCATCTGACTCCAACCTCCTCCTTTCCTCCAGGCCTGAGCTCCCTCAGCCACTCCTCATCAGAGTTGCTCTCCAGACCCTCCCTAAGCTCTGCTGCCCTTTTCTGGACATCCTCTGGCACCAGAATTTCCATGCAGACTTCAGTGCGTCCAGCTTTAAAGGACCCCAGTGGTGGATTGAGGGATCAAAATGTGAGGGGCCGCAGCTCAGCCTCTTCAGGACATGATGGATCACGTGGCAACAGCTGATGGAGCCAGAGACATCTCTCTGCAGGGCTTTGAGTGAGGTAAATCTGCATCTCATGATAGAAACACTCCCAAGAGAAAACAGAAGACAGGTTGAGTTATGGGTGCATGTAGGGAAGTCATTTAACTGCTTTAGATGAGTCTGAAATCCACATCTGATGAGCTGTGGAAGTTGAAATCCTGTGACAAGCTGTGGCTGCCCCATCCCTGGAAGTGTTCAAGGCCAGGTTGGACAGGACTTGGAGCAACCTGGGATAGTGGAAGGTGTCCCTGCTCATGGCAGGGAGCTGGAATTGGATGATTTTTGGGACCCCTTCCATCCCAAATCATTCTGTGATCCCAGGATTCTAAGAAAATGAGTGCAATCACACTTTAGAGAGGATACTGAACTGTCTGTGGGGGGAGAAGGCAGTCTGGACATAATTCCCTCTGGAGCCATGGACATTTGAACCACAACAGATGGAGCTGGAGGAGACAGGTGCAGTGTCAGGAGAAGGTACATGCCCCAAGGGGAGTATCTCTCTGGAATCTCCTCCAGTGACCCAGTTTTGCACCCTATCAGCAATAAGTTATCCTTTTCTTCTCTGGGATCTTTGTGGGACTATAGGATGGTTCAGGCTGGAAGGAGGTCTCCTGCACAAAGCAAGGCAGTTATGGGGGTCAGCCCAGTTCCTTACAGCTTTACCCCGAAATATTCCCAGAATGGAGCCTGGATAGAAGAAACTGAGGAACTGCAAACAGAAGGACTAGACTTCTCTTCCCAGATGTGTCCCTTGGCTGCAGCTGGGGCAGTCACAGTCGTGTCTCTCTGGGTCACCCAGCTGTGTTGTCTCACTCAACCTGGCAGATCTGTAACGCAGACAGAGCCCCAAGATGGTATTTGGCAGCTCCAGGTGAGTTTTCATAATAAGCCCTTTATCACAGCCCTTGTTTAGAGCGCTGAGCACCCACCCATGAAAACCGAGTGCCTTGAACGAGGCCCCCCAAAACCAGCCCGGCCGTCCTTGCCTGTCACCCACGGCTGCCTGAGCGCTGCAAAACAAGGCGGCGTTGTTTGCTTTAAAGATCAAAGCTCATTTAAATGCGCTGCTTCTCCCTGTCTCCACCTGATATCCAGACAAGATGCCCTGGCTTAGGTGAGTCAGTCGCTGGCTGAAGTCAGCCGCAGTTATCTCTCTGCGAGGCGGAGGCAGCTCTTGCGTCTCCTTCTGCCAGGTCTCTCTAATCACCTCCGCCCCCGGTCCTTGGACCGAGCCCCGGCTTGGCCGTGACGCGTCCCTGGAGGCTGCCCGGGTGCTGTGGGAGAGCAGCGCTGCCTCCTCTGCTCTGCGAGCCCCAAGGGAGGTGTTGCAACAGAAACCGGCACCTGCAGCCAGGGAGGGCATTTTTCACAGCTGCTGCTGCTGCACGGAGCTCCCCGGCTGCGTGCGGCACATTCAGCTCTCCAGTGGGATGCGGGAGAGGCTGTCAGTTGAGCTTTTTCCATTTTTTTTTTTTTTTTAAGGATGAGCTGACAAAGCTCCAGGTGGCTGTTTGGCAGTCACGCTTTTCTCCTCAGTTGCTGACGCCGACAGCGAGTGACTCAGCCCTTTCCAGACTCCCTGCAAGCCTCTTCTCCTCCTGCCACTCAAATGTTCTTTCTCTCCCATGTTTAAGGCAAATTCTGCCCCGAGGTCCTGCCCGGTGAGCGGCTCAGACAGGGCAGCACCACTCCTTGCTGTGGTGATCATGGAGCAGGGATTTGCAGGATTCCCTTTCTGAACCGTGGGGCTTGTCGTGTGAGCCTGGGCAAAGAGTTTCTCCTTCCCCTCCTTGTTCTGTTCCCAGGGAAAGCTCCCAGGGCAAAACCCACCCCTGGTGATCCGCGTTCCTGTATCTTTGCCAAGCAGTGCCTAATTCCCCACTTGACTTTTCAGCTATATTTGTTGCAAACATTTTAATTTTCTTCCCAACCCAAGAGCTGCCCTACATTTCCATCCCTACGAGCATGGGAGTTCCCAGATACTGCAGCACAAGCAGGGCAGCACCTCCCACCTTCCAGTACCCTGTGCCCACACCCACTGGGTCCGCCAGGTCCTGGGGGGAGGTGAAACCTTTGCCCCTGCCCAGGTGATGGTTCAAGACTCCCTGGGCACAGCGGGAAGTGGGGAGACCCTTCCAGGCAGCAGGATGTCCTCAGGTGGAGGTGTTGCAAAAGGGCTGATCCCAAGCAGGCAGATGGGATCAGTGATGAGAGCTGTGCTGTGCCTGGGAAGAGCCAGTGTTGGCCATGGCAGCCAGCAGCTGTCCAAAATAATCAAAGGAAGGTTTCATCATGGTTCAGAATGTACCAAGGCAGCCCTCAGAAAATATTTTTTAATCCAGTCTTATGAGCCTGGACTGTTTCTGGTCTAGACTTTACTGAAGACCCTGCAACCTTTGCCTCCTTGCTCTGCAGAGGCCTGGCTTGCTGAGGTGAGTTAGAAACAGACAGGGAGAGCTGTGGGCCATGGGTTGTCTCCCAGGGCTTTGGGGTCTCCAGCATGAATGTGTCTGTTTGAGCTGAGGGTTCTGGGGGCCCCTCTGTGGTGGTGGAGCTCTGAAAGGAGTGTCCATGACAGTCTGGGATCAGTCTCTCTTGAATCTGTGGTGTCTCTTGATCTGATGACTGGAAAGGGAGCCAGGGATGAGCCCAAGCTGTGGACATCCACCTTGAGCTGGGGAGGGGATCTCACTGATTTTGTTGTTGGCAGCACTGAATGCACTACAACATGGGGCTGTGATGGGGCTTACAGGTACCAGCATCCTCTGCTGAGAATGGTTTAAGGCACTGTGGACCATGGCACCCACTGGGAAGAGATCAGAGAGTCATAGAATAGAATCATAGAATGGTTTGAGTTGGAAGGGACCTTAAAGATCACCCAGTTCCACCTCTGCCTCCACCATGGGCAGGGACACCTTCCACCAGACCTGGTTGCTCCAAGCCCCGTCCAACTCGGCCTTGAACACTCCCAGGGATGGAGCATCCAGAGCTTTCCTGGGCAGATCCCTGTGAGTGGCCAACTCAGACTTTTCCAGAATCTCCCAACTTTCATAGTACTCCTCAGGGAGGGCAGGGACTTGTGCATGGGGTGGCAGCAGCCTCACACAGAAAGCTGGGATCTGGCCTGCAGAGGGGTGCATGTTTTTGGGTGACGGAGAGCAAGGAGGAATGCAGCAGGTAGGAGACAGCATGTACAGGCAGGAGCGTGGGTGGGTGTTTCTCCAGCACACACGCTGTGTTCAGCAGTCCCCCTGGTCCTCCTGCTGGAGAGGAGAGGCAGCAATTATGCTGATTGAAGGCCCAGTTGCTTCTTGCACAAGAAGGAGGCAGAGCCCCTTGCAGCTGCGGTTCCAAGCCTGCAGGAGATAAGGATCTGCCGTGCTGAGCGCTTGGGAAGTGCTGGGGGAATCCAAGGGCAGCTCTGGCCATGCCACCCTGCTTCACCTCTACCTCCTTCCAAGCTGGCATCTGGCTTAAAAGCCTTCCTGAGCCTAGAGCAGCACAAGGGGAGTTTCTTCCCCCCTCTTCCACACAACCCCGTATAATTACTTGGGAGCTCACATGATTTTGTGTCAGTTTTCCTTGCCTGTTTATGCAAGCTCCAACTCCTCAGCCTCCATGGAGACTCTGGTCTTTGCCTCCCTTGGTCATGGGGAGCTGAGTTAAAAACCCAACTGATTTCATGAGAAGATCAGGTGGGGTGTGTGTAGTGTCTCCTCTGGGTGTATTCCAGGGTGTCCAACCAAGGTTAGGCCATGCTTTACTGGATATAAAATCACAGAAGGGTTTGGGTTGGAAGGGGCCTTCATGATCACAGAGCTCCACCTGCCCCACCATGGCCAGGGACACCTTCCCCTAGATCAGGCTGTTCCAAGCCCCATCCAGGCTGGCCTTGGACACTTCCAGGGATGGGGCAGCCTCTGGGTAACCTGTGCTAGTGCCTCAGCACCCTCACAGGGAAGAACTTCTTCCTAATACCTAATCTAAACCCACCCTCTGTCAGTTTGAAGCCATTCCCTCTTGTCCTATCACTCCAAGGCCTTGCAAATTCTCTCTCCAGTTCTCTTGTAGCTCTGGAAGGTGCTCTAAGGTCTTCCTGAAGCCCTCCCTTCTGCAGCTGGAACAAACTCCCCCATCCACTTCCACCCTTGGCCAGAGTTCAGCTCTGCCTTTGCCTCCCACATCCTGATAACTCCCATTAGCAGCACCAGGCACACAGGGATGTACAAAACAGTGAACGCTTTTTATTTCGCTGCTGGAGTGTAACCACCGTCATTTCATAAAACTCAAAAAACCAAAAAAAAAAAAAAGAGTGATTACTGAAGGCATACATTTTTTTTTTCCTTTTTACACAAGACGTTAAGTAAACAGACAAGTTTCTTTTTAAAAAGGTTATAAAGTGTCAAGATCCTATACCTCATCTGCATATTCAAAGTGATGCCGTCTGATACAAAAAGCATTGGGTACAATAATTTAGCTATGGCTCAGACAAGAAAAAAAAACAACCAAAAAAAAAACCCAAAAAAACAAAAAACAAACCCCCCTAAAAAAAAAAAAAAAGTCATCTGGGCTTAATCTACACAACTACTATGGTCGCCCAGGGGGTTAAAAAGGAAAATATGCAGTTCTTTGTTGCACAGAAAGGAACAGCAGGGAAGTGGAGAGTTCATTGGGAGATCATCGTCTGAAGGGAAGCAGCGGAACGCCCCCTCCCCGGGAATGTCTGCAAGAGCCCTGCCCAGGACCCCCCTGTGCCAAGAAACCAGCCACATTTGTCTCCCACCAGACAGAATCCCATCCAAACCCACCGCCAAGCTGCACCTACCCAGCGTGCTGGCAGCAAGTGAGATACAAGACCTTGGAAACTGCATGGAAGTCACGAATCTCCCTGTGCGCTTTCCCACTGGGACTAATAAAAACCAAACAAACCCAGTGCAAAAAATAAAAAAAGGAAACGGCTCGTTCTGTTGTGGATAGAGCCAGACTCTGCTTTCTCGGGAAATCTGTTCCTCATAAACCTCTGAAGCTCCCAGCCCAAGCACCACAGTGTCAGCCTCGCTGCAAGACTCGTAATGTGAATTTACAAATGCAAAGTCTTTAAATGTGTGTCACCAGAGCTTTCCTAAATGAAGAGCTGGACATTTGTGATGGCCACATTTCCTGCCTTCCCACCACCCCACCCCCTCCACGTGCTCCATCTGACTGGAAAACAAACAACAGAAGGGATATTTGAGGGCATATGTGTGCCATGTGCCACTGGTGAGAGGACACAGCTACAAATTCCTGCTCAGATTTATTCCCTCATAGGAGGCTCAGCCATGACTGACTCCTGGGTAAAGGCTGCAGGCTCTTGGTTTGATGGTTGGGGCACCTCTGCTTTGCCATCCCTTGGGTCTCCTAAGCTGTTGCACCACTTTGGAGCCTTGTCCCTGCAAATCGTGGATGGATGGTGGCTTTCCACAGAGGGTGAGGGGTTGGATAGGGGTAAGAAATTATAAAACTCAGTTTGAGTCTTTGCTTCTGGAGAAAAGGGCAGGATGAGGTGGCTGGTTTGTAGCCAAAGCCATGGGGGTGTCTGCTCCCTGTGACATCTGCCAGGGCTCGATGGAAACAACCAGAGCAGTAACAGCATTGGGAAATACATCAGATTTTTAAGGCTCTCCTTTCAGCATCTTGGCATTTGAGGTGAAAAGGAGGATTTAGGTACAAGGAGAGACCCCAGGACCAGCCCAACCATGAGCCCTTGGCTGCTTAGGCCTCACTCTGGTGCTGTGTCTACTGAGCTTCAACTTTCCCTCTTGCCCAGCTGACTCAAGACTTCTGTCTTGAGCTCTTTTCTAAACCAAATCCCCCTTGGAAGACCCCTCAATTTCCCCAGCCTGTTGCTTCTGTAACCCTCTCTAGGCTGAAACATCAAGGAGCTGGTACCTCAGAGGAAGGAACCCAAGTCCATATTAAAAAAATCCCACTACTCTGGTAGTCCAACCCAGAGAAACTTCTGAATTCAGCCCTCCATGCAAGACAGCAGCTCCTGGGCTGCCAAGGTGTCCTTTCCATGGAAGCAGCACATTTTAGGGTTAAGGGGGAGATATCCATGGGGGAAAAAAAAAAGGAAAAATATCTAGGACAATTAAAGCAGCATGATTTGGTTTTTGTTTTCTTTTTTTGCAGTGACTCATAAACTGAGGAGTATCAAGATGCCACTCTGCCAGCCAGATGCCCTCAGGATTTGGCCACATGGCCAGGTAGGTCAAGGACTGCTTTTAAACCAGAATCTCCCTATTTTTAAGGGGATTGGATTGATGCTACATAAAGCAAAGCCTGCCCCCCTTGTGTTCCCCCCAAACCAGCCCCACAAGCTGAGGCCTGATGAACTCTCGCTCAAGAGTGGCCAAAGGAGGCTGAATTCCAATCCCTCTGTCCTCAGCCTGACTCCAACTCAAAGGCATTGTGGCTGAATCCCAGGACCTCTTGCCCTGGGCAACATTCCAGGTGATGCTGCCATGAGCATGGGCGAGGAGAACTCATCCTGCCAGGACAGAAACGTCTCCAAGTCCATAAAGCAACAGTTCCCACAAAGAAGGGCATGGGATCGGGAGGTTTCCTGGCTAGGAGGGATTGGGGCTGTCATCACCACAATGCCCAGCCACCTCCTATGTCCCTGGGGATGAAGCAGCACCTATTTTAGCAGCAGGAGGACAGACCCAAGCAGGATGGGAATGGTGACCCACCCAGCAGGGTGCTCTAATACGGGGTCAGGCCTTTTTATCAGCCCAGTCCACACTGTTCCCAATCAACACAGACCCTTTGACCACTGCTGCCTTCCCCACGAGTCATGGGAACCAACAGCCTGGGATAGAGCAGGAGAAACTCCAGGGACTGAGGGCTGTCCCACAGCATTGGACAGGCCCAAAGTGTGTGGTATAACTCCAAGGCCATGTGTGGAGGGCTCCCATCTCACTCAGCACCACAGCTTACCCCAAAGGATGGCCTTCCCTGCCCTGCGGTGGGGTTGGCCCCCACCAGAACAGAAGTGGTGCTGGAAACAGCTTCAAACATCCCTGCCCACCCCTGTGGTGGCACAAAGCAGGTACTGAAGGTGTCTAACCAGCCTAAAACCCCAAGAGGTGGATGACCTTGTCCCAACAACTGTGATCCTCTGCAGCTGAGGGATGAGCAGCAGTCAGCCCAAAGGACACCTGGAGCATCCCCTAGGACACACGTAGGTCCTGGTGACAGTGGATGGCAGCCAGCTGTGACACAGTGCTGGGGATCAGTCTGGGGGACCATGGGTCACCTCCCGGGCTCTACTGGGCAGTGATGGGAGAAAGAAAGGCCAGAGGATGTGCGGAAGACAAACAGGGTATTTTTTAAAGTTTTTTTTTTTTCCTTTAATTAGCAAATTTCTTTTTATCCTCGTTAAAAGAAGAAAACCATCCTCACACCCCCTACGTGCCCACTGCTCCAGCTGCTGCAAGCGTTCAAAGGCAGAAAGTTGAGAGATGTTTAATGTCCCAGCTCAGGGGCAGCTCTGAGCCCACCCAGGGTGTTTGCTGGGGGTGCCAGGCGCCTCGGTACAGGTATGGAAAAGGCAGGTGCAAAATCAGGTGATGTGCTCTTGCCAGGAACACCCAAAATCTCCTAGGAAAGCTGCAGCCCAGCCCCTCAGCCAGCAAACGCAGTGGTGGAGGACATGGATGTGCCTTGAGAGGCACATTGTGTCCCCAGGGCACTGCAGCCAGAACTGGGGTTTGTGCCACAGCTCAGGGATGGGGACACGGCAGCAGAGAACCCACCACCCTGGGCACTGAATTTGGAAGCTATAAATAAGAGCACTCCACACTTTGAGGGACCCAGAGCTGATCCAGCATCCCAGCAAAGCTGAGTGCCTCAAAGCCCTGCCCTGGTCCCCGAGGTTCCCAGCAGCTCTGCCTTCACTGAGGAAAGTCCCAATAAGCCCCATCTGCAGCACCCTGGCTGGCACTGAGGCAACAGGGAGGTGGTGAGGTGACAGAGGGGCCAGGAGAAAGGGACTGGTGCTGTGGGTCTTAGTTCAGCCCTTCCTCTGGTCACAAAGGTCACTGAGCTAAGAGCCCCTGTCACCTCTCCCTGCTATCACCACCTTCCCCCCCCGAGGCCACTGTGCCATCCCCACCTCCATCCCCGCTGCTGCAGCCCTTATTTATGGGGAATAGGTGGGGAAAGGTTTTTCTGAGGGTGCTCTGGCCCTCCAGCACCCCATCCCTTTTCAGCTGGCACAGCCCTGCCTGCATCACCCCAAACCAAGCACCCTTTGCCCACCCCTCTCAGTGCAACGGGAGGGGAAGCAGGGGAGGAGAATGGTGATGAAGAAGAGTCACACGAGCTCATTGCCTGCTAACACCAAGAGTCAAAGGGCAGTGCTGCCTTCCCTCCTCAGGGCTGTAGCTGGACACAGCAGCTTTTTTTGGGAATCCAGCAAGACAAGTGTGCTGTGAGTGCTGGAACACACTGGAGATGCTCCACGTGCCCAGCCCAGCCCTGGCAGAGGGGCGGCGCGTGGGGAGCGCGGGGCTGGGCAGGGAGGTGAGGGGGTGGGTGGGATGTGTGCGAGTGCCCGGGGGTCTGTGCACGGATTTTGGCAAGAGGTCATTGAGGTTACATGATGCAGCATTTGTTCTTGTGGTTATGAGGGTCCTTAAATCGGAGTCTCTGCTTTGGTCGGTATTTTTCCAAGTATGTCAGCTGCTTGCTGTTGATGGCTCCTCTGCGCTTCCTGTGGGGACAGAGAAATGCCACAACAGTCAGAGGTGTGGCACGAGATCCCCCCATCCCAAACCATCCCTGTCGGGGTGCTGAGCCCCCCCTGCCTGGAGCAGGAAGGGATTTTGGAAGCTGAAGCCAGGGGTACCCTCCAGGGATGGAGACAGGCACTGACCCCAGCAGCTTTCCTTGCTCATCCACCCTGTGAGTCCCAGGACATGGAGAGCTGGGGAGGAAACATGTGGGCCACAGGTGGGGTGATTGCCCCCACCCCTCAGGGATGCTGCCAGCTGCTGCCCCAGCCTCCTGCAGCCCTGCTGCAAAGGCACAGGGTGCTCCATGCCAACGCCTCGTTTTCCCACACTCAAAGGAAAGAAAAGCAACCCTGGCATTACAAAAAAAACCCTTGGGACATGCCAGATCTCCCCATTCCCTCAGAGAGGGACTTTCTGCCCCGACACCAAAACACTGCTCCACTTACTGTCGGATGAACTGGATGGCATCTTCATACTTCATCCCACTCTCGATCAAGGCCAGCGCGACGAGGACGGGAGCGCTGAAAGGCAAAAGCAGTGGCTGTCACTCCCCAGTCACACAGCCCAGAGGCTGATATCCATCATTTAAAGTTCAAGAAGCTCAGGTAGCAGATCCCCAGCATCAGCACCTATTCCCACTAGTTTCACAAAGCCCTGCTAAAAGAGGAACCGGGGAAAGGAAGAAGGAGCACAGGCATGGCTGTCCCTGTCCTGCCTTCACTGCGGGGGTGGCAGCTGGGACAAGACTCTGCTCAATGTGGGGCTGGGGAAGGGAAGGAGGAGTGCTGGCATGGTTCTCCCTCTTCTGCCTTCCCAGGGGGTGGCAGCTGGGATGCTGGGCTCGGACTCACCGCCCCAGGCCGGCCACGCAGTGCACGGCCACGCAGCAGCCGGGGTCCTCGCAGAACTTGGTCTTCAACAAGTTGAGCCAATCTTCCACAATCTTGCTGGGAGGAGGTGCTCCATCATCAAATGGCCAGTCCTGCAAGGTTGGGAAGACAGAAATGCTGTCAAGTCTTTGGGGAAAAATTCTGAGGGGTTGTCTTTTACTCAGGGTGATGATGTTTGGGGCCTCAGCTGTGGGGAGATGGGTGAGTGCCAGAACTGGGCACACAGCACAGCTCTGGGGTTTTGTGGCATACAGGAATTCCCTGGCTGCTTTAGCTCAGAGTTTGAAGCCACACAGATCTAGGTCTAGAGTCTTTCCACCTCCTATGGACAGGTTTAGCCTTCAGGAGGATCTGCAACATGGTCCCCATGACCTCTGCAGACCAGGATGGCCACTCCCTGCCCTATCCCCATCCAGATGACCTCACTGAGCTTTGGGGTGATGCAGTTCCCATCCTCCCCCCTGCCAGCTCCTGTCTAATTCCAGCACTTGGGAGCACATTGTAGGGGATTTGAGCAAAGGTGGCTTGAAGATGGTTGAAATCTCAGAGCTCGATGTGGTGCTGAAATTCAGCTTCCTGCAACACATGGAGGGGAAGGAGAACACACAAGTCCCAAAAGAATGGTGTGGGGACCCACTAACACAGCCCTAGACAGAGTCAAAGGGAGGGAGATCACTCCAAATGGGGCCATTTAAATACCATCCTTCAGGAAAGGCTATTAAGGACAAAGAAAAAAAAAAATCCCATCTTCTTCTGAGCTTCATCCTCAAGCTGCAGAGGTTCAAAATTGGAGCATGGTGAGAAGTTGGTCAAATGGGTTCTGCATTTGATACCCCTCAGCCATGGGCTCAGTTATGAGGGGTAAATGTTCCAAAATGGGGATTTCTTTCCCAAAACAGATTTGTCAGGAGGAGCATGGCCACAGGACTACGCAGCATTGGAAGAGAGAGACAGGCAGGGCAGCATCACTTGGAGAGGAGGAGGCTTGGTGAGCCCCGAAGGTGGGAGGCACCAGGCCCTAATCCTAGATTTTGAGGAATGAGTCACTAAGCTGCTGTGCTGGAGTCATCCTTGGTGTGAGATGGCAAAATAAGCTGCTTCACTTCAGTGTTTGAACAGGTGGTGTGATTTCTGTTGGGATTTGATAGCAAAGGAGCACGTTGGGCTGCAGGGTGTTTGTAGTGCTGGAGCCAGACCGCCCTGTGCCTGTCCTGCAAGGCCATCTCCTCCTGCAAGGCCATGTCCTTCCCACAGCCATGACTGCAGGTCAGGGGCTCACACCAGGAATGGGACACCTTCCACTATCCCAGGTTGCTGCAAGCCCCATCTAACCTGGCCATGAACACTTCCAGGGATGGGGCAGCCACAGCTTCTCTGGGCAACCTGTGCCAGAGCCTCACCACTCTGATGACAGAAACCTTCTTCCTTTTATCTCATTTAAACCTGCCCTCTGTCAGTTTAAAGACATTTCCCCTTGTTCTGTCACTTCATGCCTGTGTAAATAGTCCAGCTGTCCTGCAGCCCCTTTAGGGACTGGAAGAGGCTCTAAGGTCTCCCCAGAGCCTTCTCTTCTCCATATACAGACTTATATATGCTCTATATATAGAAGCATAGGATTGTTTAGGTTGGAAAAGCTCTCTAAGATCATCAAGTCCAACCATTAACCCAGCACTGCCAAGGCCACCACTAAATCATGTCCCCAAGTGCCACATCTACAGCTCTTTTAAACCCCTCCAGGGATGGCGACTCCACCACTTCTCTGGAAAGCCCATGCCAATGCATGACATCCCTTTCAGTGAAGAAATTTTTCCTGATATCCAATCTAAATCTCCCCTGGAGCAACTGGAGGTCATTCCCTCCTGTCCTGTTGCTTGTTACCTGTGAGGAGACCAACTCCCAGCTGGCTACAACCTCCTTTCAGGGAGTTGTAGAGAGGATAAGATCTTCCCCAGCCTCCTCTTCTCCAGGCTAAACACCCTCAGCTACTCCTCATCAGACTTGTGCACCAAGATATATTTATATGTTAAATATATATACCAAGATACAGATAAAAAATATACCGAACTGTGTATACTAAATATAAATATATACCATGATAAAAATATATAGAGATTTGATATAATTATAGAGAAATTTCTGTATCTGCAGAGATACATCTATCTATAGAAAATGAGATTATAGATATCTCTATGATTTACCTTATATAGTTTCTATATGGTTATAGAAACTTTGATATAGAAGCTATTTAGTTTCTACAGAGGGTCTTATATAGTTTTTCTAACTCTATATGTAAAACATAGCCTAGATGCATATCTCTCCACATAAGAGGGATATAAGAGATGTAAAGAGGTACATATGTCATAGATATAGAAACTCAGACCGGAGGCTCCAGTTAGAAATGGGGTAAAAGGCAGAATTTGGTGTGCAAATGAGCAGATTTGATCTCCAACATACGGATTCTATACATAGGATACAGCAATCTTTCCAAGATACATCCTGTAGAGACACAGATTGCATCTATATCTAGAGACATCTGCATCTGGAGGATCTGCATCTAGAGAGCCACAGGATTATCCACCTCTATCCCTGAGGATCTAAGATACAATGTATATCCTCTCTAGGATATACATTATACAGACAGAGCTGTATAAAGAGGTCCTACACACAGAGGACCACCCCAGGAGACACGAGGCGCTTCCAAGCAAACCCTTCCCTAAATAATGAGCAGAGCCTCACGTCCCAGCTGGAGCTGAACTCCCTGGCAGGGCTATCACACCTGACATCATCTCCAATTACTTATCAGCCAAGACACAGCCCAGGCAGCTGCCTGCTCTGCCTTTCCCAGCTTGCTGCCTGCTCCCTTTCATCCCCCCAGCTGCACCAGCCGGCTGCTGGAAGAGCAAAAAGCCCTCACACCACCCCCCAGGATAAGATAACGCCGAGGGTAATGGGAACCACGCGCATCTTCCACGTGGGATCAGGCGCTCTCATCCCTGGATGTTTCAAAGCCTGAGCAACAGGCAGGGAAGGCAGCTGCCGACTCAGCCGGTGAGTCACAGTTTCGGCTGCGTGGGCAGCACTTCTCTTTTTAAAGCACCAGCCTCAGCTCAGCTCAGCTCAGCTGGGCTTCCAACCCTGCTCCTGCCTGAGTGTGATGCTGTGCTGGGCTGCCAGGGTGTTTGACAGCCCCGAGGGATGAGGTATTTAAGGGTTGTGTTGGGGCAGCCCCCCCAGTGCCCATCCTGCTGCCCACCTACCATGACAGTGATGCCGTCCTTCTCCAGGGGGGTCTTGTCATAGGTCACTTCACACACTCGCACGACCGTGGTGGCACCGTATTTCTTCAGGTCCTGGGGAGGGAAGGAGAAGGAGGGGTCTGAACAGACCCTGCCAAATGCACCCCAGTTAACCCCAACACATCCAAGCCCTGCTATGACCATGTGGAGCAGTATGGACCCTAAAACTGCTGTGCCCCATCTCTGGACACTTGTGCAAACCCCACAATGGTCCATTCAGCCTGACAGGCACAAGGAAACATGAAATACCAGGACTCCAAAGCCATGTGGCCTTGTAGGATTTTTAACCAGCATCTTCATGACTCCTCAGAGTCACGAGTACCAATGGGGCCATTTATTTTTAAGCCCTGACAGCCCCATCAACAGGGATTTTACATCCCAGGCAAAGAAACATCCCTGACACGGGTGCAAGTTCTCTGAAGGAGAAATTATTTGTGCTTTGTGAGGTCACACTCCTGATGCAGAAATGCACGGAGGCAGCTGGGGGGGAGTTGTAGCACACCCCACCAACCGAGCTCAGCATCTCACAGATGGCTCAGGGGCTCCTTCTCCACCTCGCTGCTGTAACCCATCATCACTCCAACACGCTGCAGGCTCAGGCGTGGGACTTGGGATGTTTCCAGCATGGCTCATTGCCCGGCGTGAGGATTGCCCCCGGATTACGTGCCCGGTGCACCGGCCTCGCCGGGGACCATGAGATCATCCCCGCCAATGATCCACCTCCTTTGTTCCCCATGCGCGCTCACCAGACCGTGGTGAGCCCCCCACATGCTCAGCAGCCTGTCCAAAAGCCTAAGAGGCTGGAGGAAAGAAGGATTTTTCTCCCTTCCCACTGGTGTGGTCCCCATTGCCTTGTGTGCAGGGTATGGGGTGGCTGTCCCCAAATCACAGCAATCTTCCTGTCCCTCTGAGCCAGTGGCACTCAGACAGCGGCTGTAGGTGCTGGCTCTTACAACACCAAGCTCACCAACACCACCCAACACACTCTGGGCATTGGAAATATGCTGGGATATTTGGGATGAGAAGTTGTTATTGAGGGGCAGTGCAGGTTATGTGCACCCGTGTGCATCACTCCAAAGCCCTGTGACATGATGTGCTACTGGAGCTGGCGGGGGACGCAGCGGGAATGGGGAAACTCTGTTCCATCTCCACTGTGCCTGAACATCACACTTGGGATCCCGAAAAACATCCCATCCCAAAAAGCTGACAATGATTGGACCCACTGCCACAGGATGCCACCAGGGACCCTGGTACCAAAGGGGATGTTCTGCCCTCTCATCGACATCAGCTTTTAGCCCCAAAAGATGCAACCGGACCCTGGTCCCCACCTTCCAGCCTCCCCTCCTTACCTCCAAGAAGGTGCTGAGCGTGGCATTGGTGGGGTTGTGGGTGATGAGGAACCTCATGTTTTTGTAGCAGACCTCCACGGGCGCAGGGCGGTTCATCCGGGCCATGGTGGGACAGTGGGAAGGTGAAGTGATGCTGACAGTGGCGGGGAAAAAACCCAAGAAAAATGTGGTGTGGAGGGGCAAAAAAAAAAAAAACCAACCAAACAAAAACCCAACGACCCCCTCTGCGCTTCAAAAATAAAAATAAAACAGGATCGAGAACTCAATATACAGACGTTGTGCAAATAATCCCAACTCCTGGGAGCGCGCCGGCTTCCTTGACACACCACAAGCCCCCAGGGGGAAAAAAAAAAGCCAGACGGGGGGGAAAAAAATAATATTAATGGTAATAATAATAACAATAATTAAAAAAAAAATCCCTTTGCTGTAGTGTTGGCGTCCTCTGCGTGTGTGCGACGGCGAGCGGCTGCTGCCTCCGGTGCCGCGCGCTCCCGGGCGCTTTAGAAAGGCCTCTGCATATGGGGGGTGGTGGTGGCGGGAGGGTGACCCCCGTCACGTTACCCCATCGGGGTATGTGGAGTACTTGGGGGTGGCACGGGGGGCCGGGAGCCTACGGGGCGGCGTCGGCGGCGTCCGGCAGCGGTGCCTCGCTGGGGCGATCCATGCACGGGAGCCTTGAATGGTTGAGTCGGAGGGTCGGGGTGCTGGGCGAGACGAGGAGAGGCGGCCGGGGGCTGCTTCACAGGGTGGGCTGCTGGAGGCTGCGGGGCTCACAGCTGCTCCTCAGCACCTCCATAAATCCCAGCGGAGAGCGAGGCTGCAGGGGAGAGAGAGGGAAATGTGGCGGTGAGTATCCTCCTCACCAAGGAAGCCCCTGCCTGGCGTGGGTGCCCCTGAAGGCACCATCACTTTCTACATCCCGTACGAGCAATCCCTGACCATCCTCATCTTCACAGAAAACCACAGATTATAAAGCAAGGCGGTATTTAAAGTTAAAACTAAAGAAATATAATCTGGAGAGCTGAAATGGCACTGGAAAGCCAGCGGGGGTAAGTCACATTTCACCCGCACAAGGCAAAAGCACGTGGCAGAGAAGGCCTTGCTCCCATATGCCACCCAACATCTGCACCAGCTGGTGGATTTAAGCACCCAATCTATGCCAGCTGACCTCCCCCAACACCCATCCAGACCCCTCAGACCTCACCTTTGTGTCCCCAAAAAGCACGTTGAGTATCTCCACCCTAAATGCACGCTGCGCCCGAAACCAGCTGCCGCTCCGCTAATCGGCCACATGCTCCTGGCGCTGGGCTCATGTCCACCAAATGCACCTCTAATGCTCTTAGGAGAATTAAGCCGCCTGCAAATGAGCTATCTTGGGCAGGGGGGGCCGAGGAGGGGGTCGCGTGTGTGGGGTTTTGCCAGTGTTAGTGATGGATGTGTCTCCCTGCCTGCTCATCCACATTCCCACACTGCCGGCACATCGCTCCCAGTAACGGACCCCGACCCCTCATCCCGTGGCATCGTTGCTTTCAAGGACAGCAGTGGGAAGAATTAAAAAAGGAAATTAATTCCCGTTGTGGAAATACCCAAATCCACGAGATGATGGGCCCAGCGGGGAGGTGAGGGCTCTGCCAGCCTCACTCGGAGCCGAGGGAAACCCAGCTGGTGCCTCCTCAGGTTTTCCCTGCTGGACTCTTGTTTTGAAGCTGGTCCTTCCCCAGGTCAGCGGTTGCTTAGTGCCGGGTGGCCAGAGCCTCAAAATAGACCATAAGCACATAAGTAACCCGAGCCAGGCCAGCAGGCACCCCCTTGCCTCTCCTCACAGCAGCCAGAAACTTTCCCCTCTGGATTGTTTCACCCTTATGCAATGAGACAAGGTGGGAGCAAGGAGATGAACTGAGCACTGAGCAGCTCATCACAGCACCTGGGTGCTGACAATGGGCTTTGTCCAGGCCCGAGAATCTTTACAACGTGCTCAACAGCTCCTGCTTCTCCAGTGGTACCCAGGAACGAAAAAGTTAAATAGCAACAGGAAAAAATGCCAGGTGAGGTGCCTGGGGAAGCAGAGCTGCTCTGCTTGAAGTGCCCGGTTTGGCTGCTAAAATCACAGGCTTTTCCCATGTCCCATCACACCTGACTAATATATTTTTTGCTCATAAAAAAGGGGATAATGCTACCCCAGTGCTCTGCAAGGATGTTCTGCAAAGTTCTAACCCTGCCTGGGCTACAGGGGATGAGTGGGCCATTCAGAGGGGAAGACTTTCCAGTTCCCATTGAGAAAATCAGATTTTAGCAGCTGATGGAGGCCGGGAGCTTGGCTGAGGCATGAGAGTGAGGTGGGAGCTGCCTCCCCACAGTATTTTGGGTGTGATTCAGAGCAGCTCGGCCCACAGACGATACCCTGAACCCCCCAGGGTAGCTGATCCTCCCCACCTGGACCGCAGCAGCTGGAATTTTTGCTCAAAGCTTGCAATGATCCTGCAAGATGGGCTGGGAAACCGGCTCTCCTCACAGTGTTCACCGAACCTTTTCAGTGATGAACCCACCCATCACTTTGTTTGTGGGGTCTGCTTCTCCCTGAGATGATCTCACCATGGCTAGTTAAGAACCAATTTGGTGTTTCTGGAGGGTAATTTTGGGCTGGTTTTGGCTGTGTGGCTCCTACAGGTCCAGCTGCTGATCTGCTGGCCAGCACAACCATGAAATGAGCCTGCAACAGAGTGAGTGAACGTTTCCCAAGGAAAGCCTGCTGGGAATCCCCTCAGCAAGGTTCACCTTTTTCATTTTGAGAAAAAGAGTTTAAAACCTCCAAAGAGATGGGAGGTGGGACAGATGGGCAGCCACAGTTGCTTGCTCAAAGGGAACAGCTGATGCAGAGTAGGACTTGCCCCAAACCATCCCCTTGCAAACCCAGTTTCTCTGCAACAAAGCACTTCAGGATCTTTTGCTTTTACTTTTTATGCCTTTCCTCTTCAGGCTTCCAGTGTGTTTAATGCCATCTGTCCCAATGATTTGATCAGATCCTGATGATTGATCTGGTTTGACGCACCAGAGGTGCACAGGGGAAAGAGGCAAAAAAATGAGTTTTCTCCCTCCAAACAACCTCATACCTCGTTTTAACCGGCTGCCAGGAACATTAATACGAACTGTGCCCATGTTTACCCGTGTCCTGGATTAAATCCCACCCGCTGAGCAACCCCGTGGGACAGGGAGCTGCTGCCAGCACCAATGCCTGCGCTGCCCCCTGTCATCATCCCACACACAGTTCATGCTCCATCGGCGCTCCGGATCCCGGGCCATTTTTTATTGGCTTGGGTGTGCTCACTGCCAGTAACGGAGGCTCAGTGGGAACCGCCTGCCTACGAGAACAGCGAGTGCTCCTTTCCCACAAGGTCTCCTCTCCAGTGGAAGCGTTTCAAGTATTTTGGCAATCGCACGTCCCAGCAATTCAGCCCCGAAGCCCATAAATCCCTAATGGATATTCAATCACAAATCATCCCTGGCGTTTCAGGCTGCGATGCTGATCTCCATATTAAGCGTGGCAGAACAATGTGGAAAAGGGAATTTCAGCTAATATTAATAACCTGCCAAGTGGAATATAAATCCTTCTGATTTGAGCGCTCCGGGGGATCTAAAGGAAGCATGTGAGGACACAGTGTGCAAGCCGTGGATGAGGATGCTCAGCAATGCAGTGCTGGCCTGTCAGGCCCAAACCCATCTTGGGGAAGCCCAATGAAAGGAGGTTGTAGCCAGGTGGGAGTTGGCCTCTTCTTTCACATAACGAAGCTACAGGACAAGATGAACAGCCTCAAGTTGCGTCAGGGGAGTTTTAGATTGGGTATTAGGAAGAATTTCTTCACTGAAAGGGTGGTCTGACATTGGAGTAGGCTGCCCAGGGAAGTGGTGGAATAATTATCCCTGAAAGTGTTCAAAAGAGGCATGAATGTGGCACATGGTTTAGTGGTTGGCCTAGCAGTGCTAGGTTAACAGTTGGACTCCACGATCTCAGAGATCTTTTCCAACTTTAGTGATTCTACAACTTTTTTTTCACCATGACTGTGGAAATTTCTGTTTCTAACACAAGAATTTTACAGCCAAGAGACCACTGAGGATCCAGGATGAATACACACCAGTGTGGCAAGGGAGCAGTGAAGGATGCTGCTTTGGGGGAAGGGGACCACTGAGCCATCATCTCCTTGTCTTACACCCCAAAGCTGAGGGGATCACAGGGCTCTCCGAAATACTCCTTTGCAGTGCAGCAACACCCTTACAAAAGTCTTGGCCTCATCCCAGTTGTCCAGGGACTGAGCCTGCAACAGAGGGATGAGGCTGATCTTCCTTGATGGAATATAAAGGTCAGATCTTCACCCAGTGAACGGAAGAGCTTGGCTGGAGCGGAGAGCAGATGCCTGACCCGCCGGCTGTGCTGCTGGTACCCGGCTAGCGGGACACAGATGGTGGAGTCTGGTTTTCCTAAACACAGCACATCCCCAAGCGAAGGAAAAGGAAGCTTTGCAGAGCCAAAGTGTCGCTCCACATGGGCTTTAGGAGCAGGACTCGGAACAAAGGCTCTTACTCACCCAAACATAAATATACTCACCCGTACATAAATATAGCGATCTCAGAGTGAGCACATCTCCTGTTCAAAGTTCACCTTCAGAGAAACCCAACAAAACACCCAGCTGTGTCACACTTCCTCGACCTCTCTCCTGCTTTCGGCTCACGTAGCAAGACACCGACCAGCCCTTTCCCCTTAAGGCTGATCAAGTCCTGCTCTCCCTGCTCCCAGCAAGCACTTCTAGCATCCTGAAAACTGAACCCAAGTTTCTGAGTATTTCCAGTTATCACCACGCAGAAGTTTCTGCACATGTCCATTGTCACTGACACGAGTGACCATGGGGAGAAGGTCTGTGAGGCTCAGCTGCACACATGAGATCCTTACCAGCAGTACCACCACTGCCAGCGGCATGAACAACACCACCATCATCACCACTGCCGCCAGCACCACCACTGCCACCACCATCACAGCAACCAGAATCAGCAGCACCACCACTGCCACCACCATCACTGCAACCAGAATCAGCAGCACCACCACTGTCACCAGTGTCACCACTGCTATCAATATGAGGAGCACCACTGCCACCAGCATGAACAGCACCACTGTCACCACCACCATGTCACCACTGCCACCAACACCACCACTGCCACCATTCCAACCACTGTCACTAGTGTCACCGCTGCCACCACTGGGTTCCACCAGCATGAGCAGCACCACCACTGCAACCACTGCCACAGGCACCACCACTTCCACCAGCACAAGTAGCATCACCACTGCCACCATCGCCATCACTGCCAGGGAGGACACGTCCCAGGACACAGAGAGCCACAGTGCTGTCCCCAGCCCGTGACTGCAGCTGGGACACAGCCAACATGCTGAGATTTCCTCCAGTTGCATCCGCAGGGAAGGAAACAGGAAAGATCCGGGAGGAGAGCGACGGAAACAAAACACCCGGCGGGAGCCGGCAGCTGTGGGGAGAGCCGTAAGAGACCACCGGCACATCCTGCTCCAGGTGCAGAGCTGGACACAGTGAATGGGATGTCCTGGAAAAGCCATGCTGGGTACCATGGTATCTGCTGCCAGGAGTGAAGCAGTGCCCAGCACCATCTGCCAGGGAAGCATTGTGAGGTTTTTCCTCCAAGGGGTCATTTTTTAAGTTGTTTGTCTTGCTGTGTGTGATGCTTTCTGAGCAAAATGCGACAAGGAGGATTAAAAATGCACAGGTGCAGAGGGAGAGTAAAGGGAGGCTCTTGGCAGCCCATGAAAACACACCTGCAAGATAAACCTGATCATGCATCTTTCCCCACATCCTTTTTGGTGTGCAGTAAATACTGGCCAACATGAAAGAGAGCTGTGCAGCCCTTAATTCTACAGCTCCAGTTGGACTTAAGGAGTTTGGTAGCATTTAGAGAGAAGGGAAAGATGCCAGCATGATGCTGGCGTGGACATTTGCAAGCAGGAGGCACTCAGGACACCAGGAATGGGGAAGCTGAGGCAGTGAGCCAGCCAGCCAGATAAAAAGAAGAGCAGAGTCTTCCCAGCACTGTGCAAGCTGGGAATGCACCGGAGGCACTGGTAACATGATCGACCCTTTCTTATCTTGTATTTGCACCTTTTGTCTTTGAAGAGAGGCTGAGGCACAGTGTGGAAAGTGTCTGTAAAGGTCCTTTGGGAGTTGTTTTTCCCTCTCACCCAGATTCATAACCCCTGGACACAGACCCTGTGCTGACATTAGGATTCCTGTGATGCCACCAGTGTCAGGGCTGCCTCTCCTGTCCAGAGCTCGTGGGGCAATGACCTGGAAGAAACATGATGCTTCAAGCACCCCTTCAACAGCCCTTTAGCTGGAATTTCAGCTTTTCCCTTTGCATGCAGCCCCCAAGCAACTCGAATTTGAGGTCTCCATGGACAGCATTTTAACCTAATTCCTTCTTGTACCAGTAGAGATCCAACCATCAGAGGATCATAAAACCTACAAAAAGGCCCTAAACCTTCCACGCTGTGGGAGAAAGGAAACCCCCGCCCAGCTGAACACAGTCCCCCATCCATCCCCCCCACCCTGTTCCCAGCAGTGGACAACTCACAGGCAGCTCACTGGTGGCCCTGCTCACAGAGAGATCCTGGTTTTATGATCCGGGATATCCCCTCCACTGCCTTCCCCCAGCAGCCACGAGGAGCTCGCAGCCGTGCTGCTGACGTCAGAGGCTTTTCCTGGCTTGGATTTGAAGGGAAAGGAGGAAAAAAAAAGAAAAAGCGGGGGGAGGAAGAGAGGCCAACTCTACGGGGAAAAGTAGTAACAGGCTTGGGGCTGGCTGCCTCCCAGATCTGCAGAGGGTGTGCCCTAGAGGGTTTTTTTTGGGGAGGGGTGAAGGGCTCAGTCGTTTGGGGACAGATGGTCCCCACGCTCTGGCGCCCGATGCACAGGGAAGTCAGGCACCCCAAATACTGGGGGCAAGCTCCCCCCCATCCTTCAGGGATTTCTCTTGGCCAGAAGAATCAGGAAAAAAAGCAATTCTGTGTGTGATTGGGCATTTCCAGGCTTCGAGCCTTGTCCAAGAGTATCTCTGGAAAGAAAAGAATGCCAAAGCAGCACCCTTACCCCAAAACACACACTGGGGGCAAACTGACACCAGTGGTCCCCCCCAAACCAAGTGCCACTGCCATGTGTTTCTTTCACCTTGAAACTCTGGTGCAACTGAACATCTGCCCAGCTTTTCTTGTGGTTTCTCACAGTATTTTGAGCGAATTTAATACTCGTGGCAGGTGGCAAAATTTGGGGGTGGGGGTGCAGAATGATGCCTTTTTTGGGGGAAACACGAGAAACAGCAGCACACTCCTGGGAAGGGCAGGGAGGAGCTGCCATGACCTCCCCTTTGAGGTACAGTTTGAGCCTGAGCCTGTGTCCTGCCAGACCTGAACTTTGCTATTTGCCATGTCCCTGCTCGGTGGTGGGATTCTGATGGGAATTACCTGGTCTTACCTTCATCAGGCCACCAGCAGCCCTGCCCCAAGGCCACCAGAGCCCTGCCCCAAGGCCACCAGAGCCCTGTCTGCGTCACTGGCGCCTCTTGCACAACCCCCAACCCAGACAGGCCGCGGTGGCTTTGATGGAAGTGTTCTGATGATTATGGAGGCTCCAGGGGACTCAAATCTACCCAAATGGTGGATTTTGACCTGCAGACAATGTTGAAATAGTGCTCTGTGACATGCTGGAGATTCAACAGGGGACAGAACATGCTCTGCCTGTGATGTGTCCCATGGAAAGGTCTCTGGTGGCATCAAGCTGATGGTCAGGATTGTCCAGAGGAGCCAAGCTCTGGAGAAAGGCAGCTCTTCCGAGCCAATGGCAGCAGGTTTAGATGGTGTTTGTGGATCTCTGAGCTTCCTCCACCATCCAGACCCTTTGCTGCCAGGGGCTGTCCTCCCAAACCAGCTCACTCTTGCTCTGCACCATTTGGTTTACACCTTTCACCCTATGAAGACAGGGTCACACATACCACGACAGACTGCTGGGAGGTGGCAGCACCACCAGACCTC
This sequence comes from Eopsaltria australis, assembly GCA_034509425.1. Lineage (NCBI taxonomy): Eukaryota > Metazoa > Chordata > Aves > Passeriformes > Petroicidae > Eopsaltria > Eopsaltria australis. The sequence continues at coordinate 2,891,034 of JAVTVJ010000117.1, forward strand.
TCCTTCATGGTGGACACCAAAGCACTTCTGAAGGCAGCCACCAACCCCATAGAGACAGTGCTGCACGGAAAACCCTGGGTTGTCTCCTCCTCATCTTCACCAGCCGTGGCCATTGTCACTTTAATAGCAGAAACCACAGCCCTCCAGGGGTGTCCCTTTTCCAGTAGGATGGGACAGAGATGCTGCATGTAGGTGAGAAGTGACGCCTCAGGACTATCAACAATACAGAGAGATCCTGGGGAAACACAACTCAGCCAGGATAATTAAAACCCATGGAGTAGGTGAAGAGAGATGGGAAAATAGGCTGCTCTTGGGTAGGATGTGCCAAGGTCTGGAAGTGTTATCAAGACCCCGCCTTGGCACACCACACTCCTGGCTCCTTCCATTGAGCCCAAGACCTGAAGAAATGGTTTTCCCTAAAACCCTCTTCCAGAAAACTCCTCAGCTCCAGCAAAAAGCCACAGCAGAGCTCCTTGGTTGCCACAGGAGAAGTGCTCTGCAAAAGCAATGCGTGATAAAGTTCTAGGAACAAAGGTGGGTACTTCCAAGCTGCCAGTTTTGGGTGCACAGCTACAGCATGGCCTGATCCTACACCCTCTCCTGCTCCTCTGCACCCTCTCCTACCCTCCTGGACCCAGCCATCCCCAGCAACAGGGACAAAATCCTTTGGTCCCGCCGTCCTTGCGCAAAACCCCAGCGCTGTGCCAAGAGTTGTCCCCCACCCGTGGGAGCTTAAAGAGCAAATAAAGGTGGTTTTCTTTCAAATAAAAGATCAAAGGGCACGAAATGCTGAAAGTCACAGCTGTTCTTGCTGGAGGGACGTCAATGTTTCTGCTCACTTTGCAGAGCCTGCCTGGCGTGTAAAGCACTGCCCCATGTCCTCAGCCCCATTTGCACCCTGTCCACGTGGGAGATGGGGACTAAACTGGAAGGGGGAGGAGGAGGAGGAAGGATTAAGCATCACTTTGGAGGCAGGAGATTAACACAGTGCAGAGCTCAGATTTCTCAGGGTCTGCAAACCAGAATCACAGAATTGTAGAATCATTCAGGTTGGAAAGGATCTCCAAGCTCGTGAAGTCCATCCTTCAACCAAGCACCATCCTGCCCACCAAACCACATTCCTGAGTACCATGTCTACCCATTTTTGAACACTTTAGGGACGGTTTCCACCACTTCCCTGAGGAGCCCATTCCAATGCTGAATTGCTCCTTCAGTGAAGAAACTCTTCCTGATACCCAGCCTGAACCTCCTCTGGTGCAACCTGAGGCATTTTCCCAACTACAGAACCTCTGAAACTCAAAGCCCCATGAAAATGCACCTTGCAGCTGGGCTCAGATGGGCATAAAAAGGTGAGGATGTGGCCATGGCTCCTTCTCCAGCTCAGGAACTGGTGGCCAGGGAGACCTCATAGCAGTCTTTCAATGTATTAAAGGGAGGTTGAGAAAAAAAAAAAAACAAAACCAGGAAAGGACTTTTACATGGGCCTGTAGTGATAGCACAGAAAATAACACCTTTAAATTGAAGGAGGGCAGGTTCATATTGAACATAAGGAGGAAATTTGTTACAATGGGAGTGGTGACACACTGAAACAAGTTGTCCCCAGAAGCTGTGGCTGCCCCATCCCTGACGTGCTCAAGGCTAGGCTGGATGAGGCTTTGAGCAACTTGGTGCAATGAAAGGTGCCCCTGTCCATGGCAGCACAGTTGAAACGAGATAATCTTCAAAGGTCCTTTCCATCCCAAACCATTCCATGATTCTCTGACTGCCTGACGGCCAGGGTGGTTGGGTGTCACCACGACCCTTCCCTCAAGTTCTCCACATCAGCTCCCACCCAGCTCCTCACTTGTCTCTTCATCAACTATTAAAAAACCTTGCTGGAACAGGACACTCTGAGGATTAGGAAAATGGGATGAAAAACCCTTTGGACTGGAGCCTTACAATGCTGCAGTTTGGGATGTGGTCTTGAACTGTAAAAATAGGCTCCCCAATTACCATCAAGCCTGTCCTTTCTGGGCCGCACACCAGAAGCAGAGAGCAGCTGCTGCAGCCCCAGACGAGCACATTTTAAATCACATCCTCACTTGTCACACAGAGATGCTCTGGCATGCCAAGGCTGCTCCCAGCCACTGTTGGAGGCGAAACCAGCTAAAAAAGGACGGCAAAGTATACAGATCCTGGCGCTTCTTGAACTTAAATGAACTGTCTTTCGATACAGAAGATGAACAGTCATCCAATCCTGTTCCTGTCATTCACAGGAAGGATTTCCAGCAGTGGCTTTGTAAAAGCCAGCAAACGCCCTGGTATCTCAGAAAGGAAAATTACGATGATTTGCATGAGCAAAATGTCAGAGCCACTGTGGGATGATGATACTTGGTGCTCTTCTCATCCTGTCAGGGAAATCAAGGAGAAGGTCACGTAGCACAGCCAGCTGGCTGTGATGGACCATGCCCAGGTGATTTTGGGTATCACCAAAGGAGAAGGACCACATCCTCAGGGGAATGGCAGGATGAGGAAGAAATCCATCCTGTCTAGAGTGGAAACATCACCTGAACACCACAATGAGAGGGGATGCCACATTCCATGGAACAGTGCGCCCAGGAAAAGCAAATCCAACAGCAGGATGTCCCAACCTCAAAGCACCTTTCCAGACTGATACCACTCTTGGGACAACATGGAGGTGAAGTGGTCACCACACAGTGTTTTTGAGGCTGGAGGAGCCTGCAGTCAGCATCGCTTCTCCCCAAAATGCCAAAAGGTTGAAAGGAGAGCGTCTGTTCAGGAAGTACCCAGGAAGCTTACTCATGAGCATGCTTTGCCTTTGAGTTTCTTTCATCTAGATTTTTGCATAAATCCGGTGCTGCCTTTAGGGAAATGCAAATTCCCTGGAGAAAGGGGAGCGTTTGAAGGTGCTGGCTGCTCTGACGCGCCAGGCAAGGAAGCGACGCTTTTATCACCTGAAAATTAAATAAAGGCTGAGATGTGAAGCCTCCCCACCCTGCTAAGCAGGAAAACTTCCTCAGCTCCTACGGCCGGATCCAGCAGGGATGGGACAGGCAGGATGCAGCGTTTCATCCGTGCTCTGCACATCCTCCCCAACCCCAGGGGTGAGCTTTAATGGCCTGGAGACACGCAAGCTGCTCCGGCTCCGCTTGGTTTCCCGGCTCTGCTTGGCTCCCTGGCTCCCGGATGGTTTCAGAGGCATTTTGACACCCCGGCGTGGGTGGCATTTCCCAGCCACCCTTGCTGCGCTGGAGCAGGCTCTAATCAAGCTGAAAGCAAACGAGCTTCCCTGGGTAAATGAAGCTGCAAGCCCAAATTCATCATTTATGATGAAGTCGACTGATGATAGTAAGTGTTTCTGGGGATCCACACGCACATGCTCTGACTCTCAGCAGGCAAAAAGGCAAAGGAAGTGAATGAAAAAGCAACACCAGTAACAAGCTGTCCAGGTTGAATACCGTCTTTGAGATCTGTCCAGAATGGTCTCTGTCCCTCTGCTTTCTGGGGCACATAAGAGGGTTTCAGCCTGGGGAGGGAGGCAGACAGACACTCCCTATCCTGCTGGTTATGGCTGTACCCTGGAAGGGTTTTTCTCCATCTCTTTTTTATGCTGCTTCCTAAAGAGCCAGGCTGCAGCAAATAGAAAACACAACACCAAAGAATATCTATGGAGACCTTGCAGAACACCCAGTGCTGACTTAAGGCTCAATTCCCCCATTGCAAGCTCCTTTGGTACAGAGAAAAAGCAAAATGAGGGCATTCCTGTTAATATATCTAGCTCCATGCCGAAACTCACATGATTTCAACTACCCCAGAAGAAAAACCCTGCAGGCACAGATGTGTACAGAGTACTCCAGCAGCCAGCACAAAGGAGGTTTTGCTATTTCACAAATAATTTAAATTTGGCATTGCACATGACAACCAACAGTAAAACCAGCCTGGTGTGGGCTGGACCACAGTGGGACAGAGGGAGTAGGGACAAGGGGCACTGAAGATGCCCCCTCCAGCCACAGGACATGGGGCTCATCTACTCCAGTGCAAAGTCAGCAGGTACTGGCTTGGCTCAGTTCTACCAGCGTGAGGCCATCATGACATCGATGGCCATCTTGCCAAAGGCACCATGGAGGCAACCTTGCCTAGGGGGAATTGAAAAATAAATTTAAAAGTTTATTTTCAGCTTGATCCGTTCCCAGCTCATCTCTCTACAAACAGGCAGCTGCACTGGCAGGGCACTGTGGGCAGTACAGGGACAGGCAGCCAAGGGTTGCTAAATGAGCGCTGTAATTCAATGCCGAGGCATGGGGTGAAACTCTGCCGTGTGTTCCCACAGGGGAATTTCTCTGGCATTTTCTTTTATCAGCTGGTTGATAAAACATCCCCATCCTGTTTCCAGATCTCCCGTAAGTGTCGTTTGTCACACAGATGGAGCACATCCTCTCCGCTGTCATTAGCACGTCCTGGGCTGGCATTTACAAGAAACGCAGCAGAGGGACTTCCCTCAAGCTCCACCAGACAGTGGCACCTCAAGGACTCTGGGGACCTCAGGAAGAGGCTTCCCTGCAAGATTTGGAAATGCCAACCAACCTCTCCCACGTAGCTGGACTTGCAGCCTCCCTGTCTGAGCCTCGCAGGCTGGCAGGACTGTGCTCATCTGCATCTGGATGGGTGCACCCATGGAGCCACCACCTAACTCAGGCACAGAAGAACACCTGCCCCAAATCTGCTCCCAGGGGACTGGCACGATGTAGGAATAGGAGGTTTTAGGTAACACTAAGGATCAACTCTGAGCTCACCCACTTCTCTGGCACAACTGCAGGCAGGAGAATCATTGTGGCGTCACTGCCTCCAAAGGTGGTGACAACATCACCAAATCCTTACCAGGAGCACATCCCAGCCTCCCTTCCAGCTTGCAGCCACAGCACCAAGGGTGAGGAAGATTCACAGCATCCAGGACCAATAGTGCATTGCCCCAGTGCCAGGGCATTGATAAAACCCTGGTCCTCGACCTGTCCACTTCAATAAAACAAACAGCAGGTCCATGAAATCTCCCCTAACTTTAGTTGATACCAATTTTAGCCCAGCTGCCTGCATGACGCCTCTGCTGTGTTTTTATGCCTAGCCTCAGGCAGATATTCTGATTTTTGTAATGCCTGAAGACAGTTGTGGGGAATACACAGCCATTTTTAAAGCAATGGCAAAAATAAATCAGTATTTTAAAAGGAAACAGAGGGGGGAAAATAGCCTTGCTCTGGAAAAAGAAGTACAAAGATTTGCTGACAGAATCTGCACCTACTTGTGAGACACTCCTATTCTGACCTCCATCTCTGGGCCATGAAATCACAAAGCTGGACTATGGCTGCCCCACTTGCCCACAGTTCACTGCCAGTCTGTGCTTGTTATCCTGGGGGAAATGGAGCAAGGTTACATGGCTGTCCTGTGCAAAAGCTTTTTGCACATTTGTCATCATTCAGATGGGCTTAAAATCTGATTTTTTTCAACTTTCATTTTTGGAAGTGATTTATCATGCCTCTACATTTTAGCAGAGAGCACTAAGTGGATGGAGGATGCTCAAGAGCAGCTCTGGGATGTACAGAAGATATCGCCATGTCACATTAACCCAGCCTTGTACAATATGAGAATTTGAGACCAACTTTGTCTCCAAATCACGCCTTTTTCAATGAATTCATTTTCAGGAAGCTGTCCCATCCACTAACCTCAAAAAATGTCTCTGGCTCACATCCATTAAACCAGATAAATGAGAGTTTATAAGTTCATAACTCGAACTGAAGTCAGAAAGTTTCGTCTTTCATTTTCTAGAGCTGATTCACGGCCAGCCTGACCTGAAATGTGGGCTTGCCTCAAGTTTTTTGTCATTTCAGGGTTCATTTGCAGTTTAAAGTGATGCTCTCCTCCTGCCTTAAGTCTCCTGTGCTCTCACCGTAGCTCAGTGCTGGCACAGCTTCTCTCTGCACTCCCCAAAGCCTATGTGGACACACTTTTTGACCCTGATCAAGTCAAACGTCACTGGATTTGCTTCTTTGCTAGAAATTCAGAGGGATCTCAAGCAAGGATTTTGGTCCTGGGGCTGCCCGAGCAATCATCCCTGATGCTGAGCACAGGCAGAGAGCATCACCTTGGACTTTTATTTTTATCTCTAAAAAGACATTTGAGCATTTCCAAATCGAGCTTTTCCCCTCTCTGCTACACCAGTACAAGAATTGGGAGCTTCCTTATTCCACTGAACCCGGCTGTATTTCTGGTCTGCAGAGTCAACAAGAGGAGCAGCCAGCTTTTTGGCTCCCTTGGAAACTCTGCAGTCCAAGAAAATCAGACGAAACATTTGAACGCGCTCAAGCTCGTTCGTCAACAGTCTGATTTCTGAGGGACCTGACCCTGCGTCCAGGCCGGCCGACGCTGCACCGACAGCAATATTTTTGGGTCCTGTGTGAAATACTCCTGCAACAGTCCTGCTGCCAAGTCTTGCAAAAGTTCCCAGGCTGAGGAGCTGGATGTGAGGAGCATCCACTGCAGGGCTCATGTGAGTCGCTGAAACATCTCAGCTCACCGGGGAAGGCTCAGAAGTGGGGAAGGACGTGTGTTGTGTTGACTACAAGTCAATAAAAGCAACAAAATACCTGCGGGGGACTGTCTGACATCTCACATCGACTGTCACAGGAGGGCTGAGGTTGGAAGGGACCACCTCCAACCTCCCCAGTGGGTGAAGCATTGCTACAGGCATCTCACCACTGATGCCTTGGCACCCTCATGGACATCCTGCAGATCAGATGGTCACTGCAGTCACGTGCACCATGCCTTGATTGATGGATGAGATTGCTGGTCCTGGCTACTTGAATTGTACTCCTCTGAGGAAATTTAGCACTTCAAGCACACTTCTAGGGTGAAAGGATGTAATTTCCTCCCTTTGCCCAGCCCAAGGTCAGTGAAGGACATGGACTTGCATGAAGTGCATCCCAGCCCCTCCCTGAGACACAGATCTCCTTTCCCAGATGCTTTGTCTCAGCTCCAAAAAGTGCCAAAATCTTCCACCGGGGTCCTTCAGAGACAGAAAATGCACCCTCGACCCCAAAATGCGGGGATCACTCTGGATCCTCCAAGGAGGCTCATCCACAAAGCCCATCCGAGGCGTGGTGCCTGGTCACGGCCCAGGATGAGGCATCTGCCCGAGCCCACAAGGTGGAAAGTTCAAGTGGCTGCTGTTTATTTGGCTTTGCAGAGAGCAGTCACCCAGGCTGAACGTGGGCCAAGCACCTTCCCATGGCAGGAAGCGCTGCTGGAGTCTTTAAATAACCACCAGTGGTCAGGGCTTTGGTTTACAGTTCTGCTGGATGGAAAACCATCCCTCACTCCCTGTCTGCTCCAGCCCTCTCCTGGGTGTAAATGTCAACACTTGTCTCGTTACCTCCTAGGTCTTCACGTCCATACTCACCAATCCCATGTGGAAGCTTGACAGAAGCAGGAAAAGTTCTCCATGCACAGGTAAAAAAATACATGTGGGCTTCCTGTCCCTTGTGAAAGGTGAATTTTATGCCTTACAGTGAAAGATGAATTTTATGTCTTACAGTCAAAGCTTCCCTTTGCTTTTGTGTAAATTCATAGTTCCCAGAGGCTATCCTCATCTTCCCCATCCTGCTTTAAGCTCCACACACATCTCCTCACATTCCAACACTGAAGCACCACTGTAAGTGCTCTTCACCTTCCTTCAGTGGGACTTCCTTCAGTGTTACCAGTTCATGGGATTAAAATCAAGAATAAAATCCTTCCTCCAGGGCAAGTAGAAAATGCCAAGATCCCTCCACAAAGGCTTTTCTCAAGTATTTCCCTGGGGTAACTGAAATCAGAAATCTTGCCAGGAGCCTGGGGAGAATGGGTCACCCAGCAAATCCTGCTTTACTGACGGAAAGTTCCCAAAAGCTGTTTCACTGGGAAGCCTGGCTACTTTGGGATTTTGGCTTGCCAAGACTCTAGGGAACATAAATGACCTTTTTTTTTTTTTTTTTTACCTATAGCTGTCATTAACATATTAACCTAAAATGATGGCTGGTGAGAGGAAGCTCTGTAAATAAGCAAAATAGCATTTTACATTTGGAAAACAAGACCTTGTCCTGACCTCCTCTCTTGGGCAGATTCACTGGCGCACAGCAAACCAGTATTTTATTTTAAACTGTGCTTGTAAAAAGTTAAAAAAAGCTGCTTCCTTGACACTTAAGTCAGGTAAGGACACAGCAGGCCAATCTGCCTTATAAATAAGCCTGCTCTTGTATACACATGTGTTTTAAAATAAGCTTATGAAATGTAAACACATGGGCTTTAACAAAAAATAATTCAGCCTCACTGAAACCATTTAAGTGGGACTGAGCCAGGCTTCAGAGATCTGCACAGGGCATGCTAACTTTGACCCAAAAACCCCTTAGAGACAAATAAAACGCTCTCATAAACACGCAAAAAGCAGCAAAATTCAGTATTTTTCTGAAAGACCATCCCTAGAGTTGCATTTCTGTCTTGGCTATAGGAAGAAGATATTGGGGGATGGGAGGAAGAGTGTCTTCCAACCCATGTGAGCACGTTACTCACTGCCCACCCTCTTTGTATCACTGAGACAGGCAATTTTTCTATTTGTCCCTGGCCTGTACACCCCAGGAGAGGAGCCAACCACCAAGAAACCTGGGCTTTAAAAATAAAACACAGCCTTGGCTTCAGAGGGGCAGGTGCAAGGGGAAAAACTATTTTTAACCCTCATTCTGCAAGAAAGGAATGCTGGGACCCCTCTGAGTGGTGCTTGTCTGAGTTTAGAAGATTTATTTGGAGTCCATGGAGGCGTCTGACTGGTGGTTAATCCTGGTGCTGGGCACTGGGGCTGGGGAAGTGGACATCAAAGCATTCCTGCATCTGCTGGGGAAATGGGAGAGGCGGCAGACAGGGCTCTGCCTGCTCCCTGCTGGGGTGACAGGCAGCACAGACCTGAGCTGGGGGCTCTCCAGGACCAGGAAAGGCTGTTGGGATGGCTGAGAAGCCCCCTGAGGATGGATCTTCCCACTTGATTTGCTGGGTTTCCATCCTGCTGCAAACACAAACATGAGGAGAGATGCTCCAGCCCTCTGATCATTTTTGTGGCCTCCTCTGGAACTGCTCTAATAGGTCCAAGTCTCTCTTGTGCTGAGGACCCCAAACCTGGGAACAGTTCTCCAGGAATAGAGGGCAGAGTCTATGATTCTGAGAAGGTGAGCTCCCAGCAAGCTCATGAGGCCAGTGGCTGGTGTCCCTGTATCCACCCATCCTGGGATCCATGGTGGAAGCTTTTCCTACCACTGACAGACGATGGTTCAAACCTCTCGTGAGCTGGTTCGGCAGCAATCCGAGAGTCAGCATCTGGCCTGGAGATGAAGAGCACAATTAAGGATTTAGCAGGACCTGACAACTCATAAAGGGTGGCTAAAGTAACTTTGTCAAAGGCTGGCATTCAGGACTTCTCCATCCAAGGAGCCAAACAGCCTCAGGCAGTCTGTCTCAGGGGAGCTCTGGGTACACTGCATAAATCTCCAACCTTATTAAAGCTCCAAAGACCACAGAATCCAGCTCCTGACCTTCTCCGGAGCAGAAAACGACAAAACGTTTCCTGTTATTTATAGCAGCTGGAGAGCCTGATGGGAAAACCCCACTTGTGAAACGTGGGCTGCTTGCCACAGCTGCTCTCAGGGAACGGTCAAGCTGCTCTGAACTCCAGCCTGCATGGACTGTTTCACCCTTGGGGCCACTTCAGCCCAGGCAAGACCATGTCCAGAGGCTGCGCAAGAGGAAGAGGCAAATGGATCCCATTCCTGTTGGCTCTTCCCAGGTCATGTTCGCATGGCCCAACTTGAATTAGACAAGGCTGAGCATCCCAGAGAGGGGGCTTCACCTGTGGGCTACAGGCACCTGGCAGCCCTTGAGGAGCACAGTTAACCTGGATGTGGCTGACCTCACCTAGGAGGCAACTGTCAGCTTTTTAGGGAAACTGAGGCAAGGGCATAGCCCCTTTGCCCACCTCCACAAGGTGCCGCCCCCCTGCTCAAAGCAGGGCAGGACAGGCAGTGGCACGTTTATCCGCTGCAAGTTGGATTTCCACCACTCTGACACGCACGGGAGGTGCTTTCCAGCACGTTCAGTCACGCAGGTGCAGGAAACCTCACAGCCCAAGGCGAGCTTTGGGACAGGCTTTGCTGCTGGGAGCCTCCCAGCACCGGCCCTGCTGGAGAGGAGCATTTGCTGTCACGCTGTCGAGGAGGATTCCCAAAGCTTCTGTCTTGGACTGGCGCCAGTGCGGGTGTTCTGCTCGCTCCCAGGCCGAGGCAAGGAAGCTGTTCATCACACAGGGCCGTGAGATGCTGTGAAAGAACTCGCCAGCCACGACAGGAGCAGCCGGCTCTGGAGCCACCACCACGGCGGCTGAAAGGCTGCGATGGCACCCAGGGACATGCACCAGCCAGCGCCCTACCACGGTCAAAAACAAGCCACCGAGCTGGGGCTAGGGTGACAGTGAATGTTGTCAGTGTCAGTGCAGCAGTGAACAGCTGCTGGGATTTAGGACTACACTGGGAACAGCACAGGTCACACTCCTGGACTTCCCCTTCATCATGAAGCTGCTGGTCCTCTCCAGGTAATGATGCCTCGTGTAGGATTCCACTTGAGAGCAGAAACCTGAATTTCGGGACCCAGGAGCCTCATTAGAGTAATCACAAAAATCACAGAATGGTTTGGGTTGGAAAGGAACTTTAAATGTTGTCTAGTCCAGCAATATTTAGTCCTGCAGGGAGCAGGGACACCTTCCAGTAGATCAAGAGACCATCTCAGTAGCCTGGTCTCAGCTTCTTGACATGCTCCTCCTGTCCTTCTCTGATACAGCTCTGCTGTTGGTGAATCCCTGTGACCCCATGGCCAGTGTGGGAGACTGAGACCCAGATACATCTTATCCTCAACAACAAAACCCCAAACCAGAGCAATGGCCAAGGCCTACACAGATCTTCTCCCAGACAGATCTTCTCCCAGGGAGATCTCAGCCCTTGCGATAGACAAGTTCCTTCTAAACATCCCCAGGCAGTTTGCCTGCAAGTCCAATTAATAACACTGTATTTTGTCAACAAAGTCGGGTCAGCAGCAATTCATAGACTTCACGCTGGTTAACCTCTTCCCACCAAACGAGCACAGGGATATTTTGACTCTCTGCCCTTGAGAAGTTTATTTGTGTAGGATCCATCCACTTACCGGCTTCCGGCAATGAAAAGACACACAAGGAGCGTAACTGCTTTCTAATAGTTGGGGAAAGACTTGATGGTTGCGGCCAGGGCTCCCTGGCACTGGCACCAGAAAAGCAGAACACTTGCCAAAGCCACCTGAGAGAGTCCAAGAGGCTTATAATTAGCCTGGGAGAGAAATCAGAGTGAGTGCAGCAGCCCAACCATCACCCCCAGATGCAACGAGATCTTCTGAGTAGAACCTGGAGGTGTTCTACCTGCTCGAAGCAAAATGCATGGACTGGGATTGTGGAATACTCAGAGAAGACTCAACAGACAAGAAACATCAGAGAAAGCAATCCCTGCTTTTCAGCCGTGTCCATGTGCCATCACCCAGGAGGAGAAGACTCAACACCAAACCAGTTCAAGCTTCCCCAGTGTTTTTCACTGCCCAGGACCACATCTCATCATCTGATGCTCATGGCATTGTGAAGCAAAAGCAGATCAAAGAAAAGGACTACCTTAGCCTTGGCCTGGCGAGGATTTTATGCCTCTTAGAAGAATGATGGAGAAAGATTTTTCACGTTCCTCCTGAGATGTGTGGGATGCATCTCTCAGCCCAGGATCACAGGCTGCTGCAGCTCACAGGTTGTTTCAGCTCCAGGTAGCCCAGAAACCTTCACCGTGACTCGAAAGGATTGGCCAAAAGGGATTCAACTTGAGACTCCCTCACCGCCTGGGCTCTCCTGGCAAATGATTAACAGATGCTGCACTGGCTGGCGAGCTCTTCACCCAGACAGAACAGCATCTGGCAGGCCCATTACTGCCTTGTGTGGCGGGTGTGCCCTGGAGAGCCTGAAGATTTATTGCCCAGATATCAAGTGACTGAGCTCTGTCGCAGGAGCACTGGGAAAAGCACAATTTTTTCATAAAAGAGCCTGCTTATCACAATTTCAATTATTTGCACATGAAGGGGAGGCCAGGAGGGCAAAGACATCCCAGGGTGACATGGGGAGGTGACACAGAGCTGGCTCAAGTGGGTGCTGCCAGCTGGAGGGGGGTGTCTGGTTCAGTGAAGGAATGGCCATCCCAGAAAGGGGCAGGGAAAGTTGTGCCTTTTAACAGCAGTTGGGATATTTTCTGCAGCACATTCCTCTCCCTCCAGTAATTCTTGTGGGAGCCTGGAAAGATGGGTTGTGAAATGCAATTTCTCCCTGCTGGCAGCTCTGTGGGGATGCCAGGAGCCAGAGCAGCCTTGCACGGAGGCAGGACCAGTGTCCATCACGCTGCAAACATGAGACATTGATAATTAAACTGGGAGGTGAGGAGAAAGCCTTTTCCACCATATACCTCCTCTCCGGCCTGGCCTGGCCCTGCATCAGGATGGACTCGGAGTGTCTCAGACTGGGGCAAAGGATACAGGGAGTGCTTATCACGATGCAATATTTACCTCTTGAGATCTCGGTGAGGTCATGCCTTTGCATCACTTTGGGCCGTATCTGCTCAGGGACAGAGAGTTAAATCCTTCAGGTTTCAGAGTAAATCCCAGTTTGGAGCAGTAACTGGGAGAAAAGCACAGTGGGATGCACTGGCTCCTGGGTGGCTACTCCAGGGTCCATGTGTGGTGACTGAAATCTCAGTTCATCCCATGGATGGGCAGGACATTGGGCTGTATCTGGCTGCAGCTTGAGAGGACAGTGGTCACAGCCATGTCTCAGCTGGGCTGAGCTGTGCACGCTGTGGTGTGTCTGTGTGACGTGCCTTCACCCACCTCTGCTTTCAATTAAAGCCACTAACGATTTTAGCAAGAAAAGACTGAACTAAGTGCATCCCGTAGCAGGCTTGCTAATGCTGGCCAGATGTGCTGCTCCTAGCAGGTGCCACGGTGGCTGCAAGCGTGCAGGTGGCTTTACAAGAGGAAAGTAAGAAAAAAAAAAAAAGAGAGAGAAAAAAACGTTATGGGTCATTGCCATCAAACCAAATCTTCCAGGCTCAGAAAAACTGAATGGAACCGGTCCTGGATGCTTTGCGGTCTGGGCTTGGGTGAGGCCCCAGGGCTGTAATGGTTTTATTTAGGGCATGCAATAACCTTTGGCTCGTATTGTATTTGGGTTTGCCAGAAAGGCACTTGGTCTGGCTGGATTAAAGCTGGTGGTAATTACATGCCAATGCCTCCTCTCCAGCGAGGAAGGGCGAAACCTAAAAAGAAAACCACGTGTGCATCCCCCTCCTTGCTGCTTCATGTGGGGACACCCCTTAACCTCCCACGAGCAGAAATCCAGCTCATTCCCAGCGTTAACACTTTGGAAACTTTATTGACAATGCAGTTCAAAAAGAAGGAGAGATGTGGGAATGCTCCTGGTGTCAAAATGCATTTCATAAGCAACCAGACTCATCCCCTGAAGGACACCCTCTGCCTCGCCCAGCCACCAACCCACCCAGCTGCCTTCCAGCCTTCCCTGCTTCCCCCAGTGAACGTGCCAAATACAAACCAGATGCTCCAAAACGCCTGCTTGAAGACATTCCCTTTCATCTGGTAATTGCTGCTTCCGAGGGAAAAGATCTTAAACAGTCCTCAAACCCTCTTGAATGACCCAGACACCTATTTTTGTCCCTTTTGGGCTTCCGAGCATCTTTGGCTTTGGCATCTGAGCCACCCTGCTGCTCCTCATCCCCTCTTCCTGGCAGCTGATGGCCAGGCCCAGCCTCCTTGCCAGCAGTTGCACCCTTAGGACTGGTTTATTGTCACCCACTTGTCATCAGCCACGTGCAATCCCAGTGCATGGGGTGCCATGATGCCAGTGAGGTGGGCACCACTAGCATCAGATGGGCATGGTGCAGGAAAGTCAGGCCAAGGGTGCAAAAATGAGGTGCAGAAGGCAAAACTAAGATGCTGTTTGCAATAACGGCAGTGGTAACAGCTCCATGTAAAACTGCAGCAGGAGGAAATGCACACACCCCCAAATCTGACCTACACAAGCCTAAACTTAATTGAGGTACATCTGCATTGAGATTTTCTCTTGTCTTCTTCAGTCACTGCATTTCTAGCTTTGACAAATAAACAGCCAGTCCTCAAACCTCAGGCTCTTTATTGCTTGTGGTTCCATCCCCTTCGTTTCTAAGAAATTAATAACAGGAGGAGAAGGTTGCAAAACACACACTGACCTCTCCTTTAAATACAGTGAGAAATCAAATAAACAGGGAGAGAGGAACAAGGAAGAGCGACTGCAGGCAGAAAATGCCCAGCTGTACCCACTCGGAATGCTGGAGGCTGTGGATGCTGATTCAGGCAGCGAGAAAACGCGACGCACAAAGCACACCCAGCGATGAGCGCAGGATGTGCTGCGCTCCTGTGCTGGAGCTGCAGCTGTGAAAGAGCCCACAGGCTGCTCAGAAAAAATTCAGGAGGGAAAGTTAATGCCCAACATGATGTGCTAAACAACCATGGCCTGGAGGAGAGGAGCTGGGGGTCAAGAATCACTTAACACGGAAAGATGCGATGGGGTCTGCTGGTTTCCTCCTGGTATCTGCTGCTGATGCTCAGTGCCCCATCAGCATCACTCTCCCTGACAGCAGAGATGAGTGTTAGTGGGAATTGTGTTACACCAGCCCAGCAGCTTCACTGGAAACTGGGAGATGAGAATAATCCTGCTAATAACTGCAGAGCCCAGCTCCTCCTTGATGATGCCAATTTACGCGTGGTTTAACGAGGGCACAGAATGATGGAAGGACACTGCAGGGGAATATAAAATCCTGCCTCAAATGGACACATGCTGGTGCAGTTTAGATTAGGCAGAACGAAAAAAGAAAAAAGGTTCTTAACTAAAGGGAAACTTGGAGGAAATAAGGAGGTGGTGAGTGATGGCACCTGGAGCATCCTTCCTTCTTTCCATCAAAGGTACCAGCCAAGTTCTGCCAGCCAAGGAGAAGGCAGGGGTCTAAATCAGGATGGATAAGCCAGCATCTCAGCATCACCAGGAATAAGCACAAAGCTACCAAACAAATGACATAAAAGGCAAAGAAAACCTATGGCAAAGATGTAGCAGTGAAAGTATGGTGAGAAATTACCTCCTGGAGGGGGAAGCAAATATCTCACAGCTCTTCCCACACCATCCTGGATGGTCCAACACCTCCAAAAGGGACCAGTGGTAAGGAGCCACATGTGTATTTTGAACTGATGAACCTTCACAATGTAAATCCACTTCAGCCTTTGAGCAAAGTGCCTGGCACAGCTGTGCATGGGAAATGTCTGCTCCACAACACCAGGGCAGAGATTAGCACGGGCGGGAACACGAGCCCTGGCACTACCAGAAAGGAGAGGGAAGGGTGCTACTGAAAGCTGCACCAGGAAAAAAACCCACTCATCTTCTGCCAAAATGGCTTTTGCATTGCAAAAGAGAAGTGTGCTAATGAAATTAGATAATTGTTTCAAATCAGAGAGCCTTTGTCAGTGGTGAGGATGGTTGGGGTTGTCCTGCAGACTGGGACCATCTCCAATGAGGATGTCAAGAGGCAGCATGGTGGATTTTCCTTTTCAATGAGTGAGCTTCAAATCAAGTCGCTGGGGCTGTCTCCACTGCAGCAATGAGGAAGCCTAGATGCCCTTAAACTCCCTCCAGCCATGCTCCACCAGGAGCTCTGGGGTTATTTGGGTTGGCAGACCCACAGCACTTGGTAGAGCCTGCCAGAAGATAAATACCAGAGCAGGGAAAGGAGCCATGCAAGCCAAAAGCCAGCGCGGGTACAAGAAGAACAAGGCCAAATGGGTACGAGTCATCCACAAATAAATTTAAGCTGGAAAGGAGAGCAGTTTGTATCCGTGCGAGCAGCAAGGCTCTGGCAACAGCTTTCCCAGAGGACTTGCCAGGGTCAAACAGCTCATTAGTTTTAAGAAGGAAGCTGGCAGGGGGTTTGTGTCACGGCTGCTTGTAAGGGTGCGGGGGGGACCAGCCAAAAATTGGTGGTGGCCCTGGGGCTGCCTTCAGCAGGACATGGGTCTGCAGCCATAGCCCACATCCCACCTGTGCTGGTGGGACACGGAGGGATGCAACCACATCCGCTCGCTCCGGAGAGAGAGGGAAGCTGCACGCGGAGGAAAACAAAAACGCACAGCTCCGTTTTTCCAGCTGACAGGAGCTTAAACACCGGCTGGGAATTGGGCTCAGGGCCCTGTGTGAAATTCAGCTTGGCTTGTCTTGAGACAGCGGCTCTACTCCCTGAGCACCCTACGAGCATTTCAGTAATAGCAGGGGGAAAGAGACCTACTTGTCAAGTGTGTTGCTATTTGTGCAAACGCTCTGTACCGGAGGGAAGCTTGAAGAACAAGTCCCCTTTTTATAGAGCGTTGGATGCTGGCAGTGAGCCTGCAAATTAGAAGGAATTCAGAGAGGAGCAACAACAACAACAACAACAACAACAAAAAAGCCTAAGGGGCTGGAGGGATTAGTTTGGGAGGGAAATAAAAAGGAGCTAAGTGTGTGGTCCAGTGGATGTGACTTTGGGCTGCGATTGTACCCAGTGTTGTCCCATCCACAGCAAACCTCCCTGTGCATTGTGCAGGTTTCCCTACCGGTCCTTAAGAGGCAAGATGTGTTTTCTGTCACCTCAGGAGACAGCTCTGTCATGTCCACACAGGAAAAAAATCATTTAAAAAGTACATATATAATAGAAAGTTCAGTAAGAAGCTGCCAGAATAAAGGTCAGTCCATGAATGAAATCAGTTTGAGCTGGGAGCAGCTTAGCCATGACAATGAAGGGTGTATGGGGAAGAACCCTCTGGTGCAATTGTTTTTTCAGGGTGGTTTTACCCCAAATTAGCTCAGTTCATCCCCAAACCTGTTGAACTGCTCAGAGAGGTGCAGTATCCCCAACTGCATGTAGTCTTCCTATCAGCATCCTCATTGTTTGGGGCACTGAGAGGGGCAGGACTGACCTGGATCATGGGTTTAATCACCAGCCTTCAGCCTGGCTGCACTTGCACTGGTGCCAGGGCCCTGGAGAGGGGACTTGGGCAAGAGCCCAGCACAGTCTCTGCAGGGAAAAGCTTGGCTGTCCCCAGCTCAGGGTACTCAGTCTCATGGGGACATTCCCATGACAAAAAAGTTGCACCAGCCGGGATGCAGCAACGCATCACCCCGGGGAGCACCAGCACACAGACATCCAGAGCCTTTCAGGGACGAGACCAACTTTTCTGTTTGTTGACCAAACCTTTCCCTTTTAGTGCCTGTCACACAAGCACGAATGAAGCCGTAATTTGCCATGACGGGATGTAAGAGAGGAGGGGATACAGAGACTGGGACAAGCCTTCCCTTAAATGCCCCCTAACGCCACCTTAAAAAATAATGAACTGGGGGCAGTGGAGGTTACTGGTTTGGTATGAGAATTTTCATGAGCATGAGAAAAAGAAAGACCACATTGCTGCAAAGTATTTTTTCGAAAGCAAGCTTCAGGGGCTCTGGGAGAGCAAAGCTTGCTGCAAAGTTTGTTTTCTGTTGTGCCCATGTTACCAAGCAGAGCCAGCCGTGGAATGTGCAGCGAGGGGCACGCAGCTGTGCTGCACCCCTGGGTAAGCACTGGTGGCCAGGTAGGATGGCACAGTGAGGGTCACTGAGCCCAGGGGGCATTGCCTCCAGCCCAGGATATTGCCCAACCACCCATCTTCCCAGTTTAACACAGCTTTGCTTCCAGCAGTGCCCCATTTCCAACTGCTTTGTTACACATGCAGCTAATAAATAAACATCATACAGACATTAAAAAACGTGTTTTTTAGATGTTGGGATAATCAGGGCAATTGCCCTGGCGCCTTTCCCCAGCGTGCCAGGGTGCAGCGCGGTAGCCGGCAGCTCCCAAACCCTTCTCTGGAAAAGTTCAAACCCTCAAATACTTGGAATTGCTCTTTGAGGGAATTTATTTTAAAGCCGCTTTAACGGCAGCTGGGAATTACCAGGGAGGCACTTTGCTCTGCTATTTCCCAGCTGCTGACCCCGTTCGCATGAAGGGGGCCCCGGGCAGCCACCCAGCTGGGATGCTCGGGGACGTGTGCCGAGCCAGCACTGCCTGGAGTTGCACCCAAAACTCCCCTTGTCCCAGCTCGCAGCAAAAGCACAGAGAGGGGCTGCTGTGCATGGCAGGAGTGAGAAAAATTAACTCCCACATCCAGCAGTGAGGGTGTGAGCTGGGATGTGGTATGGCTATTTTTTAAGACCCTGGTTCCCATGAGGGCTGAAAATTGCACCCAACCATGTTGCCTCCACCCCAGAGCAAAAGCAGAACTGGGAGGCTGTGAGCCTCCCAAAAACCAAATCAACATCCCAATGTGTTGACGGCACGTTGTTTTTAAAGAAGCATTTTGGTCTTAAAAAGAAAAGGGTTATTGAGCAAAATCAGTGACAGCAAGTCAGCAGCTAAATGTCATCAGGACTGCGAGTGGCAGGTCCTGATGGAAGGTTGGAAAATGCTACCACCAGAGCTGTGGTTGATCCTACTGCAAACCCTTCACGTCCCCACTGTCCTGAGAGGGTTACAGAGCCTTTCTCTGCTCCACACCTACATAGAGACACTGGTCACCCCAGCTGACTCAAGCCCTGGTGTTGAGCTGGGAGCCCTGGAAGAGGTACAGGTGGCTGAGATGGGTCTGGTGGCAGACAGAGGCAGCTCCAAGCCCAACAGCTGCCAGATGTGAACCCACCTGCAGCCACTAAGTCACCAAAGTGAAGGAGCCCCCAAAGCCACAGGCAAGGGCTGGCCTGATAGGCATCAGCCCCCTGCTGTGCTCGTGGCTTTCTTCCCCCTGATGTCATGCTTGAAAAACATTTGTGGAAAAACACAGCAGAAGGAAGAAGGTTTGAGTGGCAAGTTGGAGAAGGAGCTGGGGGAAGAAAACAACTTGGCAAGGAAGGAGGAGCTGAAGGACACAAGTGTTCCCATTTTGGTTCAGAGCTCCCTAGGGTGCTGCTCAGAGCGTTTATTGACCAACTCGCCTGCCCTCGACAGGCTGGCCTTGCAAACTGTGGCAGGAGGGAGGCTATTCCTGGTCAGGGCATGTACAACAGCAACACTTTCTTAACTCTATAATCAACCAGTGACACACAAAACACAGAGTCAAGGACTTTCCTGGAGAGGGCTCCGGCTCTGCAGTTACTGCACCTGCAGCACCACCACAAAAAGCCATCAGGTGCTCTCATGAAATGCTTCAGGGGTCCCCAAAAAAGGGGGAAAAAAGAGCCTAAGTCCAGCCAGGCAGACACAATCTGCTTAATAAAATCAAGGTGCACCCTGGACTCCAGCAATGCAGCAGATAGAGAGGACTGAGTTGCCTCTCTCAGTATTAGAAGGAAAATAATCATTGTCACGATAAAAAAAAAATGAGATGCAGCCAGGTCAGGTTCATTAAGGGTGAAGGGCAGTGGTTTGACTCCAGACCCAGCTGTTCTTCCCAGCATTGATACCATCTTCCTAGCACAAGTCTGTGCGGGAACTCGTCATCCCCCCCTGTTCCTTGCATCACGATAACACAGCACATCGCCCCCAGCTCCCAAGTTAAACATCTTATTAACTGCAGTGACGTAAAAGAGGAAATCTCCGAGAACTATCACAGAGATGAGAGGGAACACATTTACCATCAATAGGCGATGATACTGCTGCAGAGAGATCTGCACGTAAAGCAGCACCCAGCCCCTCCTTTCCCTCTCTCCTCTAATCACTCGATGTCATGGGAAACTAAACCTGACTTCCAAACAGCCCCGATACGAGACACTCGCTGTAAAAATATTTTTAAGATTGAAAAACAACAAAAAAACTTGCCTTCCAGGAAACCATTTGGATACAAACCCTGTGCAGCTGCAGCCACCCTCGGTGTCGTATTCATCCCTCCTGCTTCGGCTTAGAAATCAGGCAGGGTGGGGAAGGGGAAAGGAAATAAAAAAAAGGGGGAAAAGAAGAAGCGATATTGCAGCTGATGAGCTGCGAGAGGCTGTTGGCAAAGTGGTCCAGCAATCATCTGAAATTCAGACGGTCACGTGTGGGTTCTGTCTGCAGCTCCCGCGCAGCCTGGGCTCAGCACTTCGCCCAAGTGCACACGCAGCAATTCCCTGCGCCGAGCTCTCCCGCCCCACTCCCACACGCTTCCCAGCCCGTGCCCCATCCCAACCATACCCAGCAGGTTTTGGCACTGCAAGGTGACCCAGCTGCTCTGGCCACAAAGGTGGATTTATGCCATGCAAGTGCAGGGCACGCTGAAAAGCATCGCTAAGCTGCAAAACCACCCTCCCCTTGGAGCTTCTCCACCCAAATCCCAGCCCTGCAGGCAGTGCTGTCTTCTCCACCAGGATGTGCCAGTGGCCATCACCCCACTGCATCATCTGGGGCTGGTGGGGGGTCCCATTGGCCTGGAGGAGTGCCCAGAACATGCTGTACTGCCAGCCTGTCCCTGGGCAACCCTGGGCATGTCCAAAACCAGCCCCCGAGCTCCCTGAGCTGCTGTGGTTGCATCAGAGAGCAGTGGGTGAGCCCAGACACCTCCGGGGTGAGGTGGCAGCCAGCTTCTTTCTCTCTTTCTTTTTCTTCCCTTTAATTTTCATCTGGGACGTCACTTTGCAGCCAAGGGATGCTTCAGGCTCCATCCTGCACTGCCCTGCAGTGCAGCAGCTCCTGGGAACTCACCAGGACCAAGCAGTCACCAAAGGTCCCTCTGCATGATGTGGCTGCTGAGATCCAGCCTCACCATCCCAACCCCAAAAATCTTCAGGACAACTAAAGTGAATTTTTTTTTTTTCTCTCCTTGCACCCGTTCTTCACATAAATTAGCAAGAGGAATTAGGAGACTGAGTGTTCCACACCGCCTCGGCTTCACCGCCCGGCTGGAGATGCATCGCATGGCACTAAAGTCAGGCAGATACAGTGGGACTAAAAAAAGAGCATGGTTGCTTTTTTTTCTTTCTTTTAAAGCCGGATTGCCTTTCACGGTGACTGTATTTATAGGTAGAGCTGTTGAAATTTTAAGGGCTCCTTGCCACAGGAATCCGGTCGTGTCTTGTGTTCGCAAAGTGGCGTAACTTGGCAAAAATGAACATTTAATAGGCCAATGGGTGCTGCTTCCCTTCCTTAATTTTGGGTTAAATCAGAAGGGAGAAGGACACGATGTAAAATTAGCCACGCACGCCGCTGCCATGTGCCACAGTCTGTATTTTCCAGATTAGGAGCGTAACGAACATGGGACTTCACACCCGCCCCTAGACCGGCACTTTCCTTTTCTGTCAATGACCAAAAAAACCCAGCTTTTGCGGGTGTTTATTTTTGCTTTCAGTTTGGCTATCCGTGGCACACACAAAGCCTCCTCTGCACTTCGTTTTATGGTTGAAAAACTCTGTCAGGGTTCAGCTGCAGAGCGGTAGAACTCGCTCTCCCCGTCCAAAGCCGCCCGGGAACACCAGCCGCCAACACGCCGCGGCACACGATGCCCAGAAACCACGCGGTCTCAGCCCAAAAGTTGGCAGTTTTCTTACACAACAGCATGCTACGCTGCTAAACCCCTTTTTTAATTTTAATTTATGCTATAAAAGCGTGTTACACCCTGTCCAAAGACACTACCACCCCGCTGAGCACGTCTGGATGCTAAACTTTGATTCCCTATGACAACGTGTGTCTATTTAAGACAAAACCCAAACCATAATTAAAGTTATTGATAGGAGATGATGTTTACGGTTTGCTATTTTAACATCAAGTGCAGTTGGATTTCAAGCCACTGATTTCCATGGTTTGCAGGGGATGATGAAGCTGGAAACGTGCCTTAATGTTGGGGTTTTTGATGTTTCTCTGGGCACTTCTGCTGGCAAATCAAAGAAATGCACTTAACAGGCCAATCCCAGTGGATGCTTCTCATCCAGGATTGCCTTGACTGGAAGCCGACAAGTGATTTTTGAGCTATCAAGGCACACATAAAAATAAAATAGCTGCAACAAAAGCATTTTGCTTCTGCAAGTAGCCCTCCCCCTAAGCAGAGCAACAGGGCGATGGCTCATGGCACACCCCTTTGACACAAGTTAACCAAAGTTAACATTTTAATATACCGAAAAGGAACAAATTTCAGGTTGGAGTACTTAACAAACGTTACAAGTCTCTTCACTTGCCCAACTGTTAAATTTGGTGGCATCTGACATCCCCAAAACGTGGCTGTGTCAGGGACTGTGCTGCATCAGCCCCTGCCAGCCAGCACCTGGGTGGTTAACTCTGAAACCAAGTGCCAATACACTGTTAGGTCCCTGGGCGTATACAAATACTGATGCAGAATATTGGTGGGCCCACAAAGCCCTTTATGTCCACCTTGCAGCATTTTCAACATATGCTATTACCAACGATGTGATAAAAAATCGTTCTAACAGTGGAATTTATATCCAACCCACAACCTGGGAGGGAGATTCATGACATTTCACATACAAACCCATTTATCCATACTACTCTTTTTCCTCTGCTGCCAATAAACACACGACTTCATTAAGGCTCAATTTTCTTGCTGATCCTCCTTTGGCCAGAAGGATGCACATAAACCCAACCCAGCAGCTCCAGACACTCGACTGCCCCGTTTACATTTCAGCTCCTTTGAGCAGGAAGACGAAGCTGTAACCAAATGAACTGGAGAAATTGGCAGCAGCACAAACATGACAGATTCCAGCTAATTGCTTGGATTAGTAATTCCAGTGGCATGCAAAAATCCACCTTACCTACGGCAGAGAAAGGCATGGCATGGGGTGTCCTCCTGCTACGTGACCTGCCTGCCCAGGGAATGGCAACTACTGGCATTCCCAAGCCCCCACGCCACGGCCAGGCCAGGAATGGCTTGTAGCCTAACGAGACACGCTCAAATCCAGAATCACTGAATCATTCAGGTTGGAAAAGACCTCCAAGATCACCACGTGCAACCATCAGTGCACCACCACCACGTTCACCACTGAAACGTGTCACCAAGTGCCACAGCCACGTTTTCTGAACGTTTCCAGGGATGGTGATTCCACCGCTTTCCTGGGCAGTCTGCTCCAGACACGACCCGGGAGCAGCCATCCGTGCCGCACCTACCGATGCAGGGCAGCCCCATCCGTTCGACGAAGAGGGAAACATCCTTAGGGATGGCGAGACCGGACAGCCTGGAGCACGGCGCTTCCCCCTTGGGCCCCCTGTGACACCGATCGCTGCGTCCGGCCCCGCACGGGGCTGGAGAGGCTCCGGGGAGCCCTGACAGAGCCCACGCCGCATCCCACCCACGGGAGGGGGTCTGCCGGGATGCTCCGTGTCCGCACCGTGGGGTGGGGGACTGCGGCACCGCGCGTGGGCTCCCAGCAGGGCTACGGCGGGGAGGAAGCAGCGTGCGTGACCCCCGCACACCGGGGCTGCAGCTCCCCTCCCTTAATGCTGGCTTCAGTCAGAAGGGAAAGGGTGCTGCAGCCTCGCTGGGGGCCGGGGGGGGGGGACAAACGCTGCTGCCCCCCCACCACAGCCCCAGGATGGCTGCAGCAGAGCCATCACCCCGCTCCGGGGGGACATCGCCCCGCGCAGCCTCCTCCGCACGCCACGGTGGCCCCGCAGCCGCCGGCGCACGGACCCCTCCCGCCCGCATTGTTGCGCGGGCGGACCCACGTGCGGCCACCGCCGCCGCTTCCCCTCGCTCGCCCGCCCGCCCGCCTCCGCGCCCGCGCACTGACCTGCCCGCCGGCTCCGCTCGGCTCCTCTGGGCTGCGCTCGCCCCGCGCCCGGCTCCGCTCGCCGCCCGCCCGGCCCCACTCGCCGCCCCCCGCCCGCACATGCAGCCGCCGCCGCCGCCGCCCCGAGCGCGCCCGCGCACCCGGCCCCGCCCCCGCGCGCGGCGCCGCCGCCGCCTCACGTGGCGCCCCCTGCAGCCAATGGGGAGGGAACAGACGGCGGAGGGGGCGTGGTCTCTGGGCGCTGTGGGCGGGGGCGAGGAGGGGGCGTGGCCTGGGTGTGGGCGGGGTCAAAGGGTGAGGGGAGCGTGAGGGAAGCGGGGAAAGGGAAAGAAATGGAACAAGGAGAGCTGGGGCACCTCTGCTGTGGAGACAGGCTGGGACAGATGGGGTTGTTCAGCCTGGGGACGAGAAAGCTCCGCAGAGAGCTTAGAGCCCCTTCCGATGCCTCAAGGGTCTCCTAGAGAGCTGGAGAGGGGCTTTGGACAAAGGGCTGGAGTGACAGGAGAAGCGAGAATTGCTTGAAACTGCAGAGGGCAGGTTTAGATGGGATATTAGGAGAAATCTCTTCCCTGTGAGGGTGGGGAGGCAGTAGCACAGGCTGCCCAGAGAAATTGTGGGTGTCCTATCCCTGGAAGTGTTCAAGGCCAGGCTGGATGGGGCTTGGAGCGACCTGGGATAGTGGGAGGTGTCCCTGCCCATAGCAGTGGCTGGAACTGGATGGCATTTAAGGTCGCTTCCAACCCAAAATATTCTGTGATTTTATGATTCTAAGCAGAAGAAAATGAAGATTATAAGGAGGAAGAGGAGGAGGAAGAAGAGGAGGAGGAAGAAGAAGAAATGATTATGACGAGGAAGAGGAGAAGGAAAAGAAAAAATAAGAAAAGAGGAGGAAGGAGAAGAGGAGGAGGAAAGAAGGTAAATATGACAAAGGTGATGAGAAAGAGGAAGAGGAGAAACAAGAAGAGGAGGAAGGAAGAGGGAGAACAAGAAGAAGAAGAAGAGGAAGAAAGAAAATGAAGATCACAAGGAGGAAGAGGAGGAGGAAAAGAAAAAATAAGGAAGAGGAGGAGAAAAGATAAAGATGACAAAGGTGATGAGAAAAAGAAAGAGGAGAAAGAAGAAGAGAAGGAAGGAAGAGGAAGAAGAAGAAGAAGAAAAAGCAAAGAGGACAAAGAGGAAGCTGAGGAAGATGAAGAGGAGCCTGGGGCAGAGCCAAGGGGAGACAGCACAGGCCTGGGCTCAGGGCAGCAGTGTCCCCCTGTCCTCTGGGTGGAGATGCCGGCAGTCACGCTGGATGGAGGGAGGAGGCTGCCCGTTCCTGAGGCTGTACAGGATATATTTAACATCTGCCATTAGTGGTTCTGAGTACATGTGAGGCACAGGGGTCACCCAGCATGTCACAGACTCAAGCTGGCAAAATCCAGGAGCTGCTGTCACATTACAGCTGAGGCCCTTGCCTCAGGTTGTCACCTTTTGTGTCTACAACCCCTGTCTAGATCTGTGGTGTAAAGAACCACCATAAATTCAAAGGAACAGGAGCAGAGCACCTGATGCCATCACAGGTTTTCATTTATTTCTAACTTGTCGAGGACTCTCTTAGCAGAAGTCACTGCAGAGGCAGCCAAGGGCTTCAAAAAATGAAAAGAATAATAGGGGGCTTAGGGTCACAGGCACAGAGGGATGAGGTGATTCCTCAGGAGACACAAACACGTAGAGATGAATCCTCAGATGTTATTGCATTTCAGGGATATTTTTACCTCTTCCCTGAAAGGCACTAAACTGGTGTCCTCTAAACCAGAATGGCCTGGCAGTGCTTTATGTTCCTGAGAACATTGTTCAAAGAATGCAGTCCTCCTCTCTGGTTAAGGGATGACCTGGAAGCATCGATCATAGAACATCCTGAGTTGGAAGTGACCCACAAGGATCATCGAGTTCAACTTCTGGCCCTGCAGAGGACAACCCCAAAAATCACACCTGAGAGAGTTGTCCAAATGCTGCTTGAACTCTGTCAGGCTTGGTGCTGTGACCACTTCCCTGGGGAGCCTGTTCCAGTGTCCAGCCACCCTCTGGGTGAAGAACCTTTTCCTAATTCCCAGCCTAAACCTTCCCTGACACAGCTTCAGGCTGTTACACAACACAGCCTTGACATCCCAACCTGTTAGGACCTACAGCAAGTCCTCCAGCAAGACTTGAGAAAGGCTGATTTGGCATATGACTGTTTCAAAGGACTAAAGGAAATAAATTTACCAAAATTTCTTAATGCAATGAATCTCATGCAACTATAGTGATTACCTGTGTAAATGTATAAAATGGATCCTTGGATAAAACTTTAGGATCTGATGATTGATTTTAAAGGATATTTGGAGTCTGCAAGCTTAAAACACACAGCTGGATGAAAGGGATTTTCATTCTCTCCTTCCCCTTCCCCTCTCAATGCAGAGCATAAGCTTAACCTTGGTTAGGCATCAGCAAATTCACACCTTGCAAAGAAGTCTGCTGAGAACAGAAAAAACCTGTGACTTCCCTTGCTGTTGACATTTGGGTTCTGCTGTCTGACTCCCTGCTACTTTTTCGAAGTGAGAAAATTATGTTTTTCACGTCAACATTTTTTTTAATGAAAACTCAGAGCGTGGTGCTAAAATCAGTCTGGCAAAGCCCAGGGAAAGCTCTGGAGGGCAGAAGTCCTCCTGGTAATGCTGGTGATGGTGGGACCCACAGAGAAGTCTGCCTGTGACTGCTTTTTTTAAGAGTCAAAAAACCTCAGAACTGAAACAAACTAACAAAAAAATCCAGCGAAAAATGTCGCAGTTGCTGCACTTGGTTGGGTATTTTTGGTCAAATTGTTTCTTGTTAGGACAGCACGACCCCCTTTCCCTTCCACGGGGATTCCCAGGCATGATGGAGAGCTGCGCTTGGCTCTGAGGGAATACGTTTGTTTTTCTGCATCCTTTATTGTTTGTAAAAATGACAGACCCGCCTTTCTCTCAGACACAGCAAATGTCAGTAATCTGGTTTTTATTTAGCAGAGAACCTGAGAGCGGTGGTTGGCAAAGCTGTTCTTTTGCTTCCCATCTGAAATGTCACATGGCAAATTGTAGCGCTCGAGCACAACCTCAGCTTGACAGCTCTGGCAGAAGAAAAAGGGCCAACAGCATGAGGCTCCACCACATTCCCTCAGAAGTGCTGTCAAACCCAGCTTGATCCCTCTTGCATGGGTGAGGCTGAAGGGTTGCTGTGCCTGGGAGCGCTGCTTCTTGGCCAGGGGTGTAAATTCATACCAGTTTGGCTGCTGCTCTTGGGCACCACAGAATCAGAGAATATCCTGACTAGGGGAGCTTTTGTCCATTGTGAGCTGCAGGGGAAGTGGAGGCATTAAAAATTGATGGGCAATGCAACTGGGGGACACCTTCAGGTCTGTTGGCAAGCCTGAATCCATCTTCAGTCAAGCCTCTGCCTTGCTTCTCTGTATTTTAGAAAAATAAGCAAAGAGAAATGTTTCTGCAATCAGGTCACAGCCTTAAGAGGATCAAGTAGGCTTCATGTTAGCTGTAATTTCTGAATTTGAATGGATTTTCAGCATAAATATCGACAATCTCCTGTGCACGTGAGCATCCTTGAGCATGTTTTTCAGCCTAATGCGCCGAAAAGCAGTGTGGAAGGATTGTAACCTCTGCACAAATGCTAATCCCAGCGGGCTGTGTTTGCCTTAGTGTTGGTGGAAATCCTGGCTGTGTTTTAATGTGTGCTTGTCAAAGTGCTTGTATTACAGCTGGGACACTTCCCTGGATGTAGCCCACGCAGCCTCCGTGTTTGCAGAAAGGATGGAAATGCAATCCATACACCTGCTTTGTCTAACTTTCTGTAATCTTTCTTTTCCTGCCCCTTCTGTCATTTCCATTTCAGCCAAACTCAGCTTTCTTCAAGCCAGGACACCATTAACAGTGAACTGATGGAAAAAATGACTCTGCTTTTTGCCACCTGCAGACAGCACTTCTCACAGCCACTGTGTTAGAGGAGGCAGCAGCAGAAAAGTGATAATTCTGGGTTGGAAAGGTTGCAGGAGGAACCACTCCTCCAGGATAGGAAGTGAAACATGAATTCTCGAGATGTCAGTGTTGATATTCTAGCACTGATGCCTCCTTCCCATCCACTAAATGTTCAAATTGAGCAAGTCCTCCACTGAATTTCTCAGCCCCTGGAGCTTGTGTCTTGACCCTCTACACCAGGTACTTCTGGTCCTTTGGTGAGGCAGTTATCACATCACATTCCTCTGGGGCTGCAACATTTTAATGAGATTTCCTGACTCAGATATCACATTCATGGGCATAACAAGTGACCTGGATTTCTCCAGCTTGCAGAAGTCCCAGAAACTGCTGTGTGTTGACTACTGGTTTCTTTTTCTTTCTGGGAGAGATAAAAAAAGTTTAAAAACATGAAAAAACAACCCCAAAACAGCATACACACACAAAAAAAAACCAACCCCAAAGCCTTTGCAATAGTTCTGATTCAAAGATTATTTTTTAAACTTAGCTTTTCCTCCAGTAGAGGCTAAAAATGGAGCACTTAGCTCTTCAAGAAGAGTCATTTAATAGCTGGACCAGCACTTGGAATTCACTTGAAGGCACTGACTAATTCAGCACATGAGCGAAACTGAAGTTCACTCATACGTGGTAACGCCTTTCTTTTTCCCACACTCATCAAAACCTCGTTTGCCTGCTTCACAGATTCCCCAGGTATTAATAGCCAGCGAAAGCTTCAGAATAGAAAGAGCCTGGCCCAGAGACTCCGAGGTTGCACTTGCCTGTAAAAGAGATGGGGGAAGCTATGAAGGGAACTCTACCACCACTGCAGATATCTTGGTTTCTTACAGCTGCCCTCCTACTCAGCTGAAGCTCAGTCCCTGCTTTCTCAGGCACAGGGCATAGTCCAGGGCTCTCCTCTGGGCTGAGAACATCGTTAAATCCTTGCAGGCACCACAATCTGGAATGGCATTTTAACCACATCAGGGAAGGCGGGATGGGTCTCCCAGGGCAGGGCTTCTTCACATGCGGTCCCTGCACTACTGGTGGTCCCCAGCATGCCTGAAGGTGGTCTGCAGGATGACTGCAATTAAGAAAATGAAAATGAAACCATACACGTTGCATTCCCATGCAAGCAAGCCAGCAATCAGAAAGGGGATGAAGTAACGTTAGCAGATCAAGATTTTGTGTTTTAGGTCCTGGTGATGGTTCCTTCATTGATATTGTCCTCAAATTTTGTGCCATTTTTTTTTTTTTTTGTGTGAAAGAAGGTGAATTTATCATTTGGTTCAGGGAGGTTGGTGTGGGGCAGCTGGTTGCCCCACTTCATCTGGCGCTGGAAACCAGGGCTGGTCCATGCTGCAAGAGCCCTGCTGCTGCCAGAAGGTACCTGCAGCCAACCCCACATACCTATTCAAAGCACCTTCGTTTTCCTCATTGCAGGACATTCTTGCATAATCTTCCTTGTATGATAAGGAACTGTGCCTACTTTCTGTCTCACGCCCAGGCCTCCAGACTTAGCCAGGCCTAAGGAAAGGACTATTCTGCGTAATCAGCTCCACCTGGGAGTGTAGACACATCCTAAGGACATGATACTATCTGGGTGGGGGGAGAGGGTGCTGCCCCAGGCATCCAGCACTGGGATTGGTGTGGAGACAACAGCTGGAAAAGGGTGAGAAACATGGCACGCAGAAATTTCTCTGTGCCTCAGAGGAATTTCCTCTTTGGTCCTGTGAGAGAAAAAAACCCACAGTGCTTCATTTCTTTTGTTTGGGGTGATTTTGCTGTTTACTCTGGGGAAGATTTTGGAATGGTGCTGCTGAAAATTTGTGAGGGAAGGGGGCTTGCCCACCTTCACCTAAATAATGAAGTGTCTGAATTACCAACTGAACCTCAAATAAATTGACCTGACACCATTGAAACCAGTAGAGTCCTGAGGCTGTAGATGAGGTAGATCTCTGGCCCCAGCCATTTGTTCTCCTACGAGATCCATAGGATCCCACTTGCCTGGTCCTGCATTCACCCCTGTGTTCTCAGTATTGATGAAAGCATCTTGGATGGGGTTTAGTTCAGATTACTTTGATGAAACTTAAAACTTTGATAAAAAAACAAGCACCTGGAGCAGGATCTGGCCTTTCCCAGGAGGTTTGGTTGGGTTCAGTGATGAATGTGAAAGAAACTCCTTTCCTGGATGGCCGAGGCAGGGGATGAATGAATCAATTCGCAGTTGGGAGCGTGGTGGGGGTTAACAGCGTTGTTTTTTCCTTGCAGAAGTGCTTCAGGTGATCCAACACAGATCTGCACTGTTCAGGAGGCAATAGAAACTTGTCTTTAAGCTTAAACTGGAAAAAATTCTACTTTCAGTCCTCATGGGCTGTGATTTAATACTGGTGGTGGCAGCAGAGTGAGCGAAGCCTTCTGATGATTTCCTCTTTATTTCATGGAAGGTGGAGGCACGCAAATGTTAAGTGACTTTCCCAAGGTTATGTAGGAAATCAGTAGGGCAGGAGCCGGGTCATTAGAGCATCCTTTCTCCAGAATTTAACAAGAAGTGGACCAGAGGTGCAGGGAAAGAATGGGACTTGCCCAAGGTTGCGGGATCATCCCATCTCCTGAGGCCCTGGCGGCAGGATTATCACTCACTTCCCATATTTTCACTGCAAAAGGTGAATGGGAAGGGGTGTGTGGGGGAAACAAGCGGTTGCTATTAATTCAGTTGAGCTTGACTGGACATGCACAAGCAATCTCGAGAAGGAAATAGCTCTAGTTCTGTCTGGTTCAGCAGAAACTCCGCCCACTGAAGCTTTCCGGCAGGAAATCAAGTTACAAACATTAAATGATCTGAGCAAATTCTCATACACTGATCCTACCCTGGGGACAGGACACTTTTGCAAGCTGCTTATCGAGACTGTAGTTTGAGATACCTTAACCCTTTCTGCAGTGGCACTTTGAGGGCATCACAGTTTCTTGTGCTGGCTGGGGAGGAGAGATCACAATCAAGGGGAAAAAAAAATGGATTTACAACTGTTGGGGGTCATTCTTCATCAATAAAGAAGCCCTGAAAGCTGTCTTTATGCGGAGAAAAAAAAGGGGAAGGCTGGGGAGTCATTCTTCTACTTGCTTTTCCTACTGAAAAATTGAGATCTGTTGACAATGTGTTTCCTGGAACACCCTAAAGATGACCAAAAAACGTGTGGTTTCTGGCACCAGCCTGACTGTGCAAGTGAAACCTCTGAATGGAGAAAGGAACCAAATTGTACTTGGACTGTTTCAGACCCTTTGTTTTTCATTAGGAGAAATGCCTGAGAAACAATGAGTTGTCATCATAAAAATCCACCTACTGCTTCAGCTAAGGGTTAAGATAAATTGTAATCTGCATTTCAATGGTATAATGAACCTTAAGGAAATAAACCTTGACGCTTGGTAATAGCCCCGAGATTTAAATCGAAAAAGCACAGAGAGGAGGGGAGCTTTTCTTTCCACGGAATAGGAAGCAAAAAGAAGCACAGCTCATATTTTTCTCTTTATCCAATTACCGGTAATGTAGATGAATGTCTGACACTGAGGAAAGAGGGGAGGTGGAAGCTGCCTGCAGAGACAGCGGGGCTGTTTTTCACATGCTGGCTGGTTTGGAGGGCTTGCAGCCCCTCAGCTCATTGCTGGAGAGTGAGAGGGTGGGGATGGCCCCTGCAAACAGCGCTTCCCTCCCGAGCCAGCTGTGTCTCAGGTTTCCTTTCTTTTTGCTCGAAGAAGCAGAGCATCTCCCGATGAAGGTCA
Source organism: Eopsaltria australis (assembly GCA_034509425.1). Lineage (NCBI taxonomy): Eukaryota > Metazoa > Chordata > Aves > Passeriformes > Petroicidae > Eopsaltria > Eopsaltria australis. The sequence continues at coordinate 2,922,750 of JAVTVJ010000117.1, forward strand.
CAGCTTTGATCCCCACGGCTCGCTCTCGTGTTTATGGATGGCCATTATTAGTAACGCAGGGTAGTGCATGCACTGCTCCGTGCCTGCCCTTGTCTGACTTGCAAGGGAGCAGGGGCAGGATAACAAAAGAAAGTATAAATAGAGCCTTTTAAAAAGCCTATTAAATGGGAAGAGACTTTTAGGGAGGAGAGAGCAAGAATGAGGCGTGTTACCATAGGAACTGCCAATAGTTTATTTAAGAAGGGCAAAGAAACAAACACCACAAAAAGACTAAGCCAAGAGGACTTGGGGATTACTGAAGGAATATGTCAGGATACAGACAGGAAGGGCCAGGTAAGAGCTGTGAGCTTCTACTAAAGCTGTGCTGAAAAAATTCGTCTCACTTTACCTCTTGCAAAGTGATCTGGAAAATGTTACTATGAAATGTGCGTTTCCAGTTAGGGAAACTGCATTTCCAGGTTTTTTGAGGGAGGTGGAGGCTGGAGAAAGGCATGAGAACAAATGTCACATTGGTGAAATCATCAGGAGCAAAAGGCCACGTTATCTCTGACTAATCTGAACCCACTTCGTGCAAACTCATGCTTTTGGTCACCCTGATGTTAGAGGAATAGCAGAGGATATTCTGATGCACTGATGATGAGCAATATTTTTGATGATGATGATGATGATGACAATGTTGCCCCATCCTTGGAAGAGTTCAAGGCCAGGCTGGATGGGACTCTGAGCAATCTGGTCTAATGGAAGGTGCCCCTGTCTGTGGCAGGGAGTTGGAACGAGGTGATCTTTAAGGTCCCTTCCAACCCAAACCATTCTATGAGTCTATGATTCTCTGTTATTTTTTGTTCCTTTCCCCCCACAGGAAATCTCTCACTGGGTCAGGAGCAAATACCGAAGAGTGAGAATGCTGCCAGCTGTGATGGACAGTGATGCTGCCTGTCTCCCTTATCCCAGCTGCTGTTTTCACTTCTCAAATGTTTACTCTGGGATTTTGTACATAAAACAGCTGATTGTAACAATTCACCTTCATTTTTCCTGTTCCCAGAAGATGCATCCTACCTGAAGACCACCTTGTGCAAAATGCTGCAGATTCATAGGATATGATGCTTTCTGGTCTGAAGAGAACTCAACACCAGGAAAGAAACAGCAGATAGAAGAACAGGTGTGATGGTACTCAGAAAAAAATGCAACAGGACTGTCCCACTCTTGATTTTAGAAGCTCAAAGACCAGAAGCAACTCAAAAGTCCCTGCAGTTGGGGTGTCTCTTGCTGTTTTGTCTTTAGTACTTTAGTTTCTAAATCAGTGTAAGGATTTCCCAGTTCCTGACTTGTAATTTTGAAAACTTCAGGTGTGGTACTACTGGAAGAATTCAAATGATGGAGAAGCCACGAAGAGAGAGAAAACGTCCCTGGGAGGAGAGCTAAGAATTGCAAAAATTGTTATTTCTTTTAAGAACTGCACCAACAACTTTATCAGAGAGAGAGAAACACTTGCAAAAGCCTCCTGCCTCTCTGCAGCAGAGGGAGGACACTGGAACTTCCCATCCTTTTTGGCTTCATGAAACCATGTAGAGCAATATAGTGTATTTGCACAACAGAGCAGGAGACTTTTTGTTGTGTTTCTATTAAGATGCCCCTTCCTCTCATTGAAAAGGAGGCAGATTTTTTTATTTAAAGCTGTGGAGGATGACCTGAAACTATTTCTCCTCAGAGTAATCACAGAATGATTTGAGCTGGAAGGGTCCCTAAAGATCATCTCATTCAAAGCCCTCTGCCTGAGGCAGGAACACCTTCCACTAGACCAGGTTACTCAAAGCCCCATCCAACCTGGTCTTAAACATTTCCAGATCCCAAAGTTGGTCCTCAGTTCCTTTCTCCAACACCTCTCTGCTATTGAGTGCCTTGCAGCAGCAGCACTACAGCAGCACCTCATTACTGATCCCCTGGATGAAGTCTGAAGCACAGCTTGAAAGGCTGATGCTTCTGTGAGCCCATTAACACAGACATGTTTGCCCGGGGATGGAAATGACTTCATCCAAAAAATGCCTTAGGTTACCTAACTCGGGCCAATTTTTGAGCAAAGCCAAACCTATGGGTGGCACATTTATTTTTAGGTTTTGAGCTAAATTCTCTTCATTTTCTCCCCCAGAGCAAGAGGCAAATCAGAACCCGACTGCTCCACTTTCCACGTTTCCTTGACCCTATGGAGAGTTATCCCATATGCCCACCCATGCATGAGAAATTCAGGGTGAGCATTTTCGGAAGGTTTCACACAGCCTTTGATGTCTCCCAGCCTGGGAAATTGGTCCTCCTCCTGCTTCCCAGCTTGGAAGGTCTCACTGTGGTATCTGCAAGAGATAACGCTCCCTTTCGCAGTCTGCACTCCGGGTCAGTCTGGCTGCTTGCTGTGGGACTGCAAAAAGGATATTTCCCTCCAGATATTGCAGAAGGGCCCTCTTGGACAGGCTGGCCAGCCTGCAGAGCTGGGCAGTCCACGCCACTCCTCCCTTCTCACAGAGATTGAGTTATGCCAGGCTTTGACCTAAGTGAAACTGCTGACGGTCACAGGGATTTGACTAATCTCCTTAGGTCGCTGTGAAATTTGTGATTCCTTTTAGGGAATAGAACGTTTTTTATGATTTTCTTTTTTTCCCTTCGGGCTAACTTGCAATGTAAAAATAAACTGGAGCCTACGGTGGGAGATTAATTTCCTCCCAAACTCAGGAAGGGCAGTCAGTCAATGCAAGATCCTCCTGGCCCATCCCAGGAGGATGCTGCTCCTGGATTCATTCCTGGAGACAGCTGCTGTCCGACCTTGCTGTAAGACTTCCTTCCCCAGTGCTCTCCTCCTGGCCCTGCCACAGCCCTGTGGGGTCTGTGTGCAGCCCCTGGGCACAGCCCAAGACGTTTCCTTCCCTCCTGGCTCTGCTCTGCCTCAGAGCCCTCAACTAGCAATACTTCTGGGGGTGGGGAGGTGAAAAGATAAAACCCTAATTTCTAGCCATATTTGACCTATCTCCTAGTGAAGGGAGAGCCTACATCTCCACAGGTATCTGACATCCAGGGGCTTGTGAGTAATTTTGTCTCCATTTTCATGGCTCAGAGAGCTTCTTTGCAGCCTCCTCCCAGAGTAATTGTGTCCTTTCTGTGCAGAAACCCCCAGTCCTGTGGTTTTCCCATTAGTCCTGCTTCCAGCACGCTCCTGCCCTTTCCAGAACATGGGAGGGTTTGCCTCATGCCCATGATACATCTCCTGCTTGATCAGCATTAGCCCACCTGGCTCTCTGATCCTTCCTGACCCAAATTACATTTAAGGGCAGTTTCATTATAAATTCCTCAAACACCCGGAGAAGAGTTGCAGTTTGTGCTCTTGTACCCAAAACTCTGCAGAAACCCTAGACCCTTGTGGAGGTTTGTACAAGGGTGACAAAGAAGCCTTCACAAACCCCTCCATGCATATGGTTACTGCACAATGCTTGTATTAGTCAAATAATTAAGAACTGGTTGCTCACAGAAATGCCAGAGCCTGGCTCATTTTTTTTTGCTGTGCTCCAGGGGTTCCTGTTTCTGGACATTCCCATGAATTAAACTGAGCGAGCTGGCAGGGAAGAAACAGTCTCTGAATGCTGGCATGAAAAGCCCCACCACAAATTCAGCTGTCATTGTCCTTCTGCTTTGAAAGTTTTAAGCTCTTCAATTAGAGAGAAATGACAATACCCAGAGTGGGATTCCTTTGCTCTTATTTTGGCATGTAGAGTAGAGATGTCTGCCTTTGGATGAACTACTCACCGTCAGCTCTCCTCATTGCCTATGCAGAAAAATAGGAAGAACCAGAGTGTGATTCAATCTACAATAGTGTCTGAGAGAGGTCAGATGAATCACAGACTGTAAAAGAAGCTGCATCTGCGTGGTCAGACATAAGATTCTACATTTTAAAGGTCTAAATTTAAAGTGGAATGAGTTCCACTCCTGTGAATCAGGTGGTGGATCGTGCTGCAATGACAAACTGACCATGCTGAGTAATGCAGCTCTGATTTCGTGACTTACCTTCACCTCTGCCTCTTTTTCTTGCCTGTGCAAAGGTGTTGCATTGTCCTGTTGATTCATTTCTTGGCCCTCAGTGGCAGGACTGTGCCAGGTCTCTTCTAGCTGGGCACAGAGCACATGCTTCTCTTCTGGGGCTGCAACCATGTGGCCTTACCTTGTGCTTCCAGGTCGCTTCATTTTCTCTCCTCTAAGAGAAGACATCTCTGAATTAATTAAAGTGCTGAAGCATAAAATCACAGGCAAAGTCTGAAGAGCTCAAGACTGCAACACTGAGAAGTCAAGAACAGGCTGAGGGCTCATGGTGGCTGGGGAAGCTGGGGGGAGGGCCTGGGGCAAGGGAAAGGAGGCGAATGTGGTAGGGGTGCACATGTGAACACGGGGAATTAAAGGCTCAAGATAACATGAGAAAATGTTGGACTCATGAGAAATGGGGCTGAAAGGTGGGCTTGGGGCCACCATGTAATCTACCCCAACACAGGGTGTCATGTCTGGGTTCCTAAAACCAAGGAATGAAAGAGGTGATTTTGCTGGAGACTTTTCCTGCTCGTGGATCTGTGTCCAGGGCTTCACATGGTTCATTGTGCAACAAGCAGTGTTGCCTCCCTGTGAGCTGCAGCCATGGGGATTTTATTCTCACAGTCCATTACTAGAAGTTCTTTTAATGTTTTCCCTAGAATTCCCTGGCTAGGTTATCCCTAGAAATCACCAGCTGGGAAGCAGGATTAACAAGCAGTTGTGTCCTCCTTCTCTGAACCTCAAGGGCATGTCATTGACGCCACTCTGCTCCAGGGCCCTGCTTCCCCGGTGGGAATCTGTTTCTTGTTCCCTGTGATATGTGGCAATCCTTGGCGTTTGAAATAGATGTGCCAGACTGTGACAGGGAAAAGTGCCTTGGGCAGGGCAGATTGGAGAGAGCTGGCAGGGACCAGAGTCACAGGGTGTCTCTTGAGTGCATTTCTGCCTCTCTTGCTTCTTCTGACAGGGAGAGGAGGGCACAGCTCAGGGCTGTGCTTCTCTCTCTGAGCCAAGGACATGGAGAAGCTGTGCTTGTGCCTCTGGGGATGTGTTCAGAGCAGGAACATGATGCAGACACGGGGAGAGCAGAACCTGTCTAGCTGCTGCTACTGGGTAGCACTGTCCAGGAGGGGAAAGTGGTTTTGCAACAGGTATTAATGGGCTTAAATTCAGATGTAACCCACTCAGTGAGGAGCCTCTGGATGAGGCTGGAGGATGGAGGGGACACCTTTCCCTAGAGCAGATTGCTCAAAGCCCTGTCCAACCTGGCCTTGAACACTTCCAGGTATGGGGCATCTACAACTTCTCAGAGCAACCTGTGCCAGGGCCTCACCACCCGTACTGTAAAAATTCTTTCCTAATGTCTAATCTAAACCTAATCTCTTTCAAATTAAAGCCACTTAAATGGCCTCTCTAGTCACTGAGTCCTCTCCTGGCTCATGCCAGTGCTGTCTGCAGGTCCTTGAGAGTCACCTGGAACTTCTTTGCCCATGGCCTGGGCCAGTCCTGCCTAGAAGTTGTAGAGTCAAGTAAGTTCAGTTTTTTGCCCCAAGTGCTCAGAGACAGGGCCAGCTGGGCCAGGAGGATGATCCACCATCTCCTGTTTTGAGGTACTTAAAAAACCCAGAAGGTTTTCTTCTTCCACAAAGCCTAAGAGACCCTGAATACTTTAATTCATGCTAGCTATTAGTACAGTGATAATTAAATAATGATGAATGCTCCAGAGGGATGTGCTCAGTAGATACATGACCTTGCTGCTAGAAATTGTCCCTTCCTTTCTGCTCATATTGCTGGTGTAGCTCTAATTAACCTTTGAACTGCTGAATAGATCCACATAATCCCAAAGAGATTTCCATGCCAATTTGGGGGAGACTTACGCGAAAGAGCAATGCCTTAAATTGCCAGCTGCTTGGGATGGGAAAAACTCCTTTCCATTTCCTCATTCTTTGTAGCTTTGAGTTACTGATTGTTTGGTGTAAACACATGTTGGGTGGTGCATTAGGCTGTGGTGAAGCTGGAATTTTATCCTGAAATATGTACGTGGTGATAGGATCATTATTCATCCCTACATGCCTTACCTGCTCCTGTGGGCACAACTTGTTTTGCCAGTGGATGCTGAAGGCATGAAGTAGTGAAGAAGTTTGGATCCTGGAGGAATGGGTCAGCCTCCCATGAAGTGGTTTGTGGTACTCCACACCTGAAATGGACTCTGTTTTCAGGGTGCTGAGATGATGAGTTCCTCAAGAAGTCAAACCCTTTTACCACAGAAGGACAAAGGTTAGGAGGTTTGGGCTCTGTGTCCAAGTGCTCTGCTGCGGGCTGGGTGATGTATCTTTAAAAGGCACCAAGATCCTGGTCCAAATGTTCTTGTCTCACAGCAGTAAAATCTGAGTTATTCCTGGGAGTGTTTTGCTGCCTGAGGGAGAGAAGGATCTGACCCACAGATAACCAGCTCCACCTGAAAGTGCCAGCCCGTGCAGAGGAGTTCAGCTGGCAGGAGAAGCCCTGATGGAGGCAGTGAGTTGCATGTAGGGATTTGGAGCCATTCATCCCTCACTCCCATGTGTTTGTGTCTCCCCTCGGTTCCCACGCCTCTGCACTTCCTTGTTTAGCCCAGGCCCGGAAGCAAAACTGCTGAAATGCAAGGAGGAAAGTTATTCTCATGGTGTTTCCAGTCCAAACAGAACCAGGAGGGAGAGAGGAAATCTCATGAGAAAGCTTGAGAGATTTCCAGCCTGGTCCCACTCAGGGCTGTGGAGCTTCTGGTGTTTCATCTGAGCCTCTGGGTCTGGAGCTCTCACCACATTTCAATGTGCCTGGAAATCCCGCAGCACCAGAGTGGGATGACAGCAGTGCTGATGTGCAGGGCCTTCCTGCAATCCCATGGAGCTCAGCTTTCCTCTGATCCAGCCCAGATTCTGTGAGGAGCGGTGTGTTTGCTGCTTGTTCCCACCATGGATGAGGATGGTGAAGCTGTGGGTGACTTCTGCAAGTGGGAGATTTTTCTGCTGGAGATGAAGCTCCTCCTTTCTTCACACTCAGGCAGGATATCCAGGAGAGAACTAGAGTTTGATCTGGAAAGCAAATCCAGTGCTCTGCAATGGCACCAGACTTCTGGGTATCTTCTCTCCTCAGATACCTCCACATTTCCCCATGTGAGATGTGTGGTCCATCAGGCAAAGAGAGGGCTGACCTGAAGCATCTCTTTTGAATGAAGAGTCCTAGAAACTGGCACCAATGCAGTCTCCTGGCAGTGTGGGAGTGGAGAATATCAAGGAATGAGGGGGATGTTGCATCCAAGCTCTGTCAAACATCATGCTGGGATGTGGGAAGAGCAAGAAGCACCTGTTTGTCCTTGGATGGTGCCTGCTGATGCCAGGATGGTCAGCTCTGGGCATTGCTGTTTTACCCAGTGCCACCCTAATCCCTGTCCTTGCTCACATCCTTTGGATGCCTGGTCTTGTTTGCCTTGATTCCCTTCCCAGCAGTTGTCTGTGCTGGCTAATTGCAGACTGTGCTAAACCAAAACATGTTTCCTGTGTATTTGGCTTTAAATGTATCACCCCTTGTTGAATGATGGTGGCAATTAGGAGTTTGCTGCATCCCCAGCTTTTGTTCTGCAGTGAAGCCAATGCAGCAGCAATTAATCCCCCGGCAAACACAGCGGAGGTGAATTCAGCAGCACTGGGGACAGAGATAATCTTGGGATAATTTATAATTGTAAAGCCATGCTCGAGCGGGAGAGACCTCTGGGACTTGCTTTGCTTTTTGTTTCAGAGGGAAGGCTGACTGGCTGACAGAGAGCTGGCGTTAGCTGGTTTATTTGTCCTGTTTGCATTGGACCACTTCCATCTTCTGGCAAGGAGGGGCTGGCTTTGTGATGAATTTTATCTCATGTAAAGGAGAGATGAGCGGTCTGAAGATGGTCTCAGCTGAGCAGTGAGAGAAATGCAAGATCTAATTGTTCCCTGTTGTAACTCTGAGCAACTTGTCCCAAAATGGTAGAGAATCCCTGTCCCCACTAACAGGGATTCATGCTCGCTCCCTTGAGGATCCCTAAAGACCCCCAGGAGTGATGTTCTGCCATTTCTTTGGTTGCATAAGGACCCCAGGGAGTGGTTTTTAGTGGAGGTGCTTCAGTCTAGTGTGTTTTAAAGCCCCCTGAGGCCACCTTAGCACAGGTTTCAGTCACATCATCAGGTACAAACCAGCTCCCACACAAAAATCCTGTGGGATGCTGCTGGAGGGAGTAAATTCTTCATCGAATTTGGATTTTCTACTTGTTTCTCAGCCCAGCCTTCATGGGAATGTTTTCCCTCCCAGGAGGACAGGGGTATGGGCTTGGCTGGGAAGCACTGAAGAAATCCTGGGTTCTCATTTCTCCAGTGAAGTGAACACAAGTTGTTGCGATGTGTGAATCCATTTCACAGGTGTTCCCTGGAACAGATAAGCATCACTAGCATTTTTTTAACCCACGGATGGAGACACTTAGTCTCCACAATGTTATGAGCCAGAGCCAAAGCTCTGCAGACCTGTGCTGAAGTCGGTGATGTGTTGTGTGTTTAAAGTGTTATTTTAGGGTCTAATGGACTAAGATTAGGAACAGCACCCAAACACTCACTGAACGCACTGGGAATGTTTAGCAGACGTGTCTTGGAGGGGCTTTTTTCCCCTTGGTGATCTGTGACAGGACTGTTTCACGCTGGGATGATGAGGCAGGGCAAGACCAGGTGTTCAGTGGCTGTACAGTAAAATTGGGAGAGCCAACGGGGTAGGAAACACACACTCTTACAAAAAACAAGCCAAGGACAGGTAATTAAATGACCATTTTGCAAACACACGACAGGTAACCAAGGAAATGAGTATCAGCCATTAGGAACTGGGCAAGAGGAAACTTTTGGATCTATCAAAGTCTCTTTGCAGGAGTTGCTCTGGAAAGGAGGGATGCAGTAGCTGCCTTGGCTCCATCGGGGCTTTCATCAGTGACCTAGAACAGCTAAAGCACCTTGTTAACAGGACTTCTGAGAGGGATGATGATGGTGAACATGGGTCTGCAGGGTGGATGGATGAATCCAGAGGAGGATTATTCAATCTGCAGGACATGCAGAGTCGGGAAGGACCGAGAAAGGCACTGGAGGATGAGATTGGGAAGGAGGGTGGCCTCAGTTTGTGGAGTAATAGCTTTTCCAAAGTAGGGTGAGATTCAGTCAGAGGTGGAATAAGGCAGGAAGAACATTCAGCTGCACAAAGACACAATGGGGAGCAACCGGTTTGGGCAATGGGTTACAGGCACTCTGAGTCAGGAAATTCACCCTCTGGAGAGGTGTAAACAAATATATCACCTAGTAGTAAACTCAAAGTTTGCTACTTAGAAGTGGGGCAAGGTATTTCTGGATCTAAGTCTAGAATGGGGTGATAGAAAGATCTCAGAAATCTGCCTTAGGAGGAAAGGATTAAGGAACTGGGGTTTTTAGCTGAAGCACAATCTCCCTGGGTCACCATGATGGTTTTTGTGATGTAAAAAGGCTGCTGTAAACCAAAAAGAAATGTCAATACTGTCTGTTGAATTTCTATTAAAAATGTATGCTGAATTCTCCTGAGTTTAAATATAGCTCAGCTAATAGAAAAGGGCATTCTTCTGGGAACTGGGATGGCATACACTTAATTAATGATAATGAATGCTGCACAAAGATTTTGACTGCAAGGTATTCCAGCAACGCTTAATTCAGTCTGGACATCTGTAATTTGATAAAGTGATTGCCAAACAGGGGTGGAGGGAAGGACTAATTATATAGACTACAATAACTCCTCTTCCTGACTATGTTCAATATGATATTCACTGTCAGATGAAACCTCTTGGAAACTTTGCTCTTTTCTTTTATTAAATCTGTCTCTTAAGTGGCTTTTAAACAAGAACTATATGATTAATTTTGAAATAGCATGTCCAGTAAATGAGCCAGTCTTTTTCTTTAGGTCTTAAATTCAGTTTGTTATGAATTAATTTGAAGTTCTGACTGGCTTGAGCAATATGAAGCAATGTTTTGGTAGGTAGGTTGTTTTTCTGCCTGTCTGTGCCCCTGCAGATGCTGATAGATAAATCAGGGTGTGGAGTGTCTGTCCTCATCAACCAAGTGAAATGGTGAGGACAGGGAGCAGCTGTGCTGAGTACTCTGAATGGTGGGTAGTGCTTCTCTGTAGATACCTATCATGGAATCCCAGAACAGTTTGGGTCAGAAGATTCCTTAAAAATAATCTCATTCCAACCCCCTCCCATGGGCAGGAACACCTTCCACCAGATCAGGTTGCTCCAAGCCCCATCCAGCCTGGCTTTGAACACTTCCCGGGATGGAGCAGCCACAGCTCTCTGGGCAAACCTGTTCCAGGGCCTCACCACTCTCACAGTAAACAATTTCTTCCTAATATCTAATCTAAACCTACCCACCTTCAGGTTTAAGCCATTAAGACATTATGAGTGCAAGGTCTTCACCAAAGATGCAGCCAAAGCCACCGGGAGAGTGAGATCCTGTGAGATAAAGAAACATCCTTGACTGCTGTGAGGCTGTTGTCACTAATGAAAAGAAAAGGAAGGAGAAACATGAGTTGTGGACCTGCTGCCCAAATCCTGTTCAGGTGGTGTCAGCAGAGGAGACCCCCGTGGTGCCCAGTCTCTAGAGCTCATTGCCATGCTGGGATGTGTTTGTAGGGAGGTCCAACACCTTCTGATTGAGAAGGAGCATCTTCAAGCTGTTGCCCAAACCTTTGATAGCCTCACTGGACAAGTGGCATGCTGGGGCTCGGAGTGGTGGCAGAGGCAGCAGATTCATGAAATCATAGAATCATAGAATGGTTTGGGTTGGAAGGGACCATTAAAGATCATGCAGTTCAAGCTCCCCTGCCATGGGAAGGGACACCTTCCATAGATTCCTTGGATGCTTGGACAGCTCTGTTGCCAGCCCTTCAGGGAGAATCCAGGAGAGCTGCACGAGATGGCATCCCTTGGGTGGGTAAACAGGATGCAGCAAATGAATGGTGCTTAGAAATCATAAAAAAAATATTTTAATATATGAGTGTCAGCTTTCTGCATAGTGAGCTGTTGGATCACATTGATGAGCCTGCTCTCAGTTGCCACAGCCAGAAGCACACTGAGGTGTGCTTAACACTAGATGTGTACAGAAAAACTACCAATCTCCCAGGTGCTTTTCTCCCCCTTTTGCTGGTGGGCTTCACTGCTGAGCTGCTCTGAGATAAAGCAGCAAAGGGAGAACGCTCCAGGCCCTCCTGCATCCCACATGGCCAGGCACAACAGCGCTGCTGTGCTCTGGCTTTTGTTTGCCAATGGCAGTGGAGAGGAGTTGACAGAGCCTTGGCCACATCTGCCTCCTCCTCCTCCCATTCTTCATCTCCAGGAGCTGGGACTTCCTGTGGTTTGGCAGGAGTTCTGTAAACATCTTCCCCAAAGTGCCTCCCCCCCGCCTGCCACCGCCTCACGCTCTTGCAAGAGAGGAAACACCGCAGCCGGGAATGTGGAAGGGGATTTCCATGGCTTTAATGAGGTCAGCCTCCTTCTCCAATCCATGGGATTCCTCCTGCCTCCCTGCTCAGCCCTCAGGGAGATCCTGCCCCACTTGGTGCAGGGCTGGGACAGTGCCCAAATGGCACCAGGGGTGGTTCCCAGCGTGGGGCTGCTCGGCTGGCTCCCTCCCAGCTCTCCAGCCTCGTGGCCACCTTCCCAGGGTTTTGGCTCCCCTCCTTCAGCAAGGGAACGGGAGGGTGAAGCTGTCCTTGGAGGAGAGGGCGTGTGAAGAAGACCTTGAGCCAGGGGAAGGGGTGGGGGGTGCAGAGCATCCTGGCTGCCTTACAGCATGGGGCTGCTCCCTGGACCTCCATCTCTGCCTGGAGTCTCCTCTGGGGACCATTTCCTGGCCATGGACGTGTGTGTGTGTGGCACAGAACATCCAAATTCCACACTGCTCTTCTTGCTAAATGTGGGTTGCATCCCAGTGGGGACTCGTCTCCAAACCCTGCAGCCCCACCCAAGGCTGCCCAGACATGGGCAGTGCTGGCTGGCACGGGTCAGGGACAGCACAGAGTTAAACATCTGCATCTTGGAGCATCTCCTGAGTCCAAAGGGCCACCCCTGTCCTGCAGGGCTGTGGGGGCATGGATATGGATCCTACCCCATCTCTTCAGGCTGAGGTACCAGGTCCAGGCTGTGGGCATTTCTCCTGGCACTCCAGGTGCCTCCCCGGTGTGATATCCTGAGATCCCCCCCAGCTTGGATCACCGGTCCTGGGGTGAGGGGGGGAATGGGTGTTACTCTCCCATGTGGGGACCAGGAGAGGGGGACAGGCAGTAAATGCAGTGCATGGGTGACATCTAATGTCATATTGGGGTAACACAGGCTGGGTTTTCCAAATTATCCTCCTAATTGTAGGGTTTTTGGAGTGAACAGGATGCTCAGGCCCATCTGGCTCTAAAGGGGCACCTTCTTTCCCAGGGGTTTGTGAGTTTGAACCCTCCCATCTTCAAAACATTTTGGGGAGTTGAAAAGGGACTTCAAAGGCTTTATACTTAACATGCTAATCTATAAATGACTTTGTACTTGGAAAGCTGAGGTTGTACTTTGAAATAAAACATTTTTAAAGTCTTGTAAGGGAAATTTCAAGATTGAAGATATTTTACTTGATTAGATCCACTTTTCAGACACTAAGACTTGATTTTTTGCCTTGCATTGTGAGGCATGTACATGAATGCATATATACATATATAAATATTTAACTTGAGAAACTATTGCCAGAGAGGGAAGAACTATGAAGAAGGATTCCTTCACACCCTCTCTTCCTGTGGGAATAGCTCCTTGTCTTTACTGCTACCACCTTGGAATACCTCCAGGCCTAGGACTATTCCCATCTCTCTGCTTTGTTAGGTCTTCACAGACAGCCAGCAATCAGCAAGTTTATTTCCCTTCCATTGTCTAATTGGGGAGTGCAATTAAATTTGGGCTCAGATTCCCAGCCTGCACTTGGCCTGAGCGTGGCTGTTCCTCTTTCAAACCTGCAGAAAGCCTTTTATCAGTCTGCAGGCTCTAGGGGTGTTGAGGCCATGGGGGATGCCCACCCCTGGAGCATCCTTTGGGAAAGGACCCTGCAGAGGGTTGATCTCTGCAGATTGCAAACACCAGCGTGTTCTGGACCTTGCTGTAATTTCACAGAACCATAGAACAGCTAGGGTTGGAAGAGACCTTGAAGATCATTTAGGTACACCCCCCCCTGCCATGGGATCAACAATTTCTAGCTGACATTGACCCAGCAGCCTCTCCTGATGTGAAAACTGAGGATGACAGAGAAGCTGGTGCTCTCCCAGGCAGAGGAATGTTTATTTGGGCACATCATAGCTTGGATCCTCTATTTCGTAAAACCTCTGTGTTCATGAAAGGCCTGTCTGCACCAGAAGTTCCTGTTCCACAGACAAATTTGGTGATGTCCCCATCTCAGATTCTTTCATACACCATACTCAGTTTTTGGCCAGATTTTTCACCAGAGGTACAGGGGACATCTTGACTCTTGCTCCTTAGGCTAAGTTCTTCCTTCTCTTCCCCTCCTTTGGAAACCAGGGGGTTTCCCCCATCCTTCCTGCACCAGCCTGGCCCCATTCCCAGCTCCCTGCTCCCAAGACAGGCTCCAGGTGCTGCACCAGAGCCACCACAATGCTGGTGTGACCACGTTGGATTTGCAGGACAAATCAAAGGGTGAATGGGGATGTACAGCTCAACCCAGGCATTTTATCAGCCTGGAGTAACAGGAATAACTTTTCTTTCCATTTTCCCCAGCATGTTGTGAGGGAGGCTGGAGCCTTCGCTCTCCCAGAGGCTGTTGGAGAGCTAAATTAATTTGTTAATGTTTATATTTTCAGGACCTGCTGCAGTGCCTCGAGGAGTCACTTACAGCCCCATCCGTGGCTCATTGATGCCGTGGCTCATGGAGTCCAGGAAAACAAGCACCACTAGGACCCAAGCAAACCCCACTGCTCCTCTCCTGCATAATGATAGTAATTAGTGCTGGCTGGCACTTTGCAAGCATTACTTAATTACTCCCCAGAGCTTCCCCCGGGAGGAGAGTTGCTATTTTTAGCGTGTTTTACACCGAGAGAAACTGAGGCAGCAGACTGAAGGTTGTTGAAGGAGGGAGGGAGAAGGGGACAGAGGCCAGGAGTGTGCCTGCAGCCCTGAATGTGCCCAAAGCTGCCCCCTGTGCCCCTCAGTCTGCTGAGACATTCGACTTGCTCAATCAAATCACAGAATTCCTACTGCCAGAAAGTTTGTTTGGATTGGAAACAGCATTTTTTATTTCAAAATGGGCCATTTTCTTAACCAACCAAACAAAACTTTTTTTCCTTTCTTTTTCTTTTTTTTTTTTTTCCTTTTTGCCTCCAAACTGGCCATTTTTGGAAAATGAAAATCAAGGATATTTTTGGCTTTCCCATTGCTGCTCTCTTATTCCGCCTTTTCAAGGCAAAACTGAATAAATTGCGAGAAGGGCACAACAAAAAATGCCCAAATGCACATACACAAAAAGGGGTCTATAAATGTTTCATGTGCAGGAGGTCATTGGAATGAAAATCTCCCAAAGCCCACAGACTGAAATCGGCTATAAAGTTGCTTAATTCTTCCCTGATGGTTTTTACAGCTCCAATATTTTGAAACACAACTATGCTTTTTTATTTTTTTTTTCAAGCCAGTCATTTATTGCTTCTTATCTGGGTTTATCCATTCAGTTCTTACTGCCCCATAAAGTCCCTGAGATGCTGGAGAGGAAAGATGTCTGGTGGATTTGTCTAGGTAAGTGCAGGGTATAGAAATATTCCTGCTTTGTAACGATGCCAAGCACAACGCTGTTGTGTAATTTTACTGTTAGTTTTGCAATATATGAGCTTTTTTCTGATACATCCAACTCCTAGGACCCTCTAACCCATTATATTCTCAGGCTTCCTGATTAAAAATAAGCTCTAGCTGAGAAATACAAGCTGGAAATACAGCAGAAAGCCAAGGGTGAGACACCAAGGTTGTTGCTGCTGCTGTTTTTGTTATTATTATTCATAAATGTCAAATTCTCCTGTGGTTTTCAAGCAGGGCATGTGGGTTTTAAGGCCTGACTCAGGATTTTTCAGTGTCTGGGGCTGACTGGAATGCCAGTCACCACGGTGGGAGCAGTGAGCACAACCAAGCACAGGGTTTAGCTTCCATCAGTTCGTTTCTTTCTTGGCCCATAGATTGACAAATATGACATTGCTGATCATTAATAAAACATGTAAATCCTGGGGTTCATATAAATCTGAAAATTTTCCACTGACATGGGTTTGTTTATGAACAGGCAGCCTTAAATAGGGCTGCTACTTATTTCCAAAAGTATGAAAGATTTTCTATAAAATTGGTTTTTCAGTTAATTAACAGCCTATGGCATTTTGCTGAAATTCCTGTATGTGCTGCACCCCCATCAGGCAAATATGCTTGGGATTCAGTGTAAATGTCTGTCTGTCTTCTCCTTTCTGTGGCCTTCGTGTCTCTGGTGCACAAATGTCTGCCAAAATCCTGGAATCAAACATTTGCCCCCCTGAGAAAAACCAAGGCTGGGGCAGGGAGACATTTGTTCCATTTTCCTTAAAAATAACCCATCTCTTTTCAGACCTGACTTCTTCATGGTACAGCCCCAAACCATGACTTTAGTCCTGAATCCTCTGAGTTGACATCAGGGGGGGTTTGGAAGGTCCTGTTCATGCTGGTAAAGCCCAGGGAAAACAAGGAAGGTGCAGAGCCATCCCACTGGAGAGCAGGCACACCCCTGGCTCCTCAAGAGATGAGGCTTCTCCAGCCTTGAAATCATTTCTTTTCTTGTGCATGAACAGAGGCTGGAGGTTTCTAAGCTGTTGTTGTCCATGCAGATGAGTTTATTTACATGAGCAGATGGTGACAGAACAAGGGGGAATGGTTTTAAGGTGAAAGAGGAGAGATTTAGATCAGATGTTAGGAAGAAATTCTGTCCTGTGAGGGTGCTGAGTCCCTGGCACAGGCTGCCCAGAGAAGCTGTGGCTGCTCCATCCCTAGAAGTGTCCAAGACCAGGCTGGATGGGGCTTGGAGCAACCTGGGATAGTGGAAGCTGTCCCTGCCCGTGGCAGGGAGCTGGAAATAGATGATCTTTCAGGTCCTTTCCAATCCAAACCATTCTGTGACTTTCAGTAAGTAATTCAGCCATTTGAGTGCTGTTGTTCAGATCTCCTGCACTGGGATGTCTTTACCCCTCACCTCTCCACTAGAAAGCCCCCAGACTTCAGATCTTCCCAAGGACAAATTACAGCCCAAGAAAATTAATTTCTCTCAGAAAAGCTCCCAGAAATGGTTTTAATCTTGCAGAAGAAGCTTGCAGGGCCATAAGGGCGAAGATCTGGGACTAAACTCCTCACTGAGAAGAGAGTTTGGCCTGCCAGCCAAGGGATGGTCGTGACCCATCTCCAATGCACAAAGCTCTCATTAAAGGACATGCACTGGAGGGAGGAATGAATTGGCATAATGCAGTTATCAGCTTATCAGGTTTCTTTAAAATTATTTCCTTGCAGCCCATAAGCAGAGAGAGGCTGAAACACTATTTTTTGAAATGTTATTTTGCAAAGATATTCTGAAATACAGTATTTGTTTATTTTTCTCCTCCCCAGTCCCAGACACAGCAACCTGGTCTAGTGGAAGGTGTCCCTGCCCATGACAGAGGGCTTGAAATGAGATGACCTTTAAGGTCCCTTTCAACACAAACATCTCTGATTCTGTAAATAATAACTACAGTAATGGCTTTTCTTACTGCAAAAGAAGCCTGCTTCTATCTCTGTTCAGACAGAACGGCTTTTATTGCTTTTATTTATTTTTTACACATAGATTTGTGTGTAGAGATAATCCTCAGACACAATCTGCCCAATTCTTCCTTGAATATTTCTTAGTTTTTATCAATAGGTTTCTCACAAGCTGCTGAATGTAAATCAGAATTCCCCAGAACATTTCTTTTTTTGTTATCTCCAAGAAATAAGAACCAGTCCCTTGATATGGAAATCCAGGTATCTTGTCAGAGATAAGGACAACTCTCAAAGAAATAATTTCCTTATTTATTTTAGGTGGAAAACAAGACTAACAGAAGACAAAAAAAGATAAAAATCCGACTGCATAGGACAGACAGGGTTTAGATTATAAAACGAGGATGCCAATACTTATTTATGGATTGCCCTAGTAAATCTGCATGATGTTTTTTTGTCTCCACAGCCCTGTTTCAAAGGTGTAGTGGGGGGTTGCAGGTGATTGACGGAGAACTGAGCATCAGACAGACCGAGGCTGTGCTCACGTGGAGGTGAAACCACAGCCCGGGATTGTGCCCGGAGCAGGTTCAGGGATTCAGCAATCCCAGCTGATGTGTTTTGGAAGGGGGACAGAATTTCACAGGCAGGCCCTGGCCCTGTGCCCAGGATTGGGGCTGGGTGGACGTCAGCAGTTTTGGTTCAGGGAGGAAGGTCGTGTGAAACTGCTCTGCCCACCCTCGCTGCGAACCCAAGGACCTGGAGCCAAGGGCAGAGCCTCACCCGCGCCGTGCCCGGGATTCACATCCTCCCCTGGCATCCTGCTCCCTGTGCCCGGGATTCACATCCTCCCCCGGGATCCTGCTCCTTGTGCCCGGGATTCACATCCTCCCCCGGGATCCTGCTCCTTGTGCCCGGGATTCACATCCTCCCCTGGGACCCTGCTCCCTGTGCCCGGGATTCACATCCTCCCCTGGGATCCTGCTCCCTGTGCCCGGGATTCACATCCTCCCCTGGGATCCTGCTCCCTGTGCCCGGGATTCACATCCTCCTTTGGGACCCTGCTCCCTGTTCCCGGGATTCACATCCTCCCCTGGGATCCTGCTCCCTGTGCCCAGGATTCACATCCTCTCCTGGGATCCTACTCCTTGTGCCCGGGATTCACATCCTCCTTTGGGACCCTGCTCCCTGTGCCCGGGATTCACATCCTCCTTTGGGATCCTGCTCCCTGTGCCCGGGATTCACATCCTCCACTGGGACCCTGCTCCCTGTGCCCGGGATTCACATCCTCCTTTGGGATCCTGCTCCCTGTGCCCGGGATTCACATCCTCCACTGGGACCCTGCTCCCTGTGCCCGGGATTCACATCCTCCCCTGGGATCCTGCTCCCTGTGCCCGGGATTCACATCCTCCTTTGGGACCCTGCTCCCTGTTCCCGGGATTCACATCCTCCCCTGGGATCCTGCTCCCTGTGCCCAGGATTCACATCCTCTCCTGGGATCCTACTCCTTGTGCCCGGGATTCACATCTTCCTTTGGGACCCTGCTCCCTGTGCCCGGGATTCACATCCTCCTTTGGGATCCTGCTCCCTGTGCCCGGGATTCACATCCTCCCCTGGGATCCTGCTCCCTGTGCCCGGGATTCACATCCTCCTTTGGGATCCTGCTCCCTGTGCCCGGGATTCACATCCTCCCCTGGGAGCCTGCTCCCTGTGCCCGGGATTCACATCCTCCCCTGGGAGCCTGCTCCCTGCAGGGAGAGCTGCTGATGCCTGGGGTGTGAGCTCTCACCCCACAGAGCACAGGCAGGCCTGTTTTAGGGTGCTGGGCACTTCTCTGGGGTGGTCCTGCACAGCCTTTGCCTTCCCCAGGAAGATTTTTCCCCTCCAGTTTCACAGCACTGTGTGGGTGGGTGAGTGCCTGCTGGTTTGATTTCCATTCTCACCTGTTTTCCAGTGGGTTTCATTCTGACCCAGCAGGCACAGCCTCCTTTTGCTCCTTTGCAAAGTGTGCTGGTGGTCATGGCTCAGAGTATTTAAGGGATAGAGGAAGGCACAGCAGCTGCAGGATGGATTTGATGAGTATACAGGGGGATGTTGGCTGAAGTTTCTCTGCTTGTGAGGCTTGTTGGATGTGTTCAAGAGAAGAAATGTGGGAAGTGTGTAACCATCCATCATCCCTGGGTGAGTTCTGATTACCCAGCAGTGCAGAACCCTGCCTCTTTCTGACATGGAGCTGGGAAGCTGAAAAAAATTCCATCTTTCCCCTAAGACAGCTATTTTTCTGTTTTATTAACTAACTACCCCCAGTTTATTGTCCTGTAAGCGGGAGAGTACTCTCCTTTTCCTCTTTTAATTAGCCAAATTAACTTTATTTGCCAAATAAACCTTTGCAATGAAAGAACAAACTACCTTTGATACAGATTTCCACACCCAAAAGCTGATCCATGATCCAATAAAAACTGTACAAATGTTTAGTCAATGTGATTGTTGTTTTTGCCGTGTAAGGAAAGATGTTTGGCATCTCTTGGTTGGAGATAGAGTGGGAGACACCCAGACCAACCCCTCAAACTCTATAATTCAGGCCTCTCCATCCCTTCCCAAGTTGTTTTACTGCTGTTGCAGTCAGCAGAGCTTGGGCAAATCTCAGCATCAGGCTGGCAGGATGGAGATACTAAACTCTGGGAGCTGGACCTGGAGATCTGGGCTGTCCTCCTGGTGTGGAGCAGTGGGGAATCAGCTTGTGGGGCTGGTGGGTGACCCCACCCCACTCTTGGCATCAGTGAGCCACTCATAGTCAGGAATTTCCTTCCTCTCTCTTCTCTCTGGTCCCCATCTCCTCCATAAAAAAAAAAAATTTGCCACATTTCAGCAGATTCGTGAGGATGAGTGCTAGAGTTGTGGGGTCATTGCTAAAGATTGCACTGTTATAGATGGTTTTTTTGGTTTTTTTTTTGCTCACATCTCTGGGCTCTGTCCCCTCCTTGAACTTTTTGATGAAAGATTCTTAACTGCTTTTCTTCTTCTTATTAGAACTGTAGTATATACCATAGGTTTCTGGGCCATGAGAGGTGCACAGGCAGGCAGAACATCTGCCAGGCACAAAGCCCTGAGCTCCAGCTCCTGCCCCTCTGAGCTCCCAGCAGTTCCTTTCCTTGCCATTTCCCTCTGTATATGATGGAGATAAGTTTTTTTTTTCTTTCCTGGTAATTTTTTTACCTGTCATTAAAGTGGATTTTGGCATCATTCCAGCCATAGAACTGATAATTTTTCACTTATGTTATAAGACAAAATGATTTTCAGAGGGAGGGGTTAATTCACGTGCCAGCACATTGGAAAAACTTCTTCCTGCCAGGAACTGTTTTTTCCCAGGACAGAGAAATTCAACAATACCAGACCTTTGATTTCAAGTTGTTTTTTTGGTTTTTGGGGTTTTTTTTTTCATGTCCATCATCCAGCATTCCCTCAAGTTCACCTTAACCTCCAGCATAACC
Organism: Eopsaltria australis; assembly: GCA_034509425.1. NCBI lineage: Eukaryota > Metazoa > Chordata > Aves > Passeriformes > Petroicidae > Eopsaltria > Eopsaltria australis. The sequence goes on from JAVTVJ010000117.1 coordinate 2,943,129, forward strand.
TGGCAATGACCTGGTTTTCATGTCACTGGTGCCCATTTGATGCTGACTGTGCAAATCATGTGTTCTTTTCTGAGATAAAAGAGAAGTATGTTTTTTATGCTCTGACTTCTTCCCCCACTGTGCTGGGAGGCCATGCTGGGTATCCTGAACTGCTCTGTGAAGCAAGGAAGTGAGAGCAATTTCTTCAGCCTTAGGCTCCAGACCTGCTAACCCTTCTGAATCCCAGAGGTAGCTCCCAAACCCTTCCCCTCGAGGGTCCTGACTCTCCATCGCTTGCTCTGCAGTTATTTCTGTCCTATCAGAGCTCTGAATGCTGCCCAGGATCAGAAGAATGGTGGTTTAATCATATTTTTGCTGGTGAAAATACAGTAGGGGATTTTTTTTTAATTTTTAAATGAAGGTACACAGGTTCCTTGGGTAGTGATCCTGCTTAAATGCTGGAGGCAGGGTTGAAGAGGAAATGGCACATTGGCTGCCAAACCAGATTATTGCCATTTCTTTCTGTGCTTTGTGAAATAATAGCTTCAGTTTGCTCTGTAAGAACCAAATCAGCCTCATCCTCTGTGTGATCAAAAACCTTCCCCAAAGTATCTTTCCATAGTTCTTTAACAAGGTGAGTAGTGTTTAATTTAGGCTTTTAAATATTTTTCAGCCCAGCTGGCCTCAGACTGTACACAAGATCATGGTACAGAAGTTAAAACCACTTCTTAGTCCTAATTACTTCTTCATGCTCCTCAGGATTTATTTAGCCTTCACAGAGGCTCTGATTTCCCAGACAGAGGAATTCCCTGTGTCCTTGTCCTCCTTGTAGGAGTGAGCAGAATTATGCTCTTTTAACTTTCAGGGGTTTTACAAAAGTGTTTTAGGCAGCTGTAGCAGACACAGGGAGGTGGGGCCAGACAGGTGCTAAGTCAGGTACAAACACAGCACTGATGGTAGGAAATAGGAAGGAAATGACCATGAGGAGGTGAGCAAGGCTGGGAAATGATATTTTAAATGATCTTGAAACTTTTGCACCACCTCTCTTCCTTCTCACTGCAGGGCAGGGGATGGATGTAAAAGGAAGGATGTAAAAGACACTTTCAAAACTTGTATTTGACACTCAAATTGCTTTAGACAGTGTGAACAACACAGAATCCATGGATTAAGATTTCACCTCAGGACAGGAGACAGAAGCTGTCTGAGATACTGCAACAATTAAGGAAGGTCTTTATTCTGCAAAACTGAGATAAAATCTGAGATCACAGTTTCCTCTAACTCTAGTGCAGTGATGCAAGTCTATCTTCAAATAAATACATTATTCCCTGCTTTAACTTTGTCAAGTGACGGAGCTAGTTCATATTTTATGCCACATCTAAGGGTCTGGGAATCCTTTGAGGAGGGCTCTGGTGCCTTGTTGGTTCTCTAAGTGAGAGAGATGCCACGTTGCTTTGTGGTGTACAAAGGGTGCCAACACTGGGCATCCACATGAGCTCTGTAGCAGGGCTTGGTGTGTCTTTAGATAACTTGCAACAGTTGGGCAAACTCCATTTACTCCTGGGAGAGCCTCATGTCTGTCAGTAGTTCATAGGTTTATAGGTGTCACTCCTTCTCAGATCCTCAGGATGAGGCATCATCTACACCAGAGAATATTCCACAAAACACTGAGTTGGACTTGATCCTTGCAGGTCCCTTCCAGCATGGACATCCCTGGCAGTGTTCAAGTCCAGTTTGGATGGGGCACTGAGCAACCTGGGCTAGTGAAATGTGTCTTCTCCAGGAGCACAGATCCTCTGTCCTCTCCATGTTAGCATGATGTAGCTGCGTGGAGTCTGTGAGGCACCTCGGAGGGGTCCCAGTTCTGTCCCATTAAAGCCAGTGCTGCCTGTTCAATTATGCACCTGCAACATTATTCAGAACATGTGGCACCCTTCAAAACACAACATTAGAGCCCTACTTTATCATTTCACGAAGATTCATTTTCATAGGGTTATACAAACTCTATTTAAATTAGAAATCACATCCACGTTTTCTGCCTGAGGATTCATAATAAGAACAACGAGAGCTCCCAGGCACAAATAAAGAAGTGAGTGAATTTCTCATCATGAAATTACCACTGAGGTTATTATTGACTAGCTTTTGTTTTCTCCCTGATCATTAATGTGGTTCTGCTTCTCTGGATGTCTTATTGGCAAGGAGCAGAGTGAGCATCCCATGCAGCAAACATAGGCGAGAGGCAATCTAAATGTGAAATTAGTTAAGTGCTGTGCTGCCATTTAATACACTCGTGCAAGCTTAAAATGTCAGGCAGGAATTTTGCTCAGAGAAAAGAAAGAAAAACTGTCCCAAAAGGATGGGATTTTTTACCATCATTACACCTCATGAGTTCATTAACATTGACACTGGGTATGATTTCTTTTTGGAAGCATTTTATGTTCTTTTTTTTTTTTTTTTTTTTTTTTTTTTTTTTTTTTTTTTTTTTTTTTTGCTAGTGCAAATTACAGCACAGAGGTGGGATTCATTTGCCAAAGGAAGATGCCCAGTGCTATCTGACAGCATCCAAAAATCTCTATGGGCAAGTCAGAAATAGCCCAGACCTTATGAGTGACCGACTTCTTCCCAGATCAATAGCTCAAACAGATTCACTGTTCTAGAGTGAATCTTTCTCCAGCTGACACTGCTCACCATGGAAAGAACTTGATTTTCTGGATTTCTAGAGTAATTTCAAATGGCCCATGATACCCAAACTGCCTGGGAGTGGCAGAGGAACACTGGAGATCTCTGTTCTAAGCATCTGAGTGCTGCCTGTGGTCTGCTTTGATTTTAATGGGAGATCAAACACTATCACACAGCCAGCACCTACATGTGGATATCCTAAATCCTGAGTGCTACCTGTGATGTCAGCCTGGGGAGGGTCTGGGTTTTCTTTTATTCCAGCCTGGATTTGATCATCCAAAACCAGGTGCAGTCATTCAGCACGTGGGTCCAACCCCAAGCACCGTTCTCATCACTTGCATGAATGCTGGAATTCAAACGACATGGGCTGAGGAGGATGTGAGGGAAAAGTGCAGCCTGTGGGGAGGTACCTGAGCTTGGATTTCTGGAATCGTGATGTGCCTGCTTTATCTAGGCTACAATCAGCCTGACAATCCCCGATGTAGGCTTGGCTGGATCATTTTGTCACGGATGTCACTTCATAAACAGGCTTAAACCTCTCCCAGTTCCATCATTGGGTAAATCTGCAGCAGAACTGGAGTTTGTAACTGGGGCTGGATGGGAGGCTGGAGGGAGAAATTTTTTTTCATGAAACAAGCAGGTGAAACTTCCACGCTTTGGCTACCCATTAGTTTAATTATTAGGTGATAACAGCAGTTAAAAGGCATCGCTATTAAGGAAGATCTCGTTAATCATTTTGATAAGAACGAGAAAAGCATATTTATCTCAGTGGCAATGAGATGTAAATGAGAGGAATTCTCCTCTTTCACCCCACTCACAGACACTTGAGTGTTTTCCCCTAATTACTTGCAAATAGCAGATTATTCAATTAAGCAGCAGAGGAGAACATAACCCCTTTCTCCTCTTCTCAGCCTCTCTCTTAGTTCTTTCTGTGTGGTACCAGAGATAAGTGAAGACCTCTCTCCTTACAGCAGCCTTCTGGGTCAGCAGCATTAGCTTCGTTTTATAGGGGCAGATCTGAAGGACACACAGAGATCAAACAACATTCTCAGAGCTGTAGAGGGAATGGGAGGTTGTCAGGAAGGCCTGAACCTGCTTCTCAGAGGGCTGACACTGCTTGTCAAATCAACAGCAGGATTTTTGCTTCTTTTATAATCTGCAAAGCGATGATAAGAGGCTTCTCTGCATGGACGATCGGAAATTCCCGGAGGTGGCAGCGGTAGAAGCAGAGTTTTCCCCTGCTTTTTCTTGATTGAAAGGAAAATCAATGTCAGTGGTATAGGCTATAGAGGGATGTTGTGCTAAGCTGTTCCACTGTTGTCCTACCCACTTAGTACATCTATCAGGGCACAGTTTCACTGCTCACTGAGCATGCAGTAGCCAGGAATGCGGTGCAAACGACAGCAGCCTGCTTGTCTAACCCTGTCTGATTAACCCTGAAAAAAATCTGCGTTGTGGTTTCTTTGTGAACCCCTGAGCTACTTGCTGCTGAGTTCACAGCCTGGCACAGAGCACTCTGCCCTTTGCTGTGGCGAGGTGGGTGTCTCAGTCCCCTGGGTGTGCCTCACCTATTCCTGAAGGGAGCTGGAAGGAGACTCCAGGCATTGGGTGCACACTGTCATTCCAGGACAGAAACCTCCCTGCAGCATCTCAGGCTCTCTGTACTGCTGAGGGTTGAAAAATGTGGATATTTCACATGTATCTGGAGAGCTGGAAGTGCTGCAAGGGAAATCCACAGGCAGGACAGGACACAGCCCCAAGCCTGCCAGAGTTCAGGGAGTGTTTGGGCTGTGCTTTCAAGCTCGTGGTGGGATTGCGGAGGTTGTACAGGGCCAGGAGTTGGACTCGGTGATCTTTGTGGGCTTGTTCCAACTCAGGATTTTTTATGATTTGTTGATATCACGGGTTTGGGCCAATATCAGTTGTCTGGGCTACAAAAGAGAGTCCCAGCAGCCACCTGGAGAGTTTGGGTTGTCCATCCTCTGCTGATCTCCTACAGCGACTGAGGGGTCACAGACCCTGTGAGGTCCTGGCAGCTCAGCACTGCTGCAGGGCCAGGGATGTACATGAGAGCCTTTCCTGGGCTGTGTGGGAACCAGCTGCAGCCTGGCAGCTGCGAGCTGGCCAAGCCTGTCCTAACAATGCCTGTGCAAAGCCATTGTCTGCCAGGGCACACACCATCAAATCTCTTTTTTCTATTTGTGGCTCTCTGGGCTCATGCCATGTGCTTGAAAGTCATTTTCCCAGAGTAGGCTGACAAATATGAAAAGCCAAATGCCCTTTTTGCAGAATGGGAGGAAAAGCCTGAAACCTTCCTTGCCTCTTCCTTGATATTCAGTGCAAGAGCAGATGTGGATGGAGTGTATAATTCCATAGGAATGCAGCTGTAATTTCACGTGATCTAATACCCAGTTGTTAAACCAGCTACTAGAGAGGAAAAAGAATCCTTCAAGCTGGTAGCAGACACCTGGTCCCTCTGCTTGTGCTTGTTTTCCTGCTACCAAGTTCCCTCACCACTTCTGCGTGTGCAATTCAAGATGAAAAAGCATCGAGCATTTCTTGGCATGATCCGGGTGGATGGATGTAGTAGAGCTATGGTAAGGCAGGATGTTCTTGGAGCTGGAGTTTTTCTTGGATGTGAGCCCAGGATTTTTTGGATTGGGGGCCAGTTTTACTGAAAGGTTCATGAACTCTTGAGGACTGGGCCCAGATTTCCTCTGTCAAAGCTCCACACAGCTCTGCTGGGACAGACTGGAGCATACCATGGCTGTAACCATTCCACGAGAAATTTCGGCCCTGCAGAGTTCAGCTTTGTTGTGTTTGGCCACAATTTCTGCAGGTGAGCTGGGAGGTCAGCACCCTGGGGAAAGGGGCTGCAGTGCTCAATTTTAACTGGGAACTGGGTGCTTTACAGTGGAGCGCTGTACAGGGAGGAATTAGAAAGTCTGGGGTTCACATCCCATGATCTGCTGTGTTTCCTCTGCCTTCTACTGCCATTCTTTCATCCCTTTCCCTATTCCCCTCATTGGTTTTGCCCACCATTCCTCCATGGTGATCAAGAGTTGTCTCCTTCAGAACAGACCTTGTGTTTTTACACTGCTTTGGGCTCTGCCCTGGAGATGCAGGGGTGAGCCAAACCTGGTGAAATCTCATGTACTGCTCTCTGAGCAAGAGTTTTATACCAAAAAATGACCCATGACAAACTGGGGGTTGTTTTGGGGAAGACTGACTGCTTTGCTGCAAAATACCCTGGGATTGAACTGGTGTTCATCCATCTGAGGATAATCAGGAATTAGGAGCCTGGAGGTGAGAGAGAAGCTAAGTTATATGATGGTAGGGACATTACTGGTGAGATGTGAGTCCAAAGGTCTCTGCTCAGCCATCTTCACAGTTTTAATGCTGCTTCAGGACTGACTTGAAAGGATAAAGGGCAACACTATACACAGCCAATCTCCTTTCTCCCCTTCTCTTTGGCTATCCTCCCTGCTCTGCTGTCCTCCCCACATTTCCAGTTCTGGTTGTAGTTCCCAGTGCCACCCTTCAGGCATTTCCTGCCACCCTTCAGATTTAACCTGAAAGCTGACAGAGAATCACAGAATTACTTAGGTTATAAAAGACCCCCAAGTCCAATCTTTGTCCAATCACCATCTTGTCAGCTAAACCACAGCACTGAATGTCACATCCAGTAGTTTGTTGAGCACCTCCAGGGTTGGTGACTCCACCACCACCCTGAGCAGCCCTTTCCAATGCTTAAACACCCATTTTTGTGAAGAAATTATTCCTGATGTGCAACCTGAAGCCCCTCTGCCACAGCTTAGGGCCATGTCCTCTCATCCTGTTGATGGCTCCCTTTGAGATGCTCATGGAGATGTCCCTGGTGGGCAGAGACAGAGGAATTACAGAAGGGCCAGGTAATTGTCTTTGGCAGGAGCCCACAGCACACAACCTGAGCTGCTACAGGTAGTCCTGGTGCCAGGGGGGAGGTGTTGTTCCTCCTGACCTCTATTAGCTGGAGGTGGCCACACGCCCTGAGGCACGCACGTTTCTCAGCCTTGACAAAGCTCTGGAGATTCTCCTTTAAAGCACAAATAAAAAAAAAAATCAGGATTTTCACGTTTCTCATGTAGAATGGGTTTCCAGAAGGCCCGAGGCGCTCTGGTTTATTGGCAGATCTGTGACGTGTTCAGGCACAGGTGAATCAGAAATGGAAGTGGTTGTACAAGCCCTGTGAGGTTTGGACATCACAGCCAGCAGCCTTGTACCAATCACACTTGTCCTCCTCCTGCTCTGGAGATAGTTATTCTTGGGTTTAAAAAGTATTTTTCCCATGCGCTGTTAATTGACAAATGGAGGAAATTAAGTTACAACATTCTGGGGAATAACAACCTCACTGCTTGATTTCCATCATATGTAATGTACTTCATAATTTAGGCACATGCTGAAGTTCTTTGCCAAATTATAGCTTTTTTTTGAGCAAAGAAAGTGCAGTTTTCCACACTTCTGCTGGAATGTGCTTCCTTGCTGGTAATACTGCTTTGACAAATGCACCTTTCTGCTTACACTGATTTGATTGATTTTACACTCAAGTTCTAACTGTGTTGGAAGAAATTGCTCATAATTTTTATAAACTTACCAAGGAATTTTCTTCCAATAGAGTTACATTTTTAGGCAACTCCAGGTGATCTATTGTCCTAAGTTCCCTGGACCCCCACCTTACTGGAGGGCACTGGAATTTGAGTATTTATACTGTGTGTGGAGGTACTTGCTGTGCAGCTGGCAGTAAATATTACTCTTCCACTCCATCTTTCTTTTCCTTCTCAGGAATAAAGAGATTTTTCTTAAGTACATTCTACCTTTCCCATGTTAAATTTGTGTTAATCATGTAAGCCATTATATTTTGAACACATGACTCAATGCCTTGCTAGGCTTGTGTCTCCATGAAAGAGCCATTTATCAAAAACTGTGCCTTTGGGAGAGAGAGCTTTTTCACTGAAATGAAGATTATCCTATTGTTTGACAGATCCCATTGAGATCATCTACTGAACCCAATCAAGGACCTTCATAATAATGTGAAATGGTAATAATAAGGCAAGGTTCTGTTTCCCTGACTCAGCCAAGGGGATATAATTAAGTGAACATCAAAACTAATTTTAAAAGTGCTGTCTAATAATGTGGCCTATTTTGCTTGTGCAGGCTCACTTGATTCCATTCTCTTATGGCTCGACATTTCAGTGTAAATGTTAGTATCTGAATTTAAAACAAAACTGGTGGGGTTTTTTTCAGTTTTCCCGGGCACTTATACACTTTCTAGCTGATGCCAGGTTTTATGGGCTTTGGATTGTTTCTTGGTTGTGGTTTTTTGGGTTTTTTTCCCCAATTACCTAGCCCTAGAAACCCCATATATTGATGACATCAACCCAAGGGAGTGCCATCCTGGTGAAGATTTGGGGTAATTTGGTGACGGGCTGTGCAATGACCTTTCCACGACACCGACTGCTCCAGTTCATCTGCAGCACTTCCCTGAGCACTGAGCATGTGGGTAACAGATCCACCAGGCCTGTCTGGGATAGATCCCTCTCCCTGCTTTATATCCCTCCACTTATGCTTGGATAGACCTTTAAGACAGGTGCTTGTTTTCATCCTCTATTGGCTGATGACATTCTTTCCTGCTCAATAAACCCTTCTTTCAAAAGCCAATAAATATTGCATTAGTTGACTTGTTAAGGTCACCTTCTTTCAGCTCTTCTTCTCTGTGACTTTTTTATTGTCACATTTATGCCCATGTCCATATTTGTGCAGCATCTGCTGCACTGCCCTGGCCTTAGTCTCTCCTCTCTGCTTGTGTGGAACGAGGATCAGCTGGGGGCTGTGTTAGCTGGGAATTATATCCAGAGAATCCTAGAATGGTTTGGGTTGGAAGGGACCTTCAGTATCAGCTTGTTCCAACCCCTGTGCTGTGGGTAGGGACACCTTCCACTATCCCAGGTTGCTCCAAGCTCCATCCAACCTGGCCTTGGACACTTCCAGGGATGGGGCAGCCACAGCTTCTCTGGGCAATCTGTGCCAGGGCCTCCCCACCCTCACAGGGAAGAATTTCTTCCTAATACCCAATCTAAACCTACTCTCCCTGAGCTTAAGGATATTCTCCCTTGTCCTGTTACTACAGGAAGGGATAGTAGAAAGACCCTCTCCAGCCTTCCTGTAATTAAATTCTTCTTGTAATTAAATTCTATCTTTTGCTGTCCCTATTGGCTTTCTCAGCATTTTTACCATGGCTTCATAGAGAAAACAAGTTATGAAGAATACAGGGAAATTGGGAGTGTAAAACACATGCTGCAATGCATAAATTTTTGCCAATCTGTTTTCAGGTGGGGAAAAGGGTTTGATGTCTAAAGCAAGCCAAGGGTTCAATAATGTGTACAACTATCTGTTGAGAGCAATGAAGGAAGAGAAGAGAGGTGGTGGCTGTCCCATCCCTGGAAGCTTTCAGGTTTAGGTTGCACAGGACTCTGAGCAACTTGATCAGATTGAAGATGTCCCTGATCATGGCAGGAGGGTTGGAATTGGTGACCTTTAAACGTCCCTTCTAACCCAAACTGTTCCATGATTCAGTGATTTATGGCTTGGCTGGCTGCATTACCATGGGATGTCCTGGCACCCCACCACAAGGAGTGCGTTAGAGAAAACCATTTGCCTTCCCTTCAGGAATAAAGTGAGTGAACCCACTAAAATCAGCCCAAATCAGTTCTTACCTCTGATAGCTTTTAGTGGGAGAAAGCAACTCCATTCCTGGTGCAGCAGCTCATGCCCTTTGTGCTGGGTTTCTGTTTCAGTCCCAAGAAGGTTTTTGTTCTGCAGAACAGCAAGGTCATTAATCAACAAATCGGTAAAAGCACCATGAAATCACTCCAGTGATGCCTGAAATGGAGAATTTTCGTAGACAGTAACATTGCCGAGACCGGAACATTGGCAGCGAGGTGCTTCCCAGGGACGGGGTTTGTGTGAAGGGGGTGGCAGCACTGCCCTTTGCTGTGTTAGGTGGTGACAGTCGCAGACCTTTGCTGCTGGTGGTGCTGCTGCTGCTGAGGGAGTGGAGAACATGGAGGGGCCAGCTGGGATCTCCAAACTGAGCTCAGAGGCTCCCCTACAGCACTGGCTGCAATGCTGCAATGGCTTCTCCATCCTCCTCCCACCACCACACCCTGAGCTCCTGAGAGTTAAGGAAGAAGGGGGAAATGCCCCCTTCAGTGCTTGGATCAAGTTGTAGAAGCATTTGATTATTGCTTCTTTAGTGGAGCAATTTTCTCACAACTGTTGTTTTTTATTTTATTTTATTTTTTTCCACAACAGACACAGGAAGTTTTAATCCTGGTCTCCACTGATACCCTGCACCTCCTTGCTGCCTCTGCCACTTTGCTCCCATCACGGATGCTCTGCTCTGGCAACACTGGTCATGCATATGAGGGAGCCTAAAATTTCCAGGTGGGCTCTGCAGTCCCCGGTTAGGGACGTCTGAGAGGTTTCCTGGCTGAGCAGGAGAGGGCAGCAAAACACAGAGATTGAGACGGAAAGGGAAGGAGATCCCCTCGCCAAACGTGCAGGAGTTCATTTCACAGTTTCAGGAAGGGTGCACTGGTGTGGAGTGGGATTTGGGGTTTTCTGGTGCTGCCCATGGGGATGTTTCTGCCTGGGGTGGGCAGTTTGCTGTAGCTCACCCTCAGGGATGTCTTGAAGGATGAACAGGGAGAATCCTTGCTCCTTGGGAGGTCAGAGAGGTGGAAAACTTGGTGACCTGCAGAGAATGATGTGTAAGAGCCAACTGCCCCAGAGAACAGCAACATTTTCAGTGAGAACTGTGAATGTTCTTGCAGGACGAGTCACCTCTCTTCTTTCTTGCCCTGTGTTGTGCAGCCAAAAGTTTCCAAACCACGAATAAGGGCGAAATTTCAACAACAAATAAAAAAGGATCAAGATCTTGGCAGCGATGGGAACAAACACAGTCCATATAACAATTGGTGTGGAACAAATAAGGAGTGTTGAGGAATGCAGTTACTGTGGCAACCTGGTAATAATAGATAACAGCAGTACAGAGGTGGAAATAGAAGTGAGAACAAGGAAAGCATCGAGAAATACGAGTACGTGAGTCAAAATCTGGAGCCATAAAAACATTGTCAGAGAATTAAAGCTGAAGCTGTGCAACAGCATTGTTGTGCTGCTGGTATTTAATTTGGCAGAAGGATGGCCAGAGACAACTGGCCCTGAATAAAACATCAGAGTTTTCATGCATGGTGGGCATGGAGAATGGTAAGATGTTGGTGGGAGAAAATGATTATAAATCTGAAAGCACAAGAGAGATCAAATGGATACCAGGGCATCCTAAAGTCACATCCCAGAGCATTAGGAGGCACCAGCTGGGCTACAAAGGGTAGGAAAGGGGTTTATTGCACTGGGACAGTGGTAGGAATTACCAAGGGGTTCCCAGGGCTGTGTGGGGATATAGAATGGGACAGAGTGTTATACACAGACCTGGCTTTGAGCTTAGTAATTTAGTTATTAGACTTCCAGGTGGAGACAAATCTTCAGCAAAGATCCTGCTCCCACCTCACTGACTGCACAGATCTTCCCTAGCTCTAATTCCTGGGATTTGTTTGGATCAGAAGCTGACATGAGAGGACACTCTGGGGGTAAGGCCAGTGGAGATGCTCTGCCACTGTCCATTAACCTCCCAAGGATGCTGCTCAGAACCAAGGGGCCCAACTCTCTGGAGATATTCCTCGATTTTCTACACACCCTCACAAGGATTAATGTGAAACTTAACCTGATTGTTGCCATGGTTTTCCACTGCCTTGAATCAGGAGTCAAAAACTGCCTTTTTGTGGACACTGGAGAGGATTACAGAATCATAGAGTGGTTTGGGTTGGAAGGGACCTAACAGATCATCGAGTTGCAACACCCTTCCATGGGCAACTGCACCTGAAATAGCCAGTAGACCACTACCTGAAATTGCACCTTATTTGCCCAGCAAGGAGGCCAAATAACTTACTCCAATGCAAGGGGGAGGTTGTACAATGAGAGCCTGTAAATCAGGAGGAAAAAGGGCAGCCATGGCCAGGCAGAGGGAAATTAATTGTCCTGGCAGCTGAATGTGATTTGACATTGTTAGTTAGCACATTAGTTTTGATGGTAAATAAATGTCCCTGTCTGTGGGAAAAGGTGCCATTTTGAAAATTGCTTTTGCAGCAAAATGGAACTTTAGTGAAATGAGAAAAGAAAAAACCGTCCAAAACATCAGTGATTGTACAAACATTATGTTGTGAAGTAATCAATACTACTCAGAGAAAACATGAAATATACTCATTTTCTTTCATCTCAGCATATTTTCAGATGGCCAAAGGAGCTGTTACTATAACAGGCAAATACATAAACACAGTATTGGAAGGATCGTAATATAAAATCAGGGTGAAATAAAACAGAGTAAGAAAGTCAAAACAAACCCACTCTGCTATACTGAAACAAAACACTTCAACACCAGAGTGAAAGGAAGAAGTCAAAACAATCCAAATTTCCCATCAGATATCTCACCAAAATCAAAATATTTCAACACAATGTTTCAGTTTCCCTGAAATGTTGTTTACAGGTGGAAAATTGTTGTGTAACAAATGCTTCCAACTTACTGTAAAGCTGGCACATCTAAAGAGTGGAATCTTTGTGGCCAACACAGTTGGACAACTTTGGTTTTTTTTTCATTTAGGAATCTCCATCACAAGAATTCACTCACAGAAGGAACACGTTCAATAAAGCAGGGAGTTTCTGCTGTGGTTGGTGTTGTTTTCCTGACATACTCTTTGGAAATTCAGCAAATATTCTCTTCTTTCTGCTCCATGTGCAAGCAGGGAGGGAAGGATTCCCATTTCAGCACCAGTAACATGGAAGAGCTGTGGTTATTAGTAACAATCTATATTTCAATACTGCTTGGAGGCCTCAAATAAGATTAGTGGCTCATTATGTTAAGCTATATGTAAATAAACAGGCACGGAGTGTTTTGTAAAGTGGCCTTTATCTGCACCAACAAGAGGAAATAAGGGAGAGCAAGAGGATTTTTCATGGCTTTTAATTTATAGAAGGGGGAAAAAATTATGATTAGCTATGGTTATGAATGAAAAAAGACAAAAAAGACAGTTAAATTTTGGCTCTTTGAGGCCAAGGTGATCAGCTGTCTCATAAGAATTTGGTATTTTGTAGAGAGTTTCAAGGATATTACCTTAGAATTGCTTGTCTGCCCCAGCCTTACCACTGAAAGCAACTTGAAATCAAGCTCTTCATTGGGACATGTTGTTCATATGAAATTTGTATGAAATTCTCACTGAAATGGTTAGATACTGTCTCAGGAGTCAATTTCTGGGATATCACCCTTGTGGAGGTCTCTAAGATGGAACTGCAGAGGTCTCCTTACTTTTATGGAATAACAATAGAAAAAATGTTGATACAACAAACAAAGTGTTAAATTTTTTTTTTTTTTTGACCCTAACACAAAATTATCAAGAGCTACCTATGTGTATTCACCTCCAGCTATAGCTAAATGAGCCCAAACCAGTCTGAACTGCTCAAAATTTCTGTCCCATCAGTTAAATTCTTGTAAGTCCAGCCTGTGGCACAGTCAGAGTCTCTGCATGTTTTGTGTGTGCAGCACAAAATAGTTAAAATCTAGAAAATAAGATGAAACCCACTCTCACATCCCCATTTGTTCAGCTCACAGGGTCACCCTGCACACATTGAGAGGTTCAATTTACACAATGAATTTTGGGGCAAGGTTTGTGGTTTGTGTCCTGGGAGCTTCCATATCCAATCCTTTGTTACATTTCTGTCTCACTCATTTCTGTCTTTCCACATGGTATTGAGACTGCCTAAAATAAAATCCTTTGGAGGCAGGAGAATTTCACACACCAGAGTTTCTCCTCACTGTGCAACTTCTTGGTTGTTGTACTACTATGGTTTTTTGCTCTGGGAAATGTGAAAATGTGGTTTTCCTAGGAAAACCACATGAATCCCAGCTGCTGTGCTCCCAGAGGTTACTGGGTCTTGTGTTCTTCATGTCCCAGCATGTCTGGGTTTTATGTGACACAGGGACTAGATCTGGAAAGGAGAGCTGAGCCTCCTGTAAAATGAAGGTAGGATAAATCCATGTTAAAAGCCAGTTCACTCTGTGGCAAGGACAAATCAGCCCTGCTGCTCCAGAAAGCCATTAGATGAACAGGTGAAATGTTTCAGGGTGGACAGAGGGGAAATTCAGCAACTGATATTCATTAGAGCTGCATTTCCTGCAAAAATTGATCTCTCTGCAACTGTCCTTCCATTCACTTCAAGCATCTGCAAGGAGCAAGAAGTAGAAATGGTTACTTCATAATTAATTATTTGCTACATTCATATTTGGAACATTTTTTATCTTGACCAAAATAACAACATCACCACCAGCCAATTCCCCTGTACCCCCCTGCTCCCCCAACAGGAAAAACTGCAAACTGAAGTGGCTGATTCTTGGCTGATTCTTGGCTGTGTTTCTGCCCTCTTTAGGTTACATAAATCTCAGGTTTAAAGCTCGAGGCCCCACAAATGCAGGAGACAGATGGAGGTGAGAGGCTGTTGGAAATGAGGTCTACATGTGTCAAGGCTGCCCAGATTCATCCTCCCTTTGGCAAACCCCATTCTGCTACTGAGGGCTGCAGACCTGCCTCCAGCTCAAGGAATTCACTCTGGCTACACTTACTGGATTACTGAGCCCTCCCAGCTGCCTTGTCCACCAAACCCCTTCCTCTCCGGTGTTGGGGAACGTGGCAGGACTCATAATCACATCCCCTCTGTAGTCCTTCATGACTCTAGGCAGTTGTTTTATTAGTTTTGACAGTGTCTCAAAGTCCTTTCTATGCCATTTATGGCATTAAAAATGGCCCAGGGCTTCTTAGGAAGAGGCAAAAACTTGTCAAGGTGAGGAGATGAGATGTTCCTGCCGTGGGAGAAGAGAAGCAAGATCTTGAACTGTGCAGCAGCTTGGAGATTTGGGATGGAAAGTTGTGAAGACATGGACTTGCCACATCACCACAGCAGCAAAGGATTTGGATTTATCCTCAGAAACTGCCAAAGACCTGAGCCCTCTCTCAGTTGTTGCAGATGCCCTTTTTTCCACAGCAAAAGAGGCAGCAGAGCTGTGGTGATGTCACAGGTGGCGTGTGGGGACAACCCTTGTTTGGTGTGGTGAAGGAGAGGGGACACCTTTGTGTGTCCAGAAAAGGACAACAGAGCTGGGGAAGCGTCTGGAGCCCATCTGATGATGAGGGGCTGAAGGAGCTGAGGGGGCTCAGCCTGGAGAAAAGGAGGCTCAGGGGGGACCTTACTGATCTCTACAACTCCCTGACAGGAGGGGACAGCCAGCTGGGGGTCAGATTCTTCTGCCAGGTGACAGGACGAGAGGAAATGGCCTCAAGTTGTACCAGAGGAGGTTTAGATTGGATATATGGAAAATGTTTTTCACTGAAAGGATGGTCAGTCAATTGAGCAGACTGCCCAGGGAGGTGGTGGAATCACCATTCTTTGATGTGTCACTTGGGAACATGGTTTAGTGGTGGACCTGGCAGTGCTGGGTTAGCTGTTGGGTTCAATGATCTCCGAGGGTTTTTTGAACCTTAATGATTTTATGATTCTATATGCAAAACAGGGGCTTGGAAGGCAGAGAAGGATAAAATTCCTGCAAATACAATTACTGATAAGTTCTCAAAAGCCATATTTCTGATGTGTACCCAGAAAATGAAATCAAATTGATCACATCTTCCAAAATCACAGTTAAAAAAATTTAAAACTTTTGAGCTGTGGAGGAGTGATGGAAAAAGGAATCAAATTGTGACAGGTCAGGTTGTTCATCCTTGATCCATGATGAAAGCAAATGTTCTTAAACTGTTCAAAACTGAGGTTTCTGGAACCCAAAATGCAGGGTGTAGGTAAATTACTTGTCTTCCTTTTATTTTTGCAGAAGAAAGAAAATCTCTTGCTAAAATCCTAGCAAAATCCAGCTTCCAGTTCTGATATTTTTTTTCTCTAATAAATGAGTGCTGATATTTTGTTTTCCTCTGGTCTTGGGGAACTGAGCAGAAAGCAATGTTAATTTAACTACTGGAACAAAATAACAAGTTTATTCCTTAACAAACAAAACAGAATATTCAAGATTATGGCTAGTAGCAATGGTTCAAGAGGACTTGAATCCTGGTATAGTCTCTGGAGACAAAATTTTTCTGAAGAAACAAAAAATAGAAACAGGCAAGAATTTCCTCTCTACAGAGAAACAACACTCAATCAGTTTTAGTAGATAAAATGTTTTCTTAACTCCTACGGCATTTCACAATTGATGAACATTTCCAAAATAGAGATAGTTAAAATATTATCTCTTTCCCACAAGTCTTTTTGGCTTATATTCTGATTTCGTTACTGTTGTGACCCAAGCTGTTTAAATGTATAATCTCACCTCTCCACCATCTATGCTGGGATGGCTAATTAATGTGGCTGCCACGTATAATTGCAGTAACAGGTATCTCGTACCCTCACATTGTGTTTTGATGTATTTTGCTATCATTTTGAACCAGGGATCCAAAAGAAGACATAGATTGTTGTGCCAGTCAATGTTTTCGCTCATCTAAGGAACAGAAATAAACAATCTCAGGGTCTCTTAGCTCTGTCTGTTAATTAAAACCATAGGAATGAGGCTGAATGCTTTCCTACCAGCTCACCTCTGTGAAACAGTGGTTATCGAAGACCAGATGCTGGCCCTGCAATTAGGAAGCTGGTCAGAAAAGAGGTGACCAGAAACTTGCTCCATTTTGCTGTCGCTAGCCGTCGGTGTCCAGCCCGGATTTCGGACAGCCTCCAGCTGGCAACATTCCAGAAGTGTCCCTGCTGGAGGGGGCACTCTGGCAGCGTCCCTTAGACACCGGCCAGTGAAGCTGCTCGCCCGGCAGGGTGATGTGCCGGGAGCGAGGAGCTGCAATCGCTCCCTGCTGAAATAGAAATAAAGCGAGAGGGACCTTTGGTATGGAAGAATTCTGTGTGGCTTTATTGTAGGATGCACAGCACAGAGGGTATCCAGGGATGAAAAAGCCCCAAATACTCTCTGACACAACCTTAAAAGGGACACGTACGAACCAATCAGGTGGGGATCCAGGGGAGGAGCAAGGGCGGGATCAGGGAACAATGTCCAATGGAAGGGGGAGAGGGGAGGAGATAAGAAGTAACAGCAAATCAGCCACCGAGTAAAAGGGAACCTTCTAGAAGGGGAGAGGTGAGAGATATAACTAGTAACCAAATAAGTTTGCCCTGGAGATTTTATTCATGCCCTGGGCTAAACCATGGTTGCTTCAGTCCCCAGGGGGAGCTTAGCAGTCTTGGAAGCCCTCCACCAAAGTCCTTTCTTCTCTTCTTGGTCTTCTGCAACCCCATGAGTCTCAGAGGTAACTTCCAGGGCCGCCACATTTTTCCATTAATTTGTCTTCAAGAAAATGAACACGAACCCAGGACTTTCTCTCATTATTTCTCGGAAGAAATAGCTCCAAAGTTATTGCACAGAGGAATGTTCCAAAATGGTTTTTGATGTTAAAACTCAGGTACCAATGCTTGGAGAACCTATTTTCCTTGAAGAACCTGTTTTCAGCTCTGTCAAACACAGCTTTTCCCATATCCATGGCATCTACAGTCACCAGAGCCAGGAATCTTCATTGGCAACAGATTCTGTGAAAAAACCCTCTGGCACAAGGACTTCAACTTAGATTCCCATCGAAGGACCTTGTGCCTCACCCACCTTCTTTCATTTATTATGCTTCAGGTTATTTCAAATTCCTTTGGAAAAATTGAACTTGTGGTGAAAAAAAAAAAAGTCATAGAGATGTCCAAAAGAAAAAGGATTCCTCCATATCTAAATGGCAGAGACATTTTTTTTCAACTGGAAGAAAGGGAAATTTGACAGGGACTGCAAATACCAGTCTGGGTGTTGAGTTGCTAATGAGAAAACACATCTAAATTAATGATGTGAACTAACAGATAATCTAACAATTTAAAAGAATATTCAATATTTATACAAAAATTGATATTTATTTTCAAAAAACCTAAAAAAACAGAAGAAAAAGGGGCAGAAGTGAAGCATTGATTCACCTGAATGCTATGAAATCATTTAACCTGATGGCCCTGGAAATGGTACCTGTATTTTGATAGTTTAAGGTTCTACCACACTATTTTGAGAATTTACCTCTGTGTTTCCTAGAGGGGATGCTGGACCTTCATTGAGTGTGGGCTGTGTTCTCTCAGGGCTCAAGGCAGGACAGGCAGGTCAAGAGGTAAAAGCATGTTGAGGTCTGTGAGAAAAGCAGACATCCAGGGGAAAGAAGCTTTTGTGCTGTGTATGCAGTGAGCTCATGTCTGCTGCCACTTCTCCTGGAAAAATTCTCTAATGTGTAAGCCCAATTAGTTTACACTTTTATTTTAAATTTATCTTGCTGTCATACTGAGTACCAGCAGTGCTTCAGCAGCACTTTCAACACCCAGTCCTTGCCTGAATCCTGGCAGCTTCTTCACTCTCACTGGAGACATTCTGCAGGGTCCCTGCCTTATTTGTCCTTCAGTTTCCTCTTTTCCACCTTTTCCATGCTGACCACAGACTCTGCAAGCTTGGCTTGGACATTGGACTTGATGATCCTGGTAGGTTCCTTCCCAACTGAGATGTTCACAAGGGTATCAAGTGATAGGACAAGAGGGAAGGGCCTTAAGATGGAGGGAAGGTTTAGATTAGATATTAGAAAGAAATCCTTCCCTGTGAGGGTGGGGAGACCCTGGCACAGGTTGCCCAGAGAAGCTGTGGCTGCCCCTGGATCCCTGGAAATGTTCAAAACCAGGTTGGACAGGGCTTGGAGCAACCTGTTTTAGAGGGAGGTGCCCCTGCCCATGACAGGGGGGTGGGACTGGATGATCTTTAGATCTTTAATGTACCTTCCAACCCAACCTATTCTGTGATTCTATGATTTCATTTAAACATGAGAATTTTTTTTGTTTGTTTTTTTATTTTGTTTTGAAGGTGGACAAACAGTAGAGCAGTTTGCCCAGAGATGTTGTGTCTCCCTCCTTGAAGATGTTCAAAACTCAGCCAAGCAAACTACTCTGGCTGACCCTGTTTTGATAAGAGCTTGGAGTAGGTGTTTTCTGTTCTAAACTCAACAATTCTGTGATCTTCCCATAAAAACATCCTAAATTGTTTCAAACTAGTCTCTTTATACCTGAAGATTAAAGCAGGGAAATGAAAACAGGAAGACTGTTAAGTCTAAGGTTTTATCAAATACTCTTGAACTTCTGAAAGCTTTATTCTTTCTCTGTTTCTTTCTTAGTCAAATATTAATAAGGTTAGGACCATAGTTATATAATAATACTCTTGCTATTCCCTTGTGTACAGTGAATAGAAGGCACTTCATCTTCAGAGATAAATGATCCAAAGGCTTTTCCTTCTGTAAATCCGAGGCAGCTACAACCCTTCAGCCCCTGTGTGACTCTTCTCCTGGAGTCACAGCTAAATCAGTGCCACACTGTGTAAACACGGGCTCTGCCTTACAGCCCAGACTATTTTGGAAGAGACCTGAAAAAGATTCTGAAGTCCTTTCACAAGAAAACAAACAAAAATCCCCACAGCCGGATCGTATCCTTCCTTCTCTGCAAGGCTTTATATGCATATTCTTATATAAATGTCTGTGCAAGTGTCCAAAAAGGTAAAACTTCTCTTTATTTGGAGGATCATATTCTAGTGAGTGATTTTATTTAAAAATAAGTAAGATTTAAGAACTGGATGCCGGTTTTCTGCTTTTGCATGTGCTGTTAATAATGCCTTCCTTGATCATTACGGTGTTGTGGCAACACATGGAGGACGAAGGACTGTTGTTCTTCCTCCTCCTTCTTTTTTGGATAACCTGAATTTATTTATCTGTGACAACAGAATTTTTCCCAAATAAATTTGGAGCCTAAGTCTCCTGCCATCCCTGTTGGTAAATGTACTGCCCTTGCTAGACTTGAATTGCATCATAGCACTACTTCCAGGGAATCATTGAGTCCAATAACCATCCATCATCCTGGCAAAGTCTCAGCCCTCTCACATCTTTGTTAACCACAGCTGTTGCAGCTCTGCAGTAGAAAAATGAGCTCACTGAGGAGGCCCATTTTATTTTTCTAAGGACTTTAAAGATGATGGGAGTCTGAAAGCAGAGTGAGCATTTGTGATACCAGGAATGAACAGAAAGCACTGGTGGGAGTTGCTCTCATCAGATGTCCTTTTTCAGCAAGAAGGTGGGATGTTATCAACCCAAATGGGCTGGAGATTGAGCACAACTCCTGGAAGCTGCTCCATTGGGAACTGGGTGTGTCACTGTGATAATGCAGGCACAAAGTCCTCCCTCTGCCTGGAGGAGAACAGGAGCTGCACTGAGAGTGCCCTTTCCACTTGCAAGAGATGAGGATCCACTTGATTTCATCTGCTCAAGAAAAAAAACCCATGGTCTGACTTGGGCTTATTTTCTGACTATTCAAAAAGTAGATCTGGTTGCCATGACATGAGGAACTGATGAAATGAGGAACTGATGATGGCTTTGCCCAAAGCAGAGAACAGGGAGGAACAAAACAGCTTTCCTGTGTCCCATACTTCCACTTTTATCCACTGCTTCCCACTGCTAGCAGCACTCATCCACAAAACACGTTGGTTGCTTGGATTTTCTGTTATTAAATATAAGAGGCATGCCAAAAATGGATCCTATCCTCAAGCAGGGAAGTTTCTAAAACCAGTGAAGTCACCAAAGCAGATGATAGGAGGGTGTATCAGACAAGAGCTATTTTCTCTAATAATCAGTTCTTATACCCCTCCATGACTCCCCTGTGCTTGCCATACCCTGGGGTAGGACACCAGGAGCTCTGATCTTGACCTACACAGATGCTCTGGAGACCTTCCAAGGTTATAAAAAAAATGCCAAGAGGTCCTGTGAAGTCAATGTGCAGGGTTTGTGTTGAGTGTCTGGCCTCTCGACCCCTCCTGCTTCCAAGAGGAACTTTATCTGCTCCAACATCATCGAAATCAATCTAAATGGATGAGAATCCTTCTAAAAATCTCCCCAAAACACAAAGTGATTTGGAAGCTCAGAGTCTCTGGAGCAATGAGAATGAAGAGTTGGTAATTAGGCCAGGTTGGTAATTAGACCTGAGCAAGTTGGTGTAGTGGAAGGTGTCTGTGGAATGAGATGATCTTTAAGTTCCCTTCCAACCCAAACTGTTCCATGAAGCTGAAATCTCCCTCATACGATATTCATCTGGTATCTGATCTTTGAAAAATTTGAAATACAGCACGGTGTGTTCAACATTTTATTAAACCTTAACTATGCCTAACATGGATGTCAGGTATTGGCAGAAATCTTTTCTGAAGAAATTATTCCCCACTTTAAATTCCAGCAGAAATGGAAAGATTTAGAGCCTGAGAGAGACATTTCCTTTTATGAAAATGCTGTTACTGGCAGTCCTTAAAGGTGGGATCAAGGGATTTAATAAATGTCATTTACTTTTTATTGCTGCTCAGAACTGGAGCTACTTTGGAGTGAAATGGGGATGTGCTGTGGGAAAGTGCTACCCTAAATCTCTCCCCATCACACGAATCTGCCCCAGAGTGATATTTTAGGGCAGTGCTTTGAAATGGGAAGGGTAAATCTGCAGGAACCATGTGTGCCTTTGCCCCTTTGCTTCTTTAATCCACTCAATCACATCTGATTCTTGTGACTCAGAAACATTTGTCCAGCTGAATTGTCTGGGAAATATTCTCTCTGATATATTTCTAAGGAAAGTTGATTAATTAGCAGATTTATTGAGTGCTGCTCCTACGCTGCAATGGGTCTTTGCTTTGCAGAGGGAAGATAGGCCCTGTTCCAAGCCCTTCCTTCAAAGCAGCATCTCTAAATTTTAACTGTTAGCTCAAGGCTGCAATTCTCATGCAGTCAAGAGTAGATTCCTCCTTATTCATTCTCCATTAAAAGATAATTTTTGCTTTTTGTGAAACATAAGATCATCCAGAAAATCGCTTAGTTACTGAACTGAACACCTGGGAAAACACTCCTCAAAGGAGATTTAGGTTAGCCTAAACGAGCATCAGGATTTTTCCTACAGCAGGGCAGGATCCAGCTTGAAACATCTCTGCCTGACAGGCAGCAATGAGTCTCTGGGAACCAAGAAATACAGCAGGAAATATTGAACTTGTAAGGAGAAGTGCTGGGGAAAGTGCTGAGAAAAACACACCTGCTACCAGAATTGCTATCTGTGTCATTTGCAACATCCTGAGGAAGGTTTTAGTGTGGTTTTTCTTTCCCTTCAGCAAACTGCTCACAAGTCTGCTCTGCTTGGGGTTGGCCTGCCAGCACTGTGCCAGCAGCATCCTGGATGGACTCTGCCTGCCAGTAACTCACAGCCTCTGGAGTCTCCAGTGCTGATGGTTGGGCAATGTCAGCCAGAAGACCAGGTTTCTATCCTTTTCTGGGGAACAAACACTGAGGTTTCATTATAAACTGCAACTGGTCCACTTTTTGGAAAATTTAAGTATCCCATGGTATTGATTTGGTTTTCTTAGACCTTTGCTTAACACAGGTCAGCAGTGATCCACAAAATCACCATGTCCAGCAGGTGGTCCAGTCATGGAATGGAAAGCTAGATCTGAAATGGGGTAAGAGTACTCAGACTAGATCCTTCCATTCCAAACACTGCCCATCATCTTCTCACAAATTTAATACTTTTAATGAAAAAAAAAACCAAACCCCAAACCAAACCTAGGGAAGGGTGACTTTCTCAGAAGCAAGCTGGAAAGATCAAGGAAGTTTACATTGCTTCAAGTCCTGGAGTGCCTGGGTTGCAAACCCCTGCACAATCCTAGGAGGTGAAGATTGAGTCCACTTCCCTGAAGATCAAATCTCGGGTAAATGTATCTGAACAGGAAGAGAAAGGAAAAGGAATTCCTTGAATGACAACAACAGTTTTATCCCAACTTGTATGGATGCTTTAGAAAAATCCCTCTAAAGCTTTCTTCACTGGAAGAGGGACTTCCCCCTTTGTCTCTCCAGCAAAGAGATTCTTAGGCCATTTCTCCCTGAGACGCTGCAATGAAGCATCTGGTCTTTTGACAGTGAGAAAATCCAGAATGGGAAAAGGCTGACAGAAGAATGGAGGGGATAATGTTACATTGGCAGCATTTATCCCTTTCTGTGCTGCAGCTTGGCTATATCCTGCTGATTTCTGAATTTTTCCATAAATGAAGAACACACACCAGTCTGTAAAAGTCTTGTTAAAAGCCCTCAGGTTGGCACTGATACTATATAACAAATTTTAAGCTAACACTTGTAAGGACTCACGTAAGTTTGGATGGTGTGATAGATTAGTGCTTTTAATGTTAGATCCACCAAAAAATAAACATATTCAAAGGCCTGGAGTGTGGAGAAACATGGACATTCCACATGATTTTATAATCTCACTCAGATTTCTGCTTAATGATCTATCACAACCCTTTTTAGAAGAATATCCGACTTCGATTAAGGAGGTCAAACAGTGGAGATTTTTCCTTCATCCCATCATAATCGGCTCCAATAATTACTTATTCTCTGTTAAAATAATCATCTCATTTCCATTTCAAACTTTGTTGACTTTCAGATAGAAATTAATATCTAGATCTTTGTACAATTAAGAAAATTCTTATAGGGAAAGCTTCTGGGAGGGCAAAGGGTTGCAGGTCAGCAGAAAAGTTCTTTTTCCAAAATAGAAATGAAACTAAATCTTGTCATCTTTTTCCTCAAATGCCAAAGGTATCAATATTGCCCCTGGAAACTGGAAGTTAACTGGGCAATGATGGAAAATGAGCAGGTTGATGCCAATTTAACTGTGATGAGAATGAGCTCTTAGGGTTTATGCAGAAAAGCAGTTTGGGGAGGTGGCTTTCCCCTTCGTGCAGTGAGTTTGAAAAAGAAGCGGCTCTCCTATTTTGAGAAGTTTGACTTGTACAGGCACATAAACTAACACAGCTGGCTGCAGATTTTTGTTATGTCATAAAAGCAGGGCACAGACACAGAGATGTTTAACAGTTTGCCTTAGGAAGTAGGAATCCTCCTCTTTCTAAAAAAGAGCTGGCAAGAGAAACTAATAAACAATGAAGTGTCTCTTGCCCTAAACACTGCTGCAGTTCTACAGCTGAGCAACTGGAGAGCTCATAGCTTGTCAAAAAGAACATTCAGCAGTTTTACCATCTCAGTGCCTCATCCCTAATACATTCATTGCTGCCTTTAAGATAATGATGTGTTCTGATTATCCTTGCAGAGCAGCCTGTGACAGGAGGGGGTGAGTGGCATCACTTGGAGCTGAGCTGCCTGGCTCTGCTGCAATCTCCCCTTGAGCTGGAATGATTGTGAAGTCAGAGAGGCTTTGTAACCAGTGGCAGACCTTTGGTATTTGACTGATATCGTGCATAACCCTGTAGTTTGGCAACTTTGACTTGTCAGGTGGCAGTTTGGAATCACAGATGCCTGTGCCAATCAGTAACACAGCGATTCTTGCCCTCAAACTTTGTTAAGTAATACTTTTGCAACCTTGCATTAAAACCACTAATAGCTAATAGCTAATTACTAATAGCTTTGACAGTGGTTCTTTAAGTGATAAGCACCCATTCACAACATACTGGTGGAGTTGGCAGGATGGTGAGTAGTATCCCTGAGTGCTTATGGCAGCATGGAGTAAGTCTGAGTCCCAAATTCTCAGAAGAATGGGCTCACCACCACATGCACGACTGAAGCACGACTGAAAAGCAAATTATATTGGCAAGGAGGAATATTGAAAATGGTAGAGGAAAAGGAATTATTTGTAAGATGTTAGGCAGCTGCCTAGAAACCATCTGTGAGGACAGGGTAAAGCATGTAGAGGGACAAGATCTAAGAGTGGGAATAAAAGGCAGGGAGGCAGCTGAGTTACCACTGCATGTGCAAATTGAACAGTTATGGAAGCCATTCCAGGGAGAAAAGGAAAAAACACAAAAGTTGGAAGAAAAGACCCCAATGATGCTCATGTGGGCCCCACATTCCCCTGACCCCATGTAAATTAGGAAACAAATGGTGTTTCTAGAAGATTGGGATGGTGATATTTGGGGTGATCCTGATGATTGTGATGAGGGAAATGATGACCAGTTGTTTGACAGCAGTTTTGTTAGTTTTGGCTTTATTGTGTTTACTGTTTATAATCATTCTGTATATCTTGTCAGAAGATAAACCAAATTATATCCATCCAAGATGTAAACCACATACAATGAACTGATTACATTAAATTTTATATAATAAACATTCATTCTGACCCATAAACTAGAAAACCTTTCAAATAATTATACTCTTACTTCTGATCTGCAATATACCATATATTTATGAGAAAGAGGGAAAAGATAACTATACCACCACTCAAGGAGTTGGTAATGTGGATTAAATATAGAGTGAAGGGAATCAAAGCTGGATACAGAATTTGAGGTGTGCCCACACAAGTGACCAGCACAGGTGAACAATCATGGCCCTGCTCCTGCATGCCACACTATTGCTGACACAGAATACAAGGATGCCACTGGGATATTCCTGATCAAAATCTTGCCTCCTCCCCCCACCCCCCAAATGCCTCCATGAAATAAAGAAGGGACATTTCCCTTGGCCCCAATTTCTTATTAATCTTTTTTTTAAAGGAACACTTTTTATGGCCTTTCACAGTAGTGAGCAGATTAAGTTCAAATGGAGCTTTTGCCTTTCTGATGAACTTTCTACCTGAGGTTGGCACTAAGGGCTGGGGCACATGGTGGGCTGGGTGGGAAAAGCACTTTGTCACAGCAGAGGGCTTGTTTGGGGATGTTCGGGGGAGGGACACAAGGTGGGACAAGAGAGAGCTGCAGGGCACTGGCAGAGGAACAAGCACTGGCAAAGTGGAGACCCAAAGGCCTAAAAAAGGCCTTTGTGTCCAGGGCTGGCTCCATAGAAACTGCCAGGCCTCTGGAACAAGGTCGCACATGGGGGAAAATGTCCATTCTTTTTTTCATGGAGGCATTTGGGGGGCAGGGGGGAGGCAAGATTTTTATCAGGAATATCCCAGTGGTATCCTTGTATTCTGTGTCAGCAATAGTGTGGCCAGAAAGACCAGGCTCTTGACTGTTCATCTGCTCTGGGCACTCGTGTGGCCATACCTCAAATCCTGTGTCCAGCTTTGATTCCCTTCACTCTGTGACTACATTTAATCCACATTACCAACTCCTTGAGTGGTGGTACAGTTATCTCTTGCCTCTTTCTCATAAATATATGGTATATTGCAGATCAGATGTAAGAGTATAATTATTTGACATTTTTTCTTGTTTATGGTCAGAATTAATGTTAATTATATAACATTTGATGTAATTGGTTCGTTGTATGTGGTTTACATCTTGGATGGATATAATTTGGTTTATCTTCTGACAAGATATACAAAATGATTATAAACAGTAAACACAATAAAGCCAAAACTAACAAAAGTACCACTGGATGCATGCCACATTAAATTCAAAATTCCAGTTGCTGTGGGTGACCATCCAAAAATAGTTTCCCACCAGCAATGTTGTCTATCTTTCTTCACTCTTTCCAAGACATGCTGTGTCTCCTCTCCATGATGATAGGAGGTAATCCAGGTTCATTGTGTGTTGTGCTGAATTCATTTTAGCGATGGACTCAGATCATCACATTGGAACAGTTTCTTGCCAATGCCAGATTCACTCCAGCCAGGATAGGTAATGAAACTTGACACAGTGTAGAGTTGGAATGTAGCAACTGGTGGGTTGTGGAGGAGCTGAATAGCTAAAGCTACATCCCATAATTTTGGTAAAACTACATTTATAGCTGTTAGAGTGATCATATGTCTCTAAGGTGGTGTTTCCTATACATGCAGAATCACACAGAGTTCTCATACAGATACATCCATTTCCAGTATATGTAGGTACAGTCTCAGGGGTTTCAACACAATGTTGACATTTTATTAAACATCAGGCAAATGTCTTGGACCTTAATAGTATTATTTTCTCAAATAAATCCTTGCTGTTCCTGTCCAATCAGGCATCAACATCCGTAGTTGGCCATTTGCTCCCATTTTGGGAACATACTTGTGTGTTCTAACAGATAGAGGACAGTTCCATTGTGATGTAATCAGCACAATAATTGGCTATTAGGCATATACTGAAGCATCGAGTAATGTTAAAAGAAAAGCTGTGTCTTTACCATCAATGGGGTAATAAGTGTCATTAACTAGATGTCACCAAGACTGGAAACCCTTTCAAAGTGAGTGTCATAATGTGCCAGTGGTGGTGAGCCCATTCTTCTGAGAATTTGGGACTCAGACTTATTCCATGCTGCCATAAGCACTCAGGGATACTACTCACCATCCTGCTAAGTATACCAGAATGTTGTGAATGGGTGCTTATCACTTAAAAAACCACTGTCAAAGCTATTAGCAAAGGTGGTTTTAATACAAGGTTGCAAAAGTGTGAGGACAAGAGTCACTCTATTACTGATTGGCACAGGTATTTGAATATTGATTCCAAACTGCCAACTGACAAGTCAAAGTTGCCAAACTACAAGGTTATGCACGATATCAGTCAAATACCAAATACCACTGGTAACAAAGCCTCTCTGACTTCAGAATCGTTCCAGCTCAAGGGGAGATGGCAGCCAAGCAGCCAGGAGAGAGGTCAAAGAAAACTCACTTTGTCCTCTTTGTAGAATAAAGCAGCTGACTCACAGTCAAATTGTGTGTGATGGGAAAGGTACAATGCTCCTTGTACCCACAACTTTCTTTGTTCCTTTAGAGCTGAGTCTTGAGAAAGCCACCCACTCTTCATGTGTTAATCACCAGATTGGTGTTCCAAGCTCGAGTGCATCTCACTGTGTCACTCAGCTCATTTGTTCCTTTTCAGAGAACAGATAGAAACTAGAGGAGCTCCTTAGAGCCTGTCCCAGAATTCTGCTGGTCTAGTTAAGGGGTCAAGGACAGGCTGCAAAGGGAAGCAGTCACTATCCCTGGACGAATTCAGAAGGCACGTAGATGTGGCACTTAGGGACATGGGTTAGTGCTGGACTTGGCAGAGTTGGGTTGACTGCAAAGATAAGTTTGAACGTAAAATACTTTATGGCTTTATGATTGTCATATAGGCTGATATACTCTTTAGTAAATGCAGCATCTTCTATGGCACTGACAAACTTGTTTATTATGTTAAAACCCTGAGCAGGAAAGCAGCCCAGGTTTCCCCATTCACTTCATGGCACAGCAAGTTACCTGACTGTTGCCAAAATGCAAGGCAGAGGCAGAACTTCCTTTGCTACCTCTTAGAGAAAAGTTATTGTGTGTTATATGAACCAAATATTCCCCTTACCACAGAATATTCTACTGAACACATTAACTGATGGGAGTCAGATCCTCCTTCAATTTACAGACAGATACCTCTTTGGAAACAGCTGCTTTCTGCTTTTGCTCTGTTACCTCTCTTTAGCTCTTCCTTCACTATATAGATCTCATACAGAGTGTTCACTTGATGAGCCTTAACATACTGGAAATTTCCAGACTGTCTCCACTGCATTTTTCACAGATTTGACTGGCATAGTAAAATTTATGTCTTATTCTACATTAATTTCATCCATATTTTTCTGAAAACTGCAGACAAAAAAAAAATAAAAAATCTGTCTTCATTTTATATGTATAACCCCCCCCCCACTGCTAGCAAATCTTTCCCATGCCCACACTGCAGTGAGAGGTGTGTTAATGACACACTTCTGGCTGTGAAACACTCTCATAAATTGCCTCTGGTTGCCCCCATGGTCCAATTTGAATTGCTTACTTTTTGCTCCCATTGTTTTATAGGTTTTCATATATTGGGATGAGAGGTGTGGGTGTTCACTCCTGCTGTGAAAGTCCTTTAGTGAGCTTTCACAAACAGCTTTAGAGTTAAACTGTTTTTCTGAGTTTCATGAAAAAGGGCTTCTGGCTGGAGAATTGTCAGTACGATTCCTTGACAGCACGTTGCTCTCAAGCACGAGTTTATCTTTCACTCCCCTCAGACCTTTTAGGCAGAGTTATCTGCTGCACAGGTGTTTTCAGCAAGCACTGAAAGGGTAATCAGTGCCTTGCACAGGTAGAAAAAACAAAGCTGTTGCCATACTAATGTGAAACTAATTCTCAGTTGCTCTGAGCTCAGAGAAATGTGAGCTCCAGTTTATCAACCTCTTTGCCTGCAGGACACTGTGTAGTGCTGCTGACTTCAGTTATCATGATACTGATGCTCAATATTTAAGTATTTACAATACCACAAACACTGTCAAAACAGGAGGAACAGGAAAGTTTGCCCATAATGAAACCCTGCCCAGAAAAATGTCCTTTGAATTTTTTTAAGTGTAAGCAAATTTAGTGGATGTTGTTTCCAACACATGAACTTCATGAACATACGAACAGTGTTTCCAACACTGACAGCTTCCAACATGAGCAGCCTTTTTTAAGCTTTATCCTGAAAAATAATGCTGGAGGTGTGCAAGTTATTGCAGCAGGCAGTGGCAGCTGGGTGAGAAATGGAGGGAGGAAGAGGAGGGAGGCACCTGAGTCTGCATCAGGGGATGCAGTGCCAGGTTAGAGAGCCTCGAGTTAGCTCTGAACATGCTGATATGACTCTGGGCAGAGCTCCATGCTGTAAACACAGTCAGGTGAGAACCAGAAAGGTGAATAACTGTGCTAATTCTCATCCTTGGCCAATTAGTCCTGCAGTTAATTAGCCATGTTACAGTATTTTTCCTGATGGGACAGATGCCTCTGAGTTCTGGAGTCAGCAAGGCTGGCACTGGATTGCCACAATGGTTTGGATTCATGATCATCAGGTAATATTTTCACTGTGCTTTCTATAATCTATTACTCCCACAGAGCTGAAATAAATAATTGAGCCAGAAAGAGGGACCACTAGGGTAATGGGGCCCTTATGATTCCAGTCAAAAAAGATTGTGGTGTCTCCAATCACAGAGTCAACAACTTGTCTGAATACTTGATTTCAAAATATTAAGCTTGTGTAAGTCCAGTTTTCTTTGGTGTTTACTGGTTATTTGGTTCAGGCCTCCTCATTGCAAGGACCATTTTCCTGCTTTGGGGAAAGAAGTGCCTGGTAGCATCAGGGTAGCCTGAAAAATTCCAGCAACTTGCAGTATACTAAGGAGATAAATAAAGGGGGAAAAAAGAAAAGGAACAAAAGCTTGCAAACTTCTCTGAAAAACAGAAGGGTTTTGTGTTCCTGGAAGAGTTTTCAACAACAAAGGCTCAACCCCTGACCTCAGGGTGCATAGCCTGAGTTGAAAGATTCAGTGTTGTAATGGAAACCTCTTATTAATATGAAAGAAGGAACACATAGCTCAGAGGGGTTTTGGACTCCTGATTCCTGAAAACATTCAAGGTTGGATGGAGCTCTGAGCAACCTGGCCTAGTTGAAGATGTCCCTGCCCATGGCAGGAGGGTTGGCCTTAGGTGGTCTTTAATGGTCCCTTCCAACCCAAACCATTCCATGATTCTATGCCAATGTGGAGAGGGAATGTCAATTTAGTCCTTATCCAAAGTTTGAGGCCTTGGGCTCTGTGTCTTTTCCACTCTTTCCTCTTCCCTTGAAGCTCTTCGGTAGGTTCAGTTCCCTGGGAAACACTTCAGTGAGCCCTAAACCCATGTTATGATAAGC
This sequence comes from Eopsaltria australis, assembly GCA_034509425.1. Classification (NCBI taxonomy): domain Eukaryota; kingdom Metazoa; phylum Chordata; class Aves; order Passeriformes; family Petroicidae; genus Eopsaltria; species Eopsaltria australis. The sequence goes on from JAVTVJ010000117.1 coordinate 2,973,604, forward strand.
CAAATAATCCTCTGTATTGGGCATGCAAATTCCTTATAAATGTATAACAAGTCACTGGGGTCTGCCCCAGCTGCCTGCCAGCAAGCTGACCCCTCCTCCAGCTGGGAATCCTGTTCACCATCCCAGTCACTGCATCTTTAATCCATCTTTAATCTTTAAGGGATTGTGCCTGAGCTCACACCAGGAGCTGAGGAAAAGGACCAGGAACACAAAGCAAGGGGCCAAATCTGCAGCCACCACCCCTCCTTCACCTCAGCTAACACCTGACATTCCCATTGTCTGCAAGACACAGCTGATGTGGTGGGGGTTATGAACATAAAGAAGGAAAATTGCTTACAGCTGGAGCAATTGTCAGGCAGGAAGATAATTGAAAGCCAGCAAAACGATCAACCATTTAATTGCTTACATTAAAGAAATGAATTGACAGCAATCAAGCCGACCTATAAAAAGTACTGAAAAAAAATGACATGTGAGAAAATAGATTAATTTTCATATAGAACAAGTAAAAACAAACTTGGAAAAAAATTGAAAACCCAAGCTAGTGTTGTTTATAAGCCTTAATCAATTTAAAACTCATTTTCAATGTATTAAACTTTACTATTTAATGTCTCCCAATGAATTCTGCCTCTGGCGTTGTTCAGTGAGCAGCCTCACTAAAGCCTTGTGCAGTTAAAAAAGATTATTCACCAGCATTACCTCTGCCAAACATGCTTAAATCAGGAGGCAGTACCCACAATCATAAAGAGGGGAACACTGAGGTTATTTCAAAGGGAATTTTTCCCATCTGAGGGACTGTTGAATTCCTGGGAAGATTTTTAGAGGTAAAATTATTGAGCTCTCAGAATTTGTGTTTTCAAATCTTTTACACTGGTCTTAATATTGAATATTTGCATAGAATCAAAGGCCAGATGTTGGTAGGAGGGAGGTGTCTCCATTTGCAGCCACCCAGTGCAGTAACAGGTTTTACATGTCTTTTGATTCACACATTTTTTCCAAATCACGGGCCTGAAAAGTCCTTTAGAAGAGCAACAAAGTTTTGTTTTGTCCCTAAGAGCAGAACCACGTCTGATGGCATGAGGAAAACAAATTCCCAACACACAGTAACCCCTCCTGAAATGTTTAGACCCAAACCTGAGGTGAGCAGGGATATGAACTCTATTCTACCAGTGTATAGTAATTTTTGGAAGGTGTGCTGTGGTGAAGGAATGTGAAGACAACCACTCCAGAATGGATCCTTGATATTTCACACTTCATTTTTTCAAAAAGAATATAGAGCCTTGTTCTGGGGTTTTTTCAAACTTCTGTAAGTACCTCAAAGTATTTTAGTTTGAGAGGAGATTGTATACCTATAATCAATTTTTCATTTCATTATAAAAATCTGATTTTGTATGTGTGACTCTCAAAAACAAAAAGGAAAAAAATAAAAGAGCTGAATCCAAGGGCTCAGCTGCCATCCAGCCTCACCATCCAGCTGACTGATCACAGGATGAAGTATCCCCCACCCAATGATTCCCCCAACACTGCTGACCTTCACACCCTGAAACTCAGTTATGAAAGTTCTACATAAAATCAATTACTTTTTGAAGCTTTCTGCCCTTTTATGGCCTCCCTCATGTTTTCATCCTCATGATCTTGTTGCTGATAGCTCATTGTTTTCATGCCTCAGATCAGTTGGGTTTGAGCTGAGCCTTGTCCCACCACAGTGACAGCAAGGATGGAGAGCCAGGTGAAAACACACAGTGATCTTGCTGCCCCTCCTCACCTCTTAATCTGGATTTTAACTCTGCTTTCAAATTCTGGATTTTAACTCTGCTTTCAAAGGCAGGTCACCACGCTGATCAAAGGGCAGGAAGACAAACCTGAGGCAAATCTTAAGAGAGGAAATGTTAAAATCAATGCCACCTGGATTAGGCTCGTTAATTCTTGACAAAACTGAAACATCATTTTCTACTGTAATGTACTGTAGTACTTTACCTGATAACTAGAAATGCTAAAGTAATACGTAAAAGATATTTCAAATGGAAAAAAAAAAGATCAAATATTTCCCTTCTGAAAAGGTCAGGATAACTGATTGCTCCACTAAAATTCTGGGAATATAGGGCTGGGAGGAACAATGTGTAACTACAACTGCAAGTCCCAGGTGGCAGAGGTTAAGGAAAGCGGTGAAGTGAATTGACTCCATTCTTTCATGGCATAGGATGATAGTTCCCCCTCTAGAGTAAACCCAGGACCAAACACCCAAGACACTGCAATGTGCCACAGCAAAATAGATCAAAGGTGCCCCATGCAAGATCCCATTTGTCTTTCCATTTCTTGGACCCTAAATTTAGAAGCAGAGGCATCCAGAATTTTGCCAATAACTGATTTGTGCAGAAAAGTCAACAAATCCAGAACTTGCCAGAATCACTACAGGTTGACATATACAGATTGCTGGTTTCTCAATATCTGAAATATTTCCTACTTTTAGATCTAATCAAGAGGCCAAATGGCAGAAAAATGGTGTAGTTCTCCCTTTTCTTGCCAGGACAAAATTCTGTGTGGAAAAAGATCCATCTTCTTAGAAACCTGGGTCTAGAGTAATCGCAGCCTAATCCCCACTGTAGAGAAAGACATAAAGGTCATGAAAAATATAAGTTTTATTTGCCAATTAAACCCAGAGGGAATTATTTTCTGAATTCATCCTTGTGTTTTATTGACAGCAATAGTTATGATCCTTATAATGGCCTTATAATTCCCTGTCTAGCTCTAAGACAGGAAATATGCTGAAAGAAACTAATGAAGCAAAAGACACTTGATACCATCCTTCAAATGAGCTGTTTAGAAAATCCTTTCCAAAGGAAAAATAAAACAGCCATTTTAATAAATTAAAAACCCTGATGCACAGCTTGCTGGATGGCAGGTCCAATCAGGAGGGTTGACATGTCACGCTGGAACTACTTCCCAGTGAATGATGACATCATTTTCAGATTTGCCCTTCTTACTGGAATTGATGCATTCAGGCAAAACAATATATCAATCAGCATTTAGGACCTAAATGCCTGTTATGAGTCAATCTTCTGGGGCTCTCAGCTTCCCACATCTCATATGAATCTCAGCTGTGATTTGTAGCCTTCTGAGTGTTTCCTAACGCTTCACATCTCTCAGATTGGTCAGAGCCCAACACCAGAGCTCTTGATCTGTTTCACAACGACCACGATTGGTGTAGGGTAGGTGTGTATTGCTCTGAGCACCGTGTTATTGCCAGTTTCTAATGGTTAAAAATGGATGGAATCCACTGTTGTGTCACACATTTAAGAGATTTAAGGCCTGGTTTGTCCTCAGTTCATTTTCACAGCCTGTATAACTCCTCAGCAGAGCTGCTCCCAAACAGAATTCCATCAGTGGACAAAAGAAGTGCTACTGGTGCCATCTGTCAGGCCTTTGGTTTGGTTTCCTACAACACTTTTGCCTCTAAATTGAAGAGATGTGGGATTTTTTTGATGGATGGACTGTTAGATGGGTAAGGAATTGGCTGCATGGCCACAACCAAAAAGCTGTAGCCAATGGTTCAATGTCCAAATGAAACCCACTAAAAGTGATGTTCCTGCAGTGTCCATACTGGGACCAGTGCTATTCAGTATCTTCATCAGTGAAGTGGACAGCGGGATTTTTGACACTGACAGTTTTCAGATGAGTAGATGCACTCAAGGAAAAGAATTCCATCCAGAGGGATCTTGACAGGCTTGAGGAGCGAGTCCATGAGAACCTCATGAAGTTCAACGAGGCCAGGTCTGTGTCATTGAGAATTGATGTTGAGAATTGAGGCTGAAGAATTTCTATGTATAAGGGGAAGTGGGGGACACAAGAAAAATGGAGAGTTTTACCAAGGCCTGTAGTGACAGAATAAAGGACAACAGTTTTAAACTGAGAGAGTAGATTGAGTCTGACGATGAGGAAGAAGATTTGTAAAGATAAGGGTGGTGAGACACTGGCAGAAGTTGCCCAGATGTGGCTGCCTCATCCCTGGAAGTGTTCCAGGCCAGGTTGGACAGGGCTTGGGGAAATCTGGGATAGTGAAAGGTGTCCCTGTCAGCAGCAGGTGGGGTGCACTACTCCAGGAGATCACTTTCAACTCAAACAGTTCTATGTTCTGTGATTCTGTGATACCAAGTTATGAATGAGACACAGAGAAAGGGAAGACAGATAAAAAATGGCTGTATAATCTATTATGTATTATATAAAAGTTTTATAAATTAGATACTTCTACTGTATTACAGAGTGATATACTTGAGACAAGTGCTGACCACACAACTCACATTCTATCTCAACCAAAAGAGCAGAGGATGTCAGGTAAATTATACACCCTTCCTAAGGAATAGATCACTAAAAAAAAAACCAGACTTATAAATGTTTTGAAGTAATGACAGCCAAGAGGAAATGTGTGACCCTCCAAAAGTTTTCCTATTTCATGATGCCTGAACTTTTGCTTGCTTTCAGCAGGTTGTTGGAACTCTAATATTGCAGCAAGGGGACACTCACCTGGAAATTAAACTGCTGCACCTCAAATTTCATGACCCAAGTTTGAAATCATGCAAAAAGATGATGATGATCTGAAAAAAACATTGTATTGGCTTCAAGTTACAGCCATCAACAGTGCATTGCAGCAACTGAAACTTTTTCCTGTGCTGAAATGTTTTGGGCTTGGGCCAAAATGCCTTGAGATTTTTTTTTTTTAAATAAAGATTACAGTAAGGACCCTCAAAACCTATTAAACAAAAGTATTATAATGTTGTCATGTTGTTTGGGTTTGGCATTTTGCTTGTTTCCTCCCCATAAAAAAAAATTGTGGGGAAGAAAGAATTTTAAAAGTTATTTTGATTACAGTAAAAATTCCCATGGTTGATAGAGGAAAATTTGATTTTTTTTTAAATTATGATGAGCTGGTCTTACAAAGAAATAAACTACCAGTCTCAAATAAAAACCTTTCAGAACCCCATTATACCTAATTAAAATCCTTTTTCCTAGGCTTAATAGAAGTTCTGGGTGTGAATAACTTTGCTTAAGCAGATTCACAAATCTGGCTGCAGTAAATTACAGATGAGACTTCCCAGGAGCGGAATAAACCCCATCAAGACCCTCATAAACAAAATGCCAGCATCTGGAGCCAGAGAGAAAAGCACAGGCAGGGTGGAGAGAAGAATCACAGACCTGGGATTAGCCTATACATCAACATCATGTAAAGTGGAAAAAATGTCTTTATTTATTGCTTAGCAGCCTTCAGGGTGTGAGTGTCACTCAGCATTAGCATTCACCTTTATAACTGTGCTTTGATTTACAGCTCCACCCCAGCACAGAGGAAGGAGCCAGTTACATGGATACATTGAGTAGATCCCAGCTTCTTCCTCTTCCCTCTCATACAGGATGCATACAGAGAGGTTTCCTTGGCCTGAAATAGAGGCTTGAGGGATGGGCTCTGACCTGCTTTATGAGATGATTGCCAGAAGAGTAAGATGTTCTATAGAAATCTATGCTCACACAGGTTAAGCTGCAATAGAAAATGCAGGAGGTGTTAGGCACAAAGATGCTGTTCCGTATTAGTCAAAGCCACACACAGCTTTGCCAAGGCTGGAAACAAAGAGTTCAAATGCACCAGGGCCAGTGAGGTGACAACCTCTGTATTTCCCTGCCTAGTGAACAGGTCCATGACTACTTAGATATCGTACATCAGATTGAATCCCATGATTAAGGTAAAACCTGAGTGATTCCACCCCTCACCTTGAACAAGATCTTTCCTCCCTTCCACTTTCTGGTGGCTTCTGTTGTTTCTTGGCATTTACTTCTCTTGGTTTGTCTCACAGTGGCAACCCAGGATCAGCTGGGGAGGCTGAGCACTTCTGAGACCCAGCCTTCAGCTGAGGTTGGATGCTCAAATATCACCAATGGTAAGACCTGGCTCTTGACTGCTCAGAAGTTCACTTCATGTCCCAAAACCCATACTGTGAAACCCTGTTCAGTGCTGATCATAGAATCATAAAACATGAAAAGGTTCCAGTTGAAAGGGACCTTACAATAATTCAGTTCCAACCCCCTGCCTTGGGCAGAGACACCTTCCAACAGATCAGGTTGCTCAGAGCCCCATCCAGCCTTCAACACTTCAACACATCCACAGCTGTGGATGGGACAGCCACAGCTTCTCTGGGCAATCTGTGCCAGGGCCTCACCACCCTCACAGAAAAGTTTTTTTTTTCCTATTTTCTACTCTAAACCTGTCCTTTGTCAGTGTGAAGGCATTTCCCCTTGTCTTATCACTATGTGCCCTTGTAAAAAATCCCTTTCCAACTTTCTTGTAGCCCCTTTAGGCACTGGAAAGGATTCCAAGATCCCCCTTCTCCATGCTGAACGCCCCCAACTCTCAGTAGGAGAATCCTCCAAGTGTACTCCTAAACCCATTTTTCTATGGTGTGTTTGCAAACCAGTGCTGTTTACAGGCTTGCAGCTTTCCACATCACAGATCCACATCCCTGGAGATTAATGGATACTAAATGTTGTGCTTTGACTTTTGCTCTCTGAATTCAGAAGGGCTCCCATGTCAAAGACCAGCCATTCCACACAGCTCTACATTTCCAAAGGGATTTGAGAGGCTCACTACAGATGGCACCCCAACATTTCTTTTTCCAGCTGCCCAATCACCAGTAAGAATGGAACCAAGGAGATTTTTTTAGTGTTTATTTATTTCTTTCAGTATCACATTTATTTCGTTGATAACAGGAAATACTGAAATGATTCATTTCTGTCATTCGATGAGAGAGGAGTCCCAGTCAGTCTGGGCTTACCAGACAAATCGAAGATGAGTCTCCACATATTCAGCTGAATATTATAGGAAAGTGTTTTCCTTTGGTTTCAAATATTATTAAGGTAATGATCAAGGGATGCAACTTTAACAGGTACTCATTAGATTTGAAACTTTTGATCCAATCCCTTTATCCTCCCCCATACCCCTAAATAGGCAGCTCCCAAGCACTCCAGAAACTCCCAGGCACAATGACCCATGCATTACACCAACATTAAGAGTCTCACAGCAGCACAAACTTTATCCCTCCCTAAGGAGGAATGAAATTACTAATTTTTCCCCTCAAAGGTGATTCAGAGGACAGACTGTAGCAAAGGTTCTGTGCATGGAGAGAGAATTACTGCTAAGATTTTATTAGCACATAAACACGATGACGTTTTTGATGCCTGGGGCTATAGAAGCACAATCATTACAATGAAGGCCGTATTTCTTTCCATCTTTCCATGGGTCCTGTAACACACTGAGCAATCCATCTTGCTCACAAACCCTACATAATCACAGATGTATTTATTTCTTCGCTTCTCTCAATTAGCATTTGACCTTTTGAGCACTGCAGGTGTTGTGGGGTGTGACAGCACAAACTCTGCAGCTTCTGCCTTCCACCAAAACCCAGGTGAGGCTCATGAACAGGTAAAGGACAACCACGGCACTACCAGGTACCAAATTTCTGAGAGCTGCTGCATGAGCCTCTACCAATGCCAGAAATAGCCAAAAGCAGCACAGTGAGGATGGCTGGAGATGAGTGGCAGAGGACTGGCAGAGGTTAGGGATTATACACACTATACTGAGGTAGAAAATAAAGCAATGTTGATATTTTTGTCATCCAAATGTCATTCAAATGAGACCTGAACCACTAATTCACAGAATCACAGAATGGCTTGAGCTAGAAGGGACCTTCCAGATCATCAAGTTCCAATTCCCCTGCTACTTCTTCACTTATAAACTGTTGCAAATATATAAATTCAAAGATTTAGCAACATTAGGAAAAAACCCCACATTCTGGGCTGCTGAGGGTTCAAAACACATCCAAGAAACATGGAGACAATTTTTATTGAAAAGATTTGTAACAATTATTTATTATACTCCTTTTATAGATCATGCACAAGAAAGGAATTTTCTGAAACTTTATTTTAGCTTTTAAATGAATAGCAAATACCTCTGCACACAGTACTTTTAAAGAAAAGTGCAAAACTGAATCCGCTCTCATCCTCCATTTCGTTGATTCAGTCATGTAAGGCACTTTCTTTTTAATTGAATGATTTATATAACTGTGAAGCCCTCTGTGAATTTTACAATTGAATATATCATTGATGATTTTCTGCAATGAGGCTTGAAGCTTAGAATTAAAAAGTTATTAGTATTTTCATTAGGAAAGTTCAAGAGCTCAGATATTGAAGACCAAATCCTGGAATCCACAGCAGGCTTGTACTGATTTTTTTCCCCCTGCAATTGTTCAGAATTTGCTCTTTGTTATGAATTATTTAAATGAAACCCTTCCACACACGAAGATTTTCAGGGCTAGAGGAGACCATCACAATCATTCAACCTGATCTGCTTTGTAATGCAGATCACAGTCATCCCTTTCTCTTCTCACTGGTCTTTCCATTTAGGCTTTGGTGTGCTCTAAACTCCTGTCCTCTGCAATATCTTTCCCATCCTGATTCCTACAGCAATGCCCTGATTTACTGGGTCATCAGAGATGAGGTTCTTTCTACCTACAGGTTATTTTACCCTTTGATATGTTTTTTTGCACCTCTCAACCCTGCTTTGCAGCTTTACTTTATGTCTTCAGGACATAAATCCACCGTGGAAAAAATCAGATTGCATTTAGAACTTGAGCTTGAATAGAGGCTTTATCATAGGATGAATCATAGAATGGTTTGGGTTGGAAAGGACCTTCAAGGTCATCTCCTTCCAACTCCCACCATGGGAAGGGACACCACCACCCCAAACCTCCACATTTTACTGAATCATTTCCATTAAAAAAAACCCAAAAAACTGTAAGAAAAATATTATATTCACTGTTAAAAAGTCTTGAGACTTGAGGGATCCACAAGTGCCTGGCAGAATGCATTCTGGCGCCACCCCTTTCCAAACAATGATTTTTTGGGGATGACCTGAGCCAACAGAATCCAATATCAGAAGACTTAGTGCACTTTTACTTCATCACTCATGTCACTGAGAGATAATTATAGAATAAGTAAGTCCAGAGATGAGTTTGGAAATGATGAATAAATATAAAAACACCACAGCACTCTTTCTCCTTTAACACTTTCTTTGCAGTTGGGAACAGAAGCCTGTGCTGTTGAACAGATGGTGGGAGATCAGCTCTGCTTTGGGAAGTGTGGTGGGAAATGAAATCTGGCAGGATATTTTGCCCACAAAGCAGAATAAGAACATGAGATCCCAGTGCAGCACAACAGCTGTAGCTGCACTTCACATGGAAATCTTTCAACTTCACCTCCCTCTCTTCTTCTTTAGGCCCCATCTTTATTCCCTCCTTTATCTTCACAATTATTGACTGCTCCAACGTTTGTCACTGTGTAGAAAACAGCAGCGCAAGAATTTAGAACTTAAAAATCACTGAATGAAAACTTTCTAAAGGACAAATCAGTCTGCAAGCTACCCTCAAAAGTTGAAGCAACCAGGTGCTCCCTAGATAAAAATTAGACATGTTGGTGCCACCAACTGATTTTCATCCCCTAGAAGTGCAAACCTTTCTATAATTCACTCTCAGTAAATCTTTCCAGGTAGGTAATTAATTCAACACATCCCTTTTAGTGCTACTGAAACACTTGGCTTACAATCTGTTTGTTATTGGTAGGAATTGCTATTTATACTTTTCTTCTTATTTTTCTCCATGCACAAAAATCTCAATTTTTTTCCACTATGCACAGGGCTATCCTGATCCCACAATCACCTTCTGAGCTCAGGCCACCATTAAGAGTCTGTTGGGAAACCTTGAAGCAAGGACCAATGTAGGTGATTTTGGAATTCCTTCCAGTTCTATGCTCTGGATATTCAAAAGACCCTCAAAGGCACAAAATTCACCCATTTTCCTGGCAAGACCTGGGTGTACTTTCTCAAGACATATTCTTGGATTTCATAGGATTTGTATGTATTTAGTGTCTGCTTTTCTGTAGCAAGCAGTAGAAACACTGCAATTCCACAAAACAACTTAAACTCTCCCCAAAATCCAAAAGGAAGACTTGTCCCAGCCCTCATTCACTGCAGAGCTCTGATACCCCTGAGTAATGAGGGTATTATGTCACTGCATAGGTAATTATTAGGAGCACATTGGTGACTGTTTATTTCTTTTTTATCCTGCATTATGCTTGAATTCCATTAGGATGCCACTGCCTGTCCTGAAAATAACAAATAATGTCATTAGAGAGGCACTGAGATTCAACCCCTTCCCCCCAGAGAGAAGTCAAGCTATTGTCACAGCAGAGGTGGTTTCTTCTGCATTCCCAGGTGATTAATATTCATTGGAAAAGGCACTGGAGATGATCCCTTAGGAGGCAAGGCGATACAGGCTGTGAGGAATGAAATAAATAAAGAAATGTGTCCCAGACTGTGTATACTGTCATTATTTTTATGGCCTTGGCACTCAGGTGTCTGTGTCACAGCCACAGTGTAGCTTGAAAGGCTCAAAACCTGCCTGCACAGGACAATATTTCTTGTTCCACTGGTATAATGATACCAGTTTTCTGGTGCAACTGCAAGATTGGCTTTTTTTCAGTTTTATTTAGAGCATTTAGAAAGCAAAGTGAAGCAGAAGGAGTAATGCTATTCTTAATTAGGATAAGAGTGTCTGAGTGGGAAGGACTGTGAATAAGAATACTCTGCTTACTAATCACTCCTGACATCAAATGAGTATAATTGTATAGACATTTTTTTGGATCACTCCAGTCCATCTACCCAACATGCTTAATTGAAGTCAAAATGCAGATCTTTGTTGAATTCTGTCCAGTTCTCAATGCAGCCTTACCACTGGCAGCACTTGGAAGTAGTGCTGGGGCTGTCAAAGCGTGGATGTGCACTTTGTTCTGCCATCTCTGATGGGACAAACTTGGGATAGAAAGATCCCAAAGTGAGCCAGACATCCAAGGCTGGCAAGGTTTTAAAAAAACTGAGTGTAATACACCCAAACTCATCCATCAGAACTTCAGAACAAAGTAAAAAGAAACAAAAAGTTGCCAGCGTGCTCCTTACAAATACCTATGCAGTGACTGTCATGCCTAAAGATTTTAACTTTTTATAAATTTCTTCATAAATTTGTAGCTTTGTAGACTCTTATTTCATGGTTATGTAGCTCCTGGTATTTTTCCTGCCCTTTCTCTTAGATTTTAGAATAATAAGCTAACCATTCTAACACATGTGGAATTCTGTTTAGTCTTATTCTTAAGAAGCCTGACAAGGACATTTTGTTTTCCACTATAACTTAGAAGACACAAGAAAGCCTCTGGAACAACTCCAATGGGGCAGAATCCAGGGGAAAATTACCTAACCAACTTCTCTTCTAATTGGACAATATTTGTTGGATATGTTTATTTGTTAGACTTATAAAAATTGTAGAAATCCAATGCTGGGTCTGCCCATGGGGGCACCTGAAGGCTTGCATTAAAGACCTGCTTTCTTATCTTACTTGTCTGAACACTGTTGCAGGTTTTGGGTTGTTGATTTTTGGCAACAGGACAAGGAGCTTTGTCACCTGCCAAGGTTAATGACTTTGTAACCCTTCACTCAAGATGGAAAATTCAGCTGAAAAATGGAACTTCCCTTCCTGTACTGTAATAGCTCTTGCAGGATTGATTCCTGGTGACTTCTAAACTGGAGACTTGCAAGACTCAGTAGGAGACTGGACAGTCAAAATCAGAGCTCAAGAGGTTTAGCTAAACCACAGTAACTTTGGTCTGAGACAGTGCCAGGCCTGTGAAATGACTTTTTTCTATTCTCACAAAGAGCCTGGCATAGCCAATGGAAATAGCAAATGTAGTTGGTGCAGCACATTTGAAATAATTTATTTTGATAGGGCTAAATCTGGTCAGAAAAAAAAATTGACTTGATATGTGTGGGCAGAGCCATGGATGTAAAGTGTCCATGGACCTGGTCCTACTACTTAGAGGTCAACAGAAAAATTCTTGTGGCAAGAAAGACACAGGACTGAGCATTTCCTTGATACTGAGCTATTCAGAGACTGCCCCACCCACATCAATTACAGATATGTTTTTATATGCAGAAAAATTTTCTTCATTCAGCGGAGAAACAATTGAAAAAATACTCCTAGTACTCTGGAAATGTCCTTTTGCAAGGAAGTTTCACATTTACAGCCCTTTACAGATAAAATTATCATTGCTGTGGATTGTTGGAAATTACTATCTAAACTCCAGAAGAAATTATTTTTTATTTATGAACTGCCTGTTAAAAAACATCCCACCTGGAGAATAGGGCAAGATGCTGAGTTTTCAGAAGAGAAAGGGTCATGATCAGATGATTGAGGGAAAATATTTTACTTTACAAGTTCTACTCTCTTCTCTTCAATCCCGGTCCTCGTGTCTTAATTTAATAAGTAACACAGCATTGGTGAAGTCACCCAGAGCACACACAGTACAACTGAATCTTGTTATTTGTTGCTAAACAGAAAAAGTTCTTTACCCACGTCTGTTAAAAATGAGCTAAATGTGTGAAATGTGACAGAACTGATGCTCAAGAACAGCTTTGACTACCTACTTTACAACCTAAATAATGGAGAGAAAGGGAATAGCAGATGCCCCTTATCCATCCTTTAAATTGATGGTGAAGGAAATACAGACATATTATATAGTTTTAATTGGATTTCTTCAGACTGCGTTCCAGTCAATAATTTTGGTGGGAGGAGAGGAAATCATCTCCTTAATGCTTTCATCAGCATTAATCACAGCTCATTTGTTTCTGCAGAGGCCGAAGACAAAAAAAAACTGGAAAGAAATTAGAGGCACCAGCAGCTTTTGGTTTCAAGGATTAAATACTCTGAGGTTCTCCTTGCTCTGCTGAGCCTTTCTCCAGGTATTCTAGAAGCAGCAGGAAATGAGAAAGCAGAAAAATTACATGATTACTATAGTGTGGGAATATTCAAAGGCATCTCACCAGCACCAAGCAACACAATTTCCTGAGCTGAAAACATTTGAATTCCTGAAATTCTCGAAGGTGTCTTAGGTTGCAGACACCTGGCATGTTTTCCCTCTATAATCCACACTACTCTGATTCATTTCTTCTGGAGAAACCACATGCTCCAGGCTTTTAGGTTTGACCCAATAATTCCTTTTCTGATTCAATAGCTGTGGACAATGAGAGCAGGGTGCTACGGTTCAGCACCTTCTCTCTTTTCCTGTCCCCAGGCTGTGAGTTTTTGAGGTCATGGCCTTGCATCCCATGCACTGCTGTATTTCCATGCCAGCTGGTTTGCATAACCAGAGGAATTGTTTGAATACAGAGCACAGAGCTGGTTGTCAGAAGCAGCATGTTCCCTAAAGAGAGACAAAAATGAAATGTCATTTAGACACTAAGAGAAAACTGCAGCAAAATGAGAGAGTTCTGTTGTTATCTAACATTCATCAAAGGGATCAGAGTGCTTAATTGCTGGTTTGAGAACTCCTTTATTATATCATCTGCTACTCAGTGTTGGAAAGTACATAATAATTTAGAGAGGTCTGTTCACTTTGAAGCAGAAAACATGCACAGACTTGCATTACATTTAATCAGCATCTTCATTCTGCCATTTAGGGCTGGGCAGACCCACTCCTTCCTGACCAGAAGGTCTGACAGAATATCCCTGTTCATCTGAAAGTGCTTGTCCACACTCAGAATCTGTTACCATGAAAAACAGCTAAACATCTAAATCACCTCCTGCAGGAATCTCCTTCTCTCTACTGATTTTCAAAGGAGCATAAGGCAAATGCACATCCCCTGCAGACATCTCAGTTAAGGGATTGATTTCTCCTTCTCCACGTGTCTAGAGGAAAACTCCTTGAACATGAAGCTTTGGTTACCAGGAAAAAATTTAAAACTTCATCATGTTTACAATAAGAAATGCCCTGTCAGGCTCTTCATCACTTTAGGCAATTAACTAATTTCTATCAATGCACACTAGTAAGTAGGTACTGTAGGAATACAGTAAAATAGTAAAATAATATTCAGTATTTGAAAGCACCTGGGCAAAAAAAGATACAGAAGAAAATGTTCTCCTAGCAGGTGAGCTCCTTCCTCAAGGGAGGAAGCTTTTTCCTCAAGGAAAGTCATTTTTAGTTTATGAGGCCATCTCTTCTTTGGGTTTTAGAGTAGAATGTTCTTTCTTTTTCACCTCTGTTTTATGTGGTATTTCACATGGCAATTTAGTGCTCAAAAGTCCCTTCTGCCTCACAGTGTGGTGAGGAAATTGTAACATCCTGTTATTTATTCATCACTTTAGACAGCTCAGGTGGTGATTTGGTTTTTTATTTCATTCGTGCTCCCCTGTTTTTAAGATCAACACCCCACTACTCCTTAGCAAACTGATATAGTAACTTTGAAGTTCTCAGTTTCTAAAATAATTTTTTTGTGTGTGCTTTGTTTCATTTTTCCAATCTGTAGGGTGGAGGCTTTCACTTTCTACCTGCCCATTTTAAGTCCTCATGTCCTCTTTTGTTTCTGTTTCCCAGATGCCAGAGGACAGACCAAGTTATCTTTTTATTTTTTTTCAATCTCACCAATTTTTGTTTGTGAACCTGTGATATTTTGGGGGGGGGGGGTGGGAGGTGGGGGGTGCAAAACAGCTCACATAGGAATGGCATTTATTTTAAAATAAATAGTGTTTGCCCCTTTAAATACCACATTAGATTATTTAAGTGATAAAGTAGGTTTAGAGTGCAATACATCTGCTTTTCTAACTCTGTGGCAAAACAAATGTAGGGGCAAAAGACACTGTCCTTGTGAGCTATGGAGGTGCTCCTGGGATTTATGAGTCTTTGTCCATCACTGAAAGGACTTTCCCTGGTGTTAAATGCATATATCTGCCTATCCAGAGTCAAAAGAGAGAGCACAAATGAATAGCACTCATGAATCTTTAATGTGTATTGGCTTTGTCTCCTTAATGTATTTATGGTGGCTTCACTTGCAGCATTTTTCATGGAGTTTTGTAGGTAATTATGTTTAGTGGGCCTTCCATCTTTCAGCCCGTGCCGTCCTCCTCCCTCATTTTGCCCCATCAGTCCTGCAGAAGCAAAGCCTAAGGCAGCTTAAGCCACATCTGACAGAGATGAAAATGCTTCAGAGTTACAGTTTTGTGGAATTTTATGGCGGGCCAAAAGGATGTGTTAATTAGTAGCACATTTGCTTTTGGGACATGATTCATCTGGTCTATTCAGGTATTTAAAATCCATCAGATGCATCTGGCCCTGGAGCACTTTTTTTCTTGCCAGCTGGTACAAAATGAGTGTGGCCAATTAGATCACAGCTGAACATCTTCAGAGGAGAGAACTAAAGTTAAGTAGCTGAATCCCACCCTTTGAGCTCTTTCAGGATAAAATCCAAAAAGAAAAGGTAGCATAAGGTGTCATAAGGTTTATGCCTGGTTTCTCCTCTACTCACTGGCCTGTTGAGCCTTGATGTTTCCTGTTCCAGAAGCTACTGGTACTTCATAGTGAGACAAATCATCCCAAAAATTCACTGCCTGCATTGACTACATCTCTATCAACCGTAGTGGGAACTGACAGACAAGTTTATCTTAGACTGAACCATGCCCCTGGGATACCAGCCAGTTACCTACAGACAGGCTTTTCTGTGATAGTTCAGACATCCTCAGGTATCTGAGATACCTCCAGTTGTGCCAGTGTGATGTGATAAAGAAGATGCAACAAACTGAATCTTGCCCAAACAGCAGCGGGAGGGAATCCTGGGAAATGGTAGAAGGTATCAAAGTCTTGTGTTTAGACAAACAACTCTATGAAGAGCAGAAGGAAATCACTCATGACCTTATGCCTTCACATGCCCTCTGCCATTTAGATTCACTTTCTTCCTAATACTTGTCAATTCACACCAAAATCTGATGGTGAGGCCCTGGGGCAGGTTGCCCAGAGAAGCTGTGGATCCCCCACCCCTGGAAGTGTTCAAGGCTAGGCTGGATAAGGCTTGGAACAACCTGGCCTAGTGAAAAATATCCCTGCCCACAGCAGGGTTTGGAATTAGGTGATCTTTAAGGTCCCTTTCAACCTGAGCCAGTCTATGATTTTGGAGTTCTATGTTCTCTCTTCCTGTTGCTTTATTCTTCTGCTCAGCCTCAGGGGTGGATCTCCTGAGGAGAAGAAGAGTGCTCTTGGTCTTCCTTTACTCCACTTTTTGCAAAATCTATCCAGGATTTTATGAGGAGGACTCAAAAAGTTATGTTTCCTCATGCTATCAGCCTAATTCAAAATATTCAAATTATTCATATCAACTTCCAAAACTCTTTAATCCAGTTTTATATGTCCAGTCAGAAAATTTAAAAACTCCATTTGGTTCTGTTGCTCTGTCATGCAGAGATGGTGAATGTCCAGGAGGAGATGCATAATATGAAATCTGTTGGCATGAAATATTCACAGAATTTTTCTGGCTACAGATTAAAAAAAAAAATCAAAGTGCCTTTTTGAGCAGAAATAAAAGGCAAGATTAATTAAATACATGGAACAAAACAAACTGTTTATTCTGTGTCAGATGACAGAAACAAGGAACAGCTTTTGAAGTTGGCAGAACCACCTTTCTGCACGGCAGAGTAGAACAACCAACCCATTGAAATCTTGTGGAAAGGGCATTTCCCCTGAGAGTCAGAGCTCCACATGTCAAATCTCATTTCTCCTGCAGAACCAAGCTTTTCACAACACCAGCTTGGCAGCATAACCACCAAATGTAGCAGGGTAGGTGTCAGGAAGTTTCCACTGGGACCAGCTGGGAAAAAAAATCTGTGAAGTGGGAGCAAGGGGCTGGGGTTGGTTTTTCAACATTATCACGAGGGAACTCAGCTCTCTGAGACATCAGCTGATGCCGTTCACTGATGCCCACTGCAACAAAAGATCAGGAGCTGGACTTCAGTGATCTTTGCAGGTCCCTTCCAACTCAGAATATTCTAATCTGGAGGTCAGTGAGGAATTGTGCTCATGGGCTGGGTCTCCTGATTTGTGTTTTCAGGGAGAATGAAGGTGGCAAGACAGAAAATACAAAAGCTTTTGAGAACTGATGAAATTACATCCTTGCTGCCTTCTGAGGAATTCAGCCCTCCCTCATCAGGCTACAGGGAACCTATGAAAGGTCTTGTTCAACCACTAAAGGCTAGAACAGTTCCCCAACACCAACTTTCCAAATCCCTTCTGTTTTTAGCTTTCTAATGTAGTGGACCATGTGCTCCTAAGCCTCAGGCTGGAGCACCCAGGTTTGCATTACCTGAAGCTGAATGTGAATCTGATGCAAAGACTCCACCTGGTACCTGTTGGACAGTGCAGTGTTCCATGGCTCAGCCTGTGCTTGCACCTTGCAGTTGGCTCTTCACTGGCTCCTGGTGCCAGTGCAAGGTCTGCATTCTGATTTTCAAATGATTTGATGGAGATGTATCAGAAATCTAATTCTGTACAGAATTCATGCAGCAGCTGTGACCCTCTGGGGCAAAATGAGTCACTGAGCATAGGGCTGAGCATAAAGCATCCTTAGTTAACAGAATCAGCTTTGGGGCAATCTTTTAGAGGAGATTAAGTCATTTGGCACTCCCTGACAGTGCATTTGGCACTCTCTACAAAACACCCTTAACATTTTGTCTTCAGAAATTACTTTCCTTCAAAAACACTGTGCAGGTTCTGAGAGGTTTATGTCCTTTCCTAATATTTCCTGACCAAGTGGGAACGTGAGCTTTGATAAACAGAGCAAAGAGCCCAGAAGTCAGGAAGGGAGTCCCCCAGACAGTTTTGTACCTCAGATTTCTTAAGCAAAAGGAAAATCAGCACCTCAGCCTATTCTGTTTCATGCACAGGAGCACTGCTCAGTCTCCAAGTCATCCTCTCCTTCATGTTCTTCCTCACATGGCCACCACTTTCTGTTTAAAGAAGGTTGCAGTGGGTGTCTTGAGAAAGGAGCCAATTTTACTCATGAGGAAGAAGTTACTCTCAAAAAAAGCTCAGCCTACAGCCAGCATGGTGCCTGCTGGTTCTGCCAACAAAGTCTTGAGAAAATGCCCATCACAAACGGTATTTGAGCACTTCCTGTGGTAAAACTCAACTGGGACATCTGCAGCAGCACTTTCTAGAATCATAGAATCACTGAAGCTGGATAGGAACTCCAAGATCATTGAATCCAGCCTTTACCATGTCTCTTGCCAAGTGCCTCCTTGTGATAAGGCCAAACATTTTTTGTGGCAAAACACAAAAACTCCATCTGCTCCCTGCACAGAGCCTGAGGACAAAACAGCACAATTTGCTTAAGCAGGAGATAAACTGATCCTACAGGAAAACAACTGCAGAGTTTTACTGTGCTAAGTTTCAAGGGAATATGCACTAGAAGAGACCGGGGTTTTTTGCCAGTTATACTAAGAAGTCATCAAATTTGACTGCGAAACCAAAAATAAATACTCCTCTGTCGCACTGTCGGACACGAAAGAAACACGCAGTTTTCAGAGCAGGTCAGGACCACCCAGGCAGGACCAGGAAAGAGGGGCCTGCCTTTCTTTATTCTCTCATTTTTATATCTTTCTTAAGACAATCATGGATTGGTCAATGAGGTGACCACCTCTACAATTTCACAGGATAATGACACAGTCTATCATCCTTCTCCACCTTAGGAGAAAGGAATGAAAACAATCTAGAAGTTCAAAACAATCTAGGCCGGTTAGGAAAACACGGACTATGTTTACAGAAAATGCATGAGAAATTCTACTACCAAAGTAAAAACACAGAATACTGTAAAAACCAGGGCGACACTCCTCCCCATCCAGCCTGTAGGACGCAAGCACCAAAAATTATCCACGTGAGTTTCTGTGATCTCATTAGGACTTGACTTCAAATTTATGGTCATCATCTTCATCTAGGTGGTTGAAGGCACTGATTTTTCAAAGCATTTTGGGGAGGAAACAGAGATATTCTCCACGTAGCTCTCCAATGCTGATGGAAAGGCAGCATGGCCAGGCAAAGGCCTCGTCCATCAATGCGCAGTTCTGTGTTTGTCTCTGGCTTGTGTTGCCACTGGAGCTGGCTGGTGACCTCCTCTTTGCTGCTCTTCCCACTCCAAATCTTTGCCTGTTTTCTACCAAGTCTTCTGGACTTGGAGGGCTCTTCATGTGCATCCTGCTTAGCACACTAGTCTGAAACAGGTGTGACTATTTTATACAGTATTGCTTGTCTATTCATAGGGCCACACCAGATGTCATTCAGCTCTTCTACTCTAGATATTAAGGTATAAATTCAACAAAAATCCCCCAGAGTGGGCTAAATGTCATCTCTAACTGGACTATTCAGGCATCTCTCTGATCCAAATTAAAATAAGAAGTAGTAATTGATAAAAACAGGCCACGTTGAATCAGTATGGGAAGAGGATTTCCAAGCCCCAGAGATTTAGGTGGTTAAAACCTCTTGTTAAACCAGTTTAAACTGTCTCATGAGCCAAGCCCCCTTTTTTCTCCCCCACAAAGCCTTCTCCTCTGGATGTGTATGCCTCAAACACAGGCCCACATGGCAAAAAATAAATGAGGGATGCTTTCCTTTTCAGCCAGCTCAGGGTATTTTCAGGGAGGGAGGGATGCACCCATCAGTCAGAGGAGGTGTCTGTCCGTACACCAGGGTGACAGCCCCTTTGTTACAGTGATAGATTCTGACTGGGACTGGGAGTAGACTCACTCACTGATACGATTCATTGCACTTTAACATACGATGCTCTCTCTCTGCTGTCTGGAAACATTGACTAAGTAGAAGTCCAGAATGCTGATTTATTGGAGCTGGCAACTCGAGCCCGATGGAGAATCCAATGCAGGGAACTTTTTGCCAATACACAGTAACTTTGTTTACTCAATAGAGAATGTATCCATCTTTCAGCTGGCATTGATTGCCCTTCCATTTTTTTTTCAGCATGCCCAGGCTGCAAAGGTAAAAAAAAAAAGAATCCCATCACAGAAAGTGATTTGTTTTGGTAGAGCAAAAAATGTTAAACCTCTCCACAGATAAACCAAACAGGGTGAGAAAGAGATAACTGTGCTCTTGTGTAGCATAAAGATTTTAACTTGAAGTACAGCTCACACCACTGATTATTTCCTGGCTTACAATAGAAATATTCATTCAGACAGAAGCAAAATGCTATCATTTTTCTGTCCTGAAAGGCCTTGAGTGTCATAATGCAAGGAGATGGGGAATGAAAACAACAATCATGTTCTGGCACACAAAAATAGTCATGAAATAGGGTGGAAGAAATCCACGGAAGGCTTCATCTTTCAGACACACACATGAATACCTACAAGGCAGCTGTGGTGGGATGAAGGGCTCAAGCATGAGGAACACCTGATCTGGCTTTGGACAGAGGGTTTGTGCTCTCATGTGGCAGACAGGGAGGTCACAGGGAACTGCCAAACAGCTTTTTCTATCAATTGATCATATAATCATAGAACAGCAGAATGATTGGGGTTGGAAGGGATGTTAAAGACCATCCAGTCCCACACCCCTGCATGGGCAGGTGTT
This sequence comes from Eopsaltria australis, assembly GCA_034509425.1. Taxonomy (NCBI): domain Eukaryota; kingdom Metazoa; phylum Chordata; class Aves; order Passeriformes; family Petroicidae; genus Eopsaltria; species Eopsaltria australis. The sequence continues at coordinate 2,994,130 of JAVTVJ010000117.1, forward strand.
GCGGTGGTTCGGAACCAGAGGACTTCCGGACAGGTTCCACGGACAGAGGGTTTCCCCCCGGAGCTCCCAGGGGCAGCAGTTGGACCACCAATCCACGGACCCCAAGCTCCTGCTGTTGGTTACTGGACTTGTCTGTTATGTATTCCCGCTCTGGGAAATTCCCTGTCACTCCATAGTTCATTCGTTGTTCTCTCTGTTCCCCTCCCTAAACCCCATTTGATCATGTACCCCAGCCCCTCCCCTGTATTGTCCCCTGCCCTCATCCTATTGGGTGTTGTTCCTCCCTTAAATACCGATGTAATAAGCTGCTCTTGGCTCTTGGTTCATGTGCTCCCTTTGGAGGCAATAAGCCTACCGAAATCACATACCAAGAGACCTCCTTCTCTGGTAGTTCTTTGCTGTTTCACCACGCTCCGGGGGCAACATCTCCCCGGACCGAATGCGGGCCAGCTGTGCTCATAGTCAGCACTCCGAGGAAGTCTTCCAGATCGCGAACGACTTCCTAGGGTAGCGCTAGGACTCCGCTGCCGGTACCAGGGTGGGACTGAAGCAGGGAACGCAACAAGTGGCGCACCGAACAGAGACTCCGACCTCTCGGGGTTCCCTGCGAGCGACCTGGATACGCAGCAGCGGTCCGGACTGCGCCTTCGGGACGCCGCTCCCCTAGCGAGAACTTCCGCGTTTTAGCGGGGGGCTGGCAGGGGCCGTCAGCAACCGTTCTGGAGCGTCTGAAGTGTGTACGCTAGCTGAGCGAACTGACGAGACCAGAGACCCTTGCTTTTTTGGATGTTTCTCCCTCCGGAGCCGGTGACGGCAACTGAAGCCGGGATCGAGGAACCAAGACCCGCACGGAGCGGTGAGGTTTGGCGGCTGCGAGGCGCGGTGGGAAAGGACCAGGATCCGCGCGCGGCGGCGAAGCTCGGTGCCCGTGATAGCGGCGGGAAAGCCACCGAGAACCGAGCGCAGACGGTGAGGTCTAATCCGCGATAGGCAGCGGGAATCAGGCTCGAGGGAGAGTTTTGTACCGTATAAAAAGAGCAAGGAGGCTTTTATTCGGAGACAATGGGTATTAAGCTGTCCCGAATAGAGCAGGAGTTTTATGTCCAAGTTAAAGAGACCCTAAAGTTAAAAAACGGGAATGCTAATAAGAAGGCTTGGAAACGTTTTGTTAAATGGATCTTTGCCTATGTCCCTCTTGCTTCTGCTTCTTCTGTTAAAACTCTGAGTTTTTGGGAGTTAGTAGAAAAACGTTTAGAGGCAGTGGAGAGAGGGGGTGATGTTTCTGTCCGAAAATTTTTCCCGTTGTTGATTGTAATTTGTTATACTTTGCGTAATTGTCCTGAAAGTTCGAAATCCCCGACTCACCCACCCCACGTTCCTAATTCCCCTTTTCCCAATCCCTCTTCCCCGCTACAGGGAAGTGCGCCCCTCAGTTCTCCCCGCTATGAGACTGATTCCCTCATAGCGAGCTTCACCCCAAACCCTTTCTCCGAGCCCTCAGTCAAACTCGCGCCGGCTGCGCTCCCCCATTGTTCCGAGTTTAAAGATGGCGGCGGCCTCGTGGCGCCGTGCCTACACCCCTGCGCCCACTGCGCAGCCTCACGCCGAAAGCCCACGAATCCTCCCAACCCCTCCCACGGCTCCTTCCCCTTCGCGTTGATTAGCCCCACGTCGGGCTCCCCCCCCACGGCCGATGGTGTCTTCGCGTCGGGTCCCTCCCCTCGCGCCGGAGGTCCCTGCCCCAGCCCGAGGGAGATCCCCGCCCCACCCCGCGCCTGGACTGCTCATATCAACTGCAGTCCCACCCCTGACCACCGCCCACTTCCACATCCCCACGCTCCCTCGTTCGCACCCCGGGATTGGGGGCCGAAAAGTGGAGAGGCTGAAGCCTGCGATGCAGCTGGTCAGCCAGACCCTGCAGTGGCATCAGGTGTGCACAGCCCTCAGGGTAACAACCCACGATGGGAATCACAGTCACCTGCAGCCTTGCGAGAGCCTAGCAAAGTGGAGAGAGAGCTTGGGAGAGATTCTCCTCACTTAAAAGGTGTGCTGGTCCCATCTGACATAAAAACAATCCTGACAGGCATTTTAGTTAAGGTTCAGTATTGGGTGTGTGAAAAGATATGGAAGCAGCAGCTTCAAAGCCTGCTGAACAGTTCTAATCACCCTCCACCTAAGTCTTCCACAGGCTCCTGGACACCACATGCTCCAAAAGCTGAATCCACTGTGTCCTGCTCTCCATCACCACCCATGCCACTGGAGACCCCATCAGAGGCGATCCCAGATGACCAGTCACTTGAACCACGATGGCTGAAGGTAGTAGGCATCACAACTCTCCACCCAACACATCCACCAGAGCAGATCCAGTCGCATCCACCAACAGACGCTGCTCCACAGAGATCAGCGTGGAAGAGAAGGAAAAAGAAAACTCCAAACTTCGACAGTCATCAAGAAAAATCACTGAGACCCTTCTTCTTGATATCGTCCCCTTAGACTCTCCTGAAACCTACCCCATGTACCTCCCATACCCCAATCATTCCCAGTCCTGTAGAGAGACAATGATTTAACAATGTTTGTTTGTTTATTTGCAGATTTTCAAGACTTTGCTTTGGATTTTAGTTATTATCTTCATTGTACTAACAAATCACTTTCTTTAAGTAAAAAGATAGGGGGAGATGTTGCGGTGGTTCGGAACCAGAGGACTTCCGGACAGGTTCCACGGACAGAGGGTTTCCCCCCGGAGCTCCCAGGGGCAGCAGTTGGACCACCAATCCACGGACCCCAAGCTCCTGCTGTTGGTTACTGGACTTGTCTGTTATGTATTCCCGCTCTGGGCAATTCCCTGTCACTCCATAGTTCATTCGTTGTTCTCTCTGTTCCCCTCCCCTCCCTAAACCCCATTTGATCATGTACCCCAGCCCCTCCCCTGTATTGTCCCCTGCCCTCATCCTATTGGGTGTTGCTCCTCCCTTAAATACCGATGTAATAAGCTGCTCTTGGCTCTTGGTCCATGTGCTCCCTATGGAGGCAATAAACCTACCGAAATCACATACCAAGAGACCTCCTTCTCTGGTAGTTCTTTGCTGTTTCACCACGCTCCGGGGGCAACATCTCCCCGGACCGAATGCGGGCCAGCTGTGCTCATAGTCAGCACTCCGAGGAAGTCTTCCAGATCGCGAACGACTTCTAGGGTAGCGCTAGGACTCCGCTGCCGGTACCAGGGTGGGACTGAAGCAGGGAACGCAACAGGCAGGGACACCTTCCACTAGACCAGTTTGCTCAGAGCCCCAGCCAGGCTGGCCTCGGACAATTTCAAGGATGAGGCAGGCACAGCTTCTCTGGGCAACGTGTTCCAGGGCCTCACTCATGTTTAGTTCAGGTCAGGTCATATTTCATTTATTAAAAAACTTTAATGACATGAAACAAATGTTTTCTTAACCAATTCAGCTATTCCTATGTCATTTGTATAAATCAAAACCAGGGATCTCTGGATAGTAAACTGAAAGCTCTCAGGAAATTTGAAACTTCAACAAAAAGTAGGAAAATGTTCTCTGATAGCCTCTCATGGAATTGTTTCCATTTTTTACTGAACTCTCCTGAATAACTACAGCACTCCACACCTGAAGAGCCTGAAGTGTTACACAGACAGTAAATAATAAATCAAACAACAGAGTAGGCTCAATCAGGAGATGGGTTTTATTCGCTCAAGAGCTGTTTGAGGCAGCAAGATCAGTGACACTGGTAACCTGAGCTGGGTTTTCATTTTCCAGAGAAATACAGCAAATTATTGTTGCCTATATTTTCTAGAAACTGGATCATTTGTTAGTGTGCACCTTTATGTGGAAGGTTAGTGTGCACCTTTATGTGCAGGCTGTAGAATCATTTAAATACCAATTGACAGGACAAAAATGAAAAGGGAATAAAACTTAGCAAATACTTTTTAAGTTGGGATGGGGAGGCCCTGGCACAGGTTGCCCAGAGAAGCTGTGGCTGCCCCTGGATCCCTGGAAGTGTTCAAGGCCAGGCTGGATGGGGCTTGGAGCAACCTGGGAGAGTGGAAGGTGTCCCAGCCCATGGAAGATGGATAGAGCAAGATGATCTTTGAGGTCCCTTCCAACTCTGCGCATAAGTATGATTTTTGTTGCTGGTTTAAGAGTGGGCCAGAATGTGCTGTCCCTTTGGAGAAAGAGCTTAAACAACATCTCTTGACTTTAATTTTTCAGAACAGCTTTGACATTTGTAACAGGGCATCTAACTCCCCACAGGAGCTTATCTGTTGTTTGTTATCCAGTCAGATAACTCAAGCAGGACAAGCTGTCTTGTAGGGAGTTATTTTGGTGCCTTGGGGTTACCACTGGTCTGGCATCTCCCAGCTGAAAATAAACATCTTGGTGTTGAAGTGAGATTTGACAAGATAAGCTGGATTTCTAACTCACAGACACTCACTTTACAACTATAAAAGCCACAGGAAATTTTCACGAAGTGGAAATCTTCTGCACGTTTCCCTGGGAAAGTGTGGAGTTTCTCCCATGAGCAAGGAGGCTCCTTCATGGTTCCTCCCAGGGGTTGAGGAATTTGTACATTATCATAATTTTGTTGTAAGTTACATTCTACTCCTAATCAATACCATTTCTTTTGCTAGATTTACTATAGATACCTTGATATAGTGCACTGTTTTATGTTATGCTGGAATCTATTAGTAATTCTTCCAGTTTTGGACTGTGCAGTAAGTGACTCTGGCTAAGATCTTTCATCTGTTACCTCTTATCTGTTTACTAAATAATTCATTTTTATAAATAGGTCTGATTTTCTGTCCTTAGCACTTGTGAGCCAAAGTGATTCCTTAAATCCAAATCTGAGGCAAGAAAGGATTTACCTTTATTTAAACCCCTTCCAATGAAAGAGTTTCAATACAAAAACAAATTCTTCCTGACCCTCAGAGTCAGCAGCAGGGCTTCTGTAGTGAACTTTGCCTAAAGCTTCCACCCTCCCTGACTTCATTTATTCATAATTGCTCACCCTGGGCTGGGCTGATGTAAATGAAGCCACTCACAGAGCATTTCTTGGTGCTTATCTGCAGCCTCTGCAGCTCAAAAAGTCTCCATCTTGTTTGTTTGCTACTTCACAAAACACCAGGAGGACAACACAACCTTCTGTGTCTGATTCCTCAGGAAATTTGTCCAGGAGCAGATATCAGGAGACAACAAAGAGGGGGTTTTCAGCCTCACCCACCTGTTCTTGCAGTGCTCCTCAGGGTTTATGAGCATTTCAGCTTTTACAATAACCAAGGGAAATGCAGAGGTTGTAATTGGTGGCTTAATGCAGGGGCTGTAATTGAAGGGACACACAAGTCTGGGATGTGGAAATTTATGGCAACCACACAACATTTATGTTGTGAGGCACAGTTTCATGTTAAGGAGGCTGCACACCTCCTCAGTTAAGCTGGGTCACAGTTTTATCCCACCATGAAACACTAAGAGCCCAAGGGTTTAACTTTCTCTCCTCCATTTGCTCCCAAGATCAGGTTTGGGACATGAAAAGAACACCTCCAGAAGCTCTGTAGGAAACTGAATCTACAAGCTGATATTCTGCTGTCTTTATTCACGTGCAAAGTTCTTCGTGGGATTTCAGTCCTGGTGGCAGATAGAAGGTGAAGGAATTCAATCTTACATGTAGACAACTGCCAAACAGGGCAGTTTTCAGTGCAAAATGTGTCTACAAAAAACTTCAGAATCCAGCAGAGTTCATGTGGTTTCTGGTAAGCTGCATTAACACAGCGCCATAATTCTGGATAAAGGAATCACCAGCTCCACATTTCACTCCACATATATTTTGCTAATTTTTCTCTCTGCAAGTGAAAAAAAACCCTCT